>CM060920.1:677552512-678802512 GCA_030737875.1 Allium sativum
AGCAGCTAAATCTATTATCAATCGCTCCCAATTAATATACTGGCGCACCTCACAACAAGCAAGAACTACGCCAGGGACAGGCAACCCAGCTACAAGGGAACGATCAACAACCATTTTAGGAAGCTAGACGGGATTCACTCTTAACAAGGGCTCCAGCAAGCTACAACTCCGCAGATCAAGCAGGAATCATAAGTCGACGTCAGGAAGAAGATCTTGATTACTTACAGGGCGAAGGAACTCATAGCTAAGAGGGGCGGACCCGGCAACCTACTTACAGACTCCGGCTAAGCAACCTACTTCCCAAGACTCCGGCCCTGCAACCGACTCCCCGACGCCGAATTAATAAGCTAAAGAGAAGTTGATGTCCCAATCAGTAAATAAGGGAAGAGGAAGATCAGTATTTTACCTCATACGGCCTGAAAGTAAAGCATAATTAGCAAGGAAGAAATCCAACAGAAAGCCTGTATACCTAACTCCGGCTAAGCAACCGGACCGGCCAGGTCACTCACCTAAAAACAGAGTTCGTACCCAACCACCTATTCATATACCAGGTCCCCCGTTGGTAGTCTCCCCACTTCGCTCGCCCCAGGTTCCCTAGACTGATGCTGTATCGGAGAACCATAGGTGCGTAGCGAGACTTCTAACCGGAAAGACTGGCACAATTAATATACTGCCTATGCGTAGCAGGAACTCTTAGACGTATAAGAGAAGAGACCGGAAAGAAGAGTTCTTTCTTTGCTTGCTAAGTATGATGTTGCTATCTAAGGTGTTTAATCAGGCAGCCTACCAACGGCCTAAAGCTGCTTATCAAGCTTGGGGAGTTTGTGAGGCGACAACTATAAGCTACTTAGCTCCTTCCCTCTTCGAGCCACTCCCTCTTCGGAATTTTCATTAGTCGACCTAGCAAGAACCGTCTGCTTGGGAATCGTTAGCTGGCCTCGTCGGTACTCGAGTGGGGTACTGAATTTGAATCCCCCCGGTCTTCAATCGGAAGTGGCACTTGAGAAGCATGACTAAGCACTTGGCAACTGGGATAATGGATTCCTCTCTAGTATTGCTCCCAGGGAAACTCCCTACACCCATGGTTCCACCGGGAAGCTCTATGTCTATGTGTTGGCTTTACCAGGTAGTCCGCATGTCCTTGAATTATGCAGCTGAACGAATTGATACCGATTTCTTATCTTCAGGTTCTGATGAAATTAATAGTTTGGACTTGGGGCTAAGAATAGTTTGGCGAAGTGTACTGGACCTCTAATTAAGATACTGGGTCGCCTATGTTTATACTGGGTGGACCTCATGAAGAGGTCGCCTCCTTTTGCACTGAGAACACAATTCATCACCGTCCTTCTCACAAGAGTCGCGCGCCCTGGCCCTGGATCAGAGGGGATCGAATCTTCTTTCGCATTCAGAAGAGAGAGTGGTTCAGGTGACTACCGGAGTCATTGATGAAGCAGGTCAGATGGGCTTAGTAGGGCTCGAACCTACAATATCACCGTTATGAGCGGTACGTTTCAACCAATTAAACTATAAGCCCCAATTACTGAATACATTTCTTACTCTACATGAAATTCCAGAGCGGACAGAAAGAGGAGGCCTTTGCTCTATCTGCTTCTTCGAAATCCCGGGGAGGCCGCAATTAATATACTGGGGCAAGCCCCAATTAATATACTGGGGTGCAAGCCATACTAAAGAAGCTAAGTGACTTTCGTCACCCAAGTAGTGAGTTTGAGAGTGACCGGTAGGGCGACTACTTGTACTTCTAGGCGTTGGCGACCTATAGTCTTGTCTTGTTACGCAAGACGGCTTCACTCGATTCAGTATTTCAATAGAACAAACAAGCCCACTAATAGCTTAGATAGTGGCCCTTCCACTTTGGTGTAGTTGACCCTACCTATTGACTCAAGTCAAGGCCAGGCGACCAACGGGAGGCGCCCTCTTACTCAAGGCTCATAGGAACAGGGAACCCTTACGTAGTGGGATGTAGGCTTCAGTTGTTTTGGTACTTTTTCACTACGTCTTATTCTTTTTTTAGTAACCGGCTGTTCAGGCGTTAATCCATTTGGCCTTTTAGATAGAAGGCGAACAAAAGTTCTCCGCGGGCGCTACGCTATGTTGTTCGCTTTTGTCAACTGAAGTGCGCCAACTCACTTGATAGCAGATAGAGCGCGGAGCCCCATTTGAGTCGTCGCGAGCAGAGGGTTGGCGTTTCTTTTACTACTCAAAGAAAGAAAAAGAGTACGGCGAACGGCATTCTGTTGTACAGCTAGCTACTTTTGTATAGTGAAAAAGGTAACCTACCGGTTACTTTGGAATCGACAGTAGTGACGAAAGGGGGCTAGGGATCGAAGATCAAATTATTGGCCCAGTACTGGATGTTGTTTTCCCCCGGGGCCTAATATTTATAACGCTTTGGTAGTTAAAGGTCGAGAAGGATATAATTACGGTCAGCAAATTAATGTGACTTGTGAGGTACAACAATTATTAGGAAATAATCGAGTTAGAGCTGTAGCTATGAGTGCTACAGATGGTCTGACGAGAGGAATGGAAGTGATTGATACAGGAGCTGCTCTAAGTGTTCCAGTCGCAATTAATATACTGGCTACTCTCGGACGAATTTTCAATGTTCTTGGAGAGCCCGTTGATAATTTAGGTCCTGTAGATACTCGTACGACATCGCCTATTCATAGATCTGCGCCTGCTTTTATACAGTTAGATACGAAATTCTCAATCTTTGAAATAGGGATGAAAGTGGTGGATCTTTTAGCAATTAATATACTAGAAATGGATTTATCGCCGTGGAGGAAAAATGGGACTATTTGGGGGAGCCGGTGTGGGTAAAACAGTACTTATCATGGAATTGATCAACAACATTGCCAAAGCTCATGGAGGCGTATCCGTATTTGGTGGAGTAGGTGAACGTACTCGTGAAGGAAATGATCTCTACATGGAAATGAAAGAATCTGGGTAATTAATGAAAAAAATATTGCAGAATCAAAGCTCGCTTCGCTCTATGGTCAAATGAATGAACCACCAGGAGCTCGTATGAGAGTAGGTTTGCCCAGTATAAACATTTCTAACCATGGCAGAATATTTCCGGGATGTTAATGAACAAGACGTGCTTCTATTCATCGACAATATCTTTCGTTTCGTCCAAGCGGGATCAGAAGTATCCGCCTTATTAGGGAGAATGCCTTCTGCAGTGGGTTTGAGACCGAACCTCAGCCTTAGTTTAGTTTAGTATAGTACCGGGTTCTTTACAAGAAAGAATGACTTCCAGAAGGCACTTCGATCCAAGTAGTTTATGTACCTGCGTTTGTAATATCATGTTGGAATAATTTCCCTGCTCCTGCCACGACATTTGCACATTTAGATGCTACTACCGTACTATACTATCAAGAGGATTAGCTGCCAAAGGTATTTTTCCAGCAGTCGATCCTTTAGATTCAACGTCAACTATGTTACAACCTCGGAGTAAGTAATTATGGGGCTCAGAAATATTTCATTATGAAACTGCGAAAAGAGTTAAGGAAACTTTACAACGTTACAAAGAACTTCAGGACATTATAGCTATTAATATACTGGTTATCCGAAGAAGATCGTTTCACTGTAGCAAGAGCACGAAAAATGGAACGTTTCACAACCCCTCTTCGTGGCAGAAGTCTTTACCGGTTCTCCAGGGAAATATGTTGGTCTCGCCGAAACAATTAGGGGGTATCAATTGATCCTTTCTGGAGAATTAGACAGTCTTCCCGAGCAGGCCTTTTATTTGGTGGCCCAGTATAAATATTGCTACCGCGAAAGCCCAGTATATTAATTGCGGGACGTTGTATACAACGCCAGTATATTAATTGTGAGGCGACCCCGATCAATTGGGGGAAGGTGCGACGTCAAGGGTCAAGGAGCAGACGAGTTCATCCCATCTAATTCGAATTAGGTATGCTCGGGGAAGCAATGGAACTGGTGATCCATCTATCTATTATGTAATCAGACCAGGGTATTATGTTAAAAAGAATATTTGCAGTTTAAGCCTCATTCATTAGGGCTGTTGCCTCTGTTGTGACTTCTTTACCCTGTCCTATCCGACCCGAAAATAACTTAGGTTCACTCAACTAGTTAGGAAGATGCTTTCTCCAGAAATGAATTGGGGATATATTTGCAAAACTAAGAATTTGGCCAAAAAAGACAGATATCATGCACCATCGAGAAAGAAGAATTTCTCTAATTCGGGTCGCATCCGAAATACGCCGGCGTTCCTGATCCAGACGAATCAAGTTCTTTTTACCAGTCATCCGCTTTAAGACGAAATATCCATTTGTAGATGAAACTTCTACAGCCGCTAGGTGTGAAGCGAGGGTTACGTTCATGCATTACTTCCAAGGGCCCAAGTCTTAATAAGACGACCTTGCAATTAGAGATTGGTTGCAATTTTCGGTTGAAAGCCATAGTAAAAATACAGCAGTGAACCACACTACTACTACAGGCCACCAAGAAGAGAACGAGAATTGTTGAAACTAGCAAGATCAATCGGCCAAAATAACCATGAGCAGCAACGATCAATTAATATACTGGGCCCGGATTAATAAACTTGGCCTCTTGCCTGGTGAATCAGCTCTGTAACCGGACTCATTTTCAGTGGCTGATGAAACTAGAGGCGCCCGAAGGAAGGAACCATGCATAGCACTAAATAGGGAGCCGCCGAATACACCAGCTACGCCTAACATGTGAAATGGATGCATAAGGATGTTGTGCAAGGTAAATACTGGAATACAATCAAAAAAATGGAAAGTACCAGAAATTCGGCATACCATCAGAGAAACTTCCTTGACCAATAGGATAGATCAAGAAAACAGCAGTAGCAGCTGCAACAGGAGCTGAATATGCAACAGCAATCCAAGGATGCATACCCAGACGGAAACTAAGTTCCCATTCACGACCCATGTAACAAGCTACACCAAGTAAGAAGTGTAGAACAATTAGCTCGACCGCCATTGTATAACCACTCATCAACGGATGCTGCTTCCCGGGTAAAAATGCAAACCCTGCTCCTCATATTTTTAGGTGGAATAATGGCACCAGAGAGAATATTGTTTCCATAAAGACCCAGAAACAGGTTCACGAATACCATCAATCAGGAGCAAGTCAACCAGTGATTAGCTACTAGAAATTCTCTGCCCCGGCCATAAGCCGCAATTAATATACTGGGCTCCAGATAGACGCTTGATGCAGTTTCTTCGCAAGCACTTCCTTACTTAGCTTAGTCTTTTAATTAATATACTGGACTTGGTATACTAGGCGCCTCCCGCTCACTTCGCTCGCCTTCTGTCAGTTCCTTGTCAGTCGACTCCCTAAAAAGATTTTAGAACTTCACGGTGATTCATCGAACTATGCCCCGAGAGAATAAAAGATCTCTATGAAAGCAGGAGGCGCAAATTAATATACTGGGAAGGTTCTTACTGTCTTCAAATGGGTTAGACATTCAGTTCGATGGTTCCTACACATTAATTGATTGAGCCCGGTTCTCTTTGTCTTCGAGTTTTCATTCAAAAATCCACTTATTCTTTCATATTTCATATACCTCCCCACCAATAGATAGAGACAAATGGGAATAACCGAACCACGTCTACAAAATGCCAGTACCAGGCAGCTGCTTCAAAGCCAACGTGATGCTCCTTGGTCAGATGACCAAGATATTGGCGAATACCACATATGATCAAGAAAAGAGTACCAATAATCACATGAAAACCATGAAAGCCTGTTGCTAAGAAAAAGGTAGAACCATAAATACTATCCGAAATTGTGGAGGGTGCTTGGTAATATTCCATTCCTTGAAAGCCAGTGGATACTAGAGCCAGTGAAACGGTAGCTACTAAAGCGTAAACAGCTCGTTTTTCCTTCCCCGCCAGTATAGCATGATGAGCCCAAGTTACGGCAGCTCCGGATGAAGGGAGAATAGGGGTATTAAGAAAAGGGATTTCCCAAGGATCTAAAACCCCAATCCCTTTTGGGGGCCAAATACCTCCGATCTCTACCGTCGGTGCCAAAGAAGAATGAGAAGAAGCCCAAAAAAAAGCAAAAAGGAACATAACCTCCGAGACTATAAACAGAATAGAACCATATCGAGGTCCTAATTGTACAGCTTTTGTATGATATCCTTCCAAAGTGGATTCACGTAGAACATCGCGCCACCATACGAACATGGTATATAGGATAAATATGAGGCCCAAACTGAGAAGTGTTGCACCCCCTTCAAATGGGTGCATGTACATCACACCTCCTACGGTGGTTGCCAAAGCTCCGAGTGAACCCGAAAAAGGCCATGGACTTGGATCGACCAAATGATAAGAATGCCCCGGTATATTAATTGGGGATGAAATCATAAAAAGCAGAAAGCCCCGGTTGTATGTAAACCTCCCTTGTTAGAGCTACGCTACCCAATTAATATACTGGCAATAGATCTTAGAGGACTGGGCTAAGTAATGATAGGGCAATCTATTAGTACAAGACTGGCTATTGAAGTCAGAGACTCTACTTATGTTACTATTGGATGTAAGGACTGCTTTTATGAATATTTCATTTTCGGAAAAAAAAAAGAAAAAAAGTAATGAACCAAACCCCAGTTTTCAGGCTCTCATGAAGCGGCGAAAGCAATTATTCCTGTTGAGGCGGTTAATCCAATTCCAATATTGTTGAATAATCGAACATTACATGCGCTGTTATCGGCGTAAAGAAGGAAGAAGTCTTGGCTAAGCCAGAAGTTCCTTTGCCAGCCTTAACGCCCCCATTCTTTCGAAGTTGCTAGCACTATCTCTCTGGGAATCTATCCATCAATCCGGGGATATTTCATATGAATATGCCTCTTCAAGTAATTTATTTTCCTATTGATCAATTATATCATGCAAACATGGATGAATTTCCATTCCTGCTTTCAGTTACGGATTGACTAGTGATATTTAGGCTCTAAGCCCTTATTCTTTATTCTTTCAAAATTGACATATGATATTGGGTTGATTAGGTCAATCAGGTCCCGAATCCCAACTGTCGAATCTCTTGCAGCTGCTATTCTTTCTGTGGCATTTGTCCTTTCTTTCATCCCGAACTCTTGATTTTTCGAGTCTGAAACTAGTAAAATAGTCGAAAGTCTTCCTTAGGTTTTGCGACCATAGGGAGCTAGGTACCAAAGGCCGATGAAATTCGGAATTAGGTTAAGTTGCCTACATGGCTACTTATAGCAGCTCCCGAAGATCAGGAATAGCCTTTACTGCCAACCAACCTTTCATATTGAAGTGTGTTCGCCCTATTAATATCAAATTTCTTGTGTTTGACTTTATTTTGTTACGGTGATCAGATTTCAAAAATGATTTGATACTTTATTGAATAGCCAGCCAGAAAGAGATGGAGTCGATTGTCGATCTCGATCCAGGTTGGACTCCATGTGCACAATTGTAGTCCTTCTCCTGGACCGGTGTCGTTGAGCTTACGAGTAGATCGAATAAACAAGAAGGACTGCTTTCCTCCCAGTTGAACCAAGCTATTTCGCTTCATATTCATACCTTATCAATCCATTCTCGCGAACAAAGACAGAGGCCAAGTATATTAATCCGGGCGTCTTACCTTCTTCTTGGCTAAGCACCACTTCAATGCCAATAAACCTTCCAGCAGCTTCCAATGGCTAAAAATCCTATCTTTCGCTCCGCACCTCGGGCTAGTTCAGAGGTCCAGCCCTTCCTGATCATTCATTATTCGTTGCTCTCTTCTTTCGCGCCAACCTGTTGATCTTGACCTGGGGGGTCAGAAAACCCCGAGCAATCTTAGTTATTGGTGGGGGTTTCGGTGACCAGGAGACCATAGATAGGTCTGTGCTTTCGTCAGGGGGTAGCTCAGGTGTTGATCAGTCATCCAAAAGAGAGGTGCTTGCTTGCGTTTGACATCTCATTCAAGAGAGAGTGAGTGAAAATGTTGCACTACACGGACGCCATTTGGACCCAGCAAGCCCCGAGCTGGTCCAACAAGATTGGCTTCATTTGCCATGTTGAGGGCTCAGAAGAAGCTCATGTTGGAAAGCAAGCGTGTGCAAGAACCAATCAGGATACAAATTAAGAGGTCTTGGATTGACCTACGACTGATTGACTCAGGCCCTTTTTCACTGACTTCTCTTGACTTTAGGAGCTAGAAGGTGCCAGTTTTTATGAAAAGACCATATACATAGACAGGATCATGGGTCCGGACAGGAGAACAGTCTACTCTACTTAACTTACTATAGTAGATAGTCAATCGGTTTTCCTGTGGATGTGGATGAGAGGTGCAGGTAACGTAATCTTTCTTTATCCTTTGGGTATTCCTGCGCTATTCTACTAATGCGCGTGCGCGGGTGTCTTAGTAGAGTAAGGATCTTGCCAAGTTGGAATATAATTGTTCTCGTGAAGAAGAACATGTCCACACCTGGGTAAAAGAGTGCCAAACAACATAAGACTCCTCTTAGATATTTTTCACCTGAAACGAAAAGGAATGTCTTTACTCTCAGTTGAAAGCGTCAATCTTAAAAGAAGATGACTTGTGGGTTAATATAAACAAAATCGGTAAAAGCGAGAATGGAAGGTGGGAATAGCTTGAATCCCGGGAGAGGTTCAAACAGGCTCGACCTGTCCCGGTAAGAAGGCTAGGAGCTGACTCAACTCAAGCGAGGAAATTAATATACTAGCGAGGTGTGGACCCAATTAATATACTAAAGGGGAGTATATTCCTCACTTACGCTCGCCAAATTAATATACTGAGGTCGCCTAGCCTATGATTTGTGGACCTCTAGAAGAGGTCGCCTTGCATCCGTTAGTTCGCCTAGGCTGCCAGTAAAATTGATTCCATTTGGATTCTTGGTTTTGTAACGGCTGTGGCGCTGGTTGGCGCTTCCTTGGTAGAGAACCTCCCTCCTAAGTCTCGTAGGCACCTCGGTAAGTCTTTCGGGCTCTGTACTAAGGGAAGTGAGTGGTATCAAACTCGGCATCATTTGGAAGTCAACGCGAAGTCCACTATTGATCCTGCTTGTGACCGAACTTGGAATTGATCTTTTCGCTCATTGAAAGATCCATGTGATTGATTGAGCTAGTTGATTTCTATCTCCAGCAGGTTCTATATCTACTTGAGTTTCCCCTAACAGACGGAGTGGTTGGCCGTTGGTCTTGGGTTGGCGTGTTATTCGGCTATAGACCTTCCTCCTCCCATCTAATTGTGAAAAAAAACAGCTGTTCCCATGCATTATGTGCGATAGATGCGAATCTCTGTTGCCAGGAGATCAGTAGCAAAGTGATATAGATGCAGTCAGGGAGCCGGGGAATCTTTCAAGGAAGGTCTTGGATCAACTCAGCTCTCTGATTCTCATGCTTTCGATGAGGCCAGGCAGAACTAGAGGCTCGCACATCTTTGAGTGATTCTCCCCAATTAATATACTGGGGTTGATACCCGTCTTGCTCTATTCTAGTTCCGGGACTCCACTCAATCGCTACGCACCTTGGGTAGACTATCCTATAGACTCCCTCATATACAAGTAGACAGGGGCATCCCCTTAATCTAGTTCACATACGCCAACCCCGGGTGAATCATAAGGAAACTAAGCCGGGTCTCTGGATGAAGGGGCAGAGGAATCTACGGAGCCCTAGCATTGCACTAGAGAGACCAGAGGTAGATTCTTGAAAGCGAAGGTCTTGTTCCCCCTAAAGGATTTCTTTCTCTGCTGAGGCCCAGGCATAGTGTAATTACTATTAGGTTGAGGGCGAGCTTGGGTTCCCTGGCATTATGTGCGATAGATGCTCATAGATTCCACTTTCACAACTCTGAAGAATACAGCGGCAGCGATTGAGCGTACAGATCAATTCGTCACTACGGTAATTGATCCCAACCGGAAGCCCTTCTTTTTTATTGAAGGACAAAGCAGGTCCACTACCACATCAGGAGCAATAGCACGGCATGAGAGAGACTTCCTGCAGCCCAAGGCAGAACAAAAAAATTGGATCATTATCCGAAACTTACTGGTTTGTTTAATAGCGACCTACTCCTTAGTTTAGTTGAACCAGACTTTGCCGCTCACCTTCTCATCCAGAGACAGGCACCGGAAAAAATAGCACATTATGGCGCATCACTGCCATCTCACGAATTGGATTTGAACCAATATCTCCGGGCGACTTTCCTTTTAGTCGATCGTGATCCCACCCACCCGCAAGCACCTTAGACAAGCATTTGGCACTGACTTTCATAGATTGAGGTAGCGATCGATAAGCAATAAAGCAGCCACAAAAGTAGTGAACTTGAATGTTTCGCTAAACTAACTTATTGTTCATGTTCGCCCGCCCAGCGGTCTAGGCGAAAATAGAATTCCGCTTGCGCGTCTTGCGCCGTGCTAACAAAGACGCCATCTATGGCGCCCTGAGAAATGATGCGCGGATTCTCCAGAATGTCGCCCATGAGTTGGACAATAGCCCTTCGCTTCGTGGCGGAAGCTTGGGAAAGCTTAATTTCCCTGGCCGCATTTTCCAGAAAACTATCCCTGATTCTCTGTTTTTGACGATATCTGTCAAAGAAGTCGCGCATTCGCGCTTTCACCTCTTCGACAGTGGGTACGGGCGGCAGGACCGGTTGGGCCGCTCTCGGTCCATCATTGTCTTCCGGGTCCGCCGGATTATCCCCTTGGTGGGAGGGACCTGCTTGCTCCCCAGTTGGTTTATTGCTGGTCGCTTCCCCCTGATTTGGGGCCGAAGAGTCTGAATAAATCCGCTCCCACCAAGCGGAAGACGTAAGGCTCCCGCTCTCGCTCCCCCCCGGAGGGGACTCCTGGCCACTTAGACAAAGAACGCAGCGAGCCAAAGGTCGTAGAGGAATCGGCAAGAAAAGAGAGAGAGCTCGCGCCCCTAGAAAGAAAGTGATCTGGTCAGCCGACCCCAGGCAGACCAAGTTAGCAACACTAAGTAATCCAAGCCAACCCACATTACTGACTAACGGTGGATAATCATCTTTCTTAGAGGTACTAAATACAACTCCATGAATGAGCAAAATGAAGGTTGCGTTAATGATAAAGATCTCTGGGGAAACCGCTAAAAAAAGATTGAATATGTGGTGCGTAGCGAGAGATAACGAATTCTGCTGCTTTCATTTCCCCCGTCTGGAGCCCCCTCTTTATCTCATTGGTTCTCAAGATCAAAGCTATTATTGGAATATCACCCCGAAAGGCAGAAATCACTTCCTTTATTTTATTTGGCTTAGGCCTATAAGAATCAGTACTGAACATTCCTCCTGTAATAGTACAAGCTCCCATAGCAATGACATATTTTGGTTCAGGCATTTGTTCATATAATCGTACTAAAGACGGAGCCATTTTCATTGTTACGGTACCGGCTGTTAAAATTAGGTCTGCTTGCCTAGGGCTCGATCTTGGTACTAATCCATAACGATCAAAGTCGAATCGCGAGCCTATTAATGAAGCAAATTCAATGAAACAACAACTGGTACCATAGAGAAGAGGCCATAATTGGAGAATAGATTCATTTCACCGATGCAGAGTAAAGCTCGACCGGGACTTATTCCTATAGATACCGGAGATATAGATATAAAGGAAGCTTTGAACTACTTATTTAGAGGGAGAAGGAAAGGAACTAGCCCTCTCCATATCGTTGGTTGATTCAGCCGTGGATGCAGTCATGGAAAAGAATAATAAGGTTTGATTGATTACCGCAGCCCAGGAAGTTTTAGCACAAGGAAATCGTGGACCAGTATACTTATAGGGCCTTATTGGGAAATTACTGGAGCTTTGGCCTGGAGTATGTGGGGAAGCGCCTTCTTCGCATGGAGACCCGTCTCAATGAGGAACGAGAGAGTCTTGAGTCAGAATTCGAGGAGCTTAAATGATAGATTCTTCTTTTGTAAGCCTACGCCCTCGCCTGTTCAAACGCTAGTAACGTGGTATTGGAGTACCTGATTCGCCTATTCTCTGGTCGTGGGGTGGCTATCTTATTTTAAGAAAATGCAAGGCCTGCAGACATATATATAACTACAAATAGCATTACATTAGCTCTTGCTTGCCGTATCTTACTGATTCAACAAGTTCGGATGGTAGGGTGGTGGATTACTTGAATATTTTTATGCATAAGATGGAGAGCTGTGAACAGGGCCCCAAGAGAGCTTCTTTCTCCCCATTGAGCACTTTTACAAGGTAAAATGGAGGAGGCCAGGATCCGTACTTCTGTTCTGGAATCCAAAGAAAGTAACTAAATAGGCAGCGAGCCGCTCCGATGAAACCCAGGAAGGAGAAATCACAAGGAAAGTTGGCGAATCTTCTGTTTCAGGTCGCTGATCGGCTTAGATCAGAGTAAAGCCAGAAAGCAGGGGGCTCAAACTCTCACTCAACCTATCTGGAGTAGGTCTTTGCCGAGAAGTCAGACATTATTTAGGGGTATAAAGTCCGTATAAGAAGATCACCCGAGGGGTTTGTTTTGCCACTAAATGCTAAATCGGAAATTGAACCTACTCCGAAGATAAATACTCCGAAGATAAATAGAGAAATAGACTAGGCATTTTCGTCGCTTCACCAGGCGCATAAAGCGTAGCAGATTCAACCGATTCCCCGACTAGGCACTCAACCAATGCAGGAATGCCCCAATAACTTGAATGGATTGATAGACTGGACCCTTGCCTAAAAAGAGAGAGATGCTGATACACAGAATTTTTCTTGCACCTTTGATACCCTAATGAATTTAAAACTAAATAATGGGCATAGAATGATTTTGACTTACGAGTAACAGGCTCTGAAAGAGGTTCATCAACTACGGGGGATCAATTAGCATTACCTCAACCGAAATTGGCACATGAACAGTCGAAACCGCCTCTCTTCTTGTCCCGAAACCTTAGACGGGCGACTATGCTTAATAAACGGATATGCTGCTTAATATACTGGACTTGGGGCTAAGAATAGTTGTTGATTTCAGCTGCTCTTTTGGGGAGGACAAGTAGTTTGACTTTCTTTAGTACTCAATTTGAGACTTCATAGACTACTTGGCGGTAGTAAGCCTAGGTCCGTCCATCATTGGCTGGTAGTCTTCTACCAACATCCTCTGCTTACTGTTATCGTCCGCTCTTCTTACCTTACCTTGCTTTGCTTGAACTGTCTTAAAGGAAGTCTTGAACAGTATACCTATGCCCTCCGTTATAGGTAGTACCATCTCTCCCTGGCTAACTGAAGGAAGAAGCTCGTTCCAGTCTTGGTTCAACTGCATGTGCCAGAGGATTCCTTTCATTTTCATGGTTGAATTCATAGTGAAAGGATTCGGATTATTCGACTTTAGATTAGATGCTTCGGATGCTTCCTCGGCCGTGCAGTACGTACTTCTGTTTGGAGAGTCTGTTCCTTACTTAGCTAGGACTTTGAGTGACTATAGTAGCCCCAAGTATATTAATCCGAAGGCTCCTTTTTGTTTATGCGCCTGAAACGGCTTCAGATTTGGCTTCTAGTTAAGCGTATCTTTGGGTCGATCCATTTCATTAGTGAAATTGTGTTATTTACTAATTATCCCCTATATACGATCAAAAAATCTCAATTGATACCAGTTTTCCTCTTTCACAATTGGTGACTACAACGAAAAAATGAGTTGAAACTTAGCGTTCAACCGTAACCTCTATTCCTGACTTTATTGCCTTCAGTGCACTTCTAAAGTCTCGAATAGTTGAAGCTTACCCTTCGTTAAACCCCCTAACCTCTTCCTGTATTGCTTGTCTGGATTCTCCACTTAACTCCGCTATCAAACTAAGGATATTTGAACTAAGCCGAATCTGCGGAGCGAGGACTGCTAACCCGACTCTGTTAATCTGTTACTAAGCCGAATCTGTGGAAAGTTCTTCGTCGCTAACTGCACTCTGTCTTGTCTTGAAAGAGGAACTCCCAATTACAAATCCACATATATACCTATTCCACTTTCCTGCAATAAAGACTCTATGAATCTGATAGCATATGGGGCTTTGACCATAGTAGCTACTCTCTCATAACTCCCTCTAACGCAGGGCAAACGAAAAGTCGCTAACTTCACAAGACACTTGTTAGACGGCACCGTGCTTTCTCGAAAGATTCATTCATGCCCTGAACCGAGCTCACTACCTTCTTCGCTTAGGAGTGCCCTATTGCTCTTGTTCGTGAGATTGATACTCGCTTTACTGCCTATAATCTCACGAACCTTTATACATCCCCGAAGATATTTCCCTGACGATTGCTTGCTAACAGCTGATATAGCTTTTGCCCTATAACCCCTAAAGCCTGCTCTCTCTAGACCTATCATTTGCTAGATTGACCTTGCCAACTAAAAGAGGGATTCCCAGAGCCTTCCACTGAAGAAGAATACTACTTTAGACTCTCATCCCAGCCAGAGATAGACTACCTCTCACCCATTCCCACCTTGGAATGTAAACAAAGAGTCCTGTCTTGGGGAGAATCCTTCCTCATTGCCCTTGGAAATAAAAGAGCTTCAAAACTGGATTGAAAAAGTATCTTTACTGGGAATGGTCTTCCCCTGACTCGTACTATCCACTATAAGGACCATGCCTTTTGGCACTATATCCTTCCTTCAAGACTTTGACTACACTCTGAGGGGCAACTACTCTTTATGCATAGACAACTACATCCTTGGGTAAAAGGTAGACTCAAAGAGCAGCTCACTAACACAACCTCGACGATTCAATAGCCGAATTAATATACTTGCGGACATTGACTTTTTACACTACCTGCAATTGGTATGACTAGTCTTGCTCCTGTTCAAAAAAAATCTTCTTTGGTAGCGCTTTCAGTTGCCTTCCGGCTAGCTTTCCTAAGCTAAGAAAGTTCCTATGCGGATTGAACCGAAAAAAGACCTTTGGGATCATTAGCCCAGACAACTCGATCTTCTTTAGATGAAAGGGAAAACCACTGTTAACTGTGTTATCTAGGACATTCTAAGTATCGGATCTCGTCTGCTAAGATCCCAAGTCCCATCCTCTTTAAGGAGCTTAGCCCTCTTCTTATCCTAAACCCCCTAGAATCACAAGGAACGCTTGATGGTTGATCCTGGCAATTCAGTTAAGTCATTTTTTAGTCTATTAAGCTGAAACTGGGACTTAGGAAGTCTCAGGGAAGGCACCCCTTTTAGGGCAATTTCATGCCATTTGTCGCCCCACATTAGAACTCTCTTTAACCGGCTTCTTTATTTTATGGCTAAACCCTTTTTTGAACACCGATTTAATCGTAAGCTTCATCCTCAACTTCTGGACGGGTTCGAGAGTTTGGTTCGACTGAGCCTGATGTCTCATCGGGTTCAGATGGGGATGGGAATGCGGATTTGGATGCCTCGTATGATAAGGAAGAGAGTTTTTCCAAAGATGAAGACCTAGAAAGCCCTAGAGCTAGAGCTTGTTGAGAAAGTCGCTTTGAAGATGGGCACCCTTTCCCTATGGGTAGTAGGGAAGTTTAAAGCGATAGCAAAGGCCGTAGGGGATAGGATCTCTTTCTGCGTCTACTGATGCTAATTCGGATGCTTTTGAAACAGCGTTTGGTTTGGCGAAAGGTATAATAGGGCTCGTTTGATTGATTCGTAAACCGGGTGCTTCAGCTTCATACGTGGGATTTGGAGAAGCCTTCTAAGCCCGCCCACCGCCCTTATACCGCGCCGTGCGCGCCTTCACGCAATACCGCGAAGCAAGCAAAGCTGGAGCTCGGGCCCGTCGATTACAGATCGTCGTGGGCTCAGCTCTCGTTAAGCCAGAAAACCTTCGCTTGGCCCATTGGGTTTCAAATAAGAAAGATTTCTTAAATATTATCTAATAACTAAATATTCCTTGTTCGACTATATCTTTCATGGTTTACTTTAGCGAAACTTGTGAAAATGGCTAAACCAGTAACCCAAGAGACGTTTAAGTCTATCATGGAACCTGTAGCCGATCGGGAGAGAGTCATATCAATCAGGGACGAACTTAGTTTTAAGTATCGTACCCTGGCTGATAAGTACTTGCCCTTCTTGTCCACTTTTGCCCTTAATTTGGGGCCGAAGTGGGAGCCAACTTGGAAGTCGATTCCCACAAGGTATGGTAAGATGGTGTCCCAGTATTGGGCGCCATATGCCACTACCAAGTGGAAAGCCGATATGAAACTCGCCAATGGTGTGTTTCACGGTTTCTTGTACGAGTGGTGGTCTTACCTTCTGTTCCAAGATGGTAATCCATTACTCGGGCATGGTTTCACTTCCGCACCATTATTTGATAGGGTTGTACGTTTTCCGTATGATCCTCTCAATGACTGGTGGACCGATATCTCTGTAGAATTCTTCTACAAGAGATACCTACCTCCAATTAAACAGATGGTAGACGAGGAATTGTCTCATCATCCGTTTAGGAAGGCAGTTTTCGGTCGGTTGGCCCGCTCTGTTGACGAAGGGGGTGGTAAACGCCGAATGTTTTTCATAGGCAACTATGTTAAACAACGAATCCTTAAGCCCGTCCATGACTGGGCTGCCGCCGTGTTGAAGCGTCTGGTCAACGATGGAACATTTGACCAGGCTGCTCCACTACGGTGGGTCAAGGGTTATCGTGATGTTTATAGTTACGATTTATCCTCGGCGACGGATCGTTGGCCCTTAGCTATCATTGATATGATTGTCGAAGGGTCATTCGGACCCCAACTTTCTACTTCTGTCATGGCCACTTTAGGGTGGAACATGGCAGAGGTGGACTGGGTTGAACATCAAGGAAGGAAGAAGTATCGGGTTAACCCCGGACCTATCGCATTCCTTGCTGGACAACCACTGGGACTTTACGCCTCTTGGCCTCTCTTCGCTTTGTCACATCACTTTGTGGTGTGGCTAGCTGCGGAGAGGGTCTACGGACCCTCCGCACCTCCATTTTCACGGTATGCGATTCTCGGTGATGATGTTGTCATCGCGGATCGCCTAGTAGCCGAACAGTATGCTCGGATACTTGGGGATCTCCAAGTCAAGATTTCCCTTCAGAAGTCGATTATATCTTCTTCTGGGGCATTTGAGTTTGCCAAACGATTCTTCGTTAAGAAGGGTCGTGTTGACTGCTCTCCTGTCTCAATCAAGATGTTGTCGATGACAAGATCGCTTTTCGGGTTAATCATGGTCGCGGATAAGTATAGTGTGGGCAATTTAGCCACATTATGCAGACTTCACGGCGGTGGTTATCGTGTGAGCGGAAGTATCCACTCAACGAAGGCACGTAAGTGGTCACGGTTGAGGGCAGCTGCTAGGAAACCGACTGGTCGGGATCCGTTGCAGTTTGAGTGGTGGGTGGCTTCGGGCCTGTTGCCGAATCCATACACTCTCGGACTTGTGGCGGACCGAGTACGACAAAAGCTGCTTCCGAGGGAGCACTTCCGGAGGAGCATGTCATGTCGGAGAATTACCAGTGGTATCTTGAGTCGACTCTTTACTCCGAATGGATGAAGAGTTACCTCAAATACCTTCGCTGATATTGCCAGGTCGTCGAGAATTATGGAGGACGGTTACTAGACCTTTGCCTGCCACCGGTATATGAACGGCATTGGCGCCGTAAGGTTGTGATTTCGCAATTGCAATCTTTCGGTACCATGTTTTCATGTATCGACTGGTATAACCAGTATTCTCGCATTCGTGTGGGAGTGCTGGGTGAGGGTCGACCTTGTGTGACTTCTTTCTAGGGCAATAGAAGATCTTAAGAAGACAGGATTGGCACTTGACCTAAGAAGCTTTGAGACCCAGTATCTTAATTAGAGTAGGCATAATAGGTTCTCTCAACTTTGACTGTGTTAAGCATAACGAGTTCATTCTATTTTGAGCAGTGAGAAAGAAAGATACAAAATCTTTCTTTCGATTAGTATATTAATTGCGCGAGAGTGATCCTTAACACATTCAAGTAGAAGTTGAGTGAACTATTATTACTTCTCTCTGAGTGAACAAAGGTTGACTTGCCATTGGTCTAATACTGGAGAGTTCCCTAGTTCTTACTGAACTTCGAGTGGAATGTTTGACGCAGTTGTCATGTTGATACCGGGAATCCAACCATTTCTTTGCAGTAGATCTTTCTTCCATCAAGTGAAGACTTCCTCTTCTATACCTTCTTTCTTATCAATCCCAAATGCTTCCCATGCAACTGGTCGAACCCGGTCTCTTCGAATTTCGAACATGGAAATTGATAGCAACTATGCTTAACACAAGCAAGCCGAAGATGAGACTAATAGCCGAGCTACCTTCTTTGCTTCTTCTTGAGGCGAGGATGGAAAAGAAAGAGAGAACGAATGCAAGGGAGCCTAGTGAGCTACGTACTCTAGCAGTGAATACCAGCCAAAGGTGTTCTTTCATAGGTGGGCAGCCAAGCATCTCTTCGTGTAGCGAAGGACTCCTTTATAGGGTAAAAATAGAAGGTTGATTGGGGCGAAGCACAACTCAATAATAAGTCCTTTTCCCAGGTATTTCATGTTGTATGGAACTACCTAGCTCAGGTATGATATTAAGGAGGACTTGACTTATATTATAGAACGTCTAAGAAGAGATAGGCGCGCGACTTACTTCCAACAAATTTCTGAAAGCCTTCCGTCCGTGAGGCAAGTCTTTCTCGCTTCTGCTGGCATAGCTGGTTGCTTGGTTCGGACTAGCTTCACTTGGTTCTTCGGCTCCAACTAGCGTCATCTCTCCGTTAGGCTTATGTGTTCTCGCGGAGCTTATATAGTAGGTTCATCAAAGCAAGATATGAGAGAAGCGAGAGGCCTAAGTATGCATGGAGCGTTGCACAACTCCTCTGGATGTGCTTCTCCCAGGTATTTCATTCTGGAATCTGGCTTATGAAGGAGCAGATAACAAGAAAGATAAAAAAGATTTCACCAATAAATTCTCAATACAATAATAAGAGTAGGGGAGTTAATGCTTAATCCTTAAATAAAATACTCGTTATATCAATAAATTAGGTTTTATCAATAACTCTTTTTATCAATAACTCTAAAGAAAGAATTAGTTAGAAAGAATTGATCATTAATTCCAAATTTATGATTAAGAATTCCGTGTATGTATATAGTAGATTTCTATTGCTCGGGCGATAGCAGCAAACTCCAGGCTCGAGAGACCTTCAACAAAGTAGATCCGGCTGCCTTCTTAGCAAGGAATGAGAGAGAGGCCGAAGTCTTTCATTAGAGGACCTTTCTCCTCTTATGATTTTTCGATCCTGTGACACGAGCCAATAAAGTAAATCAGCAGGATCGGGGAAGTCCCGTTTTCGAGGAACTCAACATCTCTTCGAGCTTGGTCTGGACGAGAGCTGGTTCAGAGGTCGGAGGGATGCTGGAGAATTCCATTGGTTTTGGCTTTTCGAACCGCAATCAAAAAGAGATTGATCGAGGAGACCTTGCATTTGTGGCATAAATTGCTTTTCCACTCCGTCGAGTTCAAGCAAAACGATAACGCCAACCTGAAGACTTCTTAATCAATAGGCACGCACGGGTGGGAACGAACTTCTTAAATGACAAGGGCTTGATGGCTAGTCTGCTGTTTCTGTTGTTCCTATACCCGTTTTACGTGCTGAGAGAGACGTCGATTCGTCCTATAAGGGGGGATGCCGTGAAAGGCCTCAAACGAGAGATTCTTCGAAAACAAAAAGGAAATGGCAATCGATATTCGTACATATCCTCATTTGCTTCTTTTGATTCATCTACTTAAGGCTACATATAAGAAATAGAGTCACGAAATCCGCTCAGAGGAAGCTAAGAAAAGAAGCTACATAGGCAGCTCTTACTGATCTATTAACAACAAGGTGACAACGCACCTTTCCTTACTAGAATCGTTGAGGGCATTGAGTCAGATCTAAGGTGGAGGAAAGTCAGGCAAATCTGGCTTCTTTGATGAAGATTGGGGCGATCCAGATCACGCAGGGGCAGTGTCATTTGTTTAGGAACTTCACCATCGTGGTTGGGCGGGATCCCAGGCTTTCTTTCAATCCTTATTATTAGGTTAGGCGGAAACCCGATCAATCAGAGTTGCTGTCCGATCGGGAGGGGAGCGAAGTGACGCCGGGAAACCGCACTCGAAATCCTTAGGACGACCGAATTGGTTGAAGGTTACGTTCCGCACCAGTCATCTTAATGGCATTGTTATGTGCTTCCTTATTCTAATCATCGGCTACGGGCACATAAACTATTAATCCCTTCCTTGCTTGCGCGTAGTTTGACTAGCATAGGGAATGCCTCTGTCATCCTAATTGAGTGAAGTTCCGTTGAGAGCCTTCGTTCCGTTCCCACACGGATTGAGAGTCAAGTCAAGGACTTCGGGGTGAGGAATAGAATGGATGCTTTCGGACAGTAACTCTGACTAGGGTTCGGTCTCATTTATCTTCATTTCAGTGGACTGAATGCAACAAAGCAGAATACGAAGAAAAGCGTCTGAGATGAACAGATAACCAGGGAGGAGAGATCACCGATGGAAGGAAGTAGAGAACCGTGAAACATCAGCACCTGAGAGAAGGGCAGAGGCACAGACGAATGACCAAGCGTGGAACTAGTCCTAGCTTTGAGCCTGACTCCTAGGTTTGACCTGGGACATGGGGCAAGGCCAACCTCATCCCACCTGCAGCCTTCAAATCCCCGCCTACAGACTCCTTTACACCCATTACTAATCGGAAAAAAAAAGCTAAACAAAAGAGAACTTCTGCCTCGGTACCATGTAAATACGGCTTAAGAAGTGGGAAAGGAGAGGAGGTAGTCCCCCCCTCAGTTTAATTAATGATAAACAAGATAGGCGTTTGGAACGTGCGTGGTTGCCATAACGATACCAAATTAGACCAATGCAAAATCCTAATTGCCGAACACAAGCTCTCCTTTCTTGGACTTCTAGAAACTAAGCTTAACCAATCCTTAACTCAGCGAGCCTCTAAATACATTAATCCTGCATGGAAAAATCTTCACAACCTTGTCGAAGCCCCTTATGGACGTATTCTCTTGCTGTACAATCCGTCGGTTATACAGCTTTCAGTCATACACGCAACAACTCAGATGATGCATTGTAGTGCGCTTCTGATGGAGGAACAGTTAACATTCAACATTACTGTAGTTTACGCAGCAAACAACACAAATGTCAGGAAAACAATGCTTGATGAAATACCAAATTTAAGACAAAATGCGGTGCCTTGGATTATACTAGGCGACTTTAACTGCTGCTATGATTTTTCCCATAGGAAAGGTGGTAATCCTTTATCGCTGGCTGAGATCCGACCTTTGAAGGAAGCTATAGCAACAAGTGACCTCGTTCCTATTAAAAGAACTGGTCTTCCGTTCTCGTGGAACAATAAGAGCAAGTTTAGACCTCGCACATACTCGCTGATTGACCACACTTTTTGTAACTCTGTAACCTTCAACCTATGGCCAACAATATCCGCAAACCAACCACCCCCTCTCCACTCCGACCATTCTCCTATTATCCTACATCTCAGTGGAGTCAACGTGAAAGGTTCTTCTAGTTTCAAATTTTTTAATAACTGGTTCGGTGAACCTGACTTTCAGCATGCTGTGCTTGAATCTTGGGGGAGAACATCTTATGGCTCTACATTTTGCAGGGAAAACTTAAGGACCTTAAAAATGTTCTGCGTGCATGGGCAAAACAAAGGTACGGGACTGGGAGCAAACAGACAACTTTCTGGAGGACGAGAAGAGATACAAACAGAGATGATGAATGACACTAACAACGCTGTGCATGTCACCATGGAGACCTACATAAACAAACAATATCTAGCTGCTCCCGCGGAAGAAGATGCTATGACAAAGCAAAAGGCACGCATAAAGTGGAGGATAGAAGGGGATAGTAATTCAGCTTTTTTTCATGCTTCTTTAAAAGACAAACAATGCCGTGAAAATCTTGTGAGTATTGTGGATAATTCGGGCAACATTGTGAACAATAAAAGTGAAGTGGAGCATGCCTTCATCGAACATTTCTCTGAGCTGCTGGGTAACAAAGAAGGATTCATTCCTAATATAGATAATATAGACCCCTATACCTTGCCAAAGCTGACAAGTGCTGATTCTCAATCTTTGTGCAACGAGGCGACCAACGGGAGGAGGAAATCGAAAGGGCAATGTTCTCGCTTAACAGTAGCTCTTCGGGTGGTCCGGACGGTTTCAATGCATTCTTTTATCAAAAGTGCTGGAACACTCTTCAACCTGCAGTTTGTAATGCGGTCCGTCACTACTTTAAAACTGGTAATATGCCACAATCCTACAACTGTACAAATATAGCACTAATTCCTAAAATCAAGAATGCAACGAGAGTAGCAGATTACCGTCCAATATCTTGCTGTAATACTATCTACAAGTGCATATCGAAGATTATAGCGAGTAGACTTAAAGTGGTTCTTCCTTCTATAATTTCGAAGAATCAAGCAGCCTTTCTTGAGGGTAGGAGCATTCTTGACAACGTGCTCTTGTCGCACGAGTTATTGCATGGATACGGAAACAAAAATACAAGTCCGAGAGCTATGTTCAAGCTTGATATTATGAAGGCTTTTGATATGTTACAGTGGGATTCGATAATAAGGGTTTTGAGTTATATGAATTTTCCGGCTACATTCATTACTTGGATCTACTCGTGTATCTCTACCCCCATGTTTTCGATATTGCTGAATGGTTCTCCGGTTGGTTTCTTTAAAAGTAAGCAGGGTATTCGGCAAGGCGACCCCTTATCGGCGTATCTTTTTATCATTATTATGGAATTATTGACACAAATGTTGAATGCAAAAATGGAACAAGGCCTTTTTAAACTTCACCCTCAATGTGCTGAGCCTAGGATTTCATCGTTAATGTTTGCGGATGACCTCGTTATTTTCTGCACGCCTGATGTAGGAACAGTTCAAACTATTTTCGACACCCTTGATATCTTCTACACCATGACCGGTCTAAAAGTGAACCAGCAAAAATATGATATGATGACAGCCGGGCTTTCGAGTAGCCAAGTTAACGACTTATGTTCTAAAACTGGTCTGCGTTGTAGTAATGATACCTTGACGTATCTTGGGCTACCACTTTGCACTGCTAGGATAACGACCACTCAATGCATGCCTATGTTTGCCGTTCCCTTATTTTAATTATTCAAATTTCATTTCATTCATTCGATTTGCTGTTCTTGTTAGCAACTAGCTCTTCGGTCATATGTCCAACTGTCCAACCAGTCTAACCGCCCTTCTGCTTCTGCAGTCGGGAATAGGTCTGAGGTCATAGCATCCTTGCTTGAAATAGTTCCTCTCCTCTGGCCCTAGCCTAGTAGCTCGAGAGGACTTTTTGAAAAGCTGAAAAACGGAAGGGAGCGCTAGCGCACTACGGCTTTTCTTCCTCTCCCTATGGTCGAGCTATTTTCAATCCTGAAGAATTATTATAGTTTCATCGGGTCTCGTTTGATAGCCAGAGTGAATGACTCATGGGTATGGGTCATGAACAGAAGATAAACCAGTCAATTGGTAGAGAAGGCTGTCTTACTTCAAAAGTCAGTCAAGTATATCGACAAACTTCCGCCCAAAGGAGCTTTTACATAGGAGGAAGTGCACTAAACAAGTAAAGTACATCAATTCACGCGTCTTATCTTCATTGTTGCGAACTATTATATTGGGGCCAGTATATTAATTGGGAATCCAACTTTGTTTCCGCCGATAAAAAAAGGTAGAACGAGGAGCGTCTAGCCCTGGAAACAACTAGCAGCACAAAGGGGTAGCTACCAAAGCTGTTCTTTCATCCCTCGCTTTCGATAACTAAGATTTACAGTCCCGTTCGGTTCTTCCGGTCCACTCTTCTATTCATAGAGGAAGTGCTATCTAAGCTCAGCCCTTGAATTCCGTTCCTTCAATCCGGAACTCCAGATGTGTAAGTAGCGGCCAAGCGGCTCTATCCTTTTAGAGGTTATCCTTCTCTGTACCCGCTTGTTATAGGATCCCCATTCAAGTAAGTAGCTTTTCCCGGGTACGCGGTTGCTGTCTTCTTTCTAGCCCTTTGTTTAAGATTGGTAGCAGTCCCTTTTTAGCACCACCTTTCCTTTTCTTCTCTTTCAGCAGCCTCCAATCGTAGACCTGCTGAAGACCGAATAATGCAGTTCAAGCCCGCTTCTGATCTCAACGATCGCAATCCGTAGGCTAAGAGGAAACCTTCACTTAAGGATAAACAGAGTATCGCGGGGAAGCTGAGATTGCCGAGGATCCGTAGCTCATGTTCAAGCAGTCTACGCCCGCCCAGGAATACAAATAAGGAAGTGCAGCCGAAGGTAATGCAATTGTAGAATTCAGTTCAAATAGAAAGCTTTCGCTTTTGGCCAGTTCAAGGTCAGTCGTGAGCTGTAGGCTCAGATAGTAGCGAACCAGAATCAATTCCCGTAGTAGCATAAGGGACGTTGAAAACTTTCCAGCAGATAGTATTCCATACTCTTCTCAAAACGAGCACTATACTCTTTCTTAGGGCAGAAACATACTCAAGGAACGCAAAGCTAACCCTAAATATTTCATATTACTTCAGCTCAAAGCAAAGAGGACTGCTACTGTAACTGCTTGACTAAGTCCTCGGTAGAACTCTTCCTTTCCACTCCGCCGTAGATCTTCACCTAGGATTCTCACTCTCGAACGGCATGGAACGCTACCTATTAGACAAGACACCCTCTGACTTCGTTTTAGGCTTTACTCATTTCATTCTTTAGCTTATCAATATGATAGAGATGGTGAACCTGGGCTTTCTTCTTTGCTACGCACCTGGTTTTTTCTTTTTATTTTTAAACAGAGTTGGTTTATTATCGATATATTTTCTTGTTTGCAGTGAATCCGTAGATGAGAGTTTCTCTTGATTCTCATCAATGAGAAGTGTTTTTTCTTGTAGTTTTTCTTTAAGTAAAGAATTTTCTTCTATCACTTTATTCAATTTATATTTGAGAGCTCTATTCTGATTCTTAACATTGAATAAATTATCAACATTACTCACAATTAATGGTATTGTATCAACCCAAGAACCATTCTTAAATACAGGTTCTCTCTTGTTACTAATTTGAATTCCCAGCTTCATAATCATTTCTTTTTTCATAATATCAAGTTTCTTCCAATTCACATTGAAGTTTAAGACAATAGCTTTCTCTTTTGAACGAATTCGCGGGTTTCGGCAGATTTCTTCTTATTATTGTTTGTATGTGACCATCCAAGCGAACTGATCACCTACTGTTGATCCGCCCTTTGGTCGTCTAGAATAGATGGGCTTTTCACTTGCCCGATCTTGATTCATCAATGCCAATAATTCACTACCTTCCAACGCCCCTTACTAGTTTCTAGGTAGATTGGACAGAGAACTAGCGAACAGCTTGATTTTGAATCCAAGGCGACCTCTTCTAGAGGTCCACAAATCATAGGCTAGGCGACCTGGTCCACTTTCGCTAGTATATTAATTGCGAAGTGAGGCGACCAACGGGAGCTACGCCAACCCTCGAGCGCGTCTTCAAGGGAGGAAATGGAATCCGAATGGATGCAACGCGCGTCTTTCACATGGCAAACTCACCTTAGTGAACTAGTGGCTTGGACTTCGTCCTTTGATTCGAGAGTTCGGGCTCCGAGTATATTAGGGCGCATAAATGGAATCGTAATTTGTAAGCAAGAATAGTTTGGCAAGCAAACTAGCCTTATTAGATCATGTCCCAATCTCCAGTTAGCTCTTCTTTGTCTTTGATGGCCTGCCCAACGGGTACCCGCAAGGAACTGTCTGGTAGATAGACTGGAACGGAGTCATTGTAGTCTTCATTCTTCTCTCGTCCCCAATATAAATATAATAGTTCGGGGAGGGAAATCGGATTGAAGAGAGTCCCTCATTCTCCGACTCGGAATCAACCAATGTTTATACTGGCCGGTGTGGAAGACGTCTGATCCAGTTTGTTACTGGTCTTCGATTCACTCGTCCGGATGTTTACTTTCCCCTGGATCTCGAGCACCTATCCAAACTATTCCAAGTAAATGGACCAACTATTTGATACCTATGGAATCGGATGCAAGCGAACTCGCGGCCGGTAGTTGGCTGCTTAGATTCCTGTGAGTGAGAGTCCTACTGATATAGGATGCTGGGCTAAGCCATTGATGCAAGGCTCTGGAACCTTCGAGGCCGGCTGGATTCTAGGCGCCCTAAACGTCATTCACGCAAAGACTAGTTGCTCGGACTTCGCCAGTTGACTTGACGGATGTCTTTCTCTTTCGACTCGCAAGAAAGCAGGATAGATATGAAGGTCTCAACCGCGCCAACCACTTTCACCGAGGTAGCTCACTGGCATGGAACTAGTGAGGAGGCGGCGAGCGAAGTGAAGGGTCGTTTCTTAATATGTGGTCTTATCCACCCGATTTCTCTCCCGAACAATTGGACTACTTATCCCAAGGACTTGAGGGTCTTCTCCGTGTACTAATTAGCTGTACCCATGCGGATGCGGAGGCCTAGCGACCACTTCTCAGGCAAGTATGCGGGAGCAGGGGCAGATTCAACGGATGGAACCAGGGCATAGAGTAAGCGACCTCTGATTATCCTGCAAATTAATATACTGGGCGGCAAGAGAGATTCTATTTCAAGGCAACCGGAGAGAGGGGAATTTAAGGCCCCAGATCCAGTAACGAATCCCTAGATCTTATTGATCTGTATGTTTGCATGAGCGTAGCGAATGATCATGCGGATGCGTGAGGCTGAGCCTTTCATTCTAGGCTTGAGCCCCGGAACCAGCTGCTGGCAGTTGACCCGGATCGCCTATTCGAGCTAGTTAACATAGGGGCGACCCAGTATCTTAATTAGAGTAGGCATAATAGGTTCTCTCAACTTTGACTTTATTGTGTCACTCTCGCGAAAGAAAGAGAAGGAGACTTTCTCAGGTATCGAATCACTACGCCAAAAGTCTTATGATTGATGGCCGTCATTTAGAATATCAATCTGTTCTTGCTAATAGTAACATCGTTCCCAAGGGCGATTTGCGTTCACTATCTAGGTTGCAGAGAGAATTCCTTGCAACACCACCTACTAAGTCCGAAAGAGAACGTTTCTTGAAAGATCTTAAGCATATTTACATGAAGTATCCCCAGCTTCCTTTTTTATTTCTTGGATGATGGTAGTGAAGCAACCTTAAAGAAACTCTGAGCTCATCATGCAAAGTTGATATGCGATATAAACAGTAAATGTACTAAAAGAAAAGACTAAGCCTCTGTTATTGAAGTTTGTTTAGATGAACTTTAGGTGACACATCTATTGACCACCCATTTTTGAATGGCGAGAATCATGGTTTATCATTACTATTCCTTTTTGAGAATGAAATCTATAAACAGTGGTTTATGTGTCTGTAAAAACAGGAATTTCAAGTCAGAGACCTTTCTTCAACCGGGAAGGGAGTACCCCGAATTGATAACCGAAAAGTCACTCTGGAGGATCCTTCTATCCACGCAAGCGACGCATCTATCTTACTTAAGAAGTCTACTTTAAGATGTTTGATTGAGCAAATAAACATTTTTTCAAATCAGCTAAAGCAGAAAGATAAAACCATTCTTGGATTGAAGAGAGAAATAAAAACAAATCCCTCCATTTTGATGAAGAAATAGCAGAATTACATCGTCAGGTGGCTGATTTAGAAGTTGAGCGTGACAATGCGTTGATAACTCGCAAAACCTGGGAGTTTGTTTTTGAGCATACATCCGACATCCCCATGCTTAAGTCTCCTCGGGTTCCGACTGACTTCGATTCTTTAGATTTTGAGGTAATAGATTACACAAAGAATCTCCCCCCTGGGTTAGACGACTCTACTGTTAGTAGGTGGTGTCGGAAAATCAAAGCCGACATAAAAAGTTTTTACGACAGGAAATATAACGAGGATACGCTCCGTCGTGTCGATTATTATGTTTCAAAGGCCAAGCGATCACAAAAGGAGGTGTACACTTTACAAAAAAGTGTTTTCAGTCTGGAGAAAGAAAATAAGGCTCTTCGAGCCATGGGTAGGGCCTATAACCGGGCTTTGAAATTTCAAATTAAGCCTTCGGACAACTCTGATAAGGTTATGGAGAAGAGGCAGAAGATCAACAAGCTCTTGTGCATCGCGCTTCGCCATACCATTGTTCCTCCATTACCCGAAGAGAGGGAAGAGTAGAAGGTTGTACCGATTACCACCAATGTCTGGCTTTCTTTTTGACTAGTTAATGACATAGTTCTATGAATCAATTTGTAAATAGAGTGTGTATCATTTGCAACATTATTCTTGCCCACATTTTGCATAAATAGTAGTAGTATGTATGTAAAAAGTGTAAGAAATCTCCCTGAGATGGATTGAAAAATGCCATCCTTGTTTGGAAGCCTTTAGAAAATATCTTCCACTCTTGGCTTTGTTTTGCAAGTTCATTTCCTTGGAATGATAATTAGAGTCTTCACCACCCAGATTAGGGTATTAGCAAGTAATGATTAGTGGTCTACACATGGATATAATTAGTTCCCTTGCACTATAATTTAGACTCTAGTATTTTGTTAGAGATCAGCAACTCATTTCTGGTAATGATAGAGGTTTCGCGTCAATCCCAACTAGGATATTTAGTATAGGGCCGGAAATCCATCTTCAGCTTTAGTAGAAGTCCCGAACCAGCCCAGATTCAGGCATTTGACATAAGACCAGAAACCCGCTTCTGGTAGTAATGGAGGTTTCATGTAAACCCCAGCTTGGATGTTTTTAGTAGAAAACTAGGAATCCACTTCTAGCTTTAGTAGAAGTCCCGAGCCAACCCAGATTCAGGTATTCGATGTAAAACCAGAAAACCCTTCTGGTACTTGATAGTAGCATCGATCCATGACCCAGATTCGGGCATTTTAAGATAGGAGACCAGATACCTGCTTCTGGTAATTATTTTAGTTACCTTTAGGATTTGATTTGTGAAGAAGAGGATGTTCATGCTTCTTGAGCCACTCCCTGGGCCTTAGATGTCAAAGAAAAGGATGTACGTGCTTTGTTGGCCACTCTCTGGGCTTTAGATGTCAAAGCAGAGGATGTACGTGCTTTGTTGGCCACTCTTTGGGCATGTGCGTCCGGTGCGCTTGGCTAGCTTATTCTCAAGCAGGGCCTAAGGACTTACCCGACCTCCCTCCAGGAGGCGCCTTACCCCAGCCATCGTAGGCGATGATAAGGTCTTAGACGCTTAGACTGGGCTCTCGTGGACACAGAACTAAGGCTTACTCTTTTGATGCTCTACCACAGCCATCGTAGGCGATTATAGAGGCTTACACTCGACTCCCTCCAGGGGATGCCTTACCCCGCCATCGTAGGCGATGATAAAGGTTGGTGTTCCCTTCTGCGGGTAACGCAGAACATAAGCAGAGGTAGGACGTGCTCTTCTGCGAGCAGAGGTAGGACGTGCTTAGTTCATAGCAGAGGCAGGGCGTACTCTTCTACGAGCAGAGGCAGGGCATGCTAATTAGATGCTCCGTCACGACCATTTCTGGTATGGGTCGGAGGCTTACGCTTTTGATGATTTAACCTGGCCCTTTCTGATTTGGGCGCGGAGAAAGGCTTACACACCAGCCCCTTCGGGGGGTACCTTGCCCTGGCCAACTCGGCGGTGACAAGGGTTTTTATCCATTTATGATAGCTCCGCCTGTTTCGGGTTGTTCCAAATGCTTAGGGAGATCGTACCCCCAATCATGTAGATATTATTATTTCCAAGACTTTGTCGTCAGTTTTCACTTGGCCCTCTTACAAATTTCCTTAATTTGCCTTGATTGTAGAAAGTGATAACCATTTCTTCCAATACTCTGCAGTGGTTAGTTTCATGTCCATTCATCATGTAGTAGTGACAGCTCCTAATTTCCTTTCATTCTTAGGTTTCTTCTTGAATGATGGCCAATAATTAAGCTCATGTTTGGTTAAGAAGTAGACATTCTCGATTGATGTCGTAAGATTGCATCCTTGAGGAAGCCTAGACTTAAACACTCCCTTACGGTGTCAGTGCTCTGTTCTATTACCATCTTGTCTTTTAACCTCACTTGTGTTTAGGAGTTGAGATACGATTTTCCTTGACCATTTTGAAGCAAAGTACTTAAAGTCTTCCATCGTTCCTTGTTCGAATATGGTTCCTCCAACTTGTGCCTGTATAGTCTTTTCCATATGAAAGAACAAGTTATGTCCCATTTCTGTTGGGTTACTTAAGGCAAAGTCGGAAGTTGATTTCCTAGGGAATGGGTTATTGTTCCAAAGGTCAAGGTTATGTTGTTCTGCCTTTCTCTTTCTTTTCATAATTCGCAAAGCTTCGATTCTTAATCTTTGTTCCTCGACTAGTCTTGGATCACTGACACTTGATGTAGACGATTAGTATCCATAAGGTTCATGTCGGGACCTTTTACCCGTACTATTGCTTCTTCAAAGCTTAGTCCAATCTGAGACGGAACATCGCAGCTAGGTATGTGGTAAGGTTAACAAAAGGAACTGAGGAGCCCTCGAATGTCGAGGCAGTGTCTACCGACGATCCAGATGTTGATATGGCACGTGAGGACCCTGACACCCACGACACTCGCAAGGAAATTTCTAGCGATACTTTTCATGGCTTAAGCGATCTCAGCACAGCCAGGGACCTCGTTTTAAGTGACGTCGTGATGCAATCTTCTGAACCTGTAGCTAAAGAAACAGGAACCGAGACTCCCATCGCCCCTCCTGGGGAAACATCTGCTAGCTTAGGTCGCCTAACTGGAACCAATCCGTCCAGGGTTCAGTTCTAGGCTAGCTAAGGCAACTAAAGCAAAGATCCCTTGTCCACTTATCAGGCAAAGCGAGCATTCACCATCAAGATTCATAACAATGAGTGAAGCAAACTGCTGAACAAAGTCGAGGGGAACGAAAGCAGAAGCATGTTGGACAGCTAACTGCCCCTAGCTCACTGGGGGCGCTCCGGGATGGGCTTTTTTAGGGAGTGGTCGGAGCCTCGGCAAGACGTCTTCCGATCGAAACGTAGCAGTCTAAATGTGTAGGATGTGTACCTACCAGGGGAATCCTGGCACTTTCGTTCACCAAAAACAAAACTCAAAACGGCAGTTGAAAGAAAGGGAGCCCTCCTGGTCAAAAAAGGGAAAAAGAGGCCCACATCCCAGTCTCATCCGATGCTACTTCGAATCCGGGTCGAGCTTACGTGAACCCAATCGCCGAGGGAAGGTCGGCAGAGGCTTAACTTCCGAGACTTGGCTAAGGCCTTCAACCCGGATAAGGGCATGTTTAAAGCACAGTTTCGCCCAGAAGCTTAGGTCCAACCCCCTTTCTTACTTACGCAAAATGCCTCTTCTTTAGAATTAGAAGAAGAGATCCGCATGCCTATTCGGTAGCTAAGCAGCTTGGTACCACTTCGAGGATTCCTCCCATCCGGCTTACCAAATATGAGATCGTCTTCCCTGGTCGCACCCGAATGCCCGATTGAGGTTGCTTTCATTCTATTCTAACTTCTTGGGATTAAGACAGAGATCGGCCTCACATTTACCTTAGAGCAGATTCAGTCCCATTCCATTGCTTGGGCAGCAGCAGGGGAGAGTGAAAAAGAAAGAAATAGAAGGGAAGGTAGTTAGGAGTCGGAAGGGAACAACCGGCACATTGGAGGATTGGACTTTGGCCTTATAATATAGCTTTCCAAGCCCATCTATTTTTACTTTCTCGTAGCCTGTCTCCAATTCACCACAACCACAGACTGCCTCTCCATTCCCGCTACTAACACTAAGTGAAGTAATAGTCTGACGAGTCCTTCACTCTAGATTTATGGTAAAAAAGACCCCGTGGCTCTTCTAGCGAGGAGAAAGCAACTAGACCTCCACGGGTCACTGGATTAGAGGGAGAAGCGGTCCGGGCTAGAGCCATCAGTACGTAGGATCTGCGGCCAAGGTTTAAGCTCTCCCGCAGGGAAGGAAAGAGGAAATAAAGCGACGGGGCCCTAACTTAAGTTAAGCAGTGGAATCCCCATCTATTAAGGACGAAGTCGCAAGCCTCGATTACCTAATCTCTTGGCGACCGGAATATTAAGTGAACTAGAATATTTCCATCCGTCCATTTCCCTTCGGTCTCCTCCCGTTGGTCGGATGAAGTGGACCCAATTAATATACACTCTGACGGAAGACTGGAACCACCATCTTTAAATGGCAAAGACTTCCTTCTTCTTTCATTTCTGGTTAAGAAAGAAGAGATAGAGGTAAACCGCCCAATTAATATACTGGCCTTGATGAGAAACAAGAGAGAGCCCGGGGCATTTTTGGCTACTGACATATGGGAATGTTTTGTGGAAGATGGAACTCAACTCACAATGAATATCAGGCGTTCCATATATTCATTTTTTGAAAAGTACCACCTCGAATTATGTAAGTTAAGGGAGGTCTGGGAGCCTTTCATTTTCGGACAATTTGGTTCATTGTCAGTGCGAACGAGAAAACCACTAAAGGCCCGGGGCGACTCCTAAAGTGAATAAAAGCAATGGCAATCGCAACGAAAGCGAAGTAAACTCTCTTGTGCAAATATCAATTCTAATGTGATTAAATGGATCTAGCCGAAACCTAGGATCTTTCAGGGCTTCGCTTTTTCTTATGAAAAACGAGTTCTTTACTGATACATAAGCGGGGTTGGGAAGTCGAAGACCAGTAAAGTCATATTCAACTAAGAAAGTTCTCTTGCGAAATAGAAAATCTATCATATCCGCAAGTCAAGCCCTGTATATTAATTGGGCAGTCAGAATCCGCGGAAGTCTAAGATCTAAGTGAAGAGAATAGAAGAGCCGAATTCGCCCCTAGCTCTACCCCCCGGTCGCGGAAAGGTAAACCTGTCTCCATCAGCACCGTCAGAAAGAGAAATAATTGCGGAAAATTCTTTGCCGGGTGAGATGAGATAAGGCAGCTAGGATACCTTTCTATTCTTTAACTAATAAGGTAAGGCCCTTAATCTATATCTATCTTCGGAGCGGAAGATCTATACAATCCCAGGACGACGGTCGTATCTTAGCTGAAACTGGAGCAATCGGTACGGCCAGGAAGAGTCAAACTGAGAAAAGGTGGTGCTGGTAAATAATGGAAAAAACCAGGTTCCAGAACGTATAGATCAAATCATGAGAGAATGAATTGTTATGGAACAGCCCTAATGTTGTGTTGGCAAAGGAAAACGGTTTGCCCACCGGGTGTCGCGGTGGGAGTCTCAGCCGAATGCTAAGAGCTAAACAATTATGGAGAACTCTAAAATCTTCGACACAATATTACTTAGGGGGGTGGATAAATAGAATAAGTAATATTGTACTGGTAGAGAAAAACCTTTAGAAGAATGACTAGATGACTTTAACTATATATAACAATAGGAGATGAATCTTTGGGTGGATGGGAATGATTCAGGAATTCGATAGACGTGATTCCCCGGAGGCAGGACACACGCAGTTCACTCGGCCTATTCTACTTTAGGTGCGTAGCGACCAGTATATTAATTTGGATTTCTTATGCTAGAACTTCCTGCTCTCACGTTCATATACCATACCCGGGAACCTTAGTGGCTGGGAAACAGAGATCCCGCGGGGAAGAAAAATGGGATTCTCTTCCGATTCAGAAAAAAGAAAAAATGGGGGCAAAGTCAACCTAACCGCTTACCTTTTCGTAAGCCGCGCACCCAGGCCGCAAATTAATATACTTGGCCGGTTGTCCCCGCAATTAATATACTGGCGCCTCCCCTTATTGAGATTGAGTCCCACTCAATCTTTTATACCAATGTTTCGTACTCTCTCGACCAGGTCATCAAAATACTGAAAAATCTTTCTGAAGTGAGAGAAGTAGGGAAGGCGCCCGAAGGAAGCTACAACTAAGAGCCTGCCGAAAAACGCAAGATTAGCGCGCCAACCCTAGTTTAAGTACTAGCGTCCCACCCCAACGTTGTTGTACTTTACTGGACTCTCCCCCGCTTGCTGCTCGCCTCAGCCAGACGTGGCTTATGTAGTGGGCTGCGCCCCCCTAAGTATACTCTCCGACTCACTGGAGGGCTTTTGAAGGTGACGCTTTGGTGTAGTTGGTCACCGGGGGTTTATGGATGGATTCCGTGGCGCCCCTCAATCAATAGAAACAACATGTCGTGACCGCTTGGTTTACTTTGTAATATAAGTGGGTTGAGGGGCTTCATTGATTAGTAAACCTACGGTGCTGGTAAGGTTGGGACCGTGGTCGAAGGATATAATTACTCCTGTTTGCCGGCCGATAAGATCACTGAGATTGACCAGCCAGCTGGGTTGGTTTGGCTATTCCTTTCTATTGAAATGAAAAGGAGTCAGCTGTCTGCGCGAGTCACCTTCTTCTAGGCTCCGAGTCACCTTCTTCTAAGCTCCGCTGGACGACACGGCATTCTCGTTCTATAGGCCGGCCGTACTTGTGATGGTTCCCCAGGATCCAAGAAACCCACTTAGGTCTACGTTGCCACGATATTGTTCTATGGAAGCGGGCAGGCAGCTTTTTAGAAGTTCGGCCCGGTTTTTTGTTTTTTTACTAAAGAAAGGCGACCTCAGTATATTAATTTGGCGAGCGTAAGTGAGGAATATACTCCCCGATCCAAACTATTATAAACATTCGGGAGGATTTACCTTTCTAACGCATATTCTGTCGTACCGGCATGGCCCCACTGATTTGTTTTCGATCGGAGCATCAAGCAGCGCAACCCGGTTCTACTTGACTAAGCCCCGTGCTCGTCCAAGGAGGGAGTTTGCTTTACCCAACTCCCTGTTTTGATAACAAGGCGACCTCTTCATGAGTGAGGTCCACCCAGTATAAACATAGGCGACCCAGTATCTTAATTAGAGGTCCAGTACACCCAGTATATTAATTCCGGACGCCAGTATATTAATTGTGAGGCGACCCCGAAACTTTTTTATATAGAGAGATAACAGGGTATACCAAGTCCAGTATATTTTTGGGAGGGACGACCGATCCAGTATACTTCTGGGGAGGTGTGAAGCCAAATAATGAAGAGTGCCCTGACCCTCTTTTTTCTTCCCTGTCGGATTTTGAAGTTGGTAAAGACCCACCCCTTGTTTAAGTCAGAATGAGTCCCCGGGACCCCGGGACATTGGCTTCCGCCAACAGTGAACTATTAAGGATCGCATCCCGCGCATATTCTACATTATAGCCTGCAACTGATTCAGCTTCCGCTTCTGGGAGATCAGACGGAGCTCGATTAGTTTCTGCTAGACGAGGAATAAGGAACATAACCAATACGGGGAACAAGGGAATACCGGACCATATCTGCTTTTGCGCTATGACAATCTCACTCGAATTACAGGGACCTACACATATTAGTACAGTATACCGGGGTCCCCGGCCAGAACCACACGTGCAAGTTTCCCTGCATGTGGCTCGTCCGTGCTTTTTTACGAGGCGCTGCCTGTGACTCCGCATGGGAAAAGGGGAGGGGGCTGAACTGCAAACTTTCGTGTTCAGAGCATTGCATTGTTTGAGGTGCTTGCGCGGGTGAGTAAGCAGCGCCTACCAAGCTAAGCTTTCCTATCGTCGAAAAGGCTAGACTGGAAATAGAATGGATTCGGCGCCCGCCCTTGATTTAGATGTTGGGGAAAGGCAAGCCCAAGGCGACCTCAGTATATTAATTTGGCGAGCGTAAGTAAGGAATGAATCCCCTTTTTTATATTAATTGGGGAGGTATATTCATTGTGAGCGGGAGGCGACGGCCAGTATACAACTAGGGGGGACCGATCCAAACTATTCTTAGACCGGGATGCTGTTCGATTCTCGAAGGGCCAGCTTCATCTCGGCCGGCATCCTGCTCTCGAGAGGGTGTGGTCCTGAACGACTCATGTGCTGTGTTGTCCCAAGGGCATTTGCATTTGGTGAGGAGCTACTAGCGTAGCCGTTGACAAGCCCCAGTATATTAATTTCGGAGGCGACTGGAGTGATTTCATCAAATGATGCATGTGGGCTGAGCCATTCCCATCCCAAGTGGCGGCCCGATTCGGCCTGGCCAGGTCGGGAAGAGATTCTAAATAGAGAATATGCGCACCGAGAATAGATATCTATCTTAGCTAGCGGGGGCGCCTCTGGTAGTCCCGCTGCGGCCTCTGCCAATTAATATACTGGGCCCGTTTCATCTTTCTTTGGCTCTACTTGTAGCCAGCCATGTTAGCTCCCAACCCTTTCTAACAAAAAAGGCACTAATCGATCAATACCGCCCCCTTTCCTATTCAGCTTTGCTTGCCGCCTATTAGATTCTGAAAATAGGTCCCGGTTCAATCAAGCGGCCCGCCTTTCATCATCTATACCAGCTGCCACGCACGACCCGAACGATTTCTGCGCCCTAAGAAGCAGAACGCGCCATCACCTACAGCCCTTTCCTCTGCCGGGGACTTCCACGAAATGAAAACGGGCGGCATCGTCGTATGCTCGACTTTGCCCTGGTGTATATCCCGGAGTACTCCTATGGCCGATCTGTCACCCATACATTCTGGGCTTGGCCCCGCCCCCCTGAAGGCACGGCTTAGTCAGTCGCAGTTCAGAGTTTAGTTATGTAAGCCGCCACTTCTCTGAAAGCATGGTTTGCCCCAGTATACTTAGGCCTCCTTGGAGCTCGTCCATTCGTTGGGTGATCCCTTGCTCTCACGTTCGAGTGTTTGCTCGTCGTTTAGGCCGGTGAGTGACATTTCTGCTCATTGCAGTCACCCCCGGGGTTCTTCGCACCTGGGTAGTACCAGGACCCTTGTGCCCCGGCAAGTATATTAATTCCGCCCTATGACCCAAAACGAAAAATGAGCCTTGCGACGAGACGCGGACATTCCTCATGCTGCGGTTCCCTCCGGTCCGTTCCCGGGTTGGGTTAGGGGAACATCCGAGCGATTGCCTTCGCGGATCCAAACGTGCTCACAAGGCGCACAATAAGAATAAGACCAATGGAGACTTCATAAGGGACCATTTGAGCTGCAGATCGTAATGCTCCTAGAAAGGCATATTTCGAATAGTTAGGACGTTCCCAACAATCCACAAGAATCTCATACCCCACTATGAACCGTACGAGCACGTCCTCTGTCACCCCCCACCGCGCTTACGGCTCTATACCCCAACCCAACTTGCTCTGGCCCCGGGCCCTCCCGCATCTCTTCCTCGGTAAGCGGACCGTGGAAGCTGGGGATATCCGATCCGCTTGGGACTGATAGAAAGCAGCATATCTATTTTGTCCCAAATAGTTATCCGAACCCGCCTAAAAAAGAAAAATAGTGGAAGAGTATATTAATTGGTGAAAATACGCGAGCTATCTTACAAGAGGAAAGTATTTGACATCTTTCCCTCAAGTATACTGGATCGGTCGGAGTGAACACAGGAATACCTCCCGCCTATAACCGTCGCCTCCCAATTAATATACTGGATCGGTCCAATTAATATACTGGAAACTTTGACTTTCAGTTTGATATGAGAAAATGGACTTTCGAGTGAGGGATCCGGTTCGGAACAGAAGAAGTACCAGCGGTCCAAGTCTGATCAAGAACAGGTCAAGTCTTCCTGTTCAGTAACAAACCGAACAGGACCCTCTAGTAAGGTGCGTAGCGAAAGAGGCCCTATTTTCGATGTACTAGATCTCATGAGCAGATTGTATCCATTGGGCAAATATAGGTTCGATCAAGATTTGTTTTTCCGGAGTACCAAAAGCGAGCATGACGTCATTATGAACATAAAGACCTAAGGCCCTAGAAAGTGGCCCAACTTAAATGAGATATGATAGCTTCCTTATGGTCTAACATTCTTGCCAATACATTATCCTCATTCTGCTCCGGATTATCATCTCTAATGAAGAATATAGCTCCATGAGCAAAGGCTCCTGTCATTATGAACCCTGCGATGTATTGGTGATGAGTATATAATGCAGCTTGAGTAGTAAAGTCTTGTGCTATGAATGCATAAGCAGGTAAAGAGTACATGTGTTGAGCTACTAAAGAAGTAATAACCCGCTAGAGCAAGGAAATTTCTAATTGAAAATGAATCGAATTGTTGATTGTATCATAAAGAGGTTGGCGTTATGCCCACGTCCTAATCGACCCCCCGGAGGAGTATGTGCTTCTAAAAGATCTTTGATACTATGTCCAATTCCAAAGTGAGTTCTATACATATGACCAGCAACGAGAAAAAGAAATGCAATAGCTAAATGGTGATGAGCCATATCGGTCAACCATAAACTTTGCGTTTGTGGATGGAATCCCGGTTAGAATGGCAGTTCCCGCTCCTTGGGAGGTACCAAATAAATGACTACTGGAATCAGGGTTTTGGGCATAAAGATTCCGCTGACCCGTGGTTCCAACCCGGGTAATACGTCTAAGAAATTATTCCATCTTACGTACTCTCCCCTAGATCCGGGAATAGCGACATGAACTAAATGTCCTGTCCAAGCCAAGGAGCTTACTCCAAAAAGTCCTGACAAATGATGATTGAGACGAGAAATAGATATAATCGATTTTTGAACCAGGAAACGCTCGGTTTCGGGTTGTAGGTGTAACCAACTCGCTATTAAGGATATAGCAGAAAGAAATAATAAAAAAAGAGCTCCGGTATAAAGATCTTCGTTAGTGCGTAATCCGATTGTATACCACCACTGAGAAAGACCGGAATAAGCGATATTTACTGGGCCGGTAGCACCTCCTCGAGTAAAGGCTTCTACGGCCGGTTGACCAAAATGAGGATCCCAAATGAGCAATAGGTCTTACATGTAAAGGGTCCTGTATCCATGACTCAAAATTTCCTTGCCAAGCTACATGAAACAGATTTCCGGACGTCCACAGAAAAATTCTTGCTAACTGTAATTCCCAAAGTGAGAAGCAAAAATATTCTGAGAAAGACGTTCCTCAGTAATATCATCATGACTCTCAATGTGCGGCCAAACCAAATACGACGAGTAGTGGGGTCCTGAGCTAAACCTTGGAAATATTAATGCAATAATGCCTTTCAAATCCTCCTAGCCATTATCCTACTGCAATAATTCTTGCTAAGAATCATGAATTAATATAATAAAAAAAACAGTTGTGGAAATTCCTATTGGTAATGCGTTACTCCTACAGCACGTCCTTGTACAATGCTCAAGGCTCTAGGCTGAGTAGCAGGAGCCGAAGGCCTTATAGCTTAAGGGTACAACACAAATACCCACTCGATTGGACAAAAGGGTTGACATCCACGAGGCAATTCAAGTAAACAACAGGGTTGACCACTCGGGGATAGACTTGGTTCCTCAGTGACTCAGAAATGCACCACTTCCGGTCTTCGTCAAGCTAAATAGGCAGGCACTGATCAATATATTGGATCGTTTCATAGGAACAGGAATAGTTCATGAAACTGGCGATACTGGTAATATACTGGGGCGCCAACCGTGATTTAGTTGCTTGGCTTGTTGGAACTACCTCTATAAGAGATAGATGCGGAGTCTGGCTTATGCTGGACGGAACTCCTAGATGTTCGCTAAGCACCTAACCAGTGGAGGATTTCCTGAGGTGCTTGCGACTAGCTCCATAGGGCAAGGCTCCATCTTCAGCGCCGAAAAAGTGATGGCCTGCGAAGTGATTGATCGACAACTCCCTTTGATTGATTAGGTACCTTAACGAATATAAGCGCCTCAATAGCAGCGGAATAAGAAAGCCAGAACGATAAGCAGCAGGAAGGGAGACCCTAGACAGATTGACTCTTGTTCTAAGTTCCCTAGCAAACTTCGACGTTATTTCGTAGATTGGACTTATCTATTCAATTGGGTCCAGTATATTAATTGGCCAGCTAGGTAGACAAATTAGGTAGCTGTTGAACTGGTTGCTCGACCCTCTCTTTATTATAGGTAGTTCGACCTTTCGCGGGACTAAGACGGCTCGGGTTTCCGTTGCTGAGTCAGCGGGTTAGGGAGGAAGCAGCGTATCTACCCGGTCTTTGACACCTCCCCAATGTTTACACTAGCGCCTCCACCTGGGTATCTATCATAGGGCTTCCCCATATCACTCTGCTGGTTCAGCTGCATCTAACCCGGACTAAACAAGGGAATACCCAGTTTGGGTCCAATTGGGTATGGAAGGGACGTTGATTAGCTTAGTAAGCATTGGCCATGAGATAACATCCAAGATTCGTTTGCTGCTTGTGGAGATGAGCGCAACATCAAAGTAGAAGCGGGAATGAAAAGTCTATGTTGAGTATGAATAGAAAGCCGTGAAATGCTGTGTGGACATCTTCATTCTGTAAAAGGAAACGTATATTTGGAAACAAAAAATATCATGAATAGTTCGGAGTCCAGTATATTATTTAGGGGACCAACGGGACGGACATATTTATTTACAGGAATCGCTAGAGTTATAAGTGGGAAATCGATTGAAAATGTCAAGGTCAGATACGAAAAACAAGGAGAGATTGATCATGTTTGTAACGAGGATTCAGTTAGATCACTCTAAAGAAAAATCCCAGTATATTAATTGGGAGGAGCCGACTCATATACCATGAAACCCAAAACTCACTACCGGCCGACGATTTATTTACAGGGGGGCTATTTCTTCCTATTGTAACATATGGCACTAGCGCAGCAGTGGACCTGTCTTTCTTGCTAAGCTTGTTGCATGATTCTCCAATTGGCCCGGGAGCGATGAACAACTTAAATATCATCGTTAGAAATTTCCATGAGATTTTACACATCTAGTTCGTCTTGTAGTGCATTTTTTATATAACGCCAACCACTTGGTTTTGTTATATACTTGCCGAATAAGTGTAGGCGGGTGTCCGGGAGTCTCCCTTTTCGGGTTGAGGTGGGTACACGTGTTAACAATGAGTACGGAAGCGCCCGTAGGTCGAGTACGTAAGCTAATACCTATTCCGGACGGGTCTCTTCTTGACCTTTTCAAAGTACGGGATAGCGCAGCTAAGACAACAATCTGAGTTTGCTGCCCTATAGATGACAACTCCTTAACTGTTCCCACATGTCTGGTGCTTCCAAGCCTTCTATCTGAGCCTTTCGACATTCCTGGAGGGATATAAACCTTTCTCTTGCTATCGTAGCCTTAGTTGGAGAGTCAACCTAGAGCTTCCTCTCTCTTCCTTCGGGAAGGCGCGGTAGCCGGAGATCAAATCAATCCCCCATTGGTTGCTGCATCTTGGAAGTAGTGTGGCCCCAGCACTAAAGACCTTTCTCTTATATAAGATAGATAGTCAGGTAGCCCCCGTCTTTCTTATGGAAGGAGGAAAACTGACCTGAGCAGGAAGAGCAACTATTGTATTAGCTGGAGCTCTTGGATGCGTTCTCTTCTTTGATGAAATCCGTCCAGTCCTTCGCTTGGATACTCTATTTTAGGCTTTGCTCTAACGGAATTGCCTGCCCTCCCCAATGTTTATACTAGCGCCTTCTTTCTCTCATTAGGAATTTCTTTTAAACTAAAGAAGAGCAAGTCAATCCTGATCTTCTTTTCCCTATAAAGTAGAGGCCTTCCACGATTGGTTGGAGAGTTTACACTTTCTTGCTGCTCTCCTGATATCGAGAGTTGACTTTCGAGAGGTAAAAGGAAGGTAAGATTCCATGCGTTAGCCCTTCTTCACTAAAACTTACGTTCTTAGTAGCCATGAGAGACCTAAGGAGGCGACCAACGGGAGGCATCAATTAGGGTATTTGAGTCCCTATTAGCTCTATGACAAGTAGTAAGATTCTCGCTACGCACCTTTCATCATAGGTAAGGCAAAGCGCTTTCTTTTAAAGAAGCATCTGGTTCTCCTCGTTTTTATTCAATGTTGATATGACTCATTTTGATGGAGATTTGTAGCATCATTCAAGTAAATACAGATTGAGATCGTAGAAACATGAGCTTGTGATATAGCTACACCTAATTCCAGACCGGTTAATGCTAGAACTATAAATAAAGGACCAAGATCTCCTATGAAAAAAAGAAGATTATTCAACAATAGCATAGTCCAAGCAAACCCACTTAAAATCTTTACTGAACTATGACCAGCCATCATATTAGCAAATAAACGTATTCCTGAGCTTAATGCACGAAAACAATGAGGGATTAGCTCAAGGAGTACTAAAAAAGGTGCTAATGGCAGTGGGACTCCTGCGGGTAATGAGAAGCTAAAAAAATGAAGCCCATGTCTTTGAAATCCAACGATCGTAATTCCTATCAAAATGGAAAATGAGAGAGCCAAAGTAATGAGAAAATGACTTGTCACTGTGAAGCTAAATGGTATCATACCCTGGGGATTACAAAATAACGAAAAAGTAAAAGTGACCAAGATGCGAGGGGAAAACTTTTGTTTCACATCTAGACCACCTATTTGTTCGTTTACCGGGTTCGGCACGAAATCATGAATAAGCTCTACCAAGGATTGCCAAGCATTTGGCACTGACTTTCCCCCTCCCTTTTTCGTAACAAAAAAAATCATCAGTAGGACCAAACCGAGAGTGAGCAGCATAGACAAGGATGGATTTGTGAATGAAAAATAAAACTTCCCCATCTTCATGGGAATGAATGGGTGAATGGAAAATTGCTCAAGTGGGCTGTGGCTGTACTCTTTCCTCCTTTCAGCACTCATTCTTTCTTCTAAGCGTAGAATCAAAGATAGAATCACCAAGATCCCCTATAAAAAAGATCATTCATACATAGCATAGTCAAAAACCAAGTCCTAACTACATACCATAAATATGGCCATACGTATCCAGAATGTAAACAAAGTAGCAATATAAACAAACCGTGCCATTACAAACTAGATCCAAATAGATTGTTTCTAGCCCGAGAAATTGATCTATTATATTCTCGTCTATAATAAAATGTTCCACCATGTCTTTGAAACTGAATCCCTCTGGCAATTGCATATTTCCATTCGTATCACAATAATGTTTCCAAAGCATCTCTAGTTTTTTTTCGGTGAATTTTTCATTTCACTTTTCTTTTCACATCCAAGATGGAAAACTCGCATTGTAGCTCGTTTTTTATGTAGAAGTTGTCGGTACAATTTTTCTACCAAAAACGGAGGCTGCGGAGCGGAACCTCGTATTAATTATAAGTACGCGTACGTGAGAGTCCTTCTTCTATTGACAAGTACCCGATCGATTTCCTATATAATCAACCTCCGGAAATGATGGCCCGAAAAGGCTTGAAATGAAGAATTTCGTATGGCAAGAGGAAGGGCTAAAACGCAAGCACCTTAGGAGAAATATTTATCCGACAGGCGCACCTCTCATTGGTATTTGTAGCAGATCTAGACATCGAATCGACAACTTGCCCACGTGACGTTTCTAACTATTCCTTAAGAGACATGGATGAAGGAGTATTATATTAATAGTATAATCTCACGCTCAACCCTATGTTATGGACCGCCACCCCTAGTGAGCTTCAAGTACGCTCTTCTCTTTGATGAATGAAACCAGGATAGTATTTTGAGATGCGGGAAGCCAAGAGAGCTAGTTCTCTCGAGAGCGGAAGCGAGACGCCAAACCACCGCCCAAAGCTTAGCCGGTCCTTCGCAAGTCAGGTGTGAATCTTTATTAGCATAACCTTAAAGAATCGGTACAAACAAGAAAGACTCGCGAGTAATATGATGAAAGATCTTGATCTTGATTCTACTTCTTGAATCTTGGAATCTTTGATCTTGATGGAATGCGTGCTGATAGGATGAGATGGGATGGTCTCGTGGATCACACGTGGAGAGGAGAGCCTCATCCAACGTTGGGAGCTATCAGTCACGCTTAACAGTAACGCTAAGGCCCAGGTCCGTCACGCTAACTGGAAAGCGAATAGTGGCTATCAGGTAAGGTGCGTAGCAGCGAAGAGTAGTGATGAAATCTTAGGCCCAGTACTAGAAGCGAACGCGAACTGTTGGTCTTGCTTCAGTTATTGTTCAATAGGTGTAACTGGTCTTGTCCACAACTGGTGTTTAGGCGGAGTGAGCCCGAGTGAAAGAGAATCATAGAGGAGCGAGTTGTCCTTGAAAGATGTTGAGCTCTTTCTGTTCAGCAAGGAGGGCCCAATATCTCAAGCTTCGAATGAGTAGTGATGAGGGTGCTCCGCTTTTATTAGGAATACTTCCCACCCAGTATATTAGGCTGAATCTCCTTTTCTTGAGGCCAAATATATATCCTCTTCGCGCATCTTTTTAGACCCAAGTCTTAATTTGCTTCGCTTCTGAGTCGTTCTATCTCGGACTCCAGTTCAGAAACTCTCTGTTCGGAAGTTGTCGAGTTTGCCTTGAAGCCAGTATATCCAGGAGATGATCGAACTTTAATAGTTCCCCTCGGCAGAATGCGATTCTTTTCATTCTTGCTTCAGCTCACCCACTTTTGTATTCAACCCCGCATTAGTCTCGGATAGGCCTCCACACACAGAAAGACGGAGCGAGCGGCGCCCACCTCCCGCTCACCTCTATTCTCATGATTTCCTCTTCTCTGGTGAACACAGTAAATTAAGACCCGCATTATCCGCATCTCCACTTCATTTTCTAGTTAGGATTGCCGTGAGCCCCAGTCCTTATGGCGAATGAAGATCAGGCCTGGTAGACGAAGAATTGGTAGAATGAAGATAAAGCCCGGTCGTCAAGTATTCTAGTAGTCTTTCCCTTCCCGAGCTTCTGTCAGATAGCTCAATCAATTAGGACCTTTTTAGCGGTATCAGGCAGATCAATGAAGCATTTCATTATTGAACCAACTCTATCATATAGAAGCAAAGAACTAAAGGAGCCTAGTATACCAAGTCCAGTAATTAATTGAATGAGAGATCAGTAAGGAATTACGATTCTATGGCTTAGAACGCAGACCAAGGAGAACGTTATCAGGCTAGTCTTTGGAAGGTATTATTATATAATATGACTCCTATATAACATTGGCTGCAAAGGCGAACCACGGAATTGTAGATTCTCTGGCAGCTATGAGTCTAGCAAGCCAGCAGTGGTCTCAATCGAGACCAGGGATGTTGAACTATTCCAGAAGCAATCTCATCTTGTCATCCTTTAGGTTGGAAATGTTTCCAAATTCTTAGAATATTATGAGATCCACTATTCATTCATTTTTCATTCCGGGCCCCTTGAACCAACTGGTCCAAACTATTCGCCCCAATTAATATACTGGCCTTGTTGGTTGTCTAAGTATACCTACGGCTTGGTTTCTTCTGGTGGTGCGAAACAACATGTTCCTTATTGGCTTGGCTTACCTCTTCTTCGGCTCTACCAATAGTCGTGGAACTCTTGTCCATTAACATTCTAACTCCCTATCGGTGAGGTAGCGTAGCTGTATAGTATACTTCGAGCGAAGCTCAGATGCTACGCACCTCTTACCTTTCTATCTCCACCCGCCCCTTAGTTTAGTTAGGGCTCTTCTTCTGCGGATCATCTGCTTCTATCGCACATAAAGGGGTCTCTGAGTACAGGCTTCTATCGAGCATCTAACCCAGGGTATTCCGCGAGCGGAGTGAGTTCTTTCTTATTGCCCAAGTAGTTTCACTAAAACGAAGGAATCTCACTTGCAGGTGCTAGCGAGGAGCGAAGGAGGGTTCTTTCTTTCGGCTTCCTCAGACTGAGATGCATAAGTCACTATCTAAGTGAGGTTTGGGTATGCTAGGGGTGAGGTTCGAAGGACTTCGCCGGCTACCTCTGTCTGGCTTCGAGCTAAGGTATTCTCTAAGGGAGTCCCTTCTAGTAACTACTGAATCCGAGGTCTACTCCACTCCACAACAGCGATAGCCCGCCGGTTTTCTTTGCTTTGAGGCCGATGCACTCGTCAAGGATTAATATATTACTTTCCAGTTAAGTAAATACTTGGCCTTGCCGCTTACTTTCTCTTATTATTGCTGTTTTAGCGTGTTTAAAGGCTGGGTCCACCCTGATGTGAGACACTCGAAAAGGACTTAACCAGCGTTTGTGATATATATGTTGTTAGGCAAATTACACCGTTTGGGTGTCGGCGAAGAGGAAGACCAGCCCCCTTTTATATTAACCTTTCCCTTACTTAACTTATTTAACTGGTGTGTGGTTTCAGCATACCGATAGAAAGAGCAATGAATGGAAGCCCCTTGACAACTGAACTTGCCCACCTTCAGCTCTTCCTCAAGTGGTAGTACCATTCCTCTTTCGTTGGGTTGGCGTACATACATTTTGGATCAAAAATGAAGAAAAGGTTTCGCCAGCCTTGCTCCATCAACTAGAGTTGGGTATCTACCTTCTTTGTCAGTGTTATTTTCTGCCTTTGCTCATACCAGGCTTCCTCATCATGCATGGCCCAACTTTTTATCTACTGTGATTCATTTACTTAGTAACGAGTGCTCGCGCTCCGCTTCTCAATAGTTTGGATTGCCCGCTATTCACTTGCTCTGGTATTTGAGACTTCGTCTCCCCTTGACGCTTCCGCTGCTGCGCTTTTCCTTCAACTGCATACCTACTAGAGGTGCGTTAGCGTCCTATAAAGTAGAAAATGCAAGCTTATACAGGGAGTTCAACGATCGGATTCTTTTGTAGAACACTTTGTTTGATAGGATAAAGCTTTGGAGGAACAAGCCAGTTTTCTATTGTATTGTTAGGAAGATGGGGCCTCGTAGTGAGTGAGGGCGACTAAAAGGAGCGAGCTTTATATAAAAAAACAAATGAAATTACGACCTGCCAATTAATATACTGGGGAAGGAAATTACTTACCTCATCTTTGGATCCCCAACTTCGTCGATCTGGTTCGCCCTTATAGATCATTGGCCCTGCCAGTTGCAGGTGTTGCCGCAAAGGCGGAGAATGAAGGAATTTCTTGCGATGCCTTTCCCGTACAACAGACCTATGATGGGTTGACTTTGATACTCTATCAGATGCAATTGTTTCCCCTAGCCAATCGATCTATGAACCGGCCTGCAATCGATGCAACTATTGTTAGTTGGGGCTGGGCTAGTGAGCCTTATTTACGGAACAAACTGGTCATGGTCTAAAATGCATAACGGGCGGGCCTCCTGTCCTAGTTTGTAGATCGAATGGGTTTCATGTTACCTTCTCGAGGAAGAGTTTGACATCAACAGCCTCATTAGAAGAGGTGAAAGTCGGGTCATAATTCACTTACTATAAGTAATTTGTACTAAAGGCTATCGTCCTAATATTTTTTATCAAGATGAATCAGGTGCAAACTCTATCATGGCTTCATGGATCTCCATTGCTTATCATTATGCTTTGTCTCGACGAGGAAACTAAAGCAAATCAAATGATGGAACTATAAAATCTAGCGTTTCTAGTATTCGCCCATTAGTAGAAACGAAATATGGAGAAGTGTGAAGTCAAAGCTAAAACGAAAAGTCGTTCGTGCACGATAAATGCAAAGGAATCTGTCGAAGAACCGGCACTTCAGCAAGAATTGACCCTCACTCTATGCCAAGGTAATTGCAAACAAATACTTTAAGTTAAGGGGCTGCCTTATCTATATAAAGGGAGAAATGGATATGTAAAGCCTGAAACAAACCTTTACTTTAAGGGCTCGAAATAATTCTTTTTAATGCTTTGCCCAGGCAGGGGAAGGAGAAGGATGTGGTCGTCCACTTATTATCATGTGTGCCATCATAACATAATAGGATGCGGTCCCGAAACGCTTTAAGAAGTTCTTTTACTAGAAATATTGGGTAAAACGATGATTTGGCTTCCTGTCTTAGCTGATAATTCATAACTGGATGGTATTAAAGAATGGGAGCAGGGCTAGCTAGCGCCTAAACATCCGGGGAGTCGGGGAGCTCCTTCGTCTAATTGCGAATCCGGTTCGCTCTCCCGCAGAGAAGTGACAGAAGAATTACTAAGAGAGTGTTGGTAATAACATAGGCTAGCCAGCCCAATCGCCTCGTATGCAGTTGGTTGAACTTGAAGCCAGTCAACCTCCTGCTCACTACGCCTAGTATATTAATTGCGAGGTGTGGACCCAATTAATATACGTCAGGTCTCCTCACTTCGCTCGCCTGCCCCTTTGGCTAGAGTGAAAGCTTCTACGAATCACTTGAGAATAGGAGAAAACTATAATGAAAGAAAATGAAGCTCGCATTCCTCTCATACCAGCTTGCCAATAGATTCTTTTGTTTCTTTCCTAACTTCGCTCGCCTGAGCCAAGGCGTAAGGTGCCCCTTCTTTCCAGACAATCCCATGTCTTAAGCAATAACAATAAAATCTGAAAGTGCAGAGAAAGAGAATAAGTACTGACATGAAAGCAAGCCAAGCAACAAGACCATGGTTCCAGGGAGGATGAGAACGGAATATTTCAATAACAAGCAAGAACAAGTGACCAAAAAGGCCTTGTCACGAGCTGGACTCGAACCTGCACCTCTGGGACCCAGCGAACTTTCATTCTTTCGCGACTTTGGTTACCCGGTTCACCTGTAAGCTACATCCGATCCGGGGGTCGTTCTTTTTCCGTAATTTCTTCTTCGGTTATAAAAAAAGTAGGCGAATAAAAATTTTGATAATTGCCTCGACGAAATTAATATACTGGCGGAGTCATATCTAAAAAAATCTGTCCATTCTTTTTTTTGGTTTTGGATAGTAATCACTTCATTCTCATTCATCGTCATCGCTGCTTATTTATGCATTCTCCGTTTGATCCAACCATTCATTCTGATCTTTCTTCTGTTAGGTTCTTAGTAGCGCGACCTTTTCTTCTTTTACTTCACATAGCTTTTCGTCTCTTTGATAGCTGGAAGCTCTCCAAAAGTATGAAAAGCTATAGGACTGGAAGAAGTTTTTCTGGCCTCCGGTCTAGGAATTTCTCCACTAGTCCAACCCATGCAGTCGAATCCGCCATGGCTAGGGAGTTCTCGGGGATTCTCGTATTTCTCTTATGCCTTTTGAACACCATTACGGTGATGCCGTTTCCAGATTTATGGTGGCCCCTAGTACTACAGGGTTTGGGGGGCTCATTTGCCCTCACCTACCTCATTACCGAGAACTCGTGGCGCTGCCGCGCTTTTTGTTTCGAGGGGCTGTTCCTCTCGGATATATATCTTTATATAGAAAAGGGGGGGCCACTTACACCGCACCTTTTCGTCTTCTTGAGCCTGCTTTTTCTTTCTTTTTTCAGGAATATTCCGCTGATGATTTTTGTTGATGTTGGATTTTGGGTACTAGTCTTTCTTAGATTCTATTTTTTGGACAGCCCACTCATCACCCAACTTGGGTTTCTCTTTCTTTTAATGAAAATGTCATCTTTAAAGATTCGGAAGTTCGCTCTCCTTTTATTTCTCATCTTAGTCGGGGTAGTAAGCTTAGCCTACTATCTCGGCATAAATGGGGTAAAATACGCGGCATTCCCCTTTTGTCGGGCTCTTCTAATCCATTGTTTCTGTGTTGTACAACAAACCGGAATCGAATACTGGATTAAACTAACGAACTATTTTCTAGGCGTTCTACTCCTCGTAGTTTTATACGGGGAGGAGGGCGCTCTCGTTGATTACTTAGCGTTTTTTAGTAGTTTTTTTATGCTCTCCGTAGTTTTGGCGGGGGGAAAGATTTTATTTTCAGATAGGGGCTTGTCGAAGAATTTCTTCTCGCGATTTAAGGAAGAATTCTTTGACTCGACTCTGAAGTCAAAAGAGTTCGTCCTGTTTCTTTTTTGTGGGGCGCTGGTTTTCATCCTCGAAAACCACCCCCATGAAGAATGGGTGCGGTTAAGCACCTATTCTATTTGTTTTCAATTGAGTCTCGTTCTCCTTTTCGTTTTCGTCCTCAAAAACTTAGGTTTCATTAGGCCCGAGAGGAAAGAGGACGGCGATAGGCCCGAGAGGAAAGAGGACGGCGGTAGACCTGAGAGGAAAGAGGGCCGGCGATAGGCCCGAGGTTCCAGTATATTAATTAGGGATCTTAAGTCACTTTTTATACTATTTTGATTCAAGACCTCTATGATTAGGGTAGTCTTCTTGATCGAGGGCGAGGCCCCCTTGTCTTAGGATGAGGGGGGGCGAAGAAGCGGGAATGTGGGTCTTCGCATCTATTGATGATCTGATTCAAAACGTCCAAGGTTGAAGAAAATGAAGGCTATAAGAAGCTCACTGATGTGCAGCTAGAGTAACTCTATTAACAACCTCACTGATGGATCCCTAGGCAAGAACCATCGACTCATAGCAAAAAATACAGACCACTAACGACGTATAAGTGAGCAGATATCTGATATTAGATAGCTCTGAGATGAGATCTTATATTCATTCTATCTGATAGATTATATTAATTGGGACGCTGCTAAATAATTCGACAAATTGGATAATAAAACGCCAACGTTAGGATTCATCATTGTTTATGTATCTCCCCAAGATGAGCCAGTCAAGGACGTTTCTCCTTAGGCTGAGCATTTGTCTTTCTCCCTATCCAAATAAGTCGATGTTGAGTTTGGGGATGTAAGCGATATTTACCTGAACATGAAGGAGTCGATGAAGGAGTTTCCTTTGGCAAGGCTACCCCGCTCAGTCTACTCCAACTACCTAATGGGAGGAGGAATTTTATGTTTAGTCGGTGAACGATCAGGTTCATGTAGTACATTAGGTCACTGAGTCGTAACACACACTTCACTAGCACTTCATTTTATTCTCCTTTAAGGGTTGCAGTTATCTTTTCTAAAGTTGTCTTATAACTAATTGCAGATATCATGTCTCGTGGGTTATTTGAAAATCTCGATCGGGTTCTGGATTCCCAAAATCCACAAAGGCATTCCTCCAGACATCATGCCCCATAGACTATTGATGAAGAGTGAAGGAGGAGGAAAGAGTGAGAGGCAGAGGAGTGTTGTTATGCTGAAAGTGAGGTGGAAGAGCGTTGTTACTCTAAGAGAGACCATGATAGGGACAAAAGAAGTGGGTATGAGAAAAGAAAAAGCCCAACTAAATGGGATGATCCTATGAAGAGGCTGAAGAGAGACTGAGAATGTTAATCTACTTCCCACCCTTCAGCCTCTGCTGAGATACAAGTACCTGCTTCTATTGCTCTGACTTCTTCTACACCGGCTACTGTAACTGCTGCTCTCCATACTAGGCATGCTTGTTACGTCCTCCCAACCAGCTCCCCGAATTTATAGTCTGCTTTCCCAATTTATTCTTAAAAGGAATCTTTTTGATAAGCCTAACTTGAAGCACGTTAGTGCTGAAGCTTTTGCCCCTCATTTTCAAGTGATCTAGAGTGGTTTAGAGCAGATTGAAGGATGGGAAAAATTATGCTACCAATTATCCACTATTAATAGGAATAATTATCAACAGATCCTCTCATCCGGAAGATGCATACAAGCAACAACTAGCGGATCATGATGCAGAAATTGAAAACTTAAAAAAAGAGGGATGAAGCTCTTAAGAGGGAGAGTAGGAGCGCCTCTTTGTTTAAAGTGTCAAATGAGTTCATTGATTGGTTTCCTATCATATTTAGAGATGATAAAAAGAAGTGCCAGGAAGATGTGGCTATGCTGATGGGATAGCTGTAGATAAGCTATATCATGCACATTAGAAAACCATTACTGAGATGACTCAAGAGAATGCCTTGCAGACTCAAGAGATTTTCTCACTTCATTAGTGATTTGGAGTCCGATACGAAACAGCTGGCACTAGAAAAATCCAACACATATGCCAGCTCCATCAAGCTTCAAAAGGAACTACCTTATAGATTAGGATGAAGAGAGTGGACCATACTATTCTTACCTTTTATGTGAACTCGATCCTACACCAGGGAAGCTTTAGTTATTTGGGATCTTTTTTCTCGTGCGCTTTTGCCATAGTCTGGGAAGAAATTCTAACACGGTTTTTCGAAGCAAACCCAACTCAAAGGAGGGAGAAGCTTAGTAACGTTATTTCCTTACCCATCTTAGATGGGGTGTACGCTCTACGGATTAAGTACGGGCTGGGAGCCTAGGGAAAGTCTAATTCATGAGAAAACCACTCCCGTCAACTTTCGATCAAAAAGAGGGTCCGCGGGTATCGCTGCTGCTTCTGGTGCCACTGGAAGGGCACCTTTTGTTGTTGTCAATCTTGGCGCCGGGAGGGCGGTGAAGAAATATATATATATAAAAAGAAATGCTTGTGGAGCACCTTCCTTCCCCTAAGTATACTGGTGGTGTCCCATTTTCAATTTCATAGCTATATGCTTGCTTTTCACAGGCAAGTCGGCCTGGTTAATACTTGCCTTTGCTAGAGGTGCGAAGCGTAGCACCACCTGTGAAGAGTAAGATTCCGATCTGGGGGAATAGCTTTTTCAAAGCTTTCGTGTGGTGGGTTTTGTCCCTAATGAGATGGGAAAGCAGCAAGCCAAACCCCCGTTATCTTAGGCTCTTCGGGGGGACCGTGTCATGTCAAATTCATAGCTAAGCTGACCATCTATCTGCCCTAAAAGCAAGGGAAAACGGGTTCCAGCAGTTCGGTTGAAACTCGGAATTAGGTAGTAAGTAAATACTTGGGCTTTTTCTTTCTCAATTGATTTTGAATTACATGACTGGCCTTTCATCGGTGGCCAAAAGGTGTATCCGTATTTATATTTGCTTTCATTTTCGTGCTTATCCCAATTGTTGGTTCAGTTTATGCATGGCGAAAAGGAGCATTAGAATGGTCTTAACTGAATATTCAGACAACAAAAAAAAGAAAAAGGAAGGGTTATATTGAGACAGTTATGAATTTGATTGATTTTCCGTTACTTGCCCAAACAACCCCGAATTCCGTTATTTCAACTACATCGAATGATCTTTCGAATTGGTCAAGACTCTCCAGTTTATGGCCTATTCTCTATGGTACCAGTTGGAGTTGGTGTTAGCATGAGATTCATAGGGCTCTCGAACGAACTCGGTCTCTATCTCGCTGGCTTGTCCTAGAATCCGTGGAACCCGCGTCAGATAAGGGAGCATGCCTAGAGGAAGCGATTTCCCGGGAGAACTCTTAGGGGAGGACTGCTATCCAACCACCTCCCCAATGAATATACCTCCCCAATGTTTATACTGGCGCCTGCTTTCGATTTGAATACCCCTGCTATCTCACCGGTTTACGAGCTTGACCTTTTTACGCCTTTCTCCTTCTTGCCCGCTGGATTCACTCACTTTTTTGAGAATTTAGTCTCTCCCGCGTAACGTAAATAGTAAGCCCAGGTGGCTCTTCTAAGAGGGACAGAGAGCTCATTTACTTGATACTTGAAAAAATTTTCAATAGAACAGCTTTCAGCTTTCACTCAAAACATAGCTCTGGATTGCTTTTTGAAAGACTTTCACTTGCTCTCGGGAATGGGAATAGCAGGAATGGCAGTTACTGGCCTTTAGTATATTAATTGGGCTAAGGGGTACTGAGATTACAGAGACAAAATGACTTGCCAAAAGACTCAAACTACAACTGCTGACCCCTTTCACCTAGATGCCCTCTTTTTCTCTCCAACCAATTGGGATCGGATTCCAAGACCGGGGGCAATACGCCTATGTTATATGGTAAGACGTTACTCGTTTTACAGACCTTCTCGCAGCGCCTTTTATTACATCAAGTGGAGCAAGCACTTCTATGCTCTGGTTTAGAAGCCTATATAGGCAGTGTAATTGTTGTTGTGTATAAGTCTAAGTTCGATTCTTCTATTGCCATTTTATCTACCCGTAATATAAAAAATAACGAGAAGTACTACCGAGCGTAAAAGAGCTAACAGGCATGCGGCTAACTAGAATTTTTCAGGTACTCTTTTTCATTTTAAGGCTACATATAAGAAATAGACGTCACTTCGCTCCCCTAGAGTTTGTATATGGATACGTGGGACAACTATAATATACTTTCCTTTAGTGATTTCATACCTTCTTCCTTATTTTGATCATTTCTATCCTTCCATACTGGGGCAACTAAGAAGAGGGGGTATGCGGGCTTCTTTCGCTTGAGTTGTTTCAGTGTGCCGTCGGATTTTGAAGGTGTTCAGTAACTATCAAAGAAAATGAATGAAATAGGAATTCTTTCTCCCGTTGGTCGCCTCACAGCCTTCATAAAGTCTTATTTTATTGCACTAGCATTCCGATGCAAGCCAGTATATTAATTGGTGCTTGCGATTTCTATTACTCACGAGATGGCATGAGCTTGTTCGGAAGCTAATGTCGGTGAATCAGGGATAATCGTCTTAAGACTGGGAATTGACAATAATAGGTCTTTAGTAAAAGCGCAATCCCAACTCTCTTATCTGGTGCACCCTAGAGCTATTGCCAGATTTCATCTCAAATCGAGCTGCAGTTCTTCTTTCCTTTCAAACCTAGCTAGGGAACAGGAGTGCACAATCACTATAGAGGGCCCAGGCCTGGAATAAGGCAGAGTCCCTCTCTCTTGCTTGTAACTACTTCCATTGGTGAACAACTAGTTCCATTGGCGAACCCTTCTTATATATAAGGCTCCGTCCCTCTGTAGAATCTTACCCTGCACCCTGAGCCACTAGTGCATTTGCTAGTTAATGATATCATCTCACTCTTGCACATAGATTCGAATCTATCGCAATCGAGCAACCTCACATATTCTCCCCCATATTGGACTATATGTTGTGCTTCACACTTTTACTTGATAGTGTTACGCATATAAGATACCTCCCCAATTAATATACTAAAGGCCAATTAATATACTAGCGAGGTGTGGACCCAATTAATATACTGGCATGAGGCGAGCGTAAGTGAGGAATTAATCCCCAAGAGCGAAAGTTCACTCACGTAACTCGAGATGAGCTAATTCAATCCTTGCGTTGAGATACGCATGAATTCACTCCCCACTCCAGGAAGTGCGCGACTCAATGTCAACTTCAACTAACCAATTAATATACTGGCCTCGGCCAATTAATATACTGCATCGGTGAAGTCTCCTAGCAATAAGCAATGGGCTGTCGGCCTATGATCTGTACTCGTTACTGGTCACTTGGGCTCATCAAACAATAAAAGGAAGTTTGAAGTCAAAAAATTCCTGAGACATGGTATCGCTCAATCAGCACTCCAGTCTTTCCCACCCCCGGTCCCGGTCATTGATTTGAGAACAAACAACCAGACCACCAGCACCTCCTGCCATGACTGACCTGCCTTCTGAACCGGGAAAAATGACTTCTATGTTATATATTAAATCAGAACATTCACTACCGGGAATCAGAACATGCTGACGAAGCTATTCCTTAATGGATAAGCTTTAATGCGAGAAAGAGTTTCGAAGAACGTCCCTAACTGAGAGCCGTTCTCCTATGACTGGTAGTAATACCCTATCTTTCTTTATTGGCTAGCTCTAATAGCTAAAAGTCTCGATCCAACTTAACTTAAAAGTAGAAAACGAAGAAAAGTGTACACTTAGATTATCATAGTTAGAAATTGCATTGAAAGACCGGCAGGTTTGCTGCGAGCGACCAGAGGCGCCTAGTATACCAAGTCCAGTATATTAATTGGGAGTGGGAAAGGTGTCGCTCGAAAAGGAAGTTTCTTATATACTACGTGTTTTTTTATTGAGACGCTCCTAGTTTTGAGAAGCGGGCAGAAACTTATTATGCGCCTACTCTACTACCGTGGCTGGACAAGGTTCAACTGACAATGAGTGAATAAGTAATATAAAGGCAAGCGAATTCCGCGGTATACTGGACTTGGAGTAGTAAACTACGTATACTAGGCCAAATTGAATATAAGACTGGAAGACGAATGAGATCAGAAAGGCCATCATTAGGGCAAACAATGCAATAGCTTCGGTTAGAGCAAAGCCCAAAATGGCATAACCAAATGATTGTTTTGCCAATGAGGGATTTCTAGCCACTCCATGAATCAAAGAACTGAACACGTTTCCTATACCGACTGCCAGCGAATCTCTTGACATTAGGATCTCATGGTTATTTTGGCCCTATCTTTATTAATTGGCCCTATCTTTTGACGTATTTTAATCTTGGATATATGCATATACCAATTCTTGGTCAAGCTAAGCAAATTAATTTACTGGCCAACATATAGGGGTATACGTCAAGATTAAAATAATGGTCTTTGTGAACGTATTTATATTGCTTGTTCTCATTGATATTTTAATCTTAGGGGATACATATATAGGCTATTTTATATGATTATTAGGATATTTATAAGGCTAAGTATACCATTTATAGAAATTAAAATATATATCTTAGGGGATACATGATTTCATTTTCTTTTCGGGGGTTGACTCATATTTTATACTACTATTAATATTCCTCGGGATTTCAAGTTGGAAAGTGTTTTGGGGTTGTACAGCTTTGGAAAGAGATTTGAATCAGCTACGCTACCTCCCGTTGGTCGCCTATATAAATACGAGACTTGCCGTTATAAATATATTATATAAATATATAAGGCTAAGATAGGGCAGCGAGTTCTGATTCCATTAAGGAATAAGATATATTTATATGATATATATAAATATATCATATAAATATAACCTATGTCATCGTTCATTTTATGGCCTATATATAACATATATATTATATTATATTATTGCTTGGCCTATCTTATTCACTCATTGTCAGTCCTTCGCCTATATTAAATATTGCTTGGCCTATCTTATTCACTCATTGTCAGTTGAACCCATATATAATCAAGACCAATTAAAATAGGCTATTTAAATGTATATCCCATATATAAATAGCCTATATATAGCCATTATCTTAACTGTCAAGATTAAATAACCATTTCGTTCATTGATCTCACTAAGATATATGGCATGTATCCTAATGAGAGCTTACCATATATGCATCAACATGGCCTAATTTTTTAAATATATATTTCATTTTCTTTATTATTAAATCGTATCCAACTTTTTCGTTTTAGCATGAATTTCGATAAGTTACATGAACAAGTTGTTTCGAAAATTGCTGCAAACATAATGGTGCAAGTCTCGTATTTGAATTCATATATTTGTAATACTTTTACTTTAGGTTTAACCTTGTGGTCCCTTTATATTTTCTTGTCTATTTTCGAGAAATCAAGGGTGCTATAGTCCTCCTTGAAAATATTTCATCCTAAGGTCTCTACGAAAGAAGTAATGCAAGTAACAAAAAGTGACCACATTTACATCTAGCTACTCATCCATCATCCATAGTAGCCAAAATTCTTAACAATTCTAGCATAATTATGCAACGTGATATGCACGTGAACTTTAAATTATTGCATAAGACTAGTCGATATAATAATTCAGTCGACGTCCTACTTATGGAAGTATGTTTATGTCATTCATTTAAATGAATGCAAGACATAGAAAACAACAAAATTCTATATGTGTGCTTAATAATACATCCAAGTACAACGTCCATATGTATGATCATACATGGATAACGATTAAAATTGGCATGCGATATGCATAAGGTATAAACGTGTGCTCTTAATTGACTCAGTATCTAGTATAAAACGCAACCACTTCCATCCAAAAAACATACATGTACATCCACTAGCATTCATTAACCATAGTATATGTCTTCGATATGTTTACAAGCATATAATCATCCAAAGTTATTCTTATGGTATAGTCGACCCTCCGTCTTAAGCACTGCTTGAGGGTTCTAACTAGTGATGGATCAAAATATGGGACGTACCAAAAAAACTATGGGTGAGAAGCTTGAATCTTCTCTTCAGGCTGCTATGTACTCTCAGCTAGGATATCTCATTATTTGACCTTAACTAATCTGATCCTTTTATCATGGAACCGCGTAGTGTCATGGTCTAAGATCTAAATATATACACGATAGAAAAGTGACCTAACCTCCTCCAAACTATTATGCTTAATTATAATGCTCAAATTACATAAGCACTTTGGTAAGTGTGAAATATGGAAAAATATCATGCATTCCATCTAACTACTTCGGAAGACTAACCCTATAAAATTATCTCCTACTCATAGCCATAATTAAGAACATCCCATAAAAATATTTGTGCTAATTTCCCATAACTCCCAAATCGTGTCTCAGGGTGAGACGTTCACAAATACCATATACCCAATTGCAAACTCCAACTCAGAGAACCTTCCATTTTCAAAATACTACTTCCTATCTTGAGTTGCCTTCATCTTCGTCCAAATCAATTCCACTCTGAGATATGTTTTCCAATCCATATTTGGTCCAAAGATAACCATGTTCATTGTGTCCAAACTAAATGATGGTAATATACAAAGTCTATTATATGAAATATCATCCCTATGTTATTCTGCTAACTACTATTGTAGACTAGCTCAACTAGTGTCAAATGATCCACTTATGATACTCCAAGGCAAATGATACACTTCCAAAGAAAATCCAACAAAACCCGATTGACCCTTTCTGTCCGACCGCCAGTCTACGGATGGTATGATGTAGTAAAGTTCGGTTTAGTCCATAAATCCTCTATAATTCACTATTGAAAAGCAAGCCTTTATTCCTTACTATGTTAGTCAGGACTCTATGAATTCTAACCGCCTTCCAAATAAATAAAGCTGCTAACGAAGTTGCCTTCTACCACTCTTCACATGCACGAAATGAGTGCGATTAACCTCCATGGTGACCAAAGTGCTCTCGTTTTCTCTTTTATGTCTAGGTAATGCAAGAAGTATCCCACGTTCAAAGGCTTGAAACTAAAGCTCTATAGATCTTGTTGTCGTCTATAGTATTAATTCATGTGATGAAATATGGGTACGTTAAAGATACTAATATAAGTAACATAAGAATATGAAATAAATTTAATTATAATTTTTAATACAACTTTCATATCTCATAAAACTAATATTTCATATTCTTTACATAATCCCATATGTTGCACAGGTTCTAATAAAATACAATAACATAAATACTCCAAGAGCGACATATAAAGATGTCGCTTTGATTGATCAACGTAAATATAACTAACATATACAATTTATTACATCATTCTAATAACTTATCATGATACAATAAACTATAAAATATAACTCCTAAATAACTAACGATGCCTTCTACACATCTTCATAACCTTTATTCGTCAAATCTGTAACATCCCACATCCCTTAACATCACCAGTATGAGGATTTTGTTAAGTTATATGAAGCGTATAGGTATAAAATATCATAATGGAGACTAAAATTCACAAGACAACATATGAAATCATAGAGGAAATTTTTAAAACTTTATTTAAACAAGAACATATAAGTGTCACAACATCATTAAATGTACTTCAATCATAAATCCACAACTGTCTTATGAAAAAGCAACATAATCGAAGTACAAAATAAAAATTTCCCCTCTACATCAAATACATAAACAAGTCAATCATGAAACAGTACATGAACAAACAGAGAATAAGATAAACAAAAATCTCCAAAAAGAAAAGTTCAGCAACAGGATCCTCCACCCTGCGAACCTGAGGGGGGGAGGAAGGGAAATGAAGGAATAAGAAAGAAGGAAAATTAGTAAGACATAAAGCCTGATGAGTTCTGTAATTACTAGCATGAGTGATAAAAGAGAAATCTAAACAAGATAATAGTCTATAACAAGATAACAATAAATAAGACAATAGAAAAATAAGCAAAGATATAGTCGATTATCATCTCATTCGTATTATTCGATTTCTACACCATTTCTTACAACTCATAACTATGGTGTAACCTAATTATACCTAAGATTGGCTTCTAAACCAAAATTGTGATAACCTATTCCTACTTTGGTCTCGGATTTATCAATCCCGACCCATCAGCTCTAAAGGACATGACGTTAATCGCAGGTGTTACAACGTCTTATTTTCCTTAATCGACACGATTCACGCTCATTGCCTCATCGGAATGCGTGCATACCCACCTCGTTTGGACCTTTTACTGTTGGGGATGAAAATTAAGGATCTTAAGACAAACTAAACACTACAGGGGGTTGAATAGTGTTTTATGGATTTCATTAATTTCTTGAAATCTTTTTGGATTATATTTATACATGCAAATTGCATATTTCAACAATAACAGAATCAACCACAGATGCAGAAAACAAAAATAAAAAGCGGTAACAGAAAAGTACACACTGAAATTTTATATTGGTTGGAGTTAACCTATATCCAATCCCACAGAACTATTGGTTGTGCAGATTTATTTTCAATGTAATCTTCGAATTACAACCTTTGATTTCAATGGCCACACCACCACCTACTTCCGAGCTCTGTGCGCTCTCTTGATTTACCCGGGCTACAAGATCACCTAATTGATTTCCAAACTATAATAACACCCAACTGATTTTTGGTCTACAATTACACCTTTTCTCAGTATCAATTTTGACGTAATCTTGCAATCTTTGATTATAAACAACTTATAACTCTTGAGTAGCGCATGAATCTCAAAGAGAGTTTGATACAGAATTGAAAGAGAAAGAGATGTATATATATAAATTCTTTGCAAGTCGGCAAAATATAAGTATAGATTTTAAGAAACTAAGAAGAATAATGGCAAAGAGAAAGATAGAAGAAGGAGATATTAGTTATTAAAAATTCAAAATCTAGAGCCTATTTATAGTTTTCCAACAACTATAACCATTTAGAAAAGGTTTGAATTGAAAAGACACATCTTTTCAAATGGCACATATGTTAACATACATAAATGTATATATGGACATATACATGTATTTTTTTTTTCAAAAAATAAATTTTAAATCAAAGCAAATAATGTTTAAATAAATTATGGTGATTTTTGAGTTAAAACAAACTATAATCCTTTATATTAAAATAGAATATTTCAAGTAGAAATATATACTTAAAAACATGTATTAAGATGATTTTAAAATGATTTAAAACTATATAAAAAGTATATAAGAAACTTATTAATATAGGAAATATATTAGAAATTAATAAATATAACTAAGAGAATTAAAAAATAAGGAACCATCATAAAATTAGAATTAAATCTATAAGTAATAAATATTTGAATTAGGAGCTAAAATATAATTTTAAAACAAAGTTAAAATAAATTTCAAGAGTTAAAATAGATTTAATAATAAAGAGGTATAAATTTAAAATAAGGAAGTAGTTTTGAAATCATTTTGTAAATAGATTTAAAAACAAGAAAGTAATTTTGAAATCATATGAAAATAGTGAAAAAAAATTGAAATCAGAATTCATTGCTAACCAGAGTTTAACAAGATATCTAGACACTATTACTTTATATTTCTTGAACTCTTAAATTCTTTGTACTCACTAGTCTTTTATCTTGAACTCTCCAAACATTGAAATCTTGATTCTCTAAACTATACAATCTTCAGTAGTCAGTACCTACACAGATTTTCTGTGTGTGTGTGTGTATATATATATATATATATTTAGGACAACAATGTTAGTATATATTTTATAACAATAATAGTCGAAACAAGGTTGTTGTCATCAACATTTCAGTCCCTAATAATCTTCCCCTTTTTTATGATGACAACCTTGGTATATAAAATATTCATACTTGATGTCATGATTCTCCAGTTACTACCCCTTTCTCCATTAACTCCTACTAAAACTACTAACTCAACATTAATACCGGCCCTATTTATAACTCTCCCCCTTTGTCATCAACAAAAAAATATAATCCTAACTAGACTATAATACTCCCCCAAAAACTAAGGCATAGTTCTAAAACTAAGATTAATATTGTAACAACCCGAATTTTAATAACATGTTAAAACCATAAATCAAGGCACAATTATTTTTTAAAATAAGAATCAAAGGAAATGGGTTATGCCATTGCGTTCGTCTCGGAATTCTACTTGAAATAGAGTCCGAGTTTGCGTAAAACGAATACCGTACGAAGAAGATATGGACGAACGAAGTTAGGCAGAAAAACCAGAAACAGGCCAGAATGCACTGGCGCACTTGAGAAGTGCGCTAGAAAAAAATTGCACTGGCGCATTTGGGAAGTGCGCCCATGCAATTTTGCATTGGCGCACTTGGCAGGTGCGCCCAGGACGAGCAGAAACCTGCTTGGTCAGGCCCTGGCTGGCCTGGTCGGGTTCTGGTCGAATTTCTGAGCTTTGGTGTGTCACTAGGGTTGACTTGTCATTTTCTGATTGGCTTTTCTTGAGATGGATGGCCTTGATTTCTTCTAGCTTCATCGACATCTCTAATTAGTTTGAAACCCTATATAAACAGCCTCCTAGCCTCATTCTCTTTACACCATTCTTCTCTAACCTTATGCTGCTCAAACTCTTGATGAACATGGCTTCTTCTTCTTCCTCTAAAATAAATTAAATTAAAATAAATCGTGAAGATTATTTCATGAAGACTACGGCTAGGAATTTCTTATTGGGGATTTGTTTCTACAATCAAAGCAAGATTCAGCGATTCAACAATTCTACGACTAATTTCTAGACTTAACTTCTGCATCTAAATTTCTTAGACCACGATCTATAAGTTCCAGTTACTTTTAGATAAAAACTATAAACTTAATATGACATGTTATAAATTGGAATTGATTTATGTATAATTCAAGTCTATTCTTGTTTTCTTTTTGGATCTTGACTATTTGGAATATTGCCGACGACGTTGAAACTATTATTAATGGCCGAAGACTATGACAGTGAACATAAGACTATGCTTATGGCTATGACCGTGAACATAAGACTATGCCTATGACTATGAACATAAGACTATTGCCTATGACTATGACAAGGAAATTGTGACTAATTACCTAAGATTCATGACCATGAGGTTATTGCCTAGGATTATAACTTTGAAATCGGATCTAAGCTTGATTTTCTATTCAGACCTTTTCTTTATTTGTCCTTGGATCTTTATTTTGGGGATTTTTCTATTTAAACTAGATCTATCCTTGTTCTTGAAACTAGATTATTATTCAAACCTTTTCATGATCAATAATGTTATCAAATCTATATGCCTGCGATGTTTTAATCAATTTATTCAGTTATGTCATGCCTTAAAAGTAGATTGATAATAGAATAATGTTGATTATGCTATATGTGGAGTTGAATGATATTGATCTATGCCTGTGGTTCTATTTTATTATCATGTTGAATTGGGAGTTAATGAATAAGTCTATTCATGTGTATATGAACTTGAAGTATAACCCGTTATGACAAGTTGCGTAGTTTATCATGTTATGCAAGTTTTAGGTTGTAAAATCATATCACATATGTGACCAAATGTTAGATCTACATGTTTATGTGTATATGTTAAACCTATGTCATATTTCAAGTTCACACCTATTCATATGCTCGTGATTGATTTGCAAGTTCACATATATGTAAGTTGATTTAGTCCATGTTGCAAGTTCACATATACGTATGTTGATTTAGTCTACGTTGCAAGATTCACACCTATGATATTCATGTTGACTATTTTGCAAGTTCACACCTATGATGTTCATATTGACTATGCCGAAAATGCCATGTTTACACCTATTTCATGTTTATGTTAATGAATTGCTTTATGCCAATTTTGCGTACGTTAAATTAGGCTAAGTTTTTAGCCTAATATTATATCTCAAAAATCATGCGGACGAGAAATTAGGCTAAGATTGTTAGCCTAATATTTAGACGGGGTAACGTTGGGAAAAATTGGTTATCATAGGAAGCTTGGAATGAAACTTTCCTTGAAAACTTGACACGAACTTGACATGAATCTTGAACATGGACATGACACTAGAATGAACTTGAAATTGGCCAACTCGAGATTGGGTTGAGTTTGCAGTGTAATTCTGCGCGGAACCGCCCGGCAAATCCAGTTACTGCAAACAATAGGATCCAATGTGGATAGTTGGTCATATCGCACTTGGAAAACCCGAGGTCTGACTGAGTTGTGTTGTAATTCTGCCCGAAACCACCTGACATATCCAGTGACCACAACAACAGGTCTGATGTGAGAGGTTGGGGTGCATTAATGAATTAATGCCACATGATAGGGTTAAGTCATGAACATGTAAGACAACACTTAACCAACTTGACATGCTAGACTGATAGGTTAAGTCACGAATTTAAATGACAACACTTAACCTATTGGACAGAAACCCTAGTTACGCGGTCCATTTCAGCAGTAACCCACTAGATGTATCATGGTACCCTGGGACTAGGCAGTGTGGGGCACGATTACTTGGCTAATTGTAAGCGACCAGAACGACGACTATGTTGGTGCGCCAGTGTGGGTTCAGGGGGGCTATGGTCGTGCACGTGGTCCGGAGTTGAAAAAGCAGGCATTGGGCATCAGTAGGTTTATCTGTGCATGCTTGATTCGTGTCGGTGGTTGGCACCATAGGGCTTGATACACCCTATGGTGGACCTAGCACAGGTGACTACATTCGTGATAGGGCCGTATGACACAGACACACAACGAGCTAGAACTTGTAGGGATCCGATCGACTAGTGGATCATTTTGTTGGACCTAGAAATGGGTCATTTCATGATATTGGGCCAAGGGATTATTTCATTATTTATATAAGACATGGGTTTTGGGATTCTAGTACAGTTGATGCAACGAACCTTGAATATGTGATCCTATACTTTATTTATACTTGATTTATCATGTTATCTTAGTCTATCTTGCCCATCTTGACAGCATCCTTATGTTTACTTCTAGTTTATACATGTCATGTTACCTTTATCTGTTTTTACGCTGAAAGTCACTTGGACTTACCAGTCTTTATGACTGACCCGTTTTCTTTTGCCTCTTTTTCTTCCGTTCCCTCCCCCAGGTTCTCAGGGAGGAAACTCTAGCACTTAGCTTGGATTTCGCTTGCTTTTGATTCAGCTCATGTACGGTTTGATCTTGATCTATGCTATGGCTGCATTTCTGCTACCTTTGGGGAATTAAGTTCCTTTTGTTGTTTCAATTTTATGCTTCTTTATTTATGCAAGACAGAATTTATTGTAATGGAAAATAATGACCTTGGCTATTTGATGTAAAAGGTTTTGAATCTTTTTGAAAGTAATGAAATTTATCTTTTGATTCTTCCGTTGTTTTGTCTATGTTCGATCTTGTAATATTTCTGTGTTTGTTTACCTCGATAACGCTCCTCCAAAACTAGTGCATTCACTTTGTGAGTGACCCTAGTGGAGGTGGGGTGTTACATTTGGTATCAGAGCAGAAGGTTACCAGACTGGGCAAAAGTTTTTAAAACCTTCTGAAATTATTTTCAAAACCGTTTACAAAGAAGCATTTTTAAAGAAAAATATTGTTTTATTTAAAGGCAATTCCCCAAAAGCCATTAGCAATATCCTTTGTTTCCTCGTTTGAATCTCTTCTTTTTCATTTCAGCATGTCTGGGAATCTTAACTTTCCAGAGGGCGTGCCAATACCTGGCTGGTTTAGGAGGTACTTAGAGGCTAGGGCCAACAATGCAGGCCCAGCAGATATTCCTCCTCCACCTGCAGCGATTCCTCTTCCTCCACCCCCTCCTCGTGAAATTGCTTTCCCGAAGATCTGTAAAGATTTTAGCGCCATGGGTGGAAAGGATTTCAAGGGAACTTAATCATTCGTAGAAGCGAGGAATTGGCTCAAAGAAACTGAAGATCTGTTCGTTATCTTCAAGGTGGATGATAGGCAGAAAGTATAGTTGGCGGTATGGTTGCTCAAAGACGAAGCTTCCTATTGGTGGGAAGTCACTAACGCCGAGAGGCCGGTTGAAACATGGATGGATTTCAGAATAAGGTTCGAGACGAAATTCCTCTCACAAGCTGAACGAAGTCTACAGCTGGAAAAATTCTTATCTCTTAAGCAAGGAAGTATGACGGTCAAGGAGTACGTCAATCAATTCAATCAGCTGGCTCGGTTTGGACTGGACTTAGTAAATACCCCTCATAAGAAGGCTCTCCGTTTTGTCAAAGGATTGAATGAGCCACTTCACAGATTGGTTATGACCCACGTACCTATGGGGGCTACTTACGAAAAGCTAGTAGACATGGCGCTCTTAAGTGAAGAAGACAAGAATGGCAAGAAGGAGGTCAAGGCGAATGAATCTCAAAACAAGAAGGTAGACTCCGAGAAAGGAGGAAAGAACAACAACAACAATAATGATAACAAGACACGCGAGAAAAGAAAATGCCACTTCTGTGGTATTGAGGGGCATATAGCTCAGGATTGTAGAAAGAAGAAGATGAAGATGGGAGCATGTTTCCATTGTGGTGAAACTGGACATATCAGCAAGAACTTCCCTAAGAAGCAAGGGCAAGCCCCGCAAGCAGGACCTTCTGGGGGTACATCTTTAACTTCTTCTCCTAGATGCTTTGTTTTATCTTGCTTATCTTCTCAATCCTATCTTGAGAACCTTAGGTAGAACCCTTTTGGATGTAAACATGTGATTGAAACATGTTATGGTTGATGTTTGCAAATGGTTGCAAGTGGTCGCAAGTGGTTGCTCGTGGTTGCATAACACACAGTAGGCACTAGATCGGCTCAGACACATTTTCATATTGCATATGCATGAGTGTTTATACTTGTTTATGGATGAAATTGAATGAGTTATCATGTGAATGTTGCATATGGATGAATATTTGTGCACACATTAAGTGTTTATGTGACTAGGACTATTTGCATACATGTTGGATTCATGGCACTAAACATATTTTGCATTAAGAAGATCAATCAGGCCTGATCATTTGCATTAGATAAGGAACATATACACACACTTTCTTCATATGTTCATATAGCATTAGAAATCGTTTAAGGACAATGGTTGCTTGTGGATGATGTTTTGAGTAGATGGATGATTGGATGATAGGATGCATCCTTCTTAACTTGAAGATTTCGGGGACGAAATCCTTTAAGGAAGGGAGAATGTAACAACCCGTATTTTAGTAACATGTTAAAACCATAAATCAAGGCTGAATTAATTTTTAAAATAATAATCAAGGGAAATGGGTTATGCCATTGCGTTCGTCTCAGAATTTTGCTTGAAATAGAGTATGAGTTTGCGTAAAACGGATACCGTACGAAGAAGATATGGATGAACGAAGTTAGGCAGAAAAACTAGAAACGGGCCAGAATGCACTGGCGCACTTGGGAAGTGCGCTAGAACAAAATTGCACTGGCGCACTTGGGAAGTGCGCCCATGCAATTTTGTATTGGCGCACTTGGTAGGTGCGCCCAGGACGAGCAGAAACCTGCTTGGTCAGGGCTTGGCTGGCCTGGTCGGGTTCTGGTCGAATTTCTGAGCTCTGGTGTGTCACTAGGGCTGACTTGTCATTTTCTGATTGGCTTTTCTTGAGATGGATGGCCTTGATTTCTTCTAGCTTCATCGATAGCTCTAATTAGTTTGAAACCCAATATAAACAGCCTCCTAGCCTCATTCTCTTTACACCATTCTTCTCTAACCTTATGCTGCTCAAACTCTTGATGATCATGGCTTCTTATTGTTCCTCTAAAATAAAATAAATTAAAATAAATCGTGAAGATTATTTCTTGAAGACTACGACTAGGAATTTCTTATTGGGGATTTGCTTCTACAATCAAAGCAAGATTCAACGATTCAACAATTCTAAGACTAATTTCTAGACTTGACTTCTGCATCTAAATTTCTTAGACCACGTTCTGTAAGTTCCAGTTACTTTTAGATAAAAACTATAAACTTAATATGGCATGTTATAATTTGGAATTGATTTTTGTATAATTCATATCTATTCTTGTTTTCTTTTTGGATCTTGACTATTTGGAATATTGCCGACGACGTTGAAACTATTATTAATGGCCTAAGACTATGACGGTGAACATAAGACTATACTTATGGCTATGACTGTGAACATAAGACTATGCCTATGCCCATGACTATGAACATAAGACTATTGCCTATGACTATGACAAGGACAATTGTGACTAATTACCTAAGATTCATGACCATGAGGTTATTGCCTAGGATTATAACTTTGAAATCGGATCTAACCTTGATTTTCTATTCAGACCTTTTCTTTATTTGTCCTTGGATCTTTACTTTGGGGATTTTTCTATTTAAACTGGATCTATCCTTGTTCTTGAAACTAGATTATTATTCAAACCTTTTCATGATCAATAATGTTATCAGATCTATATGCCTGCGTTGTTTTAATCAATTTATTCAGTTATGTCATGCCTTAATAATAGATTGATAATAGAATAATGTTGATTATGCTATATGTGGAGTTGAATGATATTGATCTATGCCTGTGGTTCTATTTTATTATCATGTTGAATTGGGAGTTAATGACTAAGTCTATTCATGTGTATATGAACTTGAAGTATAACCCATTATGACAAGTTGCGTAGTTTATCATGTTATGCAAGTTTTAGGTTGTAAAATCATATCACATACGTGACCAAATGTTAGATCTACATGTTTATGTGTATATGTTAAACCTATGTCATATTTCAAGTTCACACCTATTCATATGCTCGTGATTGATTTGCAAGTTTACATATCTGTAAGTTGATTTAGTCCATGTTGCAAGTTCACGTATATGTATGTTGATTTAGTCTACGTTGCAAGATTCACACTTATGATATTCATGTTGACTATTTTGCAAGTTCACACCTATGATGTTCATATTGACTATGCCGAAAATGCCAAGTTTACACCTACGTCATGTTTATGTTAATGAATTGCTTTATGCCAATTTTGCATACGTTAAATTAGGCTAAGTTTTCAGCCTAATATTATATCTCAAAAATCATGCGGACGAGAAATTAGGCTAAGATTGTTAGCCTAATATTTAGACGGGGTAACGTTGGGAAAAATTGGTTATCATAGGAAGCTTGACATGAAACTTGCCTTGAAAACTTGACACGAACTTGACATGAATCTTGAACATGGACATGACACTAGAATGAACTTGAAAATGGCCAACTTGAGGTTGGGTTGAGTTTGCAGTGTAATTCTGCCCAGAACCACCCGACAAATCCAGTTACTGCAAACAGTAGGATCCAATGTGGGTAGTTGGTCATATTGCACTTGAAAAACCCGAGGTCAGACTGAGTTGTGGTGTAATTCTGCCCGAAACCGCCCTGCATATCCAGTGACCACAATAACAGGTCTGATATGAGAGGTTGGGGTGCATTAATGAATTAATGCCACATGATAGGGTTAAGTCATGAACATGTAAGACAACACTTAACCAACTTGACATGCTAGACTAATAGGGGTTAAGTCACGAATTTAAATGACAACACTTAACCTATTAGACGGAAACCCTAGTTACGCGGTCCGTTTCAGCAGTAACCCACTATATGTATCATGGTACCCTGGGACTAGGCAGGGTGGGGCACGATTACTGGGCTGATTGTAAGCGACCAGAACGACGGCTGTGTTGGTGCGCCAGTGTAGGTTCAGGCGGGATATGGTCGTGCACGTGGTCCGGATTTGAAAAAACAGGCATTGGGCATCAGTAGCTTTATCTGTGCATGCTTGATTCGTGTCGGTGGTTGGCACCATAGGGCTTGATACACCCTATGGTGGACCTAGCACAGGTGACTACATTCGTGATAGGGCCGTATGACACAGACACACGACGAGCTAGAACTTGTAGGGAGCCGATCGACTAGTGGATCATTTTGTTGGACCTAGAAATGGGTCATTTCATGATATTGGGCCAAGGGATTATTTCATTATTTATATAAGACATGGGTTTTGGGATTCTAGTACAGTTGATGCAACGAACCTTGAATACGTGATCCTATACTTTATTTATACTTGATTTATCATGTTATCTTAGTCTATCTTGCCCATCTTGACAGCATCCTTATGTTTACTTCTAGTTTATACATGTCATGTTACCTTTATCTGTTTTTACGCTGAAAGTCACTTGGACTTACCAGTCTTTATGACTGACCCGTTTTCTTTCGCCTCTTTTTCTTCTGTTCCCTCCCCCAGGTTCTCAGGGAGGAAACTCTAGCACTTAGCTTGGATTTCACTTGCTTTTGATTCAGCTCATGTACGGTTTGATCTTGAGCTATGCTACGGCTGCATTTCTGCTACCTTTGGGGAATTAAGTTCCTTTTGTTGTTTCAATTTTATGCTTCTTTATTTATGCAAGACATAATTTATTGTAATGGAAAATAATGACCTTGGCTATTTGATGTAAAAGGTTTTGACTCTTTTTGAAAGTAATGAAATTTATCTTTTGATTCTTCCGCTGTTTTATCTATGTTTTGTCTTGTAATATTTCTGTGTTTGTTTACCTCGATAGCGCTCCTCCAAAACTAGTGCATTCCCTTTGTGAGTGACCCTAGTGGAGGTGGGGTGTTACAAATATAATTCTATTACCTAAAACAAATCTAATCTAAAAATATTCTAATTTTTAATACTATTCCCAAGTAAATAAACTAGAACACAACTATAAATGAACACAAAATTTTATTACTGTGAATTGTTGTTTACAAATACACAAGAACATTCAGCAAATATTTATGTGAATAGTTTCGTAAATAGCGAATACACGAATATACGAAACCTAACTATTAATTGTTTTAGACAATTGAGGACTTGTGAATTGGGAAATTTGGACAATGAAGGCAGAATTCTCTATTTCGTTCAATCAAATTTCCTTCCTTATCAAAGTCTAAATTTCAATGACGCAAATCACTTGATCGTCTTCGTCCATTCCTTGATTTTCTTCCTCTTCTTCATCTTCCTCCATAGGATTTTGGACCTGAACGTTGGAGGAATCATCTTCAACAGTAGTTGGATTATTTTGATTATCCATAATATATTTCTGAAGATTCCTAACAATTTTCCCTTGCTTTTCTTGTTCTTTTTCCATCCGAAGTTGTAGAAGTCGTATTTCAGTGAGTAATTGCTGGGTATCTTTCATAGAATCTTCTAATTTGATAATCCTTGCATGCGTATATCGTTGAACCGAACAAGGAGTAGGCGAGGGAAACAAAAAGGAGTTGTTTTGGTTGATATTCCAAGTGAAATCCATTGTTTTATTGTTTCTAAATTTTTATTACAAAAAAAATGAGTGGGAAAAGAAGAATTTTCGAAGTGAGGACTTTAAATAAGATCAATAACTAACTTTAGAGGGAGTTTAAAATTCTTAACTATCACTACGCCATAGATTGCATATTGCAACACCGGAGAAGTGATGTAGGAAGTGCCAAAAAGTGTTGCTATAGGCAAAAAATGATCTGTGGCAACACTTTCTTGGTGTTGCATTTTGCCGCGTTGCTGTAGAGTCAAAGACAACACCTTTGCGACCCTTTGACAACATCGGTATAGGTGTTGCCACAAGTACCATTATAACATTAAATACCCTTTCATAACTGCCAAAAATAACTGCAATATGTCTATTACAACTGGCATGCGCCACTAGTTATATCTGCAATCGTAATAAAGTCAACCTTTTTTACAACTGTTTCTAGCACTTGTTAAAATTTGTTTTACAACTGCTAAAAGCAATTATACCTCAACTGTTATTAATCAAAAATTTCATAATATTATAATTATAACCAGTAGTTCACTAACAACAAACATAACATTAAGAAAAAAACAATTCAAGTTTACACCATTTGTGAATTAGTAACTTCATTACAGAAAATAACTAAATTAATTACATATGTCAATAAAAGTACATACACTTATTAAATGAGAGGTTTTCTACATGGTCTCATAACTACTTTACTTTCAGTTATTACACCATTTGTGAATTAGCAACCTAGAACATTTTGGTCGTGGGCTCATATTCTTATACCTGCACATTTGATCTAAGAAGAGTTACTTAGAACCCACTCGACCAAAACCTGTAACCACTTGGCTTCTTGTCATTCCACACTGGCCCTTCCATATCGATATGCAACCGCTCCTCCTTCTCGTCTACAAACTACATGCACCCAAAAGCCACACAATTAACATATTATATTTTTCCAACATATGCATCATGCAATGTTACACAATATAAGTAGACTAGAATATCATATGCTATGGAAGATGATGAATTGCAATGCCTTGTATACATAAAAGGCATACAATATGTTAGCATTATGTGAGCAACCAAATATACCTGTTTTAAGAAAAGTGCAGCTAAGATGGAACCGCCTTTGCATCCTCCGCTGTTATCCATATCAGCTACGCTGAGGTACCAATTTGTCAGATGGAGCTGCATTATTTGAGCAACCAAACAAGTGCTTGATATTCAGTCAGATTACATTTAGTCATTGAGGTACCAATTTGTCATTTGTAAGAAAACTTTTCTAGTAATGGCTCCTGTGAGGGCCTTCAAAGTTGTATGGTAAATGTAAGCTCAAAAGTTAGGTATTCAGCAGCAATAGTTAATACTCCAAAACTTCAATCTAAAACTGTTGATTAAATGCTTACCATAAGCAATTCATCATCTCTTAGACTTCTGCTAAATGGGTCGAGAATATTAACTATTTCTACATACTCATCTCTGTGTGTCAAATCGATCTCACTTGGAGCATTGAGATACAAAAAAATAAGTATAAAGAAATATAACCGAATTATTATGGAAAGAACTAGCTACGTGAGAAATTTATTTATCTCAAAGCACAACGTCAACCTATATATTGCTCTAGTTATACTCAGTAACATAAAATCAACATTTTCAGTTATAATCAATATTAACTAGACTAGCCAACCAAATGAACAAGATTGCTTATATCTATTTATTGAGCTTCTATTATGAAACACAAGAAGAAGAATAATGAAGGCAACCCTGTAGTACAAAGTAGTCTTAAAATCATTTGGCAACAACCATGTCATTTTTAAGTAGACCTGAGTGAACGGTGGAAAGTAGAAGCGTTAGATGAGTAAATTAAATTTTTGTAATTAGCTGCAAAATACGAAATAATTATGACCTATTAACTCATCAAACTTACTTTTAAGACAAAAGCTTAATGGTTATCCATCATTTGACCAGTTATGTTCCAGAAGTAACTTAGAACCTATGTATCAAATAGGCATGGGAAATATATACAACTGTGAGTTTAGAAACTCACCTGAATTGTCGAGTGATGCATACTATCTATACCTTTCCAAAACCATACATTCGCATTGCTATTTGCTGTAAATTTTACAAACCTGAGAAATAGTGTAGATATAAGAAATCAAGAGTTGTCATCTACACCTTTCAGAAAAAATAGTGTAGATATAAGAAATAATATACCCACTAATATGCAAAACAGAGAAGTGCAAATTAGAGATTGTAATTTGATTAACGAGAAAGATAACAAGAAGAAAAATGTAAATGGTACAGTTCTACTGCTGATTGAATTGGCTTTTACATTCATTTGCATGACTTCCTTTGTAATATAATATTAGTTATAATATTAATCACTTGATCACTTATGTGTACTTCCATCAACTAATTTACAAAGCAACCTAGCTGTCATTTTTGATGCATCATCTTTAGATGAACTATGAATCATTGTAAAATAAAAAAGATAAAACTTTCTGGATTCATACAATGTACTTTGTATGGAAGAAAGGTGCATCCCATGTGATAGTATTTCAGGTTAGTGGGTTTGGAAGAAAAACCTTATACATTGAAAAAGGTTAAAAGAGAGAAATGGATTAGGAATATATATATTTGAGAGAATTGACTTTGTGGGAATGTCTAGGAAAGCATAGTTAAGTTGGAAACCCACTTTGAGTCCGACCCCATTGTTAACTTTTAAGAACTTGAAATGGTAAAAGCTTTTTGGAAGATGGTTTATGGTGTTTTCAAGTTTTGATCTTAAAAGTTACGGTTTAAAAATATGTAAGGAACATAATCAAAATGTACATATTGAGTTTTGAAGAAAAATGGGCTATATTTTGGAAATAGAGATTTTTTGTGAAAATTTTGTCTAAATTAATTTCTCTCAGTAAAATGTAGCATTCTGTTGAAAACTGAAATTTTCAGTAAAGAAAGTTTTGAAATCTTTATTCTTTTAACAATCATTTTGGATAATTGTTTTGACATAAAATTTTGTAAGGCGGACAAAGTAAGTTATAGCAATTATGAGCAGAGTAGATGCTTGCATCTAGTTTTAAGTAAGAATAGTTGTAAACTTGATTGAGTAATAGTTGTCCTAGTCTACTCAAGTTTTTTTGATTTGGAAAAAAAATGTTTCACATTTTTATGAGATGACATGTTTTTATGGTTTGGCAAGGGTAAGTTTTGGTGAAGAAAATAAAGTTTTGATACTTTTAACTTTTGGAAGAAAACTGAAATAAAGAAATGCCCAACTGTGTTTTTTAAAGTATGGAGTAGGTAAGGATTAGTGCCTAAGGAACACATGTAAAAGTTTTGAGGCTATGAAGTAGATAGCAAGAATTATCTTGGAATAACAGTAAGTTCCTATAGAATGCGTAAGCATTGAGAAGCCTTGGGCGTTGCTTGAAAATGACTGTTGGTACACAACTAGGACTAGTAGTGACTACTAGATAGTGAAGGGCAAATAAGTGTTTAGATCATGTTGCTAATTTTCCTATTAGGGGTAAAACCCAATATTACATGTCTGTTGGGATCGTTTTGTTATTTTTCTCCTGTTGGGTAGTTAGGGTAACACTTAAACATGTCATTGATCCCGTGGTTTGAACTTTTCTGCCTGAAGGGGACATAGTCCTGAGATTCTTGGCCCTTAGTAGCAGCTATCTAGAGCGTTTGTTTTCCTGTTTTAGTTGAAGGACTAGAAGGCTAATTTGAAACTAAAATTAGATAAGAGGATTAAGTTAAATAAGCTAAGAAAAGAGTAATGGTACAACTAAAAAGGTAATAACAAATCTAGTAAAGCAACAAACATAACAATTAAAAAAAATGGAAAATTCTGAGTAAAGATGATTAAGAGTAATTTTTTCCAAGATAAATTGAAAAAGAAAATCTGTAATAAAGAAAGTTTTCTTATGTGGACTGTGCTTGGAAAGGAAATAGAAAATCTTTATAATAGTTACATAAAATCCAAGTACGGATAGAAAAAGGTGACTAAAAGAAAAACGGAGGATATGAAGCTTTCCGTTTTCTACCTTTTTATAACATAAGAAATTGAATTTAGAAAATTAGATTTTTCTGAAATTCGAAAAATAAAGTTGCTTGGTAGGGTTTTGGATGCAAAAATTAGATGAACTACGCTCTTGCTCAGTAAGACTGTGGGAAAATTTGGATGAAAAAGTATTTTGGCTTTCAAATATTGCATTCATATAGAAATTGCCAGTATATTTAGAATGTGTGCATCATGTTTTCAAAGAGATTTTCAATAAAAATTTGCGTTCATATAGGAGGTACTGCTTAGTCATTCATTTCATCCATGTATTATTACATTGAATTACACTTTGCACTAGTACACAAATGGCTGCAAAAACTGGATGCACACATGATGGTTGTGATTTATGCGAGGAATTACTTGACCTTGCCCTTAGTAAATTTTGGGGATGAACTTTCTTAAGGGTAGGAGAATGTAACACCCCGCATTTTTAATTAAATAAAATAAAATCTAAAGAGCTTCTAGAATTTGGTCATGGGATTAGCGTCATTGCATCCATGGGATTTTTTGATCAATTTAGACCTATGGATTGCAGAAAACTAATTTAAGATGAAAGAGATACCTTTAAATGAAATATTGTAACAAACATGAAAAGAAGGTAAAAGAAAAATGACCACCATTAGTTTTAGTCTTGTTAACAAAAGCCTATGTAGTCCAGTTGGTAAGAGTATGTAACTTTCAAGAGAGTGGCGCGAGTTCGATCCCCGCCGGTGTACATATTTTTGTTTTAGGGAAATAGCTAAAATAATACATGTTCTAAGGAGAAAATAGGTATATATGTGCATATAAGGAAAATTATACATATAAGGAAGAACAAAATTATATATACATGGATATGTAAGCATATGCATATATATACACACACACATACATACATACATACATACATACTAGAGAGAAGTTCAAAATAAGGCTACAATCAAAGAAATCTGGTAATAATTAAATAACGGCATAATGCCGTTTGAATTTTGAAATTGAAATAAAAGTTGTGCGTGTATGTATATATATATACGTGTAAAATGGACATTAGCAGTTTTGTATACATATAAGGAGTTTATATGTAAATAAATCAAAGAAGGTATAATGGGCAGGAAACGTTTAAAATTAAAAATGTTAACAAATAAACATTTGCGCCAAAATTGCTCGCTGGACCCGAATAGGTCGACCCATACCTACCTGGGTCGATCTATGGGTCAACCCAAGGGGGACTGGGTCGACCCAGAGGGGTATTGTAATGGCCTGCAAATCCGTACTATCTGAGTTGACTACATACATCACACGTTCAACCCAAATATTACATAAATACGAATCATTTTTTCAGAAGAAAAAGGTAGAAGAAGAACAGAAATAACAACACAGAATCTCACATTGCAGCGGAACAAAATATAATATATCATAACTTATGAAATACAAAATTTTAACGGTATAAAATACAATTATTAGAGTACACACTTAAAACACAGCGGAAATAAAAATACTATATATCTAAATTGAAGCCTCCTGCTCCAAGCTCCTTTAGGTAGATCTGTCAAATCCTGAACTACTTGACTGTCTGTACAAACTTGGGCACACAAGAATTTAGGTAAAACAAAACAAAATAAACTCTGGGTCAGTCGTGGGACTAGTATGAGTAAACAGTTTTAAAAAGTTTGATAAAATAAACGATATCTCATACGTCCACGCCATATAACACGGAACGGGTTTTTCCCTTATGAGAATCCAAACCACTTGATTTCACTTTCAAAATCCTTTTGAAAGAAATGAAAATATTTATATCAAAACTTTTTTGATATTATAATAGTGTCTAAATCAAATAAATAGAAATCTAGTGGAACGCTTTCATCTCACGCTCCACATACATAATATACAATCAAAACTGCGAGCACTTATTGGGTAATGAATTTCCAACTACGACAAGGTATGGAACCACCTTCCTTTAGTGCATCTCTAGAGTAGAATACACTGGGTTCAACAAGAACATCTTGTAACCTAGCCACACATGATCGACCACTCATTTCGCTTGAGTGTATCGAATGTATATCACCAACGGTTGGGATCTACAACCATTTCCCGAATGGGACAGCATCGAATAGAATAAAGAATGAAATGAATTTCTCTAGATAGGTGATAATACACCCTAATTGGTAGATACCCACTTAGCCATGCCTCCTTCCCGATTTTTGTCATTTCCCGGTTGTTAAGGCTTGAGGCTACAATTACTTACCATTCATTTATAGCATAATAACTTTGAATGCCACATTGTCAGATCCGTTAATCATTAATTAGTTTAATAAATATGTTTTGGATATTATGCTAAGAGAAGAAATTCTCCGCCACCATATATATTTATACAGACCAACATATTCGATTATTGGAAATACTCTGTCAGACACTCGTCTATACACGTTCGTTCTAGGATAGAACGAAACCGAAGGCACAATTTCCATTAAGTAGAAAAAGCCCTTTCACTTTACTCTGTCTTCAATTATCTTCATATAATCTGATTCGCAATGCTACTGCCAATACAGAGTGGTTCTCGGATAATAATCCAACAGGTCTCTCCCTATTGACAACTATATTGGCAAATACTTCGATAGTCGGTTATTTAACTATCAAAGAATAACAACATTCATACAAACCATCAAACAATCACTGGCCCCTTAGTTAATATTTCATTAATTAAATCACTTATCTATTTCCTTATCAATATTTGTTAACCAAATATTTTCAATAATCATATTTGCCTCTTACGCTATTTGGAAAACATTTCCATATATCACCTTCTTTTATTTTCTATACTAATATCTTCTATTTATAATTGGAAAGCATTCCAATTACTTATCTCTTTTCCCGACTCGTTTGTTTCCATACTTAGGAAATATTTATTATTATATTTCCAAAATTCCACTGTCTTGGGTTAAAACGAATGTTGCGTAAAACATCGTTACAACAACCCAACATACTGCATTCAAGTAAATCATATTCAAACATTTCTCTTCGAGACTGAACCTTGCTATTTATCGGTTAATAATGAAATTAATCAAGTTGGGGTACAATTACCTCTCAGACCTTGACTGAATAACATTTTTAACTTCAAAACAGATAAGACCACTTACCTCGAATTATCCACATCATAAAAACCAATTATTCATTTTAATATGTGTATACATTTTTATTTTTACCATATTTAATTATAGATTTCCTTTTTGTTTATAGTATTCTATTTTAAGTTCGTTTCCTTATCGAATTATATATATATATATATATATATATATATATATATATATATATATATATATATATCGATATATTGATTTCTAATTGTCTAAATTTCTTAAAATATTCTAACACCTTAAATTTCCGGAAAAATTCACCAGCACCACCTTTGTACCGGTCGATAGTTCAAATCTCAACTCGCCTCTCTAGGCCTTTCCATTCAAAAAGAAAATCAAAAAGCCAAGCAGCTTGTTGATTCGGCACATAAAATCTCATATGGAGTTTAAGCATGTACCTTATTGTCGAGCACACGAACTAAAATCTTCATACACTTCATTCCATACCTGTCTAACCCATATACGTCCATTCGTAATTTGTTTCAACCCAATCTAATCATTTTAACAAAATTCGCTAATTTATTCGTTAATTAGCTCTTTTGCCTATTTCACTTTTTTATTTGAACATATCACGTTCAAATATATTTTTAACTTGCTTATAACAAATCGAATTCCATTTTTAATTCAAGTTTCATATTCGATTTAGAATATAAATTTACAAATCACATTCACTTATCCAACACCCAATTTCGATTCAAAACTAGATTAACAAATTATTCTTCAAATTAGTTAATCCTATTAAATATCTAATTTTTATTTCAAAAATCATTTCATTTACACAACTTGAGTTCGTATTTATTTTACAACTCGAATGTGCATTTTTATTAAAAATCCATATTTTATTAACTTAAAATACTTCGATTTTAATTAATAAACCGTTATGGTTTTATAATGGTTATTGCGCTGCTTTTCTGAAATTGTTAGTTTGACATAACTCAAAATCTATAAGATGAAATCCAGATTTTTCTCTTCCATTAGAAAATTATTATTCAAATGGTCCTGGCGATTTTTGTTACAAAGAATTGCGACTTAAATTTAGTTCTATATACTCAATTGAAGTTCGAAACACCAATTTATGAACTACCGTGTTGCGGCGAGTTCGTTTTAATTATACTTAATATATAAACGTTTTAAACTTCGTTTATATATAAATTCTAACTTCATTCTAATATATTATAATACATATTAAACCAATTTTCCCAATTCAACTTAATATTCCGATTATGCCTAATCGTCGATTATTTCATAACTCAGTTATTAATTTATTTATAACTAAATCTTCTATATTTAATTCCAAATCCTTTTATAAATAAATTATTTATAAAATTAAATATAGTCGAAATTCAATTATAAACCCGTTGGGTTTTTCTCAATTCAGCTTACATTTCGTATTCCGAAATATAATCAATCGTTCTATTTCAATACACTTCCCAATTCACTTTTAAATTCATATTTGAAGTTAAATATTTAAATTATCCAAATGATAATTATCTCACTAAATTTATAACCATCGCTTATAAATTTAACTTCCTTGTTTTATATATTAAAACAAGTTTCCATTTCCAAATTTTATTGAAACTCCATTCCTTTTATATTCCAAATTCTGGAATAAAAACCGTCGTTCCCTTTTCGAAATGATTTCAACTTTCTATTTTTAAATTCAAACTTGAAATGAAAATTTCAAATTATCTTTTGATAATTAATTTGCCACAATTATAACAACGTTTATAAATTTACTCGTTTTATATATTAAAACAAGTTCCATTTAAAAATCTATTTAAAAACCAAAATCTTATTTTGGAATATTCTATTTATTTTAACTTATCCACATATAAAATAGAATATATTTTCATATTTAAATTTAACTTCTATTTAATAAAATCCTAATATTTTTCTAGACATGTTTTATTTAAATGAATTCGAACTAATCGAATTCAAGTCATAAATCCTTATGGATTTATTTTAGTTCAATTTATATTCTGAACATCAGAATAAATTTCATTGTTTACTTCTTTAAAACGATTCCCCATTTCTATTTTTAAATTCACATTTGAATTTAAATATTCAAATTATCAAATGATAATTTTTCCACTTCATTTATAAACACTGTTTATAAATTCATTTTAATTCCCTGATTATCCAATGAAAATCATTCCATTTTATTTATAAACATCGTTTATAATTTTTCTTCAATTTCCTGTATTATTTAATTTATAAACATCGTTTATAAATTCATTTCAAATCCCACATTATTAACTTATAAACAATGTTTATAATTTAACTTTAAATCCCACATTATTAATTTATAAACAACATTTATAAATTCAATACTTGTTTTATATATTAAAACAAGTTAATATTTTTATAGCCCATTCTAAATTCAAACTGTATTTTAGATAAATAGAATTTTCCCTTTAAATCTCAAATATCATTTTCACGACATTTTTATATATCAACATTTTAGTCCAGTGATATTTAAACATTCGAAAACACACCATTATCAACCACAGGTTTTATAACACATCATATATGATAATATATATGAAAATAAACAAATAATAATATTTTTGAGGAATCCAGTTGGATCCCTCCAACCTGTTTTCCTTGATCCATAGACGTTAGCCAACATAAATAACACCCATCCTGCTTCGAGGTAGGATATCGCGGTATAGAAGGTCATCCACTATCATATCATGGGGCGTATAGGGTCATCCGCTAATGATACTGCGGGCATCCGCTAATGATACTGCGGGAATCCAACCACCAATATATATATAATAACCACAACAACCAAGCCTAAATAACTAATATATATATATATAATAGCCAACGCTGGCAATCAATTTATAAACATATCCAAGCAATCAACGATTTATTTTTAATGAGAAAAATAAATTTAAATAAATTCTGAGTGAGAATTACTCACCGTGATTTTAATTTCTAACTCATTCCAATCCATCTTGGCATGCACGATTTAACCCAGTAAAATTTTCAGCTATTTACTGAAATAAATTTACCTAATTACTTAATTTATAAATCAATTTACTAGTTTAAAGAAATTAATCCTATTGACTTAATTAAATAAATTAATCCTTGATTAATTCGATTACCTTCCTAATCCACACCTAATCTTCTTTCCTGCTGTTTGAAATTCACTGTCAGTTCCTACCGGCTACCATTCCTCAACCATGACCTTTTACCGCTGTCTCACAACATCAGCTTCATACCCAGTCACCTGAGCTCCAACTGTCTCCAAAAACCCATACAGATCCGTACTTAAACAAATAATGGCCATGGCCATTTGTCGTATTCAACCATGGTGCAACTGAAAAACCCAACTCAGTAATCGAAACCGTCTCTCACCAGAACCCATCGCTAGTCCACTATGACTTCATCTTCCTCACTTCAAAAACTAGTGTAAACGGGGTACAATTACCCAGTACCCATCATGAAAAAAACCACCCTCCGCCTCAACTGTTCAGGAAAATTTCCTCCCAGTCTATTCCGTCCATCTACATTCCCCTAACTGCCTCCTTCCTACTTCGACTTCCAGTAAAACCATAAATAAAAGGCACTGTTGAGTCTTAAGCCTCCCTGTATATTACCACCTTTTCCAAAATCGCTGCTTCTAGTTTTGAAGCTCGTCATCTCCATCAGCACACCAACAAGAAGGTTAAAGGGGTGTGAAACCTTTTTTTTCTTTTCACTCACTTGATAGCCTCTGTATCGACAAGGAACTCAAACCCAAATTATACTGTAGAACTCGAACGCACTTGATCGAAGCCGCGATTTCATCTTCACTCAAACCCACTTTTGAAATTTGTCTCCTACAACTCGCACGACCCAATTTGAATGTACTCCGATGCTACCTAAAACTAACGCCTCCCTGAGCATCGCGATTCCTAGCTCGTCATGCTGAAACAAAAGAACAATCACACCCCAAATCAATTGTTGTACAAACTTCGAATTTACTTGCGACAACGATTTGAATCGAAGAAATAAAAAGAAGGGATTTTGAATTCGAATTTAAAAGAAACAAAATGAAGTTGCTCCAATTTTGAGGCTTTCGATTTTATATTGGGGAGGAATATTTTTTGGCCATTTATAATTGAGACTTTGTTTTCAGGCGTGTGGTTTTAAATAGAATAGAGGCTTACATTTTTATTTGAAGCTTTAGTTTCCATTTTGATTTGTGAATAAGTAAAAGGAGAGAATGTCGGGATTTTATACATGGTGAATTACTTAGGTATTAAGAAATACGACTGCGTAAGGTACCCCTAAAAAGATAGGTTAAGGTAGGTTAGGTACAAGGGTTTTAAATAAGATTTGATCTTTGATTTAATCTGATTTGATTTTGTTCTTATCCATTAAAATTTTATAATAATAGATTTCGGGGTTCTGAACTCCAATCGAAACACAAAAACAGACACCTCTAGGGTTTAACAGCTATCCGGAACACTCTAGAATATGCTCCGAAGTCTAATTTGATCGTACGGAGAAGATATCAATTTAAATCAATATAAATTAAATTCAAAACAATTAATTCTTTGATAATAAGTTAATATTATTATCGTTTATATGCAAATGAAATTTATATTAACAATTTGAATTGTTTTGATTCAGTTCGAACTTAGAATTAAATTCTACTTCGTTTTATATTACGATTTCTCAATATACTTGAAATTAAATAATCGATTATTAAATCGATATGTCAATATAAAATTTCATTTATATTATCAATTCAATATTTAAAACCATATTAAATATTTAAAATAAATCGACCAAAAATCCGGGTCGTTACATTCTTCCACCTTTAAAAGAATTTCTTCCCTGAAATTACTAAGGTAGGAAAAATGGTACAAACCCATTACTTTTCAAAAACCACTTATGTTAAAACTCAACTCTTCATATTTCAACAAATTTAATTCCACCAAAACTTTTGGTTTTCATTCATTTAATTCAAATGATCTACAATCAATACATTTACATTCAATCTGTATTTCATTAATCTATTCAAATTGGTTCTATTTGATTCTAATCCATTTAACTAGATTAAATTTAAATTTCAGACTCAAATTCCTGGGTTTTTATTTCAAATCCTTTGAAATCACATAAATATATGCATGTATTTATTTCCATCACAAATTCAAAACATTTGAATATTCAAACCAACTTGTTTTCTTTCAAGCAAATTTCCATCAAAATCTTTTCTAAGGTAGCAATCCATCACTTAGAAACTTGAAAATGAACACTGATGATGCTGCAGTCACTATCAGAATTATTTCCCAACTGCTGAAGTGAGTTTAGTACTTAATCACTTTCAGATCCATTCAAAAATCCTTTTAAAACGAAGCTATAATATTTTAATTTACTTCAGAAAATAATTTCCTACTTCCCAGGATTAAATTCCCAATTCTGGTTTGAATTCCAATTTTTATTCATCTCATTTGTTTATTTTATTCATATACAAATTCTATTTTGGTTATATATAATCATTCAAATTTTATAATCTCATTTGATTATAATACTAATAACCAACACATCCATATAATATAATAATTTCAGAAAATTATTCTTCTTCTATCCAAATAGAATTTTGAGTAAAATTATTTCATTACCCACTTAAAAACAATATCAAGTTCAATCTTCTGTTAAAGTGTGTAGAAATTCTTATCGACCTCGTAGCATCCCATGATTCGACCTGAATTTATAAGCCACCTAACATACTAGCCAACACAATATAAAACAATTTTTTTTCAACTAACAAATATGCTCTCTCATATATATATATATATACACACACACACATACGTACATAGACACTCAACTCATTCTAGGGTACTACTGACCTTATCTCTAATGAGCAGAACCCCACCAAAGCCTAGGTGTTCACTCAACCTAAGCTCTGATACCAACTGTAATGGCCCGCAAATCCGTACTATCTGAGTTGACTACATACATCACACGTTCAACCCAAATATCATAGAAATACAAATCCTTTTTTTAGAAGAAAACAACAGAAGAAGAACAAAAATAACAACATAGAATCTCACATCGCAGCGGAACAAAATATAACATATCATAACTTTTGAAATACAAAATTTTAACTGTATAACATACAATTATCAGAGTACACACTTACAACATAGCGGAAATAAAAATACTATATATCTAAACTGAAGCCTCCTGCTCCAAGCTCCTTTAGATAGATCTGTCAAATCCTGAACTACTTGACTGCCCGTACAAATTTGGGCACCCAAGAGTTTAGGTAAAACAAAACAAAATAAACTCTGGGTCAGTCATGGGACTGGTATGAGTAAATAATTTAAAACAGTTTGAGAAAATAAACAATATCTCATAAGACCACGCCATATAACACGAAACGGGTTTTTCCCTTATGTGAATCTAAACCACTTGATTTCACTTTCAAATCCTTTTGAAAGAAACGATAATCTTTATATCAAAACCTTTTTGACATTATAATAGTGTCTAAATCAAATAAATAGAAATCTAGTGAAACGCTTTCATCTCACGCTCCACATACATAATATACAATCAAAACTGCGAGCACTTATTGGGTAATGAATTTCCAACTACGACAAGGTACAGAACCACCTTCCGATAGTGCATCTCTAGAGAAGAATACACTGGGTTCAACAAGAACATCTTGTAACCCAGCCACACATGACCAACCACTCATTTCGCTTGAGTGTATCGAATGTATATCACCAATGCTTGAGATCAACAACCGTTTCCCGAATGGGACAGCATCGAATAGAATAAAGAATGAAATGAATTTCTCTAGATAGGTGATAATACACCCTAATTGGGAGCTACCCACTTAGCCATGCTGCTTGCCCGATTTTTGTCATTTCCTGGTTGTTGAGGCCCGAGGCTACGATTACTTACCATTCATTTATAGCACAATAACTTTGAATGCCACATTGTCAGATCTGTTAATCATTAATTAGTTTAATAAATATATTCTGGATATTAAGCTAAGAGAAGAAATTCTCCGCCACCATATATATTTATACAGACCAACATATTCGATTATTGGAAATACTCTGTCAGACACTCGTCTATACACATTCATTCTAGGACTGAACGAAACCGAAGGCACAATTTTCATTAAGTAGAAAAAGCACTTGCACTTTACTCTGTCTTCGATTATCTTCATATAATCTGATTCGCAACGCTACTGCCAATGCGGAGTGGTTCTCAAATAATAATCCAACCGGTCTCTCCCTATTTAAAACGATATTGGCAAATACTTCGATAGTCGGTTATTTAACTATCGAAGAAAAACAACATTCGTACAAAGCATCAAATAATCACTGGCCCCTTAATTAATATTTCATTAATCAAATCACATCTCTATTTCCTTACCATTATTTGTTAACCAAATATTTTCAGTAATCATCTTTGCCTCTTACGCTATTTGGAAAACATTTCCATATATTGCCTTCTTTTATTTTCTATACTAATATCTTTTATTTATAATTGGAAACATTCCAACTACTTATCTCTTTCCCGACTCGTTTGTTTCCATACTTAGGAAATATTTATTATTATATTTCCAAAATTCCACTGTCTTGGGTTAAAACGAATGTTGTGTTAAACATCTTTACAACAACCCAACATACTGCATTCAACTAAATCATATTCAAACATTTCTCTTCGAGACTGAGCCTTGCTATTTATCGGTTAATAATGAAATTAATCAAGTTGGGGTACAACTACCCCTTAGACCTTGACTGAATAACATTTTTAACTTCAAAACGGACAAGACCACTTACCTTGAATTATCTATATCATAAAAAAAATTATTTTAACACGTGTATAAATTTCTCTTTCTATTTTTACCATATTTAATTATAGATTTTCTTTTTGTTTATAATATTCCATTTTAAGTTCGTTTCCTTATCGATATATATTGATTTCTAGTTGTCAAACTTTCTTAAAATATTGTAACACCTTAAATTTCCAGAAAAATCCGCCAGCATCTCCTTTGTACCGGTCGATAGTTCAAACCTCAACTCGCCTCTCTAGGCCCTTTTCATTCAAAAAGAAAATCAAAAAGCCAAGCGGCTTGCCAATTCGGCACATAAAATCTCATATGGAATTTAAACATGTACCTTATTGTCGGGCACATGAATTAAAATCTTCATACGCTTCATTCCATACCTATCTAACCCATATACGTCCATTCCTAATTTGTTTCAACCCAATCTAATTATTTTAACTAAATTCGCTAATTTATTCATTAATTAGCTATTTTGCCTATTTCACTTTTTTATTTGAACATATCACGTTCAAATATTTTTTAGCTTGCTTGTAACAAATCGAATTCCATTTTTAATTCAAGTTTCATATTCGATTTCGAATATAAATTTACAAATCACATTCACTTATCCAATGCCTAATTTCGATTCAAAATTCGATTAACTAATTATTCTTCAAATTAGTTAATCCTATTAAAAATATGATTTTTGTTTCAAAAATCATTTCATTTACATAACTTGAGTTCATATTTATTTTACTACTCAAATGTACATTTATATTAGAAATCCATATTTTATTAACTTAAAATACTTCGATTTTAATTAATAAACCGTTATGGTTTTATAATGGTTATGGCGCTGCTTTTCTGAAAATTTTATTTTGACATAACTCAATATCTATAAGATGAAATACAGATTTTTCTCTTCCGTTAGAAAATTATTATTCAAACGATCCTGATGATTCTTGTTCCAAAGAATTCTGAATTAAACTGAGTTCTATATACTCAATTGAAGTTCGAAACGCCAATTTACGAACTGCCGTGCTGCAGCGAGTTCGTTTTAATTATATTTAATATATAAATGTTTTAAACTTTGTTTATATATAAATTCTAACTTCATTCTAATATATTATAATATAATTAAACCAATTTTCCCAATTCAACTTAATATTCCGGTTATGCCTAATCGTCGATTATTTCATAACTTAGTTATAAATTTATTTATAACTAAATCTTCTATATTTAATTCCAAATCCTTTTTTAAATAAATTATTTATAAAATTCGATATAATCGAAATTCAATTATAAACCCATTGGGTTTTTCTCAATTTAGCTTATATTTCGTATTCCTAAATATAATCAATTGTTCTGTTTCAAAACACTTCCCAATTCACTTTTAAATTCATATTGGAATTTAAATATTTAAATTATCCAAATGATAATTATCTCACTTAATTTATAACTGTCGCTTATAAATTAACTTCCTTCTTTTGTATATTAAAACTAGTTTACATTTCAAAATTTTATTTGAAACTCCATTCCTTTTATATTCCAAATTCCGGAATAAAAACCATCGTTCCCTTTTCGAAATGATTTCAACTTTCTATTTTTAAATTCAAACTTGAATTTAAAATTTAAATTTTAAAATTATCTTCTGATAATTAGTTTGCCACAATTATAACAAAGTTTATAAATTTACTTGTTTTATATATTAAAACAAGTTCCATTTAAAAATCTATTTAAAATCCAAAATCTTATTTTGGAATATTCTATTTATTTTAACTTATCCAAATATAACATAGAATCTATTTTCATATTTAAATTTAACTCATATTTAATAAAATCCTAAAATTTTCTAGACATATTTTATTTAAATTAATTCGAACTAATCGAATTCAAGTCATAAATCCTTATGGATTTATTTTAGTTCAATTTATATTCTGAACATCATAATAAATTTCATTGTTTGCTTCTTTAAAATGATTCCCCATTTCTATTTTTAAATTCACATTTGAATTTAAATATTCAAATTATCAAATGATAATTTTTCCACTTCATTTATAAACACCATTTATAAATTCATTTTAACTCCCGAATTATCCAATGAAAATCATTCCATTTTATTTATAAACATCGTTTATAAATTTACTTCAATTTCCTATATTATTCAATTTATAAACATCGTTTATAAATTCACTACTTTAATTTCCTGTATTATTTAATTTATAAACATCATTTATAAATTCACTTCAAATCCCGCATTATTAACTTATAAACAACGTTTATAATTTCACTACAAATCCCGCATTATTAATTTATAAACAACGTTTATAAATTCAATACTTATTTATTAAAACAAGTTAATATTTTTATAGCCCATTCTAAATTCAAATACTATTTTAGATAAATAGATTTTTCCCTTTAAATCTGAAATATCAATTTCATGATACTTTTATATATCAACATTTTAGCCCAGTGATATTTAAACATTCAAAAACACACCATTATCAACCACAGGTTTTCTAACACATCATATATAACAATACATATGAAAATAAACAAATAATAATATTTTTGAGGAATCAAGTTGGATCACTCCAACCCGTTTTCCCTGCATCCACAGACGTTAGCCAACATAAATAACACCCATTCTGCTTCGAGGCAGGATATCGCAGTATAGAAGGTCATCCACTATCATATCGTGGGGGCGTATAGGGTCATCCGCTAATGATACTGCGGGCATCCACTAATGATACTGCGGGAATCCAACCACCAATATATATATATATAACCACAACAACCAAGCCTAAATAACTAATATATTTATATATATATAATAGCCAACAACACTGACAATCAATTTATAAACACATCCAAGCAATCAACGATTTATTTTTAATGAGAAAAATAAATTTAAATAAATTCTAAGTGAGAATTACTCACCGTGATTTTAGTTTCTGACTCGTTCCAATCCAACTTGGCATGCACGATTTATCCTCATAAAATTTCCAGCTATTTACTGAAATAAATTTACCTAATTACTTAATTTATAAATCAATTTACTAGTTTAACGAAATTAATCCTATTGACTTAACTAAATAAATTAATCCTTGATTAATTCGATTACCTTCCTAATTCACGCCTAATCTTCTTTCCTGCTGTTTGAAATTCACTATCGGTTCCCACCAGCTGCCATTCCTCTGCCGTGACCCTTTACTACTGTCTCACAACATCAGCTTCATACCCAGTCACCTGAGCTCCAACTGTCTCCAAAAATCCACACAGATCCGTACTTAAACAGATAATGGCCATGGACATTTGCCGTATTCAACCACAGTGCAATTGAAAAAACCAATTCCGGAATCGAAACCGTCTCTCACCAGAACCCATTGCCTGTCCACTACGACTTCATCTTCCTCACTTCAAAAACTGGTGTAAACGGGGCACAATTACCCAGTACCCATCATGAACAAAATCACCCTCAGCCTCAACTATTCAGGCAAATTTCCTCCCAGTCCATTCCGTCCATCTACATGCCCCTAACTGCCTCCTTCCTACTTCGAATTCCAGTAAAACAATAAATAGAAGGCACTGTTGAGTCTTAAGCCTCCCAGTATATTACCTCCTTTTCCAAAATCACTGCTTCTAGTTTTGAAGCTCGTCATCCCCATCAGCACACCAGCGAGAAGGTTAAAGGGGCATGAAACCTTTTTTTTCCTTTTCACTCTCTTTATAGCCTCTATATCGACAAGGAACTCAAACCCAAATTATACTGTAGAACTCGAACGCACTTGATCGAAGCCGCAACTTCAACTTCACTCAAAACCCCTTCTGAAATTTGTCTCCTGCAACTCGCACAACCCAGTTTGAATCTACTCTGATACTACCCAAAACTAATGCCTCCCTGAGCATCGCGATTCCTAGCTCGTCATGCTGAAACAAAAGAACAATTGCACCCTAAATCAATCGTTGTACAAACATCGACTTTCCTTGCGACATCGATTTGAATCGAAGAAATAAAAAGAAGGGATTTTGATTTCGAATCTAAAAGAAACAAAATGAAGCTACTCCAATTTTGAGGCTTTCTATTTTATATTGGGGAGGAATATTTCGTGGCCATTTATAGTTGAGGCTTTGTTTTCTGACATGTGGTTTTAAATAGAACAGAGGCTTCCATTTTTATTTGAAGCTTTATTTTCCATTTTGATTTGTGAAGAAGTAAAAGGAGAGAATGTCGGGATTTTATACACGGTGAATTACTTAGGTATTAAGAAATACGACCACGCAAGGTACCCCTAAAAAGATAGGTTAGGGTAGGTTAGGTACAAGGGTGTTAAATACGATTTGATCTTTGATTTAATCTGATTTGATTTTGTTCTTATCCATTTAAGTTTTATAATAATATATTTTGGGGTTCTGAACTCTAATCGAAACACAAAAACCAACACCTCTAGGGCTTTACAACTATTCTGAACACACTGGAATATGCTCCGGATCTAATTTGATCGTATGGAGAAGATATCAATATAAATCAATAAAAGTTAAATTCATAACAATTAATTCTTCGATAATAAATTAATATTATTATCATTTATATGCAAATGAAATTTATATTGACTATCTTAATTATTTTGATTCAGTTCGAACTTAGAATTAAATTCTACTTCATTTCGTATTACGATTTCTCAGTATACTTGAAATTAAATACTCGGTTATTAAATCGATATCTCAATATAAAATTTCATTTATATTATCAATTCAATATTTAAAACCATGTTAAATATTTAAAATAAATCGACCAAAAATCCGAGTTGTTACAGGTATATGGGTCGACCCACCCCTAATCCGGGCAGATTCATTTGATAAATCCAGACTATTTTCTAAACACCTTCGTTGCTGACTCAGCTCTGCGTGTACGATAAGATCCTAAACACCTATAAATAGGCTAGCAGAGCCTAGCCTAAATCTCATATTTTCTGAGAGGATGTCTAGACTTTGCCATTCTTCTTCCTCATCTAATCTCTTTAGAAAATAGAATAATTAGTCTAAGGAAATTTTATTCAAGATCTTGAGGAAAAGAATGTATATGTGCAAATGGGTGTTCATAATTCTGTTCGAAGTGAGGTAAATTCTTAGATCTGGTCAATTTAAATTTCTCATCTTTCTTTCCTTTTTCTTTTAGTTGAGAATTGTGGATCCATAGTTATTTAGGTTCTAGATTCAGTTAAGGGGAGACATGTAATATTAGGTCAGGACCAGATTCATGAATTAGAAAGCTATTAGGTGTGTGGATTTAAGTTATGCCTTTTTGATAATGGTATATTTATCATTCGGCATTCCCCATTAATATGTATAATAAATCTGTTGTAATGTTTAACCTGCTGTAATCTTTTGAAATGATTAATCTGCTGAACTGTAAACCTTTTAAATGTTTAAATGATTAACATGCTGAAATTTGTTGAAATTAAGTACCATGGAATGTGATAGGAAATTTGGGATTGTATGAACATGTAAATCTATAGGCTTAATGTAAAATTAAGTGGAACAGGTTAATGAAACTTTAAGTAACCTGTAGAATTTGTTGGATCTTCGGGGTTAAGTAAATATGTTTAATCTATTGGTATTACATGAACCTATTAACCTGTAATACTTAGCCTATTTAATCTACTGGCATTGTATAAATGCCTATTTCTATTAATCACCTGTTTGAATTGGGAATTTCTATGAACACTATAATTATGAAATTTACAATGAATATTTGTTAAGAACATTATTGTGCCAAAAGATTATAAATAAGAATTACAGTTAAATTTGGAAGAATGAATATGCCTAAATTTAAAGTAAATAGAAATATTATAACCGCACTTAGACACGAGGTTAAGTCTAGCTTATGGTAGAAGTCTGCCCGGAACCGCCCAGCAAATCCAACATCCACAAGTGGTAGGCTTAATATGAGAGGTCTAGTGCATAAAAATGTATATGAATATATGTATATAATAGGACAAAAATGGCATTAATTGAAATTAATGGAAATGAGTGAATCCTACAATAGTAAGATAATTGGAATGAACGGGGAATGATAATAACCTATAATAAATAAACCTAAAGGGGACAAGGAAAGATAATAGGTAGACTTGTCCTAGGGACAAGTGGAAATTATAGCTTAGGTTATAATAAACGATAGGGGGAATGAGATAACTTATGTAGTGCAATAAGTTGTACTTAATTACAAATTAAGTTATCTACAAACCTGAGAATCTGAATCCTGCTGATAAGAAGAACATGTTATTTGTAAACCTGAGAATCTGAAATCTGTTGATAAGAATAACATGTTAAAGGCTTATTAGTGAACTTAAATGGGTTAAGTTATATGACTGAAATTAATAAGCAAGAGTGTAACTTTGAATAAGAAGTCAATATGACTTGAAATAATGAAGTTAAATGGAAATCTGAAAAAGTAGAGCAAGCGCGTAGTTAAATTATTATTTATACATAGGGTCTAACACACTAACCCAAGGTACTTGGATCAGTCCGTACGTCTGAAGGTGAATAACCCAACAGGGAAGATCATCGTGGTGTCATGAGGCACGATGGGAGTGCACGTCCATCTGATTATTTTGCATGTTCTGCTGATATTCTGCTGGCTCCAAGGGACTGGAAGGGGAAGCACACGACTTCCTGGGACATGCAGGATTCTTCTGGTAGTCCTCTGTGTGGTGAAAACGTTTAGGCTGTGCTCACAGAGGTTGGGTCTGCGCGTTACTACCTGGTGAGTATACCTTGACTGCCACGATAGTGGGCATTCAAAAGGCCGTAGGGTGGCATAGGTGATTAATGGTCTGATTTCCTTGTGACTAGGTTGGTTAAGGCCATTTTATTTGTTTTCCTTTGGCAGGTCTAACCATCTGTTTGATGGAAGTCGTTGAGTACCAACCACCGACAGTCAGCATAATGCGTGACGAGGAAAGACGGAGAGCTAAACCTACAGATCATCGACCTTTCTCTATCAAGGCTTTGGTTATTGGACATGCCAATTAGGATGTTGTTTTTTGTTTTGTTTCTGGGCTATGTCACTAGCTCTCAATTCTGTTTTTCTTTCACTAGTTGAAGGAGGGGTCGGGTGGGACCATAGCCACCGAAAATACATAACATAGCATCTGTGTATACAGATATCTGAAAAAGCTCCCTACCGAGTTTTTTGTTTCTGATACAGCCTTGTTACAGAACTCGGTGCATAGTAGATAATATGTGCAGATACATGCATATGTTTCCGGATGGTGTATCATAAAGGTTAAGGCATCGAGTACGATTGACAATACGTATGTGAGAAAGTCTAGATACATGCATGTCTGCTCTGGGTGGTGTATCGTAGACTCTAGGGCATTACTCTGTGATGGAACCTGATTTGATCAAATGCGGGAGTCCGTACGCTTACGTAGCATGGCGATGGCGGTTCTATACGGATTGTAGCATTGTTATACAGAGATATGTACGTCATTCCGGCGTAGGACGAGGGACTTCATATATTTCTGTGGCATTACGGAGGAGACCTTACGAGTGGAGTACCATAGGGTGTACCTTAATGTTGGGGGGTAGCAACATATATATTGTATTAGGTTAACCCACTTGGAAGTAGATGGATACGACGTGTTTGTAAGCCTTGAGTGCTGTTAACCCAAGTAACCTACTGAGTAAGAAAATGTAACTGAATGATATATGTAGGGTTATCGAAAATGTGTAGTTTAAATCCAGTCACCAGAAATTTTGTTCTGACCCTCTCCTCATAAAATACTCTCATGTTAGATTTGTGGTAGAGATATGATAGCTTTGTATACTGGTCAGGCATTATTATTATTTACGTAAGGATATATTTTGATACATTATATTTTATTTCATTCCACTGTGAGATGTTTTCTGAGCTCTGATATGTTTATTATCTCTGTCTTTTCTACAAGATACCATACAAACCAACACGGGTTTCGATAGATTAGAATTTTGAAAAAAAAAAATCGGTCTGTTGGAATTTGGCTTGTTACATAAACTATGCCTGATTTGTGGAATTGACATATATCCAAATCACAAGAAATTAACATAAATATATAATTTGGAATAGTTGATGCAAACTACGCATAAATGTGTGTATATATATAATATTTATGCGTACATTTGCACCACTTTTCCTTTTTAATCCTTTTTATCATATCTCTTGTGATTTGAAAATAATATACTTTTGTTCAAAAGGAGGAAGGGCATATTTATAATGATCAAGCCAAAACCCAACAAAACTGAATACAAAACAGGCATATTTCTTTTAACATTACAAACACACAATTTGCAAATTTCACATTTTTACCAAATTTCATTTATTAAACACTGAGCTAGAGATCTGGAATGTAATTACATCTAAATGGTGTTTAACGGGACTGATTTCCAGATCTAAAGTGTTATACAATGTCCAGAATACATTTTTCAACATAATTGCAATATATTTCATAACATAAATGTAGGAATATATGTAAACAAGTTTGAGAAGTCCCACAATTCATTTCATGCATAGCTACAATATACAATTCATAAGTTTTAACACTTTTTATAACCAGAGCTGATGGGTGTCAATCTAATTACAACAATTTTTTTATCAGATCTGATAGGAATAGGCATAAAAATTGAAGACATTACAAAGGAGATAAATACATTATTATAAATGTATATATAAATTTCTCACTCACCTTATAGCCTCTAATTTCAAAGTTTGAACCTTTTTAAGCCCACAATCGCCAAATTCTTATAAATCTACAATTAATTTGGAATAGGGAAAATTCCTGATCTGTAGAGATGTAAGAAAACGAGGAGAGAGGGAGAATCTGATTTGGAGCGTCAATTTGCATTCCTTTCCATTAGATATGCTTATCCTCTCAATTTTATATGAATTTGATTTGATTTGTTATGTTTGAATATATTTTATTTTAGAAATCAGATTTGAAGGAGGAGGAAAATGGCAGAGCTCCAATGCCACTGCAGATTTATATGGAAAAAGAATGTGGCCTCACCCCATTATTTATAGGGGTAGAAATGGCCTAGGGCAGTTAGATTAGTTTTAAGTTATATCCGTCCATTCGTTTTATTAATATAATAAACCAACCCTTAAAACCTAGCTGTCATTGGGCAAACTAACGCCCAGTAAGTCGACCATGGCGGTTGACCCCTACGGTCGACTGCCTGGGCTTTAGATGCCCAGGTTAGTTTGGTTAAATAAGTTAAATTATAATTATAAGTTCTAGTTTATTTATTTTCCGTCCATTTTGTATTTCGTCCGTAACTTTTTCATACGGACTCCGTTCGCGAAACTCCAAAGATGAAAATTGACTAGAATTCCGAGACGAACATATTGGTTAAAATTTTGTGGCTATATTCCATCATTTGAAAAAATCTTATTTTTTAAATTCTAATAATTAATCTATATCGCCAAAATTCTGGGTTGTTATACCACCCATACTAAAACCACCCAACAAATCCACCACAGAGTCACGTACATGCCGACTAACCGAAAAATCCTAACACAAGCCACAAACAACAAAGATAAGGCCTTGTTGTGGCCCACTAAAACAAATAGACAATATCCAGATATAATAGCCCCAGAATAATAAGAGCAACAAAAGGACCAGAACATAACCACACAGGGAGAGACTGTATGCAACGACCAACCAATCCAAGCTTGCGCAACCCGAAAGTTGCAAGTGGAGCACACCCAGCAAAAATTGCAGAGACTTAGCAAGAACTGTGAATCCACAACACCACCGAGCAACCCATACCCTACTGCAAGCCAAGACAAACCTAGATGGGCAATAACCAAACACTACACCATAGATGGCCTACTGCAACACCAGAGAAGTTATGCAGGAAGTGCCAAAAAATGTTGCTATAGGCTAAAAAATATCAAAGGCAATACATTCTCAGTATTGCATTTTTCCACGTTTCCGTAGAGTGAAAGGCAACATCTTTACCATCCAATGGAAACATTTTCTTGATGTTTCCATAGATACTAATTTTTCTTAAAACTAGGCCCACATTATCTGTAGTAACACTTTTACCATCCAATGAAACACTTTGCTAGTTTATCACAACATTTACCATCACATATTGCAACATTTACCATCATATACTGCAAGATATACCATCACATACTGCATCACTTTGTTGAATATAATGATATTTGTCGAAAAATGTACTATTGACACAATTGGATATTCCGACACAGTATTTTATTCAGATAAATATTTTATTTCAATATTTCAAATAGTAAAAATTCTTGAATCCACTATTGTACATTCACTAGTATATTACATAGTCATTCGTGTTTACATACATTCCTCACTGCACTACACTCTCTCACATACACAGTTGGTTCCATATCTATCTGTCCAGCCATTTATACACGTATCAATTGTAGAAACACACACAGTAGAATAGAACAAAAACATATGGAATTGCATACACAATAGCATAAGACAACATGCATTCCATCAAGGGTCAAGACTAGGTCAGACAAAACTCAAATGAACAAGTATGGTAAAAAAATACAATATAAAATTACATTAGACGTAAACTACCACAATCTACTTAGCCAGTGTGGTTAAGGGATTACATTTCACAAAGAATGAAGAATAATGGAAATGGAACATGATATGAAAATAAATTAAACTGTGAAAAATTCCAACTCTGTCGGTTGCTATGTACTATGCAAACCATTAAGCATTGTAAATAGGTGTAGTTATAATTGTTAAAATTGCAAAACAATAAACTATGCTTATGCTTATGGTTGAAGGCAATGGTGGCAACCATAACGGTTAAAAGTACAAACAAAATACATGAGTTCATTCACGTAACTTTAAAATATTATTTAATATATACAAATAGTTCGTACATCTAATTAATACTTAATATATTACAACTTATTTTATTTTGAGAAATTATAAAATTGTATCAGTAAAAAATAATTAATTATAATGTACAGATAAAATTAGAGGATTTAAAATTTGGACATTGTAACTATCACCAAAAAAGATGGGAGAAAAGTAAGCTAGAAATGATAATTTTGTATTATTTTGATGTTGTTTATGGATAAAAAGAGATATCCTTAGTAATAACAAATACTAATGTGAAAATATATCACCACTTCAAGATAAACTCCCAACGACTTTAGACGGTGAAACAGACCTTCTGAGAGATGCCAACGAATGCTTGAAATTTGCGCCTCATGCTTGGGAATATACTCTTTGGATTTATCATCAAGCACTACAAGGAAGGTCAAGTTCTATGCCAATTGACAATCCAGCATTAATACATTCTACTTAAAAATTTCCCTAATATCTCATAATTGTAGAAAAGCAAAAAATGTTGGGTAATTGCTATTAAATAAGAGCATACCACCAACTGTTATGCCTACTCCATATCTTTTGGCCAAAGCAGTAGTAGTTGAAGCTGCCTACAAGCATTAAACTATAATAGTATGAGTATTTGATGTCTAAGTATTCACATTAGCACACAGAAAGAGAAAGGATTAAAATTGTTCCCCTATCTGCAGTTACATCTCATTGGTTTGAGTAAACTTGAGCGTAACGAGGGCAATGGTAAATGCAAAACTGTTCTAAAGGATCACTGATCCAAGAACAAATGCATACATTATGAGAAATTCAATATGAACATAGATTGATTGATACAACTGGTGAAACAATGTATCTGGGATTAAAGTCAAATAAATAGATGTATATTTCATCTTTGGGGTACATTAACAACATGAAAGTTAAGCCAAAACTGTATTGGAAAAGGCAAAAGAATAGTTTTCTCTTCACGTTTGTTTATTTATTTAACGCAGCAGCAGCCAGAGAATCTCTCTTTACCGAGTTACCTACTTTGAAACCGAGCCTTCACCCTTGGCTGGTATGCGGTGACTTCAACTCACCCCTTAATCTCTTTGATAGAATAGGGAAATCTGTTGTATCTCTCTCTGAAATTAGGTCCATCAACTTGGTGATTAGAATTCCGGTCTTGTTAAAATTAAAACTTCAGGTCCTGAATTCTCTTGGAATAATAGTAAAAGAAATGGCATACGAACTTTCTCCAAAATTGACCACTTCTTTTGCAATGTCGTATCTCTAAGCACCTGGCCGAGCCTCTCTTATGAACTAGCTGCGCCGATTCTGTCTGACCACTCTCTGCAGGTTATTTATCTTAATGAGAATGAGACCATCATATTTCCCAACTTCTAGTTCTTTGATATATAGACGAAAGAGGTAGACTTTATTGAAATTGTGAATAAAACTTGGAATTTCCCATGCTACTATAATGATATGTATATATTTTATAAAAAATTAAAATCTCTTAAAGATGTTTTGAAGGCTTGGCGCTCCTCGAAATTTGGTAAGGCAGCTTGAAATCGAATGAGCTTCAAAATCAGCTAGTTCAAGTTTAAAAGCAAATACAACAACAACAACTCAACCCATCGCTTACCAGCCTTGAACACTACCTCTCTTGTAAACACATTGAGGCTCTAAACATGGAATCTATGATGAGAAAACAAAAATCGAGAATGAAATGGTTTGAAGATGGAGATAGGAATTCTGCTTATTTTCATGCTGCTCTTAAAGCTAAAGAAACGAGAGAGAATATTCATATTAATGCTGAAGTCGATGGTCAGGTACATATTTCTCAACACAACATTCAGAATGCATTTATTAACTATTACACTAAACTGTTTGGCAGCACTGAAAATTTTATTCCTCTCATTGAGGACATTGACCATATGATTATGCCTAAATTAAGTTCTAAACACATTACATAATTGAGCGATAGCAGTACCGGTGAGCGTATAAAGGAAGTTATGTTTACGCTTAATCAAAGCTTGTGTGCTGGTCCTGACAGCTACAATGCTGTGTTTTATACCTTTTGTTGTAATATTGTTCAAATTGACATTTGTAATGCAATTAAACAGTTTTTCAAAAAATGGGAAAATGTTTGAATCATTTAATAACACTGTCATTGCACTAATACCGAAAATTAAAAATGCCAATGTTGTGAGCGCTTTTAGGCCCATTTCTTGTTGTAACACTATCTACAAGTGCACTATCAAAATCATTGCTAATCACCTTAAATTTGTTCCCCCTTCTCTCATATCGGTTAACCAGTCTGATTTTCTGCCTAACCGTAACATACTTGATAATGTGCTTCTTGCACATGAACTTATCAAAGGCTATAAGACCAAAAACATTTCACCTAGAGCCATTCTAAAACTCGATATTAGGAAAGCTTTTGACATGCTTCAATGGTCCTATGTAATTAGAATTCTTAGCTTTACGAATTTTCCTCCTTGCTTTACTACTTGGATTTATGCTTGCGTGAGCACCTCTCACTTTTCTATAAACATTAATGGAACCCTTGTTGGCTTCTTTGATAGTAAAAAAGGAATTAGGCAAGGGGATCCGATTTCAGCTTATTTATTCATTACAGTTATGGAGCTGCTCACTAGGATGCTAAATAAATTGGTTGTTTCCAATCAATTTGCAATGACACGTATTTTCAGCGATAAAATAATTTATTTATTTAATTATTTAAATAGTGATATAGAGATTTAAATAGTTGTTTAATTAAGTAATAGTGAATATTTAATTAAATTAAATAATAGGATAATATATTTAAATTCTGAAATAATCAGAAATAGCTGAATTCACAATATTGTGTGAACTGGATTATTTATAATATATAATTCAGTTTAGAGTTGAATTATATTCACAAATATACTATATAAATGAAGTTTGAACGTATAATTATATTATAATTAAAATCGAGCTTGAAATGGTGCGGCAGTTCGTAATTTGGCGATTCGAACTTTAAACGAATATACAGAAGACGTTTTAAATCGGATTTCCATGAAACAAGAAACGTTTGGAGCTGGTGAAGTATATTTTTCTAACGAAAGAGAAAAATCAGGATTTCATTGTGTAGATTTTGATTTATGTCCAAATCAAATTTCCAAATAGTCGCTATGGAATTCCTTCATAATCTATAATGATTTATTTATATTTTAAATGGATTTTTCAATATAAATTGAATATCAATTCAACCGGGATTTGAATATCGAGTTATAAATCAAGATATGTAAATTTTGGAGTTGTATGATATTCTATGTGAATATATACGATGATATTAAATTATTATTTAATTTAATTATTTTAAATATATATTAATATATTTATTGGTTTATTTAGAGCATTAAAAATAACCATTCTGACAAAATGAACTCCGAATTCGACGAAACCAATTTTTTAAAATCTGTAATGACAAATTATTATTAGATTTCAGTTTCCGTGATTTTTGTAGTCAGTATGTGGCTGTGCGGGATTTTAATGTAAAAAACAGTCGATATTTTGACCTTTAAAAATACGCTGTGTGAGCAAACGGAGTCAGAATTTGACGAAACAAGTTTCATTGGGTCCGTAATGTCAAACTATAGTTGTATGTCAATATCCATGATTTTTGGATATTGTATGTGATCATAGGGATTTTTAAATGTCTAGTACAAGTAGAAATTGATTAAATTAGAATAAAATAATAAAAAAGTATTAAAATCTTTCTATATAATACCTTTACATCCTAAACCTAATTCATTATTCATATCCAAGGTCAAAAACATTCCGCCGTCACAAAATGAGGAACATAGAAAAATCGGAATCAAAAATAAAATGAAAGAAATAGAAATCAAATTCCTAAAATCATAATAATTATATATTTCGATTCCTGCCAAGATTTCTTTCATCCTCATATGGGTTTTGCTAGACTCAAACTCCATTTGGTTCGCTAGAAATTAGACAGCGACATCTAGGGTTTTGGCGTTCGAGTTATGAAAGCTTCGATGGAAGAAACGAGTATCATTTTTGGATTCAGTAGATGAATTAGCAGCTTTAGATTTATTTTAAGGGATTTGGTATTAAATGATGTCGATCGGTGAAGTGGGCATCGTAGGAAGCAGCTGTTGACGGGAATTTGAAGGGGTGATCGAGCTCAATAATTTTGGGTTGACGATGGAGAGGAAGTGTAGAGGAGTATGATGATGGCCTTGGCTTGGAGTTTAGGGGTCTGTTGAAGGATCGGTGGAGCTTCAAAGCTTCGGTAATGGGAAATGAGAAGGAGCAGTGGCTCCAACTTTGCCATCGTGGAAGAAAGAGGGTCATACAGGTTGGGCTTGAGTATATTTGGCTAAGTTAAAAACGGTGAGGCCCAATTGAAATTTAAAAGGGCTTAGTTTTAATTTAAATTTAATTTAAATTTGTATTAACTTAGAAAATGTGTAATTATCTCATACGATATCAGAATCAGACGAAACAAGATCCGTTAGGATTGTATGGACGAGGGCTACAACATGGAACCGACTGGGAGTAAATTGGAGCTCGTTACAATTTATAGTGAAATAAATTGTCCGTCTGAATCAGCTGACGCAAATCGTTATTTAACGATTAACGCGCAATGTGAGTAAAACTCGCTAACTCTGATCAATTTATATTTTTACAAATATAATCTGGTATTGATAAATGATAATTGACTGATGTGTGATGAATGTTTGGTTGAATTGCTTGTGTTTTGATTGAAATTATAGATAACGATATATATAAATCGTTAGTCAAATATTGATTCTGTTTGTCAGAATATTTCAAATTGAAATGAAGTTGATGTTAATTATGTTTTTTAACATCTGTGAATGCAGGAAAACAGGTTAGAGGGATCCAACTGGATTCCTCAATATTTATAATACTTTTCTTTTCATATATTATAATATATGATGTGATATATAATTTGTTGTTGATTATGTTTGTTTGAATGATATCAATCATTGTTATCTGGTATTTTAAATACCGTAAGAAATACTGGGATGTAGAAAAGGGGATTTTCAAAGTGTATTTTGAAAATAAATTACTTATATAAAATCAATGGATTTTATATATAAAAGGAAAAGGATTTTTTAAAAGAAAATAATTATAAAATCAAAGGAGATTATAAAAAGGAAATATTTATTTGTTAAATAAATAGAATTGAAAAAGGAAATATTTATTTGTTAAATAAATAGAATTGAAAAAGGAAGTATTTATTTGTTGAATAAATAAGATTGAAAAGGAAATATTTGTTGAACAAATAGAAGAGAAAAGAGATATATATTGGAAAAATAAATAGAAAGATAAAAGGACTATTTATTTAGAAAATAAATAAGATATCATAAAAGGAAATATTTGGAAAGTAAGTAGGATTATAAAAGGGATTAGAGCTAATCGATTACAGTAAATCAAATAGAGTTAATCGAAAAGGAGTTAACCGAATAGGGTTAATCAAATAAAGTTAATCGAAAAGGAGTTAATCGAATAGGGTTGATACAATAAAGTTAATTGAAGAGGGTTAATCAAATATTAGCTTATTTGAAAGGGAGTTATCGAATAGAGTTATTCGAAATAAATGTTATCAAATATAGTTATTTGAAAAATAGTTATTCGAAGAGAGATATCAAATATTGTTAATTGAAATTAGTTATTCAATTAGAGTTAATTAGTTAGAGTTAATCGATTAGAGTTAATCGATTAGAGTTAACCAGTTAGAGTTAATCGATTAGAGTTAATCAGTTAGAGTTAATCAGTTAGAGTTAATCAATTAGAGTTAGTCGAATATAGTTTATTCGAAAAAGGAGTTATCGAATATAGTTTATTCGAATACGGTTAAAGGAGTTATCGAATATAGTTTATTCGAAAGGAATTATCGAATTTATTTTATTTGAAAGGAGTAATTGAATATAGTTTATTCGAAAGGAGTTACCGAATATAGTTTATTCGAAAGGAGTTATTGATATAGTTTGTTCGAAGAAAGGAATTAATCGAATATAGTTTATTCGAATAAAGGCGTTAGTCGAATATAGTTTATTCGAAAAAAGACTATCGAATAAAGTTTATTCGATAGAGAGATTATTGAATATTAGTTATTTGAAGCGAGTTAATGGAATATAGTTTATTCGAAAAGGAGTTATCGAATAGAGATTATTCGAAAGAGAATTATACGTTGAATTCGATTATATCGAATTCGGGAAAGTACTATTCACTTTTCGTTTTTAATCAAGATTTATTTATTCATAAATAAATTAGTTGTTTGTTTATTTATCCAAATTAATAAACAAAAGTTATTCTTAAGTTATTATATTTCAGAAGCATGGGATTATAATACTATTGTTATAATCAAATGATTTCTGTAAAAGAAGTGGATTCGTAAATAGAAATCCGAGAGTTACCTAAGGAAGCTTGTTAAAGATTTAGAAGGTGAACTTTGTTTATTTTCGAAGTTAGAAATGTTGTTCAGTTAAGGTCTGAGAGGTAGTTATACCCCAACTTGATTGACTTCATTTTTAAGTAAGGGATGGTTAAGGTTCGATAGCGAAGATTGGTTAAGAGAATTTAGTTAATGAGTGTAACGGGTTGAGTTGGCATAGCAATGTTTTATTTAAGCATCTATTTAAATCCAAATGTAGGAGTTTTGGAAATGCTTTCCAAATAAGAATCAGAAATGTTTTCTAATATAGAAAATAAGAAATGGAAATGTTTTCCCATGTTAATAACGTATATTTTCTAAATTTAGAAAATAAGAAATGTTAAATATATGGAAACAGGAGATGGAAAAGGAATAACTTAATGAACTAAAGAGATAAATGTTAAATGATGATTTGATTGATATAATTTCCATTTGGAAATAATATCGTTGTTTGCACACGTGTAACAACCCGGAAAATCTGAACCAGTTTGAAAATTTTAATTTGGCTATTTTAGTGAATTTTAGATATTTAAAATAAAATATTTTAAATTATAACGATGAAAAGTGAGTTTGAATCGATGTTTGAAAATAAATATAATTATTTCTAATTATAAACAAGGTCTGAAATGGCGCGGTAGTTTCAAATTTTGAATTCAAAATTTGACTGACTATACTGGGAGCAAAACAAAACGGATTTTAGTGAAACCAAAAATATTTAAATCTGTTAGTGAATATCTTTCTAATGAATCTGAAAAATCAAAGTTTTGTAGTGGGAAGCAAAAGTTATGGCCAAATGAATTTTCAGAAAGGTCGCTATAAAGTATATATAGCCCGTGAAAATGGCCATTTTGCAAACGACCTCAGAATTCGACGAAACCACTTTTGTTGGATCAAAGATGTCAAATTATTGCTAGGTTTCAAATTTCATAATTTTTGAAGCTAGTATGTGAGCGTGGAAAAGGAAAATGTGTTTGGTCGATTTCTGTTAAATTGGATCGACCAAAAAAGGGCCATTTTTCAAACGGTCTCAGAATTCGACGAAACTAGTTTTGTTGGGACCGTATCGTCAAAACATAGCTAGATTTATTTTTCTGGAATTTTTGGAAGCAGTATGTGGCCCCGGCAAATTAAAATGTACGTTCAAAATAGAAATTGAATGTTTTATATTTTAATTTGAAGAATTACAGACTCTAACAGTCAAATTGACCTATGAAACATATCCCATTGTGTTCGGAATGAGGGTATTTAGCTAAGGGCGACAGTCGTTGGGTTTGGATTGGAGTTAGTATGCAGTAAGGGGTATTTTTGGGATTTTAAAAATATATAAATAAAAAAAATATCGGCCAATCATCTCTCTCCATTCAAACCCGCGTTAACCAGGAAATCAGCCCGTAACCCTTCGACGAACGGCGACCAAAGCTTCCAAACTTCTCTCTTGGATTCTCTACCATCTCTCAGCGAAATCGAGTGATTCAAAGTGGGATTTGAAGAGATTTCCACGATCTACAATTCCATACCCATTTCAAGATTTATCGTGTCGAGTTGGATAAGATCTGAACCCAGGAAGTCAGCAACTTCGCGCCGCCGATTCTCTCTCCCCTGGTGATCTAACTCTGCCGCTCCACCGCGCGCGGGTGCGCCTTCCGTCCCTCTTCGACGTTGTATCCTCCGATCGAGTTGCAGCCTCATGGATTTGCAGAAAAATTCTAACCCTAGTTCGAGCAGGTGGCTGAAAGGTACAGTTTAATTTATTTAAACTGATTTCAACTTCTAAAAGCGTCGCAAAGAGATTTAATCTTGTAAAAAATCATATCTTTTTGCTATGTTGTCGAAATCCAGTGAAACAAGAGACGATGGACTCGTGGGGATGTCTTCTACATTCTAGAAGAGACCGAATATTTTTCCGAGCCTTCTGCAATTTTTGGTGGAGTAGAACCCAATGTGAGATTTCTGAATTATAAACGATATGGAAATGACGATGTATAAATTATATATTCGAAGTATGAGTTATATAAGCGTTGTACACCTCATGTATAAGCGTTGTATAAGTTGTGTGTTCGATGTATGAGTTATATATGCGTTGTAAAAATTATATATGTGTTGAAATGAAGTGAAATATACTTACATATATACACACGCCCCTCGTCTACAAACCATGGACGATATTTATTGGTTGTGATTGGTGTGAAAATTGGTTGATAGCGAATGGTTGATTAGAATTGTTTGCGGTTGAAATTGATTGATTGTGGTTGAAAAATACCCGTTTGTGGTTTAGAATTATTTGGTTGAAACCACATAGGATTAGTTTGTGGGAAAGAAAATAAACATGCTGCCTGCGTGCGAACTAGATGCATGAAATCCCCATTGTCAAAAGCTGCGAGGCTTTAAGGTAGAGCGAGGAGCCGTACCAGGGACGATCCCGGTTTTAACTGCCCTACCGTTATGCTGCCGAAATTTTCAATAATATTCATGTGTTAGAATTATTTTCATGCGTTGAAACTATATTCGTGTGTTGAATAGAAATTCATGTGTTGAATAGAAATTCATGTGTTGAGTAGAAATACATGTGTTGAACGACATTCATGTTTTGAAATAAATTGTTTTATAATAAAAATCATATTTTTATCATCTATATGACCTATATAAAATAGTCATGTTTTGAAATAAATTGTTTTATAATAAAAATTATATTTTTATCATCTATATAAACTATATAAAATAGTCGTATTTTCAAATAAATTGTTTTATGATAAAAATCATATTTTTATCATCTATATGAACTATATAAAATAGTCGTGTTTTGAAATAAATTGTTTTATAATAAAAATCATATTTTTATCATCTATATGAACTATATAAAATAGTCGTGTTTTGAAATAAATTGTTTTATAATAAAAATCATATTTTTATCATCTATATGAACTATATAAAATAGTCGTGTTTTGAAAGAAATTGTTTTATAATAAAAGTCATATTTTTATCATCTATATGAACTATATAAAATAGTCGTGCTTTGAAATAAACTGTTTTACAATAAAATTCACATTTTTATTATATACATGAAGTGTTAAAAATAGTGAAGTGTTGAAATAAATGTCTGTTGGATAAAATATCATTTTTATCAAAGGTATGGAAAGAATATGGTTTTGAAATCGAAGAATAGATTATATTTATATATATGTATAAATATAATTAAAATAAATTGAATAACGAAGCTGTAGTTCGTGTTTTGAAACCGTGATTTCAAACGATTAGTGCAGGAGATCCGACCATCGGATATTCCCGAAACCGAAACCGTTGGGTTCGCTTTGGAAATATCTTTCCAATGACACCCACTTTGTGAAGATCCAACGGCTGGATTGTCTGGAATGTTTAATTCAAATCTGAAGAAAAACAACGCCAGAATCGATTATATTGATATATATATATATATAAAAATATAATTAAATTAAATCGATTAACGACGCTGCAGTTCGTATTTTGAAATCGAAACTTCAAACGAGTGTACTGGGAGATCCGACCGTCAGATTTTCCCAAAACTGAAACCGTTGGATTCGTTTCGAAAAGATCTTTCAAATGATATAAAATTTGTGAAGATCCAAAGGTTAGATTTTCAGATATGTGTAAATCAAATCTAAAGAAAAACAGTGCCACGACCGCGTTATGGCCTGAAGCGTCGTTTGAATGAAATGGCTATTTTTAAATAAATAAAAATAGCGATAAATCGTGATAAAATATTATAAACGATGTGGAATGGAAATAAACTGAATTTGCTTGGTTTATGTGATATTTGATGGTTGAATGTGTTTGGCGTGAATTGTTGTTGAATAATTTAACCATTGAAAGGAATTGATTTAAATTCTAAATATACGTGAATTATTTGAAAAGGTCGAGTTAAATTTCATTTCAAATAATTGATCGGCGATAAGAAGTCGATGATGAAGACGGTGGTTGAGGACCGAAGATCTTCACCTCGGTTGGATGATAACTGATGTCTTGATTGGGAGGCATCCCGAAATATAGATAATAAGTGGTGATCGTCCAGACGTACGTGGAGATCGATGGGTATGCGAGGTATATAGTGCCTCCAGTTTCGTTCAGACCCAGAACGAACTTGTAAATGGACTGTGTGTCTAACATTGGATTTCATTTTGTGTGATTGATAGACGTCAGTTACATGGCGTGAATTGCCTATGTGGCATGAGAGCATTTAGTGATCAAGGCTTCTGTTGAAAAGCAAAGTCTTGTGGTTGATGATCAAAGCACGGCCTGTGTGGCATAGCTTTGTGTATAACGTGAATTCACGAGCCTCACACCCCGGTATGAACCAGAAACGGGAGAGGACATCAGGGAGGGGATGCATTTCCTTCTAGCTAGAGGTTGTGTCAGTGCTTAAACTGGCTGACATTTATATTATTTTCACTTGTGTGGTTGTTGCTGTTGAGAGGCGCCTCAGATATATCGGTGACTATGTGAAGCCGATGGAGTCATTCGTTGGCTCATTTACGCCCCAAAGGGTGGGGAAACGCAGTGTTCAGGCATTTTAATCCACATCGGTGGACCGGCCCTGACGATCCAAGGGTTTGACTGAGTACTTGCCTTGAGACTCGGGCTAGACAGTCTCGAATTCGGTAAGGACTATCTTTTGCCTTGGTTCATGACGAAAATCCAATTTCCAAATACGACATCGTGCGGTTTTGATTGTAAACCTATATTTGGCGACATAGTGGCATGGGACACTCATGTCGTCTATGATTGATATTTATGATTGTTCATAAAATTAGAAACTAACTGGAAACGAGCTAAGATGGGTGGTTTCCTGGGTATTGGTCTGATGTTGGTTTCGGCCTTCGGGGTTAATACTTAGGGAATCGTTCTCTTACTAATTTACAGTTGGAGTCTGATTAAGAATTAAATGATAAAATTTACATTTTAAGTGATTTTACTTTACACGTACTAAGCATATCTTGGTCGATATAAGGTAAAACTCTATCCTCTGGTTTGCGTTGCATTGTGTGATAGGACTTGAGTTTTATATCGGCTTCATTTTTATAAAAAGCATTGCGATGTTTAAAAGATTTACTTGTTTTAAGCACTGGCAATCCAATGGAGTAAACCCGTTCCGTGAAAGTGGCGTGGTCCTGTGATTTGCCAAATTATATAATGTGTTAAGTTGATTTCTCATACCAGTCCCATGACTGACTTGTAGTTTGTTTCACTTGCAAACTCGGGTGCCCTTATTTCTACACGGGCAGCCTTGTCTTTAGGTTTTAGCAGGCTCTTTTTGGATAGCTGGAGCCGAAGATGGATTCTATCATTTATCTCTTTTTATGCTGTCCAGCTCCTATTGTACATATTATGTTTGTTTTCCGCTGTAGACATTTATGTATAGCTGAACTGTACTTGCACTAAGTATGATCCTGTATACTGTGTAACTCTGATGTTGTTATTTATCTAGTGTATTCTATTGTACATTATCTGGTGTATTTATTTAATTATGTTCTGCTATTATCTGTTTATGTGTTATATTCCAAAGATTACCCTTGCCACCATCAGTACGCGGTTTGGGGGCGTCACAACACGTGTTTTTCTTTGATAGTTAACTCACCGACTATCGAAGCTTTTGACCATTTCCATTGTCAATACGGAGAGACCGGGATCAGATTCATTATCTGAAAACCACTCTGTATGGACGTTACCGCTGCGATCAAACATGATGAAGATAATTGAAGGTGGATTTTATGCAAGGGTCGTTCTGTCAAATCCTAGATAGAAATTGCCTAAGATGGATATACAGAATAGTGCCTTCGGTGACCGGTCCTAGGACGACCTGTATGGAAGAATGTCTGACAAAGTATATTTAATATATCGTGTAAGTTGATCTCTTCAAACGTATATACATTTGGTGGCGGAGTAATTCGTTTCTCTTAGCTGTGTACCCGTTGTATTTTTGGGGAAATTGTAACAACCCGAAAATCTGGGCCAGTTTAAAATTTTTGTTTTGGCAATTTTAACGAATTTTGATTATTTAAAATGAATTATTTTAAATAATATCGACGAGAAATTTATTTTGAATAGAATTCGAACGTATATATTATATACATCGTCGTTAGAATATAAATAATTATATATAATTATAAATAGAATTGAAAATGGCGCGGTAGTTCGATAATTCGATTTCAAACTTCAATTGAATGCACCGGGTGCAAAACAAACCGGATTTTAGTGAAACCAAAAATATTAGAATCTATTTGTGAATATCTTTCCAACGAATTCAAAAAATTGAAATTTCATAGCGGGAATCAAAAGATATGTCCAGTTGAAAATTCTGAATAGTCGCTATGGAATTCAGGCCCTTAAAAATGGGAATTTTGCAAACGACCTCGGATTTCGACGAAACCACTTTTGTTGGGTCCGTGATGTCAAATTATTGCTAGGTTTCAAATTTCATAATTTTTTGAATCAATTTGTGAGCGTGGAAAAGGAAAACGCGTTTGACCAGTTTCAGTTGATTTTAATCGACTGGAAAATAGCCATTTTTCCAACGGTCTCGGAATTCAACGAAACTAGTTTTGTTAGGACCGTATCGTCAATACGAAGCTAGAAAATATTTTTCTGGAATTTTTAGAGTTAGTATGTGACCCCAGTAAATAGAAATGCACGTTCAAATTCAATATATAGAGTTATATGTTGATTTTGACGAAAGATGATCGAAACGATCGAATCAGCCTACGATACATATCCCATTGTGTTCGGAATGGGGGTGAAACGCTATGGACGACAGGCGGTGGGCCTCATTTAGAGGTCGTATGAAAAATTCAACTTTATGGAAATTAAATTAATAAATAAAATAAAATATAAACTTCTTCTCCCCCCCCCCCCCGTTCGAAATCGAATCAGAACTGAAAAGGAAAAAAAATTGGAAGACCACCAGACCTCGTCGCCCTCCCCTGGCGATCACCACCGCCCGCCGCTCCACCGACCAGGCCCCCCCCTCTCGCGCTCCCCTCTCTCCTCCTTCTTCCCCCTTCTAAATCGCGAAGCACCACCCTAAAACTGACGCAATCCCCCACCTCTGACCAACTACGGGTCCGCCGCCGACCTGAGAGGCACCCCCGCGCCTCAGACCCCCAGTTACGCCCCTCCTCCTTCTTCCCCTTCGCCTTCATCCTCCCTCCTCCCTCCTCACTCTAGTAAACCCTTCCCAAAACAGCACCACCGGCCAAAGCAGCAAGCCCCGACCACCAGCAGATCTGATGCCCCTCTGACCGCCACCCAGTGCCCTCCTCCGACCACCAACAGCTGCAGTGAGTTTTCCTTTATTGATTGTTTAATTTTCTTTTTTCAGTTTTATAGAAATTATATAAGAAATGATTTTTGTCGGGTAAAGAAGATAATAAAAACATGATTTTTAGCATATGTGAAGTATAAAAATATAATCTTTTATATAGGTAAGATAGTAAAAATATCATCTTTATATTTCAAAAGTTGAAATCTTTATATTTCAAAAGTTGAAATCTTTATATTTGAAAAGGCGAAACCTTTGTGTAGGGAGTAGCGATGTAAAAATAGAATTTTTATCTATATAGTAGCGATGTAAAAATAGAATTTTTATCTATATAGTAGCGATGTAAAAATAGAATTTTTATCTATATAGTAGCGAAGTAAAAATTCGATTTTTATATATTGAATAGCGAAGTAAAAATTCGATTTTTATATATGTAGTGGCTACGGGCAACGAAAGTGATGAAAGGCGAGAACGACAAGATTTCCTACAATAGAAGAGTCGTGGCGATTGGATTAGCTTTGGTGAGAACTTCTCACTTTAAATTTCTTTTTCTAGTTATATATATACTAGAATGCAGACGGTGCTTAGCAGCACCCGACACCCGTCGTCCACAGACCATGGACGGCTTGTATGCTTGTTTGATGTGTTGTGAAATTTGTTTGTGATGTTGATGTGAAATCGATAATATATATTAATGTGTTGAAATAAATTAATTATCGTTGAAAATATAATTTTTAACGTGAAAGTGAATTAATAAATATTTATAAACAAATCAGCCGATTTGTTTATATACACTAATTTGACTGATATTGATTGGGACGATAAATTTTACACATCGCCCAACTGCACAAACCAAAATCTGTGTTTGTTGATTTGAAACCCCACACGGGTGTTGGGATGATATTTGGGTACACTAATCCCAATTATTTAATTGTATGTCGATCGATTGGTCGACAAGCTGTGTAAGCGTTGATTATTTATATTTGATGCTTATGCAGTTGTGTGGTGCACTTTGGATGATGGTTGATTGGTTATCGTTGCTATTATATACATGTGTTGTATGGAATCCATATAATTAACATTATATGGTGAGTGATTGGGCCTCATTCCAATCGGGAAAATAATGAATATTATAAAATAAGATTCATGTGTTGACAGTACTCATTTGTTGAGATTAGTCAAGTGTTGAAAGAAATATAGATTCATGTGTTGAATAGAATAAATATTCATTTGTTGAATAGAATAAAGAAGTTTTTGAAAAATATAAAGCCATGTTGATTAGAGATGCGTTATTTTGACGCGAACGATATTTATATCGATTTTATTCGTTTTATAATGAATATTGAAAAGTGATTTCAAAATTTAATATTTTGAAATGAAATTCAAATTAAATTAGATTAAAATTCAAATTGAAATTTTATTGAATCAATTTGAAATGAATTCGAATCGAATAGAAAATGAATTCGATTCGAATTGGATAGAAAGTGAATTTGAATTCGAATTGAACAGAAATGAATTCAAATTGAATTAAATTGAAATTGAATTAAAAACGAATTGAAGTCGTTTTGAATGAAATTTAAAACGAACTGAAATTGAATTGAAATCAATTTGAAATGAATTCTAATTGAATTAAATAGAAGGTAAATTCAAATTGAATTGAATTGAAACGAATTAGAATTTGAATTGAATTGAAACGAATTTGAATTCGAATTAAATAAAATTGAAATGAATTCGAATTGAATTGAAATCAAATCGATTTGAAATTGAAGATGAAGTTGAAATTGTTTTTGAAACGATTTTAGAACTATTTATAAAATTCGTTTTAAAAAGGAAATCAACGAAATATATATATGTATATATATATATATATATATTATATAATGGCCTGAATAGAACGCGCCGTGCCGCGGTAGTTCGTAAATTTCGACCATTGACTTCGAATTGACATTTCGGGAGATCCGACCATCGGATTCTCCTAAAACCGGAACCGCTGGGTTCGTATCGAAAAGAGCTTTCCAATAAATATTAGAAATTTGAAATCCAACAGTTGGATTTGGAATTATGTCCAAATCAAATTGGGAAAAGGTCGCTGTAAGTGCAGTTCGATGGCCGTTGATGGAAATCGACTATACGGGCCTTGATAAAATTATTAAAAATATCTATAATTTGTGTAAAATCATAAGAAATGATTTGGGGAAAATTGGGCTGAAAAATTCCATATTTGAAGAGATAAAAATAGATTTTTATCGAAATGAACTAGTTTTGAACTAGAATTAAAATCAATTTATTTTTGAAATAAATAAATTGAATTCGAAAGTGATTTTAAAAATAATCAATATTCCTAATACGTGGATTGGACTGGAGTTGAATCGAAATTATCTTCGGAATATTTCGATGTTGGATTTCGTGACTATACAAATATTGTTATGGGAATTTGAAAGATATATTTTATATAGTTATTTCCAATACGATATTTGTTGGTTTCAGAATTTGATATTGAATATAAGCTGGTATATTTTCTATTCAGAGCCTTGTATTTAATATCAAATGTGATTTGGGTTTATCGTGAATCGTGTTTTAGATGACATTGGTTCTTTAACCCAGTTAAAGGCAAGATGTTGATTTTTAAAAGGATTAAAACTAAGTGGAGTTTTAATGAATCTTTAATTAGATTAAAATGTGAATTGATAATTTAAATTATCAAATCTGAAAAGTGATCGAGAGTGGAGTATCACCAGTTTTGCTCCAAAGCGATAATTAAATCTTTAATTAGATTTGAACGTGAAATGGTAATTAATTTTTACCGATAACACCGTGGTGTTAGGTATGGAGTATTACCAGTTTTGCTCCAGGGGATGAATAGGTTGGGATTGGGAAATAAAAAAAATAATTACTTCGGTGTGGTTCGCTAATCCCGACTAGTTTGAAATGATATCCAAAGGAAGATTAAAGAATAAATTTAGAAGAATTTATCTTGGATAAAATTAATGGGAACCTTTCCCTAAGAATGTGATTTCGTGAATAAAAGGATATTCTGAATTGGAATGAGGCGTTTGTTGTGTTTGTGTAACATTTGTTTATCATATACGTGGGTTATTCAGAAAGGCCGGGTTTATACCCATTCTGAATAACTGATTCGACGAGATGTCGAAGATGAAGACGGTGGTTGAAGATCGGAAGTCTTCACATCGTTTGGGTGATTACTGATGATCTCGATTGGGCTGTACACCCAAGATGAGGTAAACAGTTGGTAATCGTCCAGACGTACTTGGAGATCGATGGATATGCGAGGAAAGTGCCTCCGGTTTCGTTCAGACCCAGAACGAACTTGTAAATGGATTGTGTGTCTGATATTGGATTTTATTCTGTGTTGATTGATCTCTATTAAATATACATCTGTTTGGCGGCAGAGAATTTATTCTCTTGCTTAACGCCCTTCTCTGAGACGTACGAGCTCAGAGGTTGTATATCGATGGACATCAGTCGCATGGAGTGAATTGCCAGTGTGGCACGCGTAAGTGGCAATTGATCAAGGCTTCTGTTGAAAAGCAAAGTCTTGTGGTTGATGATCAAAGCACGGCCTGTGTGGCGCAGCTTTGTGTGTAGCGTGAATTCGCGAGCCTCACACCTCGATATGAGTCAAAAACGGGATAGTGACTGCAGGGAGAGCACGACGTTTCTTTCTAGCTAGGGTGGTGTCAGTGACCTACCAGCCCTGACATTTATATACTTTTCACCTTTGTGGTTGTTGGATACGAGGCGCCTCGGATATAGGTCTGTAAGGACCGGGAAACGTGTGTTCAGGAATAATTAATCCTCAAAAGTAAGAGAGGACCGGCCTTGAAGATCCAAGGATCAGAGTGGGGTCATGGGACATTTGCTAGATTGTCTCGAACGTGGAGAGGAGCTTGCCCCTTGCCTCGACTCATGATGGAATCCAATTTCCAATACGTGTGTTTCGGTTTTATTTGTAGAGCCTAGTATGGCGACATAGTAGATGGTAGCTATGCCGCCTATGATTGATATTTATGATTTGAATTGTTTTGACACTATACACTTATAATAGTATCAAATGATTTGTTTTTAAACGTATCAAGCATTATTTGGCTATTATAAGGGAAAACCCTATCCTCCGGCTTGCGTTGCATTGTGTGATGGGACCTGGGTCTTATAATAGCTTCATTTTTTCCAAAGAGCATTGCGCTGTTTTGTTATATGCACTAGTATTCTTGGGAGGAAACCCGTTCCGTGTTATACGGCGTGGTCCCTTGAATTACTATCTTTTAAAGTAAAGTTTTAAATAACTGTTTTAGTTCTCACACCAGTTACATGACTGACATGGAGTTTATTGATTTAACCTAAACTCTGGGTGCCCCTATTTTCCATATGGGCAGCTAGTAGTTTTGGTTTTGTAGATTTATATCCACAGGGTCCTGATTTACAGCTGGAACGATGCTCGAAAAGCTCTATATCCGTGTATTACTTTCACTTGTGTTTTGTATATTTTTCCGCTGCTATGTAATTTATTGTAATCTCTGATATTATTCGAATGTAATTTATTCATTTATACTCTGTATATTCTTGTATCTGATGGAATTATTGTAATAATAATGAAATGTTCTTCCGTTTGCGTTCTATTTTGTCATGTTCTCAGAGTATCCGCTCTTTCCTTCACGGGGAAGTAACGGGTTCTTACAGAATTCAATTTGTGATTTGGCGGGTATGACGATGTGACATTCAAAGTGAATAAATGTGTGATCTGTCGGAGATAAGCCTGGCCTCTAGCCTCACAACCGGGAAATGACAAAAATCGGGCAGGCAACATGGCTATGTGGGTTGCTTCCATTAGGGTGTATTATCACTTATCTAGAGATATTCATTTCATTCTTTAATCTATTCGATGCTGTCCCATTCGGGAAACGGTTGCTGATCCCAACCATTGGTGATATACATTCGATACGCTCAAGCGAATTGAGTGTTCGGTCATGTGTGGCCGGGTTGTAAGATGTTCTTGTTGAACCCAGTGTATTCCTCTCTAGAGATACACTATCGGAAGGTGGTTCCATACCTTGTCATAGTTGGTAATCCATTATCCAATAAGTGCTCGCGGTTTTGATTGTATACTATATATGTAGAACGTGAGATGAAAGCGTTTCCGCTAGATGATTATTATATTGTGGTTGATAGACACTATCATAATATCAAAAGAATTTTGATATAAAGACTATTTTGGATTCTCATAAGGGAAAAACCCGTTCCGTTATACGGCGTGGTCTTATGAGATATCGTTTAATTGCTCAAACTGTTTTAAACTGTTTTACTCACACCAGTCCCATGACTGACCTAGAGTTTATTTTGTTTTGTTTTCCCTAAACTCTTGGGTGCCCAAATTTGTACGGGCAGTCAAATAGTCAGGATTTTACAGATATACTTGGAGAGCTTGGAGCAGGAGGCTTCAGGATTATATAGCTATTGTTTATTTCCGCTATGTTGTAAGTGTTATACTCTAATAATGTTACTGTATACATATACTGATTTTATTTCAAAGTTATGAATCTATTTTATATTGTTCGTTCCGCTGTGAGATTCGTGTTTACTATGATGTTGTATGTTCTTCTTCTTCTTCTATTCTAAGTTTATATCTTATCTATTCTCACCCTTTGTTTTCATTCTATTAGTTTTATGGTTTCCAGTGCAATTTGGGTTGGACCTATGATATTTGGTCAGCTCAAATAGTACCGGAATTTCGGGACACTACGGTTGGTATCAGAGCTGAAGGTTAAGTTATTACCTTGGCTCTGTGGCGTGACTCATTAGATATAGGGTTAGTAATACCCTAGATTGAGTTGAGTGTATATATACGAGTAAACACATTTGTTATTTGATATAAAATGATTTTATACCGTGGAGATTTATTGATTGAGTTGTTTATGAGTTCTGGTCGATCAGTTTGATCCATTGTATCGGTAAGAGTATATAAACACTCGAATACGATGAACCGACATGATATGTTTTGAAAAGACGGTAAATGATATAATTTTACCGAAAATATATTTTTGATATAAACAGATGATTTATATTGATATTATTATTGAATGTGTTAGTTGTAATTATAATCGAATAAGATTATAATTGGAATGGTTATGTAAATAGCCAATCAGAATTCATATGAATATAATACATGAAATAAGATGAAGTAAATCTGAATTTAGAATCAGAATTGGAATTAAAAGTTGGAGAAGTGTTTGTAAATGGAATGGAATTAAGTATATGAGAATTTTAAAATCCTGGGAGATTTTAAATTGTTTACAAGCATTGTGAAGGATATTTTGAAAGTGATTTCAAAACGAAGGTGTTTAAATATGGTTTTGAAATTGTTATTGTATTGAACTCACTTCGATAGCTGGAAAATAACCCTGATGATGAAGGCCACATCATTAGTGTCATTTTCGAGTTGCTAAGTGACAGATTACTACCAAAGATTTTGTTTTTGAATTATTTTGTGAAAAGCAAGTTGTTTTGGATCCTGAAAGGGGATATCTGGTTTTAGATAAGCTAAACTGTTTAAAATTCACAGGGGAGGATTGATTGGGTTAAAACCAAATTGAAATTGAAATTTGTGAAAGCAAATTGAAATTGAATTAAAAGCCAGTTAAGTGAAAATAAATTGAGATAGAAAGTATCGAATTGGAATAGAGATAATCCGAAATGGAAATTGACTGGTAAGTTAGGAGTTGAAATGAATATTGGAATCTGAATAAAGAACAGAATTCGTCTTGGGTATAACTGAATGATTAGGATGACATTGGTATATGCAGAATTGGTAACACATGGAAATGATATATTGATATGCCCGACAAAAAGGTACCAGTTTATATTATATATGGGTTTGAGATTTTGGTGAGCCGAATTGGCAAGTCGCATGGCTGTTTGATTTTATTTTGGGTTGAAGAAGACCTAGAGATGCGAGTTGGAGTTTGAGCTATTGACCAGTACAAAAAAGGTGTTAGCAAGAAATTTCGAAAAGTTAAGGAGTTAGAAATTTTTTAGGATTTTTGAAAATTTTCGTTAGTAGGAATGAATAAGTATTTAATTAAAATTAAATTGGTTCAGTTGAAACTAAAGTTAAGAAGTGAATAAATAAATTTTACCTAGTTAATAGGGTTTGTTTTCTACCTTAGCAATTTCGAGGACAAAATTATTTTAAGGGGGGAAGAATGTAACGACCCGTATTTTCAGCGATGTAATAATTAATTAATTTAATTATTTAAATAGTGATATAGAGATTTAAATAGTTGTTTAATTAAATAATAGTGAATATTTAATTAAATTAAATAATAGGATAATATATTTAAATTCTGAAATAATCAGAAATAGCTGAATTCACAATATTGTGTGAATTGGATTATTTATAATATATAATTCAATTTAGAGTTGAATTATATTCACGAATATATCATACAAATGAAGTTTGAACGTATAATTATATTATAATTAAAATCGAGCTTGAAATGGCGCGGTAGTTCGTAATTTGGCGATTCGAGCTTTAAACGAATATACAGAGCCGTTTTAAATCGGATTTCCATAAAATAAGAAACGTTCGGAGCTGGTGAAGTATATTTTTCTAATGGAAGAGAAAAATCAGGATTTCCTCGTTTAGATTTTGATTTATGTCCAAATCAAATTTCCAAATAGTCGCTATAGAATTCCTTTATAATTTATAACGATTTATTTATATTTTAAATGGATTTTTTCAATATAAATTGAATATCGATTCAACCGGGATTTGAATATCTAGTTATAAATCTAGATATGTATATTTTGGAGTTGTATGATATTCTATGTGAATATATACGATGTTATTAAATTATTATTTAATTTAATTATTTTTAAATATATACTAATATATTTATTGGTTTATTTATAGCATTGAAAATAACCATTCTTACAAACGAACTCCGAATTCGATGAAACCAATTTTATAAAATTTGTAATGACCAATTATTGTTAGATTTCAGTTTCCGTGATTTTTGGAGTCAGTTTGTGGCCGTACGGGATTTTAATGTGAAAAACAATCGATATTTTGACCTTTAAAAATACGGTGTGTGAGAAAATGGAGTCGGAATTCAACGAAACAAGTTTCGTTGGGTCCGTATTGTCAAACTGTAGTTGTATGTCAATTTCCATGTTTTTTGGATATTGTATGTGATCATAGGGATTTTTAGATGACTAGTACAAGTAGAAATTGATTAAATTAGAATAAAATAATGAATAAAAAAGTATTAAAATCTTTATATATAATTCCTTTACATCCTAAACCTAATTCATTATTCACATCCAAGGTCAAAAACATTCCGCCGTCACAAAATGAGGAACAAAGAAAAATCGGAATCAAAAATAAAATCAAAGAAATAGAATCAAATTCCTAAAATCATAATAATTAAATATTTCGATTCCTGCCAAGATTTCCTTCATCCTCATATGGGTTTTTCTAGACTCGAACTCCATTTGGTTCGCTGGAAACTAGACAGCGGCATCTAGGGTTTTGGCATTCGAGTTATGGAAGCTTCGATGGAAGAAACGAGTATCATTTTTGGATTCAGTAGATGAATTAGCAGCTTCGTGATTTATTTTGAGGGATTTGGGATTAAATGATGTCGATCGATGAAGTGGGCATCGCGGGAAGCAGCTTTTGATGGGAATTTGAAGGGGTTATCGAGCTCGGTAGTTTTGGGTTGACGATGGAGAGGAACTGTAGAGGAGTATAATGATGGCCTTGGTTTGGAGTTTAGGGGTCTGTCGAAGGATCGGTGGAGCTTCAAAGCTTCAGTAATGGGAAATGAGAAGGAGCAGTGGCTCCAGCTTTGCCATAGTGGAAGAAAGAGGGTCATACGGGTTGGGCTTAAGTATATTGGGCTGAGTTAAAAACGGTGAGGCCCATTTGAAATTTAAAAGGGCTTAGTTTTAATTTAATTTAAATTTAAATTTGTATTAACTTAGAAAATGTGTAATTATCTCATACGATATCAGAATCAGACGAAATAAGATCCATTAGGATCGTATGGACGAGGGCTACAACATGGAACTGACTGGGAGTGAATTGGAGCTCGTTACAATTTATAGTGAAATAAATTGTCCGTTTGAATCAACTGACGCAAATCGTTATTTAACGATTAACTTGCAATGTGAGTAAAACTCGCTAACTCTGATCAATTTATATTTTTACAAATATAATCTGGTATTGATAAATGATAATTGACTGCTGTGTGATGATTGTTTGGTTGAATTGCTTGTGTATTAATTGAAATTATAGATAACGATATATATAAATCGTTAGTCAAATATTGATTCTGTTTGTCAGAATATTTCAAATTGAAATGAAGTTGATGTTAATAATATTGTTTAACATCTGTGGATGCAGGAAAATAGGTTGGAGGGATCCAACTGGATTCCTCAATATTTATAATACTGTTCTTTTCATATATTGTAATATATGATGTGATATATAATATGTCGTTGATTATGTGTGTTTGAATGATATCGATCATTGTTATCTGGTATTTTAAATACCTTAAGAAATACTGGGATGTAGAGAAGGGGATTTTTCAAAGTGTACTTTGAAAATAAATTATTTATATAAAATCAATGGATTTTATATATAAAAGGAAAAGGATTTTTTAAAAGAAAATAATTATAAAATCAAAGGAGATTATAAAAAGGAAATATTTATTTGTTAAATAAATAAAATTGAAAAAGGAAATATTTATTTGTTAAATAAATAGAATTGAAAAAGGAAATATTTATTTTTTAAATAAATAGAATTGAAAGGGAAATATTTATTTGTTGAATAAATAAGATTGAAAAGGAAATATTTGTTGAATAAATAGAAGAGAAAAGAGATATATATTGGAAAAATAAATAGAAAGATAAAAGGAATATTTATTTAGAAAATAAATAAGATATCATAAAAGGAATTATTTGGAAAGTAAGTAGGATTATAAAAGGGATTAGAGTTAATCGATTAGAGTAAATCAAATAGAGTTAATCGAAAATGAGTTAATCGAATAGGTTTAATCAAATAGAGTTAACCGAAAAGGAGTTAATCGAATAGGGTTAATCCAATAGAGTTAATTAAAGAGAGTTAATCGAATATTAGCTTATTCGAAAGGGGGTTATCGAATAGAGTTATTCGAAATAAAAGTTATCAAATATAGTTATTTGAAAAATAGTTATTCGAAGAGAGTTATCAAATATTGTTAATTGAAATTAGTTATTCAATTAGAGTTAATCAGTTAGAGTTAATCGATTAGAGTTAATTAGTTAGAGTTAGTTGATTAGAGTTAATCAGTTCGAGTTAATCAATTAGAGTTAATCAATTAGAGTTAGTCGAATATAGTTTATTCGAAAAAGGAGTTATTGAATATAGTTTATTCGAATGGAGTTAAAGGAGTTATCGAATATAGTTTATTCGAAAGGAATTATCGAATTTAGTAGATTCGAAAGGAGTAATCGAATATAGTTTATTCGAAAGGAGTTATCAAATATAGGTTATTCTACAGAAGTTATCGAATATAGTTTGTTCGAAGAAAGGAGTTAATCGAATATAGTTTATTCGAAGAAAGGCGTTAGTCGAATATAGTTTATTCGAAAAATGACTATCGAATAAAGTTTATTCGAAAGAGAGATTATTGAATATTGTTATTCGAAGCGAGTTAATGGAATATAGTTTATTCGAAAAGGAGTTATCGAATAGAGATTATTCGAAAGAGAATTATACGTTGAATTCGATTATATCGAATTCGGGAAAGTACTATTCACTTTTCGTTTTTAATCAAGATTTATTTATTCATAAATAAATTAGTTTTTTGTTTATTTATCCAAATTAATAAATAAAAGTTATACTTAAGTTATTATATTTCGGAAGCATGGGATTATAACACTATTGTTATAATCAAATGATTTCTGTAAAAGAAGTGGATTCGTAAATAGAAATCCGAGAGTTACGTAAGAAAGTTTGTTAAAGATTTAGAAGGTGAACTTTGTCTATTTTCGAAGTTAGAAATGTTGTTCAGTTAAGGTATGAGAGGTAGTTATACCCCAACTTGATTGACTCCATTTTTAACTAAGGGATGGTTAAGGTTCGATAGTGAAGATTGGTTAAGAAATTTAGTTAATGAGTGTAATGGGTTGAGTTGGCATAGCAATGTTTTATTTAAGCATCTGTTTAAATCCAAATGTAGGAGGTTTGGAAATGCTTTCCAAATAAGAATCAGAAATGTTTTCTAATATAGAAAATAAGAAACGGAAATGTTTTCCCATGTTAATAACGTATATTTTCTAAATTTAGAAAATAAGAAATGTTAAATATATGGAAACAGGAGATGAAAAAGGATTAAGTTAATGAACTAAAGAGATACATGTTAAATGATGATTTGATCGATATAATTTCCATTTGGAAATAATATCGTTGTTTGCACACGTGTTTTTCTTTGATAGTTAACTCACCGACTATCGAAGCTTTTGACCATCTCCTTTGTCAATACGGAGAGACCGGGATCAGATTCATTATCTGAAAACCACTCTGTATGGACGTTAGCTTGCGATCAAACATGATGAAGATAATTGAAGACGGAGTTTATGCAAGGGTCGTTCTGTCAAATCCTAGGTAGAAATTGCCTAAGATGGATTTACAGAATAGTGCCTTCGGTTTGTCCAGTCCCAGGACGACCTATATGGAAGAATGTCTGACAGAGTATATTTAATAGATTGCGTAAGTTGATCTCTTCAAACGTATATACGTTTGGTGGCGGAGGAATTCGTTTCTCTTAGCTATGTACCCGTTGTATTTTTGGGGAAATTGATTTGTGATTTGGCGGGTATGACGATGTGACATTCAAAGTGAATAAATGCGTTATCTGTCAGCGATAAGCGTGGCCTCTAGCCTCACAACTGGGAAATGACAAAAATCGGGCAGGCAGCATGGCTATGTGGGTTGCTTCCATTAGGATGTATTATCACCTATCTAGAGATATTCATTTCATTCTTTAATCTATTCGATGTTGTCCCATTCGAGAAACGATTGCTGATCCCAACCGTTGGAGATATACATTCGATACACTCAAGCGAAATGAGTGGTCGGTCATGTGTGGCCGGGTTGCAAGATGTTCTTGTTGAACCCAGTGTATTCCTCTCTAGAGGTACATATCGGAAGGTGGTTCCATACCTTTTCATGGTTGGTAATCCATTATCCAATAAGTGCTCGCAGTTTTGATTGTATACTATATATGTAGAACGTGAGATGAAAGCATCTCTGCTAGATGATTATTATATTGTGGTTGATAGACACTATCATAATATCAAAAGAATTTTGATATAAAGACTATTTTGGATTCTCATAAGGGAAAAACCCGTTCCGTTATACGGCGTGGTCTTATGAGATATCGTTTAATTGCTCAAACTGTTTTAAACTGTTTTACTCACACTAGTCCCATGACTGACCTAGAATTTATTTTGTTTTGTTTTCCCTAAACTCTTGGGTTCCCAAATTTGTACGGGCAGTCAAGTAGTCAGAATTTTACAGATATACTTGGAGAGCTTGGAGCAGGAGGCTTCAGGATTATACAGCTATTATTTATTTCCGCTGTGTTGCAAGTGTTATACTCTGATAATGTTACTGTATACATATACTGATTTTATTTCAAAGTTATATCTATTTTATATTGTTCGTTCCGCTACGAGATTCGTGTTTACTCTGATGTTGTATGTTCTTCTTCTTCTATTCTAAGTTTCTATCTTATCTATTCTCACCCTCTATTTTCTTTCTATTAGTTTTCTGGTTTCCAGTGCAATTTGGGTTGGACTTGTGTTATTTGGTTAGCTCAAATGGTACCAGAATTTTGGGACACTACACAATTTACTTTGCATCCTAAGTGTAAAGATCCTTGTCTTACTTCCTTAACATTTGCTAACGATTTGATCATCTTTTGTAAACCTGATAATATGACATTAAATAGCATTATGACTACGTTTGAAAATTTCTATCACCTCACTGGTTTGAAAATTAACTATGAAAAATCCGAAATAATGCTTGCTGGTGTATATAATTAGCGCAGGGATTATATACATAGCCTTGCTGGTCTGTGTTGTAGTGATTCTACGATCTCTTATCTAGGTCTTCCCATGGCTACTTCTTGAATCACTACAACACAGTGTCTCCTCCTATTTGAAAAGATCACGAAAAGGCTTGAGTGTTGGTCTACAAGCTTACTCAATCAAGCCGGTAGATTAACACTCATTAAAGCTATTACTATAGCCATGCAGGTATACTGGTCTCACGCATACATACTTCCCAACAAATTGCACTCTATGACTAAATCCGCCTTTATGAAATTTTTATGGAAATGAAATATTCATGCCAATTATTTGGCTCCCATTTCTTCTGCAAAGCTTGAATTACCAATCCGTAAAGGGGGTCTCGGTATTACAAATACCAAAACATGGAATGTAACAGCGATAGGCAAACATATAGATGATACTGTATGTAGGAAAGATATGCTTTGGGTTAAATGGTCCTTGATGCATGTTATCAAAAATAGCAGCTTCTGGACATCGAGAACACTACAGAGTTTCAGCTGGACCTTGAGGTCCATAAACAAAATCAAGCTTTTAATTCTTCAATTCGTTAAGCGTGGATCGAAAGTTTATGAGCAAACCAATTTTTGGGAGGACCCATGGGTTGACTATGGATATATAATAGCCGAGAATGTCACTTTCCTAGAAATTATGCAATCTGACGTTCCGTTTTCTTGCAAAGTTGTAACGACACGCATTTCGCCCGGCCTTAATCGATCGCAAAATCGACCAAGACCGTTCAAAATCCGCATACGTTAACTTTGGGAATACAACAACATCAGAACAATAAACAACATACTTTTATTACATCATGGTAATATAACATCAGAGTACAGAATATATCAGAGTACATTGGCTAATAATTACAGCGGAAGATAAATTACAATATATTTAATACACTATAGCGGAAACAATAAAATAGATACAGCGGAAGATAACTATGCTCTGGACACAGCTTTAAGCTTCAATCCAGCATCCTGCTCGAGATAAGGACGTGTAGATAAACTACTCGACTGCCCGTGTGGAGAAGAGGGCACCCGAGTTTGTAAAGGTGGAAACAAACAACGGGTCAGTCATGGGACTGGTGTGAGAATTCTTAACTAATTTAACTAATAGTAATAAGGCAAATCCATGGACCACGCCGCTAATGCGGAACGGGTTTTATTCCAATGGATTGCCGTGCATAACATGAAGTAAATCGTAAAACAACGCAACGCTTTTTAGAAAAATGAAATCACCATAAGACTCAGGTCCCATCACACAATGCAACGCACACCAGAGGATAGAGTTTTACCTTATGGTGATTAAACATGCTTGATACGTTAAAAACGAATTTGATATAATTATTAGTGTGTACATGTTTTAAAAACAATTTCAATCATAATGTATCAATCCTAGGAAGCATAGGTACCATATGCTATGCCTCCGTACTAGTAATACAATCAAATCCGAATGGGGCGTATTGGAAATTGAGTTTCCATCATGAGTCAAGGCTAGGGAGGAGCTCCTACCGATTCGAGACACTCTAGCTAATGTCTCAGGATCCCCCGTAGTGAACCCTTGGAAAGCTGCAGGGCCGGTCCGCCGTACGAGTTGCGGATTAGTTATTCCTGAACACACGTTTCCCAGTCCTATAGGACCTATCATCCGAGGCGCCTCATTCCATCATCCACATAAGTAAAATGTCAGGGCTGGTAGGTCACTGACACCACTCTAGCTAGAAAGAAACGTGCTGCCCTCCCTGCGTTCCCTTCTCCCGTTTTAGACTCCGCCGGTGTGTGAGGCTCGCGAAGTCACGCTATACACAAAGCTATGCCTAAACAGACTATGCTTTGATCGTCCCATAAGGCCTGCTTTTCAACAAAGCCTTGATCAAATGCATCTTAGCATGCCACATCATCACTCCATATCACACTACCAATCCTTTGCCGAAATATATGAACGGGTGTTAAGCAAGAGAATAAATTCTCCGCCACCAAACATCCATACATTCGACAGAAGATTAATAACGTGATATATAATGGAGTACGATGTCAGACACACAATCCATTTATAAGCCTATGCTCTGGGTCTGAGCGAAAGCCAAATCCGTACAAATCAACACTACGTCTGGGCAACTCCTACTATTACCTTATCATGGTAGCGAGCCATTCTAAGGCAACAGTCATCATCGTCCATTCGATGTGGAGATTTGACGGTCTTAAATCGCCGTCTTCCAATCTTGGATTTTTACGTCGTTTAATTATTTGGAATGAGATAAACTCGGACTTTCCAAATAATCCTCGTATATTTATATATATATATATATATATATTGAAAATCCTTCTTACACATTAATAATTATTTTTATTAACGATTCATTCCTATTTTAATTATTTAAAATAATTAAATTTTTATATAACAACGCCTTAAGTCCATGGGCGACTATGGCGCTGCAATCAACCAATTTTGATTTTTACATTTCTCAGAATCTAACCGTTGGATCTTAACGTAATATATATCATTGGAAATATTTTTCCAAGACGGTCCTAACGGTTTCAGTTTCAAGAAAATCCGACAGTCGGATCTTCTTGTATAGTCATTTAAAAGTACGATTTCAAAACGCGAACTACCACGCCCTATTCGTTTAATTTTGATTATATATATATAATCATTGAATCGTAATAACGTCGTTTGATTAAAACAACACTCCACACAATTACCGATACTTACTAAATTTTAATTCATTTGAAAATGAAGATAATATTACCGCATCCTAAATTCATTCTTTCCTTACATTGAAAATGTAAATTTTGATACACTCAAAATCTTTAAATTACATATAAAAATATAATTTCTAATGACAATGCAAACTCTACTCTTAATTCACATTGTGAAAACATGATTTGTAATTACAATGCAAACACTACATCTAATTCACATTGTAAAAATATAATTTTTAATTACAATGCAAACACTACATCTAATTCACATTGTAAAAATATGATTTTTAAATATAATGCAAACACTACATCTAATTCACATTGTAAAAATATAATTTTTAATTACAATGCAAACACTACATCTAATTTACATATGAAATAAATCAATTTTATTTATAATGTGCATTCTCATTTTATGTTACATATATACATAAGAAAAATGCAATTTCGATCATACAATGAAATTGCATCCTTTAATTGCATAGAAAAATGCAATTTTGTCATACGGTATACTTTCCTATAGACATTACATATAAAAATGTAATATTTAACACACAATGTAAATTCATGTTTTAATTACATATGAAAATGTAATTTTTATTCTACGGTGTAATTCCCTATATAATTTACATATAAAAATATAAATTTTAACATACGATGGAATTTACTTTATAATTTACATATAAAAATGTAAATTTTAACATACGATGAAATTCACTTATTAATTACAAAGAAAAATGTAATTTTCAACATTCAACGTTGATTCACTTTATAATTTACATATAAAAATGTAAATTTTGACAAACGATGAATTTCACCTTTTAATTACAAAGGAAAATGTAATTTTTAACATACGGTATAAATTCACTTTATAATTTACATATAAAATGTGAATTTCGATATACAGTGGAATTTACATGTTAATTACAGAGAAAAATGTAATTTTTTACAATACGGTGTATATTCCTATATATTTACATTAATTAAAATGTTAACCTTTCATACGGTGAATATTCTATATATTCACATTAATAAAAATGTAAACTTTTTATATGGTGAATATTCTCATTATAATCACATCTAAAAATGTCATTTATACTTTATTGTTCTAATTTACATTAAATTAACATATAAAAATGTCATCTTTAATTCATCGTTCAATTTCACATTAAAATAACATATAAAAATGTCATCTTTAATTCATCGTTCAATTTCACATTAAAATAACATATAAAAATGTCATCTTTAATTCATCGTTCAATTTCACATTAAAATAACATATAAAAATGTCATTTTTTTTTCAATGCAAAAATGTCATCTTTTTATTTTCAATGCAAAAATGTCATCTTTTTATTTTCAATGCAAAAATATTAACTTTTCTATTTTACAATGTAAAAATATTATCTTTTCTATTTTCAAAACAAAGATGTGATCTTTTTATTTTCAAAACAAAGATGTGATCTTTTATTTTCAAAACATAGATGTGATCTTTTAATTTCAAAACAAAGATGTGATCTTTTTATTTTCAAAACAAAGATGTGATCTTTTATTTTCAAAACGAAGATGTGATCTTTTTATTTTCAAAACAAAGATGTGATCTTTTATTTTCAAAACAAAGATGTGATCTTTTTATTTTCAAAACAAAGATGTGATCTTTTATTTTCAAAACGAAGATGTGATCTTTTATTTTCAAAACAAAGATGTGATCTTTTTATTTTCAAAACAAAGATGTGATCTTTTATTTTCAAAACAAAGATGTGATCTTTTTATTTTCAAAACAAAGATGTGATCTTTTTATTTACAATAAAAATATTGACTTTTTATTCTCAATATAAAAAGATCGTCTTTCTATTTACATCGTCAAATTTTCATCTTTTAATTTTCAATATAAAAAGATGATCTTTTTATTTTCATCGTCAAATTTTCATCTTTTAATTTTCATCGTCAAATTTTCATCTTTTTATTTTCAATATAAAAAGATGATCTTTTTATTTTCATCGTCAAATTTTCATCTTTTAATTTTCAATATAAAAAGATGATCTTTTTATTTTCATCGTCAAATTTTCATTACCAATCCAACCACAACGATAAAAGGTAATCATATGATCTATTACCAACTCAAATCTAGCACTTCAATTTCAGATCTAATGTCACATCATCCAAAAACAATTCGAATTCACAACATAGAACAACATCCATCGCATATCGATTTATTTTCACCATTCAACATTAAGCACCAAAAGAATAATAATTAAATTAATTAATATTAAATTAAAAATAAATTCTCACCTTGCTTGTTTCTGAAATGAAGGTGATTTCGATCAGATCTCGTGTTCGGAGTCACGGCGGTTTCGGATCTAAAAGATCTAAATTTGAAATTCATGTGTAAATTAGAATTCTGACTTTTAACAACTGGCACTGTGACATTTAAAAGCGTCACAAAATCTGAAGTAAATTTTTACCTAATGTTCAAAACTTTGAATCGAGATAACTCGAGCTACGGTTGACGGTTTTACTAACGGTTTGTTGGAGGTCGAAGAGCTAGGAGAGGTGCATCCACGCCGGGAAGTATGGGGGTGCGGCGGCGCTATGTGGTGGTGGCGGAGGCGCAAAGGCCGCGGGTTTGGGCACGGAATTCGAGAGCTACAGGCGATGGGAGGTGGTGATTCTTGTCGGAGAAGGAAGAGCTCTAAAATCTCTTCGAAACGAGTATTTATTAGATGGTTTTCGTTGAGAATTGAGTGAGAAATCGAAGAATGAAATTTTGAACAATGATGGGTTCCTTGCGGCTGAAATAAACGGAAGGAGGAAGAAGAAACCCAACGTGGTTTTTATAATATAATATTAGGGTTATTTAATTATTATTTAATTAGCCCGTTTTGGTCCGAACTCAGAATTAGGCCTACTTACTGTCGTTCTTAGGGTTTTGACGTCTTTTGAGCGCAATGGGCTATGTCTCAGGCCCCAATTCTGATGTCTGTAGCGTTTTTTTAGAATCCTATTAAAAATTAATTAATTAAATATTGACCGTACATGAAAATTCACCGGGGCCACAAATTAACTTCAAAAATTCCCGAAAAATATATTTAGCTATGTTTTGACGCTTCCGACCTAGAAAAAGTAATTTCATTCAATTCTGAGCTCGTATGAATTTTTAATGAATTTTTAAAGTAAAAAATTGTTCGTTTACACTAAAAAAATCAATTATAATTATATATTAATTCTAAAAATTACCGAAAAATCATTTCTAGCTTTGTTTTGACGATACGAACCCAACAAAATTATTTTCGTCGAATTCTGAGACTGTTTGAAAAATGGCTATTTTTAAGGCGTTTAAATTTAACGGAAATAGCCAAAACACATTTCCTTTTCCCACGCTCACATATTAATTCGAAAAATTCTGAAAATTGAAACCTAGCAATAATTTGACATTCCGGTTCCAACAAAAGTGGTTTTGTCGAAAACAAAGGTCGTTTGAAAAATGACTATTTTTAAGGCCAGTATATTTAATATTACAAAATACATTTTTAAACAAATAATTTCTGAAACTCGAAATATATAAGTGTTTACTGTTTTTCAATGCAGAAACGTCATTCCGAACTCAATGGAATTGGTTTCGAGTCGAAATTCCTTCGTATGTGAAAAGTAGCCTTTCGGGCCATATATAATATATATAAATACTACAGCGACCTTTCTAAAAATTGAATTGGCCATAACTTTTGATTTCCGCTATGAAATTTCAATTTTTCGGATTTGTTGGAAAGATATTTTTATATAGATTCTAATATTTTTGGTTTCACTCAAATCCGTTAAATTTTGCATCCTGTACGGTCAGTCAAAGTTCAAGTTTGACTTTTCAACTACCGCGCTATTTCTAACTCTTTTTATAATTAAAATTAAATTATTCATTCTAACTTCGATTTAAATCAAATTTGTGATCATTATTATTTAAAATAGATTATTTTAAATATCAAAACTCATTAAAATCACTTAAAATAAATTTTTAAATTTACCCCAAAAATTAGGGTTGTTACAGTCTCCCCCACTTAAAAACTTTTCGTCCTCGAAAAGGAACGAAGCTAAAAGTTGATTAATTAACTAACTAATTTATATATATATATTCTCCATTGGTTTAAATAATTTCATTAGTTGATTAACATTCAAATATATAACTTTTTATATATTCACAAATCATATTTTCCAAAATAGATTATAATTAATCACAAATACGTATATTATAGGTTTGCTACTCTCAACTCATTCTAGGGCATTACTAACCTTATCTCTAATGAGTTTTCTCATTCTAGGATACTGCTGATCCTATCTCTAATGAGTATTCTTATTGGATATTACTAATCCAATCTCTGATGAGCCTTTTGTTCAGTTCTAATGAGTTGTACCCCAAAGATTTGAGCTAACAAAGCTCTGATACCAACTGTAACGACACCGCAAAATCTGGTAGGCTTTGCAACCATCTCTTCATCCTCCAGTACAGTAGGTAAAACCCACCGTGGCTTACAGTGGTACCCCAGACACCTTGTTTTACGGCGACCCTTTCGGGATCCCTCGGCCGCAGCCTACCAACCCTAAAAAGGGACATGTGGGGGTAAGAGTCTCCCGTTCGCCACCAAACCGCGAAGTGAGAACCCCCCCATCATGTTGCATCCTATTACCAGGCATGCCAAATAAGGACTGGTGTGCGAATTCTTAACTAATTTAACTAATAGTAATAAGGCAAATCCATGGACCACACCGCTAACGCGGAACGGGTTTTATTCCAATGGATTGTCGTGCATAACATGAAGTAAATCGTAAAACAACGCAATGCTTTTTAGAAAAATGAAATCACCATAAGACTCAGGTCCCATCACACAATGCAACGCACACCAGAGGATAGAGTTTTACCTTATGGTGATTAAACATGCTTGATACGTTAAAAACGCATTTGATATAATTATTAGTGTGTACATGTTTTAAAAACAATTTCAATCATAATGTATCAATCCTAGGAAGCATAGGTACCATATGTTATGCCTCCGTACTAGTAATACAATCAAATCCGAATGGGGCGTATTGGAAATTGAGTTTCCATCATGAGTCAAGGCTAGGGAGGAGCTCCTACCGATTCGAGACACTCTAGCTAATGTCTCAAGATCCCCCGCAGTGAACCCTTGGAAAGCTGCAGGGCCGGTCCGCCGTACGAGTTGCGGATTAGTTATTCCTGAACACACGTTTCCCAGTCCTATAGGACCTATCATCCGAGGTGCCTCATTCCATCATCCACATAAGTAAAATGTCAGGGCTGGTAGGTCACTGACACCACTCTAGCTAGAAAGAAACGTGCTTCTCTCCCTGCGTTCCCTTCTCCCGTTTTAGACTCCGCCGGTGTGTGAGGCTCGAGAAGTCATGCTATACACAAAGCTATGCCTAAACAGACTATGCTTTGATCGTCCCACAAGGCCTGCATTTCAACAAAGCCTTGATCAAATGCATCTTAGCATGCCACATCATCACTCCATATCACACTACCAATCCTTTGCCGAAATATATGAACGGGTGTTAAGCAAGAGAATAAATTCTCCGACACCAAACATCCATACATTCGACAGAAGATTAATAACGTGATATATAATGGAGTACGATGTCAGACACACAATCCATTTATAAGCTTATGCTCTAGGTCTGAGCGAAAGCCAAATCCGTACAAATCAACACTACGTCTGGGCAACTCCTACTATTACCTTATCATGGTAGCGAGCCATTCTAAGGCAACAGTCATCATCGTCCATTCGATGTGGAGATTTGACGGTCTTAAATCGCCGTCTTCCAATCTTGGATTTTTACGTCGTTTAATTATTTGGAATGAGATAAACTCGGACTTTCCAAATAATCCTCGTATATATATATATATATATATTGAAAATCCTTCTTACACATTAATAACTATTTTTATTAATGATTCATTTCTATTTTCATTATTTAAAATAATTAAATTTTTATATAACGACGCCTTAAGTCCATGGGCGACTATGGCGCTGCATTCAACCAATTTTGATTTTTTACATTTCTTAGAATCTAACCGTTGGATCTTAACGTAATATATATCATTGGAAAGATTTTTCCAAGACGGTCCTAACGGTTTCAGTTTCAAGAAAATCCGACGGTCGGATCTTCTTGTATAGTCATTTAAAAGTACGATTTCAAAACGCGAACTACCACGCCCTATTCGTTTAATTTTGATTATATATATATAATCATTGAACCGTAATAACGTCGTTTGATTAAAACAACACTCCACACAATTACTGATACTTACTAAATTTTAATTCATTTGAAAATGAAGATAATATTACCGCATCCTAAATTCATTCTTTCCTTACATTGAAAATGTAAATTTTGATACACTCAAAATCTTTAAATTACATATAAAAAAATAATTTCTAATGACAATGCAAACTCTACTCTTAATTCACATTGTGAAAACATGATTTGTAATTACAATGCAAACACTACATCTAATTCACATTGTAAAAATATGATTTTTAATTACAATGCAAACACTACATCTAATTCACATTGTAAAAATATGATTTTTAAATACAATGCAAACACTACATCTAATTCACATTGTAAAAATATAATTTTTAATTACAATGCAAACACTACATCTAATTTACATATGAAATAAATCAATTTTATTTCTAATGTGCATTCTCATTTTATGTTACATATATACATAAGAAAAATGCAATTTCGACCATACAATGAAATTGCATCCTTTAATTGCATAGAAAAATGCAATTTTGTCATACGGTATACTTTCTTATAGACATTACATATAAAAATGTAATATTTAACACACAATGTAAATTCATTTTTTAATTACATATAAAAATGTAATTTTTATTCTACGGTGTAATTCCCTATATAATTTACATATAAAAATATAAATTTTAACATACGATGGAATTTACTTTATAATTTACATATAAAAATGTAAATTTTAACATACGATGAAATTCACTTGTTAATTACAAAGAAAAATGTAATTTTCAACATTCAACGTTGATTCACTTTATAATTTACATATAAAAATGTAAATTTTGACAAACGATGAATTTCACCTTTTAATTACAAAGGAAAATGTAATTTTTAACATACGGTATAAATTCACTTTATAATTTACATATAAAATGTAAATTTCGACATACAGTGGAATTTACATGTTAATTACAGAGAAAAATGTAATTTTTTACAATACGGTGTATATTCCTATATATTTACATTAATAAAAATGTTAACCTTTCATACGGTGAATATTCTATATATTCACATTAATAAAAATGTAAACTTTTTATATGGTGAATATTCTCATTATAATCACATCTAAAAATGTCATTTATACTTTATTGTTCTAATTTACATTAAATTAACATATAAAAATGTCATCTTTAATTCATCGTTCAATTTCACATTAAAATAACATATAAAAATGTCATCTTTAATTCATCGTTCAATTTCACATTAAAATAACATATAAAAATGTCATTTTTTTTTATTTTCAATGCAAAAATATTAACTTTTCTATTTTACAATGTAAAAATATTATCTTTTCTATTTTCAAAACAAAGATGTGATCTTTTTATTTTCAAAACAAAGATGTGATCTTTTATTTTCAAAACAAAGATGTGATCTTTTATTTTCAAAACAAAGATGTGATCTTTTATTTTCAAAACAAAGATGTGATTTTTTATTTTCAAAACAAAGATGTGATCTTTTATTTTCAAAACAAAGATGTGATCTTTTTATTTTCAAAACAAAGATGTGATCTTTTATTTTCAAAACAAAGATGTGATCTTTTTATTTTCAAAACAAAGATGTGATCTTTTTATTTACAAAACAAAGATGTGATCTTTTTATTTACAAAACAAAGATGTGATCTTTTTATTTACAAAACAAAGATGTGATCTTTTTATTTTCAAAACAAAGATGTGATCTTTTATTTTCAAAACAAAGATGTGATCCAAAGATGTGATCTTTTATTTTCAAAACAAAGATGTGATCTTTTATTTTCAAAACAAAGATGTGATCTTTTTATTTACAATAAAAATATTGTCTTTTTATTCTCAATATAAAAAGATCGTCTTTCTATTTACATCGTCAAATTTTCATCTTTTAATTTTCAATATAAAAAAATGATCTTTTTATTTTCATCATCAAATTTTCATCTTTTAATTTTCATCGTCAAATTTTCATCTTTTAATTTTCATTATAAAAAGATGATCTTTTTATTTTCATCGTCAAATTTTCTTTACCAATCCAACCACAACGATAAATGGTAATCATATGATCTATTACCAACTCAAATCTAGCACTTCAATTTCAGATCTAATGTCACATCATCCAAAAACAATTCGAATTCACAACATAGAACAACATCTATCGCATATCGATTTATTTTCACCATTCAACATTAAACACCAAAAGAATAATAATTAAATTAATTAATATTAAATTAAAAATAAATTCTCACCTTGCTTGTTTCTGAAATGAAGGTGATTTCGATCAGATCTCGTGTTCGGAGTCACGGCGGTTTCGGATCTGAAAGATCTAAATTTGAAATTCATGTGTAAATTAGAATTCTGACTTTTAACAACTGGCACTGTGACATTTAAAAGCGTCACAAAATCTGAAGTAAATTTTTACCTAACGTTCAAAACTTTGAATCGAGATAACTCGAGCTACGGTTGACGGTTTTACGAACGGTTTGTTGGAGGTCGAAGAGCTAGGAGAGGTGCATCCACGCCGGGAAGTATGGGGGGTGCGGCGGCGCTATGTGGTGGTGGCGGAGGCGCAAAGGCCGCGGGTTTGGGCACGGAATTCGAGAGCTACAGGCGACGGGAGGTGGTGATTCTTGTCGGAGAAGGAAGAACTCTAAAATCTCTTCGAAACGAGTATTTATTAGAAGGTTTTCGTTGAGAATTGAGTGAGAAATCGAAGAATAAAATTTTGAACAATGATGGGTTCCTTGCGGCTGAAATAAACGGAAGGAGGAAGAAGAAACCCGACGTGGTTTTTATAATATAATATTAGGGTTATTTAATTATTACTTAATTAGCCCGTTTAAGCCCGTTTTGGTCCGAACTCAGAATTAGGCCTGCTTACTGTCGTTCTTAGGGTTTTGACGTCTTCTGAGCGCAATGAGCTATGTCTCGGGCCCCAATTCTGATGTCTGTAGCATTTTTTTTTAGAATCCTATTAAAAATTAATTAATTAAATATTGACCGTACATGAAAATTCACCGGGGCCACAAATTAACTTCAAAAATTCCCAAAAAATATATTTAGCTATGTTTTGACGCTGCAGACCTAGAAAAATTAATATCGTTCAATTCTGAGCTCGTTTGAATTTTTAATGAATTTTTAAAGTCAAAAATTGTCCGTTTACACTAAAAAAATCAATTATAATTATATATTAATTCTAAAAATTACCGAAAAATCATTTTTAGCTTTTTTTTGACGATACGAACCCAACAAAATTATTTTCGTTGAATTCTGAGACTGTTTGAAAAATGGCTATTTTTAAGGCGTTTAAATTTAACTTAAATAGCCAAAACACATTTCCTTTTCCCACACTCACATATTAATTCTAAAAATTCTGAAAATTGAAACCTAGCAATAATTTGACATTCCGGTTCCAACAAAAGTGGTTTCATCGAAAACAGAGGTCGTTTGAAAAATGACTATTTTTAAGGCTAGTATATTTAATATTAAAAATACATTTTTAAACAAATAATTTCTGAAACTCGAAATATATAAGTGTTTACTGTTTTTCAATGCAGAAACGTCATTCCGAACTCAATGGAAGTGGTTTCGAGTCGAAATTCCTTCGTATGCGAAAAGTAGCCTTTCGGGCCATATATAATATATATAAATACTACAACGACCTTTCTAAAAATTGAACTGGCCATAACTTTTGATTTCCGCTATGAAATTTCAATTTTTCGGATTCGTTGGAAAGATATTTTTAAATAGATTCTAATATTTTTGATTTCACTAAAATCCGTCAAATTTTGCATCCTGTACGGTCAGTCAAAGTTCAAGTTTGACTTTTCAACTACCGCGCTATTTCTAACTCTTTTTATAATTAAAATTAAATTATTCATTCTAACTTCGATTTAAATCAAATTTGTGATCATTATTATTTAAAATAGATTATTTTAAATATCAAAACTCATTAAAATCACTTAAAATAAATTTTTAAATTTACCCCAAAAATCAGGGTTGTTACAAAAGTAGTAGACTTACCAGTTCACAATAACATCAGCCTTCTGAATACTACAATATAAAACTTTCAAGCTATTTGGAGTAGCATTGCTTCCAACAAATTACGTGTTTCCAATGAGTAAAATATACTTTGGAGAAGGCAAGGTAAAGATTTCATAATTAATAAACTTTACTATTCTTTGTGCGGTACTTCATCTCTACTAACTTGCAGCTGACATAAAAAAGTATGGAAGCAAGACAATAATGCTGGAGAAAATTTGGTTATGTGGAAAGGGTTAAATCGTGCTTTGCTTACCAAGGGGAGGCTTTCAGCGCTGGGAATGAACACTGACAACTGTTGCGTCTTCTATGGTGTGATGCCTAAGAGTTTTCAGCATCTTTTCTTCGAATGTCCTATTCTCTTCATGCTCTAGAATGAAATTCTATCTTAGATCGATGAACTATGTTTTGTGAGCTCAAGTAACGATCAGTGGACCTTCATCAAATGCAAGGTTGGTCACAAGCGAGCTAAACCGAGGTTATTCAATTACATACTTAAGAAAATGGTTTTCAGTATTTGGAAAGAAAGAAACACATGTGTTTTCGAGCATGCAGACGTGATGGTGTATGCTATCTGGAAGCAACGGCTTTGGCGTGATGTCCGAGATGGGCTTAAGTTCCTTAAATTCGCTTATGATCCTGGCATTCTTGGGCTATATCGTCACTTCCACTTATATATATTAGTTATACTTTTGTCTCCATTAGATTAGGCATTGATATATTGTGTTGTCTCCTTGTTCTCTTTGTTCTTTTTGCTTACCCTATTTTTATGTACTCGTCTTAGTATATCAATAAAAGTGTTAGGTGTCCACTCAACCCCGTCGGCTCTGTCAAAAAAAAAACTGTATTGGAGAAACGTAGATAGGTAGAATTTTGAGTTGTGTAATATTTTACATACAATAAAGCTAAACATTTTTTTTATGTAGTCAAATTAAACCCAAAAAACTGTTGTACCAACCTACCTATTAATGTTGTTACAAATATGTAAACCGGTGCATATAAATACAAAACTAACAGTTAGATTCTTGCATGCAAGAAGTTGGTAACAGAGCAAGACTAGGATATTAGAACGAATGCATATACCGTTAAGGATATCAGAATGAATGCATAGATCGTTAAGGACCTATTTAGTTCCCTCTGAAAGATACGGATTCCTGGCGATAATATGAAGTAACAAGTGCTTGACACTTTACAATGCATCCGCAGCAACACCGCCATTAGATCCCTGCTCCGCTCTAACTACATATTACCAATTACCATATTCAAGAAAACAAAGGGAAATGTGACAAACTGCTCCAACATACTTGTAGGTTATTATATAATTTGGAAAACTTTAGAGTACATTGATAAGCATGGTTATATGTACGTCAATTTCCATGTACATTTATTCTAGAATTAAGCATGGTGGTGGCTTATCCGAGGTGTTTCTTTGTTTCATAATTTTGCCATCAACAATTATTTCCCTTATCGGATCTGTTACTTCCTTTCATAGTCACCTATCCTATATGACCTCCAATCAAAAACGAGTAACCATACAAATAGTTTATTTTATGTCATCCACTTATAATTTCACATTTTGTATATAACTTTGTCCAAACATGATAATTTATCGCAAAATCGAACCAAACAGAACTGAAATCACCTTCTAGTTTAAGAAGTCAAATTGTCAGAGGTACAAATGTAGTCGTTTGGATTAGTATATAGATGTGACATTTATGGGAAGGAAATCAAATGATTTTTAATTTGATTCAAAGATGCCACTGTTAAATTAGATATTAAAAAAGGAGAAGAAGAAACGTTTTCTATTATAAAAAACACCATTCATTTGATTGATCCCAATTCATGGTTGGAGAAAACAATAAATTGCATATGAATAAACCAACAGTTTAACATAAATTCATTAAATTAAACAAGCATTCAAACTTTCGGACAATATTATAGGCAAATGTCTCCAAAAAGTTCATATTTTCTTGCAAAGGATCGTATAAAACCCATTCTGTTCTACAAATGATGAGATCTGACCTAAAATAATAATTAAAACAAAATATCCTGTTCGATTTATCACCTTTTTCGCATTTCAGTCAAATTAATACATGAATACTCTTTATTAAGAGATTAATGTCTGAAGAGGAAAGCAAGATGATAAAAGGATTGAACCTGTGAAAATCCCAATCTAGTAAGCAACCGTAATTTGTCAGGTATACAATGAAAGATAAAAGCTTCGAGCGCGCGAGACGTGTTTCAGATTTGAGGCTGGTGATTTGATTCGATAGGAGGCGATTTGGAGGAGGGCGATTTGAGAAGGAAGCCATTTTTGATTATTTGGGGAAAGCTCGGTTGAAGTGAAAAATGAAGGGGAAAGATGGTTTTTAGGATTGATGGTGTGGGTTGTATGAATTGATGGTTGAGATTTTGTTTTAAATGTGGGTTTGGATCACTGAGTTGTAATTTTTTTAATTTGAACATATTTATAGATACTACAACATCTTGCTGATATCTATGCTAACACCTTGAAGCGAATGTTGACAAAAATCAGCATATATATCGTTACATTGTACCTAGCAACACCTTGTAATTTCGTTGCAATAGGCCTTCTATGGCGTAGTGAAAGGAAACTCAACAATTTCACCACCAAGGCAGAGCCACAAGGGTGAGCAAGCCTTGAGTTAACAACCACAAGCCCAACAAATCCACTATAGGGAATAAAAGCAGAATATCACCCAAAACCCGAATAAGATAGCGAAATAGAAGGCCATACCTAACTGGGGAGAAAAGCATCCAACACAAAACGCTTGTGACCCAAACGAATAGCCTATCTAACCCCAAATGCCACTCTTCGTTGCCTTGCCTAAAAGTGCAACACAGAGGCTGCACACAGAGGCTAAGCGGATCACTACGGCAAACCGGAACCAAACTACGAGACAAACGCCATTGCCTGAACTTGATGCCATGTAACTAACCACCTATAAGAACCGAATCACCTCTAAGAACCAATCCCATAGAACTAGACATTGCCGAAGCCGGAGGAGCCAAACCATCTCCAGCACTGATTGGCACAACAGTCATTTGAACCTTTTGCAATAGCCTCAAAACAATTCGAGATACAAACAGGTGGAGGAGCAAGAGAGAAAGCTGACAAAGGAGCACTAAAACTAGACAAGTGCTCAATGCAATCCACAATAGTGGAAGGTGAAACGACTTTTACCACCTTCTTCACACGTCGACGACGAAGTCATTATGAGGAACAACCTTTCAACCACAACTCTGAACTCAAGGAGCCGACAAGATAAAGGGAAAGCAGCCTTCGAGGGAGGAATTGGATGGGGGTGTCACTTTCCCTACACCAACAACCTCGTAGGAGCATTCACCAACACCTTTGGACGACGAGTTACCATAACCAATAGACCCAACCAAAAAACCCACAACCGGAATGTAACAACCCAGAAATTCTGGGCCAGTTTAAAATTTTTATTTTGGCAATTTTAGCGAATTTCGAATATTTAAAATGGAATATTTTAAATAATATCGACGAGAAATTTATTTTGAATATAATTCGAACATATATATTATATGCGTCGTCGTTAGAATATAAATAATTATATATAATTATAAATAGAATTGAAAATGGCACGGTAGTTCGATAATTCGATTTCAAACTTCAATCGAATGTACCGGGTGCAAAACAATCCGGATTTTAGTGAAACCAAAAACATAGGATCTAATTGAGAATATATTTCCAATGAATCCGAAAATTTGAAATTTCATAGCGGGAATCAAAAGATATGTCCAGTTGAAAATTCTGAATAGTCGCTATGGAATTCAGGCCCTTAAAAATGGGAATTTTGCAGACGACCTCGGATTTCGACGAAACCACTTTTGTTGGATCCGTGATGTAAAGTTATTGCTAGGTTCCAAATTTCATAATTTTTCGAATCAATATGTGAGCGTGGCAAAGGAAAACGCGTTTGACCAGTTTCAGTTGATTTTAATAGACTGGAAATTGGCCATTTTTCAAACGGACTCAGAATTCGACGAAACTAGTTTTGTTAGGACCATATCGTCAATACGAAGCTAGAAAATATTTTTATGGAATTTTTCGAGTTAGTATGTGACCCCGGTAAATTGAAATGCGCGTTCAAATTCAATATATAGAGTTATATGTTGATTTTAATGGAAACTGATTCAAACGATCGAATCAACCTACGATACATATCCCACTGTGTTCGGAATGGGGGTGAAACGCTATGGACGACGGGCGGTGGGCCTCGTTTCGAGGTCGTATGTAAAAGTCAACTTTTTAAAAATAAATTAATTAAATAAATTAAAAATTAAATTTCTCTCCCTCCCCTTTAACCCGCTTTGGCCCCTCTTTTTTCGATTTAGTTCAATCAGAAGGAAAGAAAAAAAAAAGAAAAAAAAAACCGACGCCTTCATGGACCCTCGCCCTCCCTCCAGCGCTTCGCCATCGTCGCCGACCTCCTCCCCGCAAGCGTCCAAGCCCCCTCCTCCTCAGGTGGCCGTCGCCTCCTCCGATGCGAGCCCCTCTTCTCCGATTGAAACCCCCGACCCCCTGCGACGCGCTGAAACCCCTTCTCCTTACTTCCTCCACCCCCCGCGTCCCCACCATCCTCCTCCGACGCAGGAAGACCCCCCCCCCCCCCCCGCTGTAAGTTTAATTTTAGTTTTTTTTTATTATTTGCTTTATTTTCTTTATTGTTTATTATTTAATTTACATTCCTATGGTAAACCTGCAAATTCAAGTCATAGGAAAATATGGTTTTTACTTGAAAGTTTTGATTTTCTTTTCAGTTTTATTTTTCATTTGCTTATGATTAGAAAAAGTTTGATTTTTAAATATAGGAAGTGACTGTAAAGATATGATTTTTAAAATGCAAAAGATTAGATTTTTATAGTTAAAAAGGCGATATTTTTATATTATAGAAAGGCTAAAAATATAATTTTTATATAGCATAGATAATAAAAATTCGATCTTTATTATGTGGGAGATGTAAAAATATGATTTCTATATCTTTAAAGTATTAAAAATATAATCTTTACTATATAAAAGATGTAGAAATTTGATTTTTGCTTAAATAGGAAAGAGTATATTTTTAGAGAAAAAAATAGGATTTTTGCTTTCGTAAAGTTCGGATTTTTAATATCTAAAGTTCGGATTTTTAATATTAGAAAAGGCGAAATCTTCATATTTGAAAAGGCGAAATCTTCATATTTGAAAAGGCGAAAACTTCATATTTTTATAAAGGCGAAATCTTTATTTTTATAAAGGTGAAATCTATATTTTTGAAATGGAATTTTTATCTATATGACATCGTAGTAAAAATTCGATTTTTATATATTGAATAGCATAGAAAAAATTCGATTTTTAAATGTAGGAAGCAATTATAAAAATATGATTTTTAAATTGAAAGTGAATAAATAAAAATGTGATTTTTATTTTAAAGACATCAAAATATAAAAATGGGTGATTTTTATATATGTAGTGGCTACGGGCAACGAAGATGACAAAAATGCGATAACGATGAAGATTTCTATCAAAGAAGAGTCAAGAAGATTGGATAGCTATCTGTGAGAATTTCTCACCTTTCAATTTCTTTTTTTCTAGTTATATATATATACTAGGATGCAGACGGTGTTTAGTAGCACCCGACACAATCGTCCATAGACCATGGACTTGTTTGTTTGATTGCAAGAATTGGTTAGATTATTTGATTGAAATTTAATTGTTTGGTGGATCGAATGGATTTGATTGATGTGTGAATGGCGTGGGCCTTCACTAGACCGGGGATAAGGCTAGGCCTTGTCCCGTTTCTAGTATCGTGCCGTTATGCCGCCGAAATTTTCTAAAATAAAAATATCATTTTTATTTTGTAAATGAACTGAATAAAAATCCGTGTGTTAAAATAAAATATTTTATCGTTAAAAACATAATTTTTAACGTGGAAGTGAATAAAATAAAGTATTCATTTACAAACCGGACGGTTTGTTTATGTACACCTATTTGAAGGACATTGATTGGGACGATAAATTTTACACATCGCCCAACTGCACAAATAAAATCTGTGTTTGTTGATTTGAAACCCCACACGGGTGTTGGGATGAAATTTGAAGTTCACTCATCCTGATTGATTGAATATGTCGATCGATTGATTGACAGGCTGTTATAAGCGTTAGATATCTATATTTGATGCTTATACAGTGTAGTGCACTTTGGTTGATGGTTGATTATTTTTCAATGCTATTATATACATGTGTTGTATGGAAACCCATATAGTTAACGCTATATGGTAATTGATTGGGCCTCATTCCAATTTAGAAAATAAAGAATATTATAAAATAAAGGTTCATGTGTTGACTGTACTCATCCGTTGAGATTAGTCATGTGTTGAACGCAATATTTTAATAATAAAATTTACATCTTTATCAATATAAAGTAAAGGTTCATGTGTTGACTGTACTCATCCGTTGAGATTAGTCATGTGTTGAACGCAATATTTTAATAATAAAATTTACATCTTTATCAATATAAAGTAAAGGTTAATGTGTTGACTGTACTCATCCGTTGAGATACTCATCCGTTGAGATTAGTCATGTGTTGAACGCAATATTTTAATAATAAAATTTACATCTTTATCAATATAAAATAAAGGTTCATGTGTTGACTGTACTCATCCGTTGAGATTAGTCATGTGTTGAACGAAATATTTTGATAATAACAAATATTTTGATAATAAGAAATATTTGAAATAGAATATTTGAAAATAGAAATACATTAAGCCGTGTTGATTAGATTGACGCCATTTTGACGTGAACGATAATTATATCGATTTTATTCATTTCGAAATGAATTGAATTGAAAACGATTTCGAATTGAATTGAAAACGATTTCGAAATGAATTGAATTGAAAACGATTTCGAAATGAATTGAATTGAAAACGATTTCGAAATGAATTGAATAGATAACGAATTTGATTTCAATTGAATATATAACGAATTTGATTTGAATAGATAACGAATTTGATTTCAATTGAATATATAACGAATTTGATTTGAATAGAAAACGAATTTGATTTCAATTGAATATATAACGAATTTGATTTGAATAGAAAACGAATTTGATTTGATTTGAATATATAACGAATTTGATTTCAATGGAATATATAACGAATTTGATTCGAACAGAAAACCAATTTGAATTGAATCGAACAGAAAACCAATTTGAATTGAATCGAATAGAAAACCAATTTGAATTGAATTGAATAGAAAACGACTTTGGAATTGAATTGAATTGAAAACGATTTCGAAATGAATTGAATAGATAACGAATATGATTTCAATTGAATATATAACGAATTGATTTGAATATATAACGAATTTGATTTCATTTGAATATATAACGAATTTGATTTGAATAGAAAACGAAATTGATTTGAATAGAAAACGAATTTGATTTGAATAGAAAACGAATTTGATTTCAATTGAATATATAACGAATTTGATTTGAATAGAAAACGAATTTGATTTGAATAGAAAACGAATTTGATTTGATTTGAATATATAACGAATTTGATTTCAATGGAATATATAACGAATTTGATTCGAATAGAAAACCAATTTGAATTGAATCGAATAGAAAACAAATTTGAATTGAATCGAATAGAAAACCAATTTGAATTGAATCGAATAGAAAACGACTTTGGAATTGAATTGAATTGAAAACGAATTCAAATTGAATTGAAAGCGAATTGAAATGAATTCAAATTGAATTGAAATTTGAATTGAATAGAAATGAATTTTAAAACGAATTTATAAAGAAGAATTCAATTTTGATTTGAATTGAAATGGAAGTTGAATTTGCTTTTGAAACGAATTTAAAACTATTTATATAATTCGTTTTAAATAGAAATCGACGAAATATATATTATATATATAATATAATGGCCTGAATAGAACGCGCCGCGCCGCGGCAGTTCGTGAATTTCGACCATTTATTTCAAACGGACATTACGGGAGATCCGACCGTCGGATTCTCCTAAAACCGGAACCGTTGGGTTCGTATCGAAAAGAGCTTTCTAACGAATATTAGAAATTTGAAATCTAATGGTTGGATTTGGAGATACGTCCAAATAAAATTCGAAAAAGGTCGTTGTAAGTGCAGTTCAATGGCCGTTGATGGAAATCGACTGTACGGGCCTTGATAAAATTATTAAAAATAGTAATAATTTGTGTAAAATCATAAGAAGTGATTTGAGAAAAATTGGGGTGAAAAACTCCATATTTGAAAAGATAAAAATAGATTTTTATCGAAATGAACTAGTTTTGAACTAAATTTAAAACCCAATTATTTTTAAATAAATAAATTAGCTTTAAAAAGGGGTTTTAAATAATCGGAATTTCTAATATATTTGATTGGATTTGAAATGGGTTTATCGTGAACGGTGTTTTAAATAACACTAGTTCTTTAACCCGATAACAAATAGAATGTGATTTGGGTTTGTCGTGAACTGTGTTTTAAATAACACCTAGTTCTTTAACCCAGTAAAAGGAGTTTTAACGAATCTGCAATTAGGTTGAAATGTGAATCTATAATCTAAATTATCAAATTTAGAAATGAGCGAGAGTGGAGTATCACTAGTTTTGCTCCAGAACGATAGTCAAATCTTTAATTAGATTTGAACGTGAAATGGTAATTAATTTTACCGATAACACCGTGGTGTTAGATGTGGAGTATTACCAGTTTTGCTTCATGGGATGAATAGGTTGGGATTGGGAAATAAAATAAATAATTACTTCAGTGTGGTTCGCTAATCTCGACTAATTTAGAAAACCATAATTTGGTTTGAAACGACATCCATAGGAAGATTAAAGGATAAATTTTAAAGAATTTATCTTGGATAAAATTAATGGGAACCTTTCCCTAAAAATGTGATTTTGTGAATAAAAGAATATTCTGAATTGGAATGAGGCGTATGTTGTGTTTATGTAACATTTGTTTTAATATACGCGGGTTGTTTGGAAAGGCCGGGTTTATACCCATTCTGAATAACCGATTCGACGATATGTCGAAGATGAAGACGGTGGTCGAAGACCGGAAGTTTTCACATCGTTTGGATTATTACTGACGATCCTGATTGGGCTGTACACCCAAGAGGATGGAAATAGTTGGTGGTCGTCCAGACGTACTTGGAGATGGATGGATATGCGAGGAAAGTGCCTCTGGTTTCGTTCAGACCCAGAACGGACTTGTAAATGGATTGTGTGTCTGACATTGGATTTTATTCTGTGTTGATTGATTTCTATTAAATATACATCTGTTTGGCGGCGAAGAATTTATTCTTTTGCTTAACGCCCTTCTCTGAGACGTACGAGCTCAGAGGTTGTATATCGATGGACATCAGTCGCATGGCATGAATTGCCTGTGTGGCACGCTAAGATGCAATGATCAAGGCTTCTGTTGAAAAGCAAAGTCTTGTGGTTGATGATCAAAGCACGCCTACGTGGCAGCTTTGTGTATAACGTGAATTCGCGAGCCTCACACCTCGGTATGAGTTAAAAACGGGATACGGACTGCAGGGAGAGCACGACGTTTCTTTCTAGCTTTGGTGGTGTCAGTGACTTACCAGCCCTGACATTTATATATTTTTCACCTTTGTGGTTGTTGGATGAGGCGCCTCGATTATAGGTCTGTAAGGACCGGGAAACGTGTGTTCAGGAATAAATAATCCTCTAACGTAAGTGAGGACCGACCCTGAAGCATCCAGGGGTTGCCCAGAGTGCGTAGCCCTGGGACATTTGCTAGAGTGTCTCGAACGCGGAGAGGAGCTTGCCCCTTGCCTTAACTCATGACGAAAATCCAATTTCCAATACGTGTATTTCGGCTTTATTTGTAGAGCCTAGTATGGCGACATAGTGGTATGGGGCACTTATGCCGTCTATGATTTATATTTATGATTGAAATTGTTTTGACACTATACACTTATTATAGTATCAAATGATTTGTTTTAAACGTATCAAGCATTTTTGGCTGTTATAAGGTAAACCCCTATCCTCCGGCTTGCGTTGCATTGTGTGATGGGACCTGGGTCTTATCATAGCTTCATTTTTCGAAAAAGCATTGCGCTATTTATTCTATGCACTGGTATTCTTGGGAGGAAACCCGTTCCGTGTTATACGGCGTGGTCCCTTGAATTACTCTCTTTAAAGTAAAGTTTTAAATAAATGTTTTAGTTCTCACACCAGTCACATGACTGACCTGGAGTTTATTGTTTTAACCTAAACTCTGGGTGCCCCTATTTTCCGCACGGGCAGCTAGTAGTTTTGGTTTTGCAGTTTTATATTCACAGGATCCTGGTTTACAGCTGGAATGATATCCGGAAAGCTCTGTATCCGTATATCACCTTCAGTTGTGCTTTGTATTATTTTCCGCTGCTATGTAATTTATTGTAATCTCTGATATTTATCGAATGTAACTTATTCATTTATACTCTGTATATTCTTGTATCTGATGGAATTGTTGTAATAACAATGAAATGTTCTTCCGTCTGCGTTCTGATTTGTGTTGTTCTCAACGCTATCCACGCTTTCCTTCACGGGGAAGTTCGGGTCGTGTCAGTTTGGTATCAAAGCTTTGGTTTACAGAGCTCGAGAACAAGACACATTAGAACCATACGAAAGAATTCATCAGATATTGGGTTAGTAATATCCAATTAGAATGACTCGTTAGAGATAGGATCAGTAGTATCTTAGAACGAGTGTGAAGAGTATATTTTTCAAATGAAAACAATTTTGTTTTGAAAATTTAAACCATTTTAAACGTATTTGATTATTTATTTATTTTGAATATGGACAATCCAATATATAAAGGTTTTGTATATACGCGTCATGAACGTATATTCGAAGTTTTAATATATTAGATAGATATAGAATCACGCTCTAGTCGCTCGGAGATGATTTTGATGATGGAGCTCCATCACCAATATTTATGTTCGTGTTTCGAAGGTGTGACATCTATATATTTCCATTAGACTGGTGTGAGAACCAAAACCAATATAGTTAGAACACATTGTTGTGAATTGGCATCAAAAACAAGATTTTCAGTATATATATCAAAGTTATGAATTTGAAACTCTAATCCACTAATTGATTGATGTTTGTGTTGTTTGTTTATTTGTTTGATAATTTTGAACCATTACGCCTAATTGCATCAAATATTGAATTATATTGAAAATTAGTCGCATTTGCTTGCATATACATGTACTTACATTGAACAGGTCATAGCAAAGAGGCTAGAGCAGAGAATAAAATTTGTTTGCCCGACAAATAGGTACATGTTTATTACATAATTTACTGTTTTGTTTGGGTGATGATGATTTTATGAGCCTATTGGCTAGCCGCTTGGCTTTTTCTTTTTCTTTTTGAGATCAGAAGGCCTGTATGGCAATTTCGGGATTTTCCCGTGGCTCCCGGTGCAGGGGAGGTTATGGCGAAATTTTTCGAAAATTTAGGGTGTTAGCCAAAATTTTGAAAATTTGACAATTCACAGAAACTGAAAAGTTGGAGAATGGAAGCCAGATCGAACATAGAGTTGATTAATCAAACCACTTTCGACTTTGTTCCTTTTCGGGGACGAAAAAATTTAAGTGGGGGAGATTGTAACAACCCGGAAATTCTGGGCCAGTTTAAAATTTTTATTTTGGCAATTTTAGCGAATTTCGAATATTTAAAATGGAATATTTTAAATAATATCGACGAGAAATTTATTTTGAATATAATTCGAACGTATATATTATATGCGTCGTCGTTAGAATATAAATAATTATAAATAGAATTGAAAATGGCGCGGTAGTTCGATAATTCGATTTCAAACTTCAATCGAATGTACCGGGTGCAAAACAATCCGGATTTTAGTGAAACCAAAAACATAGGATCTAACTGAGAATATCTTTCCAACAAATCCGAAAAATTGAAATTTCATAGCGGGAATCAAAAGATATGTCCAGTTGAAAATTCTGAATAGTCGCTATGGAATTCAGGCCCTTAAAAATGGGAATTTTGCAGACGACCTCGGATTTCGACGAAACCACTTTTGTTGGATCCGTGATGTAAAGTTATTGCTAGGTTCCAAATTTCATAATTTTTCGAATCAATATGTGAGCGTGGCAAAGGAAAACGTGTTTGACCAGTTTCAGTTGATTTTAATCGACTGGAAATTGGCCATTTTTCAAACGGTCTCAGAATTCGACGAAACTAGTTTTGTTAGGACCGTATCGTCAATACGAAGCTAGAAAATATTTTTATGGAATTTTTCGAGTTAGTATGTGACCCCGGTAAATTGAAATGCGCGTTCAAATTCAATATATAGAGTTATATGTTGATTTTAACGGAAACTGATTCAAACGATCGAATCAACCTACGATACATATCCCATTGTGTTCGGAATGGGGGTGAAACGCTATGGACGACAGGCGGTGGGCCTCGTTTCGAGGTCGTATGTAAAAGTCAACTTTTTGAAAATAAATTAATTAAATAAATTAAAAATTAAATTTCTCTCTCCCTCCCCTTTAACCCGCTTTGCCCCCCCCCCCTTTTTCGATTTAGTTCAATCAGAAGGAAAGAAAAAAAAAGAAAAAAAAGAAAAAAGAAAAAAACCCGACGCCTTCGTGGACCCTCGCCCTCCCTCCAGCGCTTCGCCATCGTCGCCGACCTCCTCCCCGCAAGCGTCCAAGCCCCCTCCTCCTCAGGTGGCCGTCGCCTCCTCCGATGCGAGCCCCTCTTCTCCGATTGAAACCCCCGACCCCCTGCGACGCGCTGAAACCCCTTCTCCTTACTTCCTCCACCCCCCGCGCCCCCACCATCCTCCTCCGATGCAGGAAGACCCCCCCCCCCCCACGCTGTAAGTTTAATTTTAGTTTTTTTTTATCATTTGCTTTATTTTCTTTATTGTTTATTATTTAATTTACATTCCTATGGTAAACCTGCAAATTCAAGTCATAGGAAAATATGGTTTTTACTTGAAAGTTTTGATTTTCTTTTCAGTTTTATTTTTCATTTGCTTATGATTAGAAAAAGTTTGATTTTTAAATATAGGAAGTGACTGTAAAGATATGATTTTTAAAATGCAAAAGATTAGATTTTTATAGTTGAAAAGGCGATATTTTTATATTATAGAAAGGCTAAAAATATAATTTTTATATAGCATAGATAATAAAAATTCGATCTTTATTATGTGGGAGATGTAAAAATATGATTTCTATATTTTTAAAGTATTAAAAATATAATCTTTACTATATAAAAGATGTAGAAATATGATTTTTGCTTTAATAGGAAAGAGTATATTTTTAGAGAAAAAAATAGGATTTTTGCTTTCGTAAAGTTCGGATTTTTAATATCTAAAAGTTCGGATTTTTAATATTAGAAAAGGCGAAATCTTCATATTTGAAAAGGCGAAATCTTCATATTTGAAAAGGCGAAAACTTCATATTTTTATAAAGGCGAAATCTTTATTTTTATAAAGGTGAAATCTATATTTTTGAAATGGAATTTTTATCTATATGACATCGTAGTAAAAATTCGATTTTTATATATTGAATAGCATAGAAAAAATTCGATTTTTAAATGTAGGAAGCGATTATAAAAATATGATTTTTAAATTGAAAGTGAATAAATAAAAATGTGATTTTTATTTTAAAGACATCAAAATATAAAAATGTGTGATTTTTATATATGTACTGGCTACGGGCAACGAAGATGACAAAAATGCGATAACGATGAAGATTTCTATCAAAGAAGAGTCAAGAAGATTGGATAGCTATCTGTGAGAATTTCTCACCTTTCAATTTCTTTTTTTCTAGTTATATATATATACTAGGATGCAGACGGTGTTTAGTAGCACCCGACACAATCGTCCATAGACCATGGACTTGTTTGTTTGATTGCAAGAATTGGTTAGATTATTTGATTGAAATTTAATTGTTTGGTGGATTGAATGGATTTGATTGATGTGTAAATGGCGTGGGCCTTCACTAGACCGGGGATAAGGCTAGGCCTTGTCCCATTTCTAGTATCGTGCCGTTATGCCGCCGAAATTTTCTAAAATAAAAATATCATTTTTATTTTGTAAATGAACTGAATAAAAATCCGTGTGTTAAAATGAAATATTTTATCGTTAAAAACATAATTTTTAACGTGGAAGTGAATAAAATAAAATATTCATTTACAAACCGGACGGTTTGTTTATGTACACCTATTTGAAGGACATTGATTGGGACGATAAATTTTACACATCGCCCAACTGCACAAATAAAATCTGTGTTTGTTGATTTGAAACCCCACACGGGTGTTGGGATGAAATTTGAAGTTCACTCATCCTGATTGATTGAATATGTCGATCGATTGATTGACAGGCTGTTATAAGCGTTAGATATCTATATTTGATGCTTATACAGTGTAGTGCACTTTGGTTGATGGTTGATTATTTTTCAATGCTATTATATACATGTGTTGTATGGAAACCCATATAGTTAACGCTATATGGTAATTGATTGGGCCTCATTCCAATTTAGAAAATAAAGAATATTATAAAATAAAGGTTCATGTGTTGACTGTACTCATCCGTTGAGATTAGTCATGTGTTGAACGCAATATTTTAATAATAAAATTTACATCTTTATCAATATAAAGTAAAGGTTCATGTGTTGACTGTACTCATCCGTTGAGATTAGTCATGTGTTGAACGCAATATTTTAATAATAAAATTTACATCTTTATCAATATAAAGTAAAGGTTCATGTGTTGACTGTACTCATCCGTTGAGATTAGTCATGTGTTGAACGCAATATTTTAATAATAAAATTTACATCTTTATCAATATAAAATAAAGGTTCATGTGTTGACTGTACTCATCCGTTGAGCTTAGTCATGTGTTGAACGAAATATTTTGATAATAACAAATATTTTGATAATAGGAAATAGTTGAAATAGAATATTTGAAAATAGAAATACATTAAGCCGTGTTGATTAGATTGATGCCATTTTGATGTGAACGATATTTATATCGATTTTATTCATTTCGAAATGAATTGAATTGAAAACGATTTCGAAATGAATTGAATTGAAAATGATTTCGAAATGAATTGAATTGAAAACGATTTCGAAATGAATTGAATAGATAACGAATTTGATTTCAATTGAATATATAATGAATTTGATTTGAATAGATACCGAATTTGATTTCATTTGAATATATAATGAATTTGATTTGAATAGAAAACGAATTTGATTTCAATTGAATATATAACGAATTTGATTTGAATAGAAAACGAATTTGATTTGATTTGAATATATAACGAATTTGATTTCAATGGAATATATAACGAATTTGATTCGAATAGAAAACCAATTTGAATTGAATCGAATAGAAAACCAATTTGAATTGAATCGAATAGAAAACCAGTTTGAATTGAATCGAAGAGAAAACGACTTTGGAATTGAATTGAATTGAAAACGATTTCGAAATGAATTGAATAGATAACGAATTTGATTTCAATTGAATATATAACGAATTGATTTGAATATATAAAGGATTTGATTTCAATTGAATATATAACGAATTTGATTTGAATAGAAAACGAATTTGATTTGAATAGAAAACGAATTTGATTTGAATAGAAAACAAATTTGATTTGAGTAGAAAACGAATTTGATTTCAATTGAATATATAACGAATTTGATTTGAATAGAAAACGAATTTGATTTGATTTGAATATATAACGAATTTGATTTCAATGGAATATATAACGAATTTGATTCGAATAGAAAACCAATTTGAATTGAATCGAATAGAAAACCAATTTGAATTGAATCGAATAGAAAACCAATTTGAATTGAATCGAATAGAAAACGACTTTGGAATTGAAAACGAATTCAAATTGAATTGAAAGCGAATTGAAATGAATTCAAATTGAATTGAAATTTGAATTGAATAGAAATGAATTTTAAAACGAATTTATAAAGAAGAATTCAATTTTGATTTGAATTGAAATGGAAGTTGAATTTGTTTTTGAAACGAATTTAAAACTATTTATATAATTCGTTTTAAATAGAAATCGACGAAATATATATTATATATATAATATAATGGCCTGAATAGAACGCGCCGCGCCGCGGTAGTTCGTGAATTTCGACCATTTATTTCAAACGGACATTATGGGAGATCCGACCGTCGGATTCTCCTAAAACCGGAACCGTTGGGTTCGTATCGAAAAGAGCTTTCTAACGAATATTATAAATTTGAAATCTAACGGTTGGATTTGGAGATACGTCCAAATCAAATTCGAAAAAGGTCGTTGTAAGTGCATGTAACGGCTGGAAATTTTCGACTCCTCGAGAGTCGAAAATTCCGAGATGTTAGTGAAAGAAAGTAGAGGGTGAGGAAGAAAAGATAGAACTAATAGAATAGAAGAAGAAGAACATCAGAATCATCAGAGTAACACGAATCTCACAGCGGAACGAATAACATATAATATATAACATAACTTTGAAGTAAACAGTTATATATATACAATAGCACTTATCAGAGTACAACACTTACAACACAGCGGAAATAACTATAGCTATAAAATCTTGCATCCTCCTGCTCCAAGCTCTCCAAGTATATCTGTAAATCCCGACTACTTGACTGCCCGTACAAATTTAGGCACCCAAGAGTTTAGGGAAAACAACAAAGTAAACTCCAAGTCGGTCATGGGACTGGTATGAGTAAAATAGTTTAAAACAGGTATAGGATACCTCATAAGACCACGCCGTGAATACGGAACGGGTTTTTCCCTTATGAGTATCTGAACAACTTTGACAAGAAATATCATTGATATTATAATAATGTCTAAGTACAAATAGGTATCAATCTAGCAGAAACGCTTGCATCTCACGTTCTACATACATAGTATAAAATCATAAACCGCAGGGCGCTTATCGGAGAATGGATTCCAACAGACAAGGTATGGGAGCACCTTCTGAATAGTGTACTCTAGAGGTGATACACTCAGGTTCAACAAGAACGTCTTGCAACCCGGCCACACATGACCGCTCACTCATTTAGCTTGAGTGTCGCGAATATATTGCCACCACGGTTATAGGCCATCAAACCGTCATCCGAAGATACAGAATCAAAAAGAAGTATAAATATGAATATTCCCTAGATCGGTGACAATACACCCTGCTTGGGGATGACCCAACTAGCCATGCTGCCTAGCCCAACTTTTGTTACTTCCCGGTGTGAGGCTAGAAGCTACGTCTATCTTCAGAACATCTGATCACCATTCACTTTGAATGCCACATCGTCATACCCGCCAAATCACAAATTGACTTATCCAAAAATAACACGGGTATATAGCTAAGAGAAACGAATTCCTCCGCCACCAAACGTGAATACGTTTGAACAGATCAACTTACGCGATCCATTGGATATACTCTGTCAGACCTTCATCCATATACATTGTCCTGGGACTGGACAAACCGAAGGCACTATTCAGTATATCCATCTTAGTCACTGTTATCTAAGACTTATACAACAGCCCTTGCACTTTACTCCGTCTTCAATTTATCTTTGGCAGATATTGCTCGCAACGCTTATGCCAATACAGAGTGGTTCTTTGGATAGTAATCCAACCGGTCTCTCCATATTAACAACGTTAAAATGGTAAAAACTTTGATAGTCTGTGATTCAACTATCAAATGAAAACATGTCGGTGTACAAACAACGATCTTATTTCCAAATGGAAATTCGATCGATCAATCATCATATGTTCATATTTCCCTTTTTTCATATATTTAGAAAATATATGTTATTAATCATTGGAAAACATTTCCATAGCTTATTTTCACATCACTATTATTTCGCAACTATCAGTCCCTAACTGTAACTAGTATGAGAACAATTCTCTAAGTATCAATACGGAAGGTCGAAACCAACTGTGAAAACCCGTAACTTCCCCGTAAAGGAAAGCGCCGGATAGTTCGAGAACAAGCCACAACAGAACGCATATAAAAGAACATTTCATTGTTATTACACCAATGCATCAGATTACAAGAATATACAGAGTATAAATGAATATTACACAGAAATATCAGAGATTTAAATTACATTTAAATACATAGCAGCGGAAAATAATACAATACACAACTAGAAGAGATATACGGATACAAAGCTTTCCGGATATCATTCCAGCTGTAAACCAGGATCCTGTGAATATAAATCTGCAAAACCAAAACTACTAGCTGCCCGTGTCAAAAATAGGGGCACCCAGAGTTTAGGTTAAAACAATAAACTCCAGGTCAGTCATGTGACTGGTGTGAGAACTAAAACAGTTATAAATCTTTATTTTTAAAGTTAGGTAAATCAAGGGACCACGCCGTATAACACGGAACGGGTTTCCTCCCAAGAATACCAGTGCATAAAACAAACAGCGCAATGCTAAATAAAGAAAAATGAAGCTGTTATAAGACCCAGGTCCCATCACACAATGCAACGCAGCCGAGGATAGGGTTTTCCCTTATAACAGCCAAAGAATGCTTGATACGTTTAAAACAAATCGTTTGGTACTATTATAAGTGCATAGTGTATAAAACAACTTCAAGTCATAAGTATCAATCATAGACGGCATAAGTGCCCCATAACACTATGTCGCCATATATAAGTTTACAATCAAAACCGCAAGACGTCGTATTGGAAGTTGGGTTATCATTTATGGTATGAACCGAGGCTAGGGGCAAGATCCTCAACCGATTCGAGACTGCCTAGCCTGAGTCTCAGGCAAGCGCGCAGGCAAGCCTTGGAGCGACAGGGCCGGTCCACCGATGTGGATTATTATACCTGAGCACTACGTTTCGCCGCCCTTTGGGGCGTAAGCGAGCCAACTAAATGACTCCATCGGTTCGAGAACGACCGATCAATCCGAGGCGCCTCGCAACAGCAACAACAACATAAGTCAAACTCGTCAGGGTGTGTAAAACCACTGACGCCACTTTTAGCTAGGAGGAAACGTAGGCCCTCCCTGAGGTCCGTCTCCCGTTTTTGGTTCATACCGGGTGTGAAACTCGCGAATCAACGTTACACAAAGCTACGCCACAAAGGCCGTGCTTCGATCATCAACCACAAGACTTTTCTTTTCAACAGAAGCCTTGATCATTTGCATCTTAGCATGCCACAGAGGCAATTCACTCCATGCGATTGATATCCATCAATATATAACCCCTTAGCTCGTACGTCTCAGAGAAGGGCGTTAAGCAAGAGAATAAATTCTCCGCCGCCAAACAGATATATATTTAATAGAGATCAATCACACGGACTAAAATCCAATGTCAGACACACAGTCCATTTACAAGTCCGTTCTAGGTCTGAACGAAACCGGAGGCACCTAGTACCCCGCATATCCATCGATCTCCAAGTACGTCTGGACGACCACTAACTGATTCCCTCCTCTTGGGTGTACGGCCCAATCAAGATCATCAGTAATCACCCAAACGACGTGAAGACTTCCGGTCTTCGACCATCGTCTTCATCTTCGACTTATCGTCGGATCAGTTATTCAGAATGGGATAAACCCGGTCTTTCCGAATAACTCGCGTATATTTTAAATAAGTGTTACACAACACAACATACGCCTCATTCCAATTCATTAGTCACTAACCGTAAATTAATCAAGAGAATAATTCCCCAAATATTAACCCCGAAGGCCGAAACCAACATCAGATCAATATCCAGAAAACCATTCTGCTTGGCTAACCGACAGTTAGTTTCTAAATTTCACATTCATAGGGAAAGGTTCCCATTAATTTTATCCAAGATAAATTCCTTGAATTTATTCTTTAATCATCTTTTGAATTTCGATTCAACTAGTCGGGATTAACGAACCTTACCGAAGTAATCATTTGTTTTAATTTCCCAATCCCAACCTATTCATCCCATGAAGTAAAACTGGTGATACTTCATATCTAACACCACGGTGTTATCGGTAGATTCAATTACCATTTCACGTTCAAATTTAATTAAAGATTTAACTAACGCCTGGAGCAAAACCGGTGATACTCCATTTCGATTATTTCAATCTAATTAAAGATTCATTAAAACTCCACTTAGTTTTAATCGCTAACTGGGTTAAAGAATCAGTGTCATTTTAAACACGGTTCACGATAAACCCAAATTCACATTCCATTAATTATCGGGTTAAAGAACGAGTGTTATTTAAAAACACCATTCACGGTAAACCCAAGAATCAATATCAATTCAATTCCAATTAAATATTGTTTAATTGGTACACTTTATTAAATCTAAATAAAAAGATTTAATCTTTTCTCAACTGGGTTCAAGAACAGTGTTAGTGAAGACACCATTCACGACAAACCCAAATCACATTTGATATTCAATATAAGGCTCTGAATAGAAAATATATCGGCTTATATTCAATATCAAATTCTATGATTAACAAATGTCGTATTGGAAATAACGATATAAATATGTATCTTTCAAATTTCCATAACATCCGTATAATCACGAATTCCAACAACGAAATATTCCGAAGACAATTTCGATTCAATTTCACTCCAATGCAATCATTGGAAATTCTGGTTATTTTTTAAAACCCTTTTCAAATTTAATTTATTTATTTAAAAATAAATAGAATTATAATTCTAGTTCAAAACTAGTTCATTTCGATAAAAATCTATTTTTATCTTTTCAAATATGGAGTTTTTCATCTCAATTCTTTTTAAATCATTTCTTATGATTTTACACAAATTATTACTATTTTTAATAATTTTATCAAGGCCCGTACAGTCGATTTCCAACAACGGCCATCGAACTGCACTTACAGCGACCTTTTTCGAATTTGATTTGGACGTATCTCCAAATCCAACCATTAGATTTCAAATTTCTAACATTCGTTAGAAAGTTCTTTTCGATACGAACCCAACGGTTCCGGTTTTAGGAGAATCCGACGGTCGGATCTCCCGTAATGTCCGTTTGAAATAAATGGTCGAAATTCACGAACTACCGCGGCTCGGCGCGTTCTATTCAGGCCATTATATTATATATATAATATATATAATATATACTTCGTCGATTTCTATTTAAAACGAATTATATAAATAGTTTTAAAATCGTTTCAAAAGCAATTTCAACTTTCTTTTCAATTCAAATCAAAATTGAATTTTTCTTTATAAATTCGTTTTAAATTCATTTCTATTCAATTCAAATTTCAATTCAATTTGAATTCATTTCAATTCGCTTTCAATTCAATTTGAATTCGTTTTCAATTCAATTCATTTCGAAATCGTTTTTAATTCAATTCATTTCGAAATCGTTTTTAATTCAATTCATTTCGAAATCGTTTAAAATCGATATAAATATCGTTTACGTCAAAATGGCGTCACTCTAATCAACACGGCTTGATAAATTTCTATTTTCAAATATTCTATTTCAAATATTTCTTTTTCAAAATAGTTGTTATTATCAAAATATTTCGTTCAACACATGACCAATCTCAATGGATGAGTACTGTCAACACATGAACCTTTATTTTATATTGATAAAGATGTAAATTTTATTACTAAAATATTTCGTTCAACACATGACCAATCTCAATGGATGAGTACTGTCAACACATGAACCTTTATTTTATATTGATAAAGATGTAAATTTTATTACTAAAATATTTCGTTCAACACATGACCAATCTCAATGGATGAGTACTGTCAACACATGAACCTTTATTTTATATTGGTAAAGATGTAAATTTTATTACTAAAATATTTCGTTCAACACATGACCAATCTCAATGGATGAGCACTGTCAACACATGAACCTTTATTTTATATTAATAAAGATGTAAATTTTATTACTAAAATATTTCGTTCAACACATGACCAATCTCAATGGATGAGTACTGTCAACACATGAACCTTTATTTTATATTATTCTTTGCTTTCTAAATTGGAATGAGGCCCAATCAATCACCATATAAAATTAATTATATGGATTTTCATACAACACATGTATATAATAGTATTGAAAAATAATCAACCATCAACCAAAGTGCACTACACTGTATAAGCATCAAATATAGATATCTAACGCTTATAACAGCCTGTCAATCAATCGATCGACATATTAAATCAATCGGGATGAGTGAACTTCAAATTTCATCCCAACACCCGTGTGGGGTTTCAAACAATCAAACGCATATTTTATTTGTGCAGTTGGGCGATGTGTAAAATTTATCGACCCAATCAATGTCCTTCAAATAGGTGTACATAAACAAACCGTCCGGTTTGTAAATGAATATTTTATTTTATTCACTTCACGTTAAAAATTATATTTTTAACGATAAAACATTTTATTTTAACATATGAATTTCTATTCAGTTCATTCTTTAAATAAAATGATATTTTTATTTTTCTAACATATTTTAGAAAATTTCGGCGGCATAACGGCACGATACTAGAAACGGGACAAGGTCTAGCCTCATCCCCGGTCTAGTGAAGGCCCACGCCATTCACACATCAATCAAATCAATTTCATTTCACCAAACAATTCAATTCAAACCAAAGCATCTAACTAATTTATGCAACCAAACAAACAAGTCCATGGTCTGTGGACGATTGTGTCGAGTGCTACTAAGCACCGTCTGCATCCTAGTATATATATATAACTAGAAAAAGAAATTGAAAGGTGAGAAATTCTCACAGATAGCTATCCAACTTCACGGCACTTCATTTAGAGAAATCTTCATCGTTCTCGCCTTTTTGTCACCTTCGCTGACCGTGGCCACTACATATATAAAAATCGAATTTTTTACTATGCTATTCAATATATAAAAATCACATTTTTATTTCGATGTTCAATATATAAAAATCACATTTTTCTTCGATGTTCAATATATAAAAATCACATTTTTCTTCGATGTTCAATATATAAAAATCACATTTTTACTATTTCCAAAACAAAGTATATTTTTCTATTTTCAAAACAAAGTATATTTTTCTATTTTCAAAACAAAGTATATTTTTCTATTTTCAAAACAAAGTATATTTTTCTATTTTCAAAACAAAGTATATTTTTCTATTTTCAAAACAAAGTATATTTTTCTATTTTCAAAACAAAGTATATTTTTCTATTTTCAAAACAAAGTATATTTTTCTATTTTCAAAACAAAGTATATTTTTCTATTTTCAAAACAAAGTATATTTATTCAAAAAAAAAACCCATGTATATTTATTCAAAAAAAAAACCTATGTAAAACAGGAGATTACCTTCTCCTTCACGGGTTCAACATTCCCAGTCCTTTCCAAAATCGAACTGCCGAACCCCACATCGTCCAATTCGATCAACCACCGCCTCGCCTAGGGATCGCCAGCACTAGATCGGACCATGCCACTTTGACGCCGCCGATGCCGCCTTTCTCCAGCTCCGACCCCGGCCCACTCGATGGCCATTCGCCTCCCCAAACCGTGATGAAACAGCGGCCCTTTGAGGCAAAAATTGACCAGAGGTTCAATGCCATTCACGATCAGTCCTATACCAACTCGAAGAGCTTGAGAAGCACCGCTATTTATGTTTTGAAATCGTTTCCCAATTCGAACGAGGATAGGTGCGATTAAGGGGGGATTCGGGAGGGTTTCAGTCGTCGATAATGTTTGGTGGCGGCTGCTGAATAACAGGCGGGACAAACTAGGGTTAGGGTTGGCTTTAAGGAGTATTTATAATAATTTAAATTATTATTTAATTCTACATTTTATTGATATCGCATCCGAACTCTGAAAGAACTCCAACGACTGTCGCCCCTAGCTAAATACCCCCATTCCGAACACAATGGGATATGTATCGTAGGTTGATTCGGACGTTACGATCAGCTTCCGTTGAATTTATATTTAAATCGCTATATTGAATTTTAAACGTACCTTTCAAATTACCGGGGTCACATACTAACTAGAAAAATTCCAGAAAAATATTTTCTAGCTTCGTATTGACGATACGGTCCTAACAAAACTAGTTTCGTCGAATTCTGAGACCGTTGGAAAAATGGCCATTTTCCAGTCGATTAAAATCAACTGAAACTGGTCAAACGCGTTTTCCTTTGCCCCGCTCACATATTGATTCGAAAAATAATGAAATTTGAAACCTAGCAATAACTTGACATCCCGGACCCAACAAAACTGGTTTCGTCGAAATCCGAAGTCGTTTGCAAAAATGTCCATTTTTAAGGGCCTGAATTCCATAACGACTATCCAGAATTTTCAACCGGACATATCTTTTGATTCCCGCTACGAAATTTCGATTGGTCGGATTCGTTGGAAAGATATTACCAATTAGATCCTAATGTTTTTGGTTTCACTAAAATCCGGATTGTTTTGCACCCGGTACATTCCATTGAAGCTTGAAATCGAATTATCGAACTACCGCGCCATTTTCAATTCTATTTATAATTTAAATAAGTATTTATATTCTAACGACGAGCTATATAAATATATACATTCGAATTATATTCAAAATAAATTTTTCGTCGATATTATTTAAAATAATCCATTTTAAATAATCAAAATTCATTAAAATTGCCAAAATAAAAATTTTAAACTGGCCCAGATTTTCGGGTTGTTACACCAACATCAGATCGTCACTTAGAAAACCGTTCAACTTACCCTCTCCAGTCAGTTTCTGAATTTGCTTAACTCTATTTCTTAAATTCTTATCATGAAAACATTTCATTTTCTATGTTTAGAAAACGTATCTGACTATATTTGGAAAACGTTTCCAAAACTCATTTACGGATTTCCAATGAACGTTGTATAAAACATCGTTTCGCTTAATCCATTTATCGCTTATTCCTTAGCTTTATTCCTAATCAACCTTTTAGATCGAACCTCAACTATTCCTTTGTCAATTCTGAAGTCAATCAAGTTGGGGTATAATTACCTCTCAGACCTTAATTTAACAACGTCCTTTACTGTGAAATAGATGAAGCTCGTCACTCACTTTTTCCAATCATCTGTTTACGCAAATTCTCGGATTCAGGTTACGTATCCACTTCTTATATGACAGTGTTTGATTATAACTATAACGTTATAATTTCTACTTCTGCAATATCTAACCTAAATTATAACTTTATCTCCTAACTCGAGTAATTTAACAGACACCTAATTTCTAAATCAATAACTAAATCTTGATTTAAACCCTGAAAAGTAAATAGTACTTTCCCGAATTCACTATAATCGAATTCGACGTATAACTCTCTTTCGAGTAATCTCTATTCGATTAACTCTCCCTTTTTAATAACTGATATTCGATAAACTCTATTTCGATTAACTCCTATCGAATAACTAATATTCGAATAACTCTTCTTGGTTGGCTCTATTTCATTAACTCTTATCGAATAACAAATATTCGATTTTCTTAAATGTGTCAATTCTTATCGAATAACTAACATCCGATTTAACTTAAATGGATTTACCCTTATCGAATAACTTATTCGATTAACTCAACTTGATTTTCTTAACTCGATTATCTCACTCGATTACTTAACTCGATTACTTAACTCGATAAATCTTAATTCTAATCGATTTACTCCATTTCGATTCAACTTAATTCAAATTGATTAACTTAACTCAAATTGATTAACTCTTTTCGAATAACTAAACTCGATTTAACTCTTCTCGAATAACTACATTCAATTAACTCAAATTGAATAACTAATATTCAATTAACTCTTACGTGTTTAACTCTATTCGAATAACTAATTCGAATAACTCTAATGTGTTTAACTCTATTCGAATAACTAATTCGAATAACTCTAATGTGTTTAACTCTATTCAAATATCTAATTCGAATAACTCATTTCGAATAACTAAATTCGATTAACTCTTTTAACTTTACTCGAATAACTATATTCGAGTAACACCTTCTTTCGAATAACTATATTCGATTAACTCTTCGACTAACTCCTTTGGATTAACTAACTTCGAATAACTCCTTTGGATTAGCTAACTTCGAATAACTCCTTTGGATTAACTAACTTCGAATAACTCCTTTGGATTAACTAACTTCGAATAACTCCTTTGGATTAGCTAACTTCGAATAACTCCTTTGGATTAACTAACTTCGAATCACTCCTTTGGATTAACTAACTTCGAATAACTCCTTTGGATTAACTAACTCCGAATAACTCCTTTGGATTAACTAACTCCGAATAACTCCTTTGGATTAACTAACTTCGAATAACTCCTTTGGATTAACTCTTCGACTAACTCCTTCAGATTAACTCTTCGATTAACTCCTTCGGATTAACTAACTTCGAATAACTCCTTTGGATTAACTAACTTCGAATAACTCCTTTGGATTAACTAACTTCGAATAACCAATATTCGATAACTCCTCATCGTATAAATAATATTCGATAACTCTTCTCAAATGGATAACATTTGATTTCTCCACACGAATAAACTATATTCGATTTCTCTTCTCTCGAATACTCTATATTTGATAACTCTACTTCGAATAAGTGATATTCGGCAACTCTACTCGATTAACTCCACTTGGATAGCTCTAACTGGTCAACTCTAATTGGTCAACTCTAACTGAGTAACTCTAACTGATCAACTCTAACTGGTCAACTTTAACTGGTCAACTTTAACTGGTCAACTCTAACTGGTCAACTTTAACTGGTCAACTCTAACTGGTCAACTTTAACTGGTCAACTCTAACTGTTTATCTTTAACTGGTAAACTTTAACTGGTTAACTCAAATGGTTTAACCTAACTGGTTAACTCAAATGGTTTAACCTAACTTGATTTACTTGTCTCGATTAACTGAACTAATCCACTTAGTTTAACTTAGTTAATTCACTTTGATTAACTCTAACCGATTTACTTAGTTTAACTCAGCTAATTCACTTTGATTAACCCAACTAATTTACTTCGATTAACCAATTGGTTTAACTTGACTAATTCACTTAGTTTGACGCAACTAATTCACTTTGATTTATAAATTAGTTTAACTTAACTAAGTCACTTAGTTTGACGCAACTAATTCACTTTGATTTACCAATTAGTTTAACTTAACTAATTCACTTCGATTAACCGCTTGGTTTATCTTAACTAATTTACTTTGGTTAACTTAACCAATTACTTTGATTAACTCGACTAACTTGCTTTGGTAAACCTAACAAATTACTTTGTTTAACTCCACTAACTTTGCTTTGGTTAACCTAACCAATTACTTTGTTTAATCCTTTTATCACACTCTGGTATTTCTTATGGTTTTTAACACATTACCTAACAATGATGAATATCGTCCAACCACACGTACTCACAACAGATTATATACATCACATTTATATATCACAATACATAAATCACAGTAAAAATAACTGTTGAGGAATCCAGTTGGATTCCTCCAACCTGTTTCCCTGCATCCACAGATGTTAAACAACACCAGTATAATATTCTGATAAACAGAATCAACATATAATTATTTGACGGTTTATATATATACATACGTAAATATATATATAAAATCTCTACTAACTGACTAGCAGTTCAAGCAAACAATCAACACACAGTCAAACAGACAATATTTTAACAGTTCTAAGAATACAACGTGAAAATAAAACTGTTTAGAGTTTGTGAGATTTACTCACATTGGCGCGTTAATCGTTAAATAACGGTTTGTGTTATTTGACTCAGTTGGACAATTTATTTCGCCATAAATTGTAACGAGCTCCGATGGACTTCCCGTCAGTTCCATGACATAGCCATTGTTCATACGATCTTAACGCAACTGACGGCGTCAAATTCTGATAACGTGTGAGTAAGATATAAGGGTTACAAGTTATACACTCATTTTTAAATTAAATTAAAACTAAACCTTAACTTTAATTGGGCTTTACTTCTCTTTCTGGCCCATCAGCCGACACTACCTTTTTGAACCCGTACCCGCTACCCTCGTCTCCCCTAAACCAGAAAATCCCGCAGCTGCTCCTTCATCTCTCCATTGTCGTATCCTCCTGCTATCCAAGCTTCCTCCCTACCCCATGATTCTCAAACTCAAATATACCGAACTCCTTCTATTCCCCTCCTCATTCTCCTCATCACCACAAGGTACAGCTCGCGTCCTCCTCCAGGACTCCGACTCCAGCAAATTCTACGACGTAGCTAGACACCATCAACAACATTCTGCTCTGAATCCCATAAAAATCCATACGCAGATACTAAATCGCATGGTGAAACCGAATCCGCCTTCCATTCTGACTTCAATCGCCTGAGATTCCTCCAATCCCAAACCCTAGTTTGCTGCCCTATTTTCGAACGATGGAAAATTCGATCGAACTCAGAACAAAATACATCGAGGCACCCAGAATCTTTACACGAGCTTAGAAATATAGTTTATGTGATTTTAGGAGAATTATTTCTATTTGTTTTGATTTAATTTCTTTGGGGAAAAATTGTTTGCTGTGATAGTTTATACGGGTTATATAGCCTGTTGGTGGTAGGTAGCGTTTGTGGTAGGGATTGAAGGCCGTGTGGCCTGTGCAGAACCTCAGAAAATGGGAGGGATATTTTCAATCTGATTTTTGTTATTTATTTACTCGATTTTCTCCTTGCATCTGCCTTCTAAAAATCCCAGCGACTATATACGATCCCCTAAAATCACGAAAACTGACATGCTGCTAGAGTTCGTCATTACGGACCCAACGAACTGGTTTCATCGAATTCCGACTTCGTATGCTCACACAACGTATTTTTAGCTTTCAAAATACTGACTATTTTTCACTCTAAAAATCCGTACGGCCACACAGTGACTCTAAAAATCACGAAACTAGAAATCTAACAACTATTTGATATTGCGGATCCAACAAAACTGGTTTCGTCGAATTCCGACTTCGTTTGCAAAAGTGGCTATTTTTAGACCCTTGGGTAATCCATTTAAATATATAAATATATTTAAATAAATTAAATTAAATATAAATAAATTTATATTACCGTATATATTAACAGTGGAATACCATACGACTCCAGAAAAATTATATGTTTGATATTCCAAGTTCAGATTGAATCGAATTTCAATTTATATTGAAATTCCCTTTTATAACGTATATAAAGCGTTACGAATTATATACGAATTCCATAGCGACTTTTCTGAAATTTGATTTGGACGTAACTCAAAATCTACACGACGAAATCCCGATTTTTCTTCTCCACTAGAAAGATATACCCCATCAGCTCCACACGTTTCTTGTTTCACAGAAATCCGGCTTAGAATGAATCATGTATATTCAGTTGAAGTTCAACTCGCCAAATAGCGAACTGCCGCGCCATTTCGAGCTTGATTATAATTATATTATAAATTATACGTTCAACTATCGTTTATTTAATATATTCGTTATTTAAATAATTAAATAACTTAATTATTATACCTTACAAAACGCGCCATTACAGACTTCCCCCCTTAAAATAATTTCGTCCTCGAAATTGCTAAGCTAGGAAAATGCTACTAACTCTACTAACTAGATTTAAAAATCTTTTTTGTTTACCTCTAAATTTCAGTTTCGACTGTACTCATTTAATTTTAATTAATTTATTAATTCATTTCCGACCAACTAAAATTTTCAAAAATTCTAAAAATTTTCTAACACCTTAAATTTTCGAAAAATTTCGCCATAACCTTCTTTGTGCGCATCAATACGTCAAACCACAACTCGCCTCTCTAGGCCTCCTCCAATCCAAAAGAAAATCAAACAGCCAAGCGGCTTGCCAATTCGGCTCATAAAATCCAAACTCATATATAATATAAACTTGTACCTTTTTGTCGGTCGTATCATTATATCCTTTTGATATGTTATCACTTCTGCATATATCATGGTCATTCCATTCAGTTTATATCCTCAAACCAAATCATTCGCTTATACCCAAACCGAATTCCATCCAAACTCCAATATCAAATTTCAAACTATTGACTTATCAATTTGGTTCCATTCTAGATTATCTCTAATCCAATTCCATTTTATTTAACTCAGTTCAAGTTAAATTTCAATTTATTTTTACCATCTCATTTTATTTAACTTCATTAGTTAAATTTTAATTCCAGAACTTAAGTTCCTGGGTTTCTTTCAAATCAATTTGAAATCATAATGCCAATTCAAAACCTTTGAATTTCTAAACAACTTGGTTTCTCAAAACAAATTCAAAATCAAAACCTTTGGTAGTAATCCGTCACTTAGAACTTGAAAATGAACACTGATGATGTCTAGATTCATCATCAGAATCTATTTTCCAGCTATCGAAGTGAGTTCAATACTATATCATTTTCAATTTGAAAAACATTTTCAAAATCTCCCAGGAATTTAAAATTTCCTTATTTTAATTCCAAATCTGATTTAAATTCATATTTAATTCAAACTATTTCATATATTACATTCATATGAATTCTGATTGGTCATTTATGACCATTTCACCCTTTTATAATCTAATTCGATTATAATAACAACCAACACAATCAATATACTATAATAATTTCAAGATATATATTTCTTCTATAAACAAATATATTTTGGGAAAAATTATTTCATTTACCCTCTTTCAAAACATACCATGACGGTTCATCGTATTCGAGTGTTTAGTAACCCTTATCGATACAGTGGATCAACTGATCGACCAGAATTCATAAGCCACTCAACCAATGAGTCTCCACAATATAAAACCATTTTATATTGAATAACAATTACGCGCTCATATATATACACTCAAACTCAATCTAGGATATTACTAATCCCATCTCTATCAAGTTATGCCACAGAACCATGGTAATCACTTAACTTAAGCTCTGATACCAACTGTAACGGCTGGAAATTTTCGACTCCTCGAGAGTCGAAAATTCCGAGATGTTAGTGAAAGAAAGTAGAGAGTGAGGAAGAAAAGATAGAACTAATAGAATAGAAGAAGAAGAACATCAGAATCATCAGAGTAACACGAATCTCACAGCGGAACGAATAACATATAATATATAACATAACTTTGAAGTAAACAGTTATATATATACAATAGCACTTATCAGAGTACAACACTTACAACACAGCGGAAATAACTATAGCTAAAAAATCTTGCAGCCTCCTGCTCCAAGCTCTCCAAGTATATCTGTAAATCCCGACTACTTGACTGCCCGTACAAATTTAGGCACCCAAGAGTTTAGGGAAAACAACAAAGTAAACTCCGGGTCAGTCATGGGACTGGTATGAGTAAAATAGTTTAAAACAGGTATAGGATACCTCATAAGACCACGCCGTGAATACGGAACGGGTTTTTCCCTTATGAGTATCTGAAAAACTTTGACAAGCAATATCATTGATATTATAATAAAGTCTAAGTACAAATAGGTATCAATCTAGCAGAAACGCTTGCATCTCACGTTCTACATACATAGTATAAAATCATAAACCGCAGGGCGCTTATCGGAGAATGGATTCCAACAGACAAGGTATGGGAGCACCTTCTGAATAGTGTACTCTAGAGGTGATACACTCAGGTTCAACAAGAACGTCTTGCAACCCGGCCACACATGACCGCTCACTCATTTAGCTTGAGTGTCGCGAATATATTGCCACCACGGTTATAGGCCATCAAACCGTCATCCGAAGATACAGAATCAAAAAGAAGTATAAATATGAATATTCCCTAGATCGGTGACAATACACCCTGCTTGGGGATGACCCAACTAGCCATGCTGCCTAGCCCAACTTTTGTTACTTCCCGGTGTGAGGCTAGAAGCTACGTCTATCTTCAGAACATCTGATCACCATTCACTTTGAATGCCACATCGTCATACCCGCCAAATCACAAATTGACTTATCCAAAAATAACACGGGTATATAGCTAAGAGAAACGAATTCCTCCGCCACCAAACGTGAATACGTTTGAACAGATCAACTTACGCGATCCATTGGATATACTCTGTCAGACCTTCTTCCATATACATTGTCCTGGGACTGGACAAACCGAAGGCACTATTCAGTATATCCATCTTAGTCACTGTTATCTAAGACTTATACAACAGCCCTTGCACTTTACTCCGTCTTCAATTTATCTTTGGCAGATATTGCTCGCAACGCTTATGCCAATACAGAGTGGTTCTTTGGATAGTAATCCAGCCGATCTCTCCATATTAACAACGTTAAAATGGTAAAAACTTTGATAGTCTGTGATTCAACTATCAAATGAAAACATGTCGGTGTACAAACAACGATCTTATTTCCAAATGGAAATTCGATCGATCAATCATCATATGTTCATATTTCCCTTTTTTCATATATTTAGAAAATATATGTTATTAATCATTGGAAAACATTTCCATAGCTTATTTTCACATCACTATTATTTCGCAACTATCAGTCCCTAACTGTAACTAGTATGAGAACAATTCTCTAAGTATCAATACGGAAGGTCGAAACCAATATCAGATCGTCACTTAGAAAACCGTTCAACTTACCCTCTCTAGTCAGTTTCTGAATTTGCTTAACTCTATTTCTTAAATTCTTATCATGAAAACATTTCATTTTCTATGTTTAGAAAACATATCTGACTATATTTGGAAAACGTTTCCAAAACTCATTTACGGATTTCCAATGAACGTTGTATAAAACATCGTTTCGCTTAATCCATTTATCGCTTATTCCTTAGCTTTATTCCTAATCAACCTTTTAGATCGAACCACAACTATTCCTTTGTCAATTCTGAAGTCAATCAAGTTGGGGTATAATTACCTCTCAGACCTTAATTTAACAACGTCCTTTACTGTGAAATAGATGAAGCTCGTCACTCACTTTTTCCAATCATCTGTTTACGCAAATTCTCGGATTCAGGTTACGAATCCACTTCTTATATGACAGTGTTTGATTATAACTATAACGTTATAATTTCTACTTCTGCAATATCTAACCTAAATTATAACTTTATCTCCTAACTCGAGTAATTTAACAGACACCTAATTTCTAAATCAATAACTAAATCTTGATTTAAACCTTGGAAAGTAAATAGTACTTTCCCGAATTCACTACAATCGAATTCGACGTATAACTCTCTTTCGAGTAATCTCTATTCGATTAACTCTCCCTTTTTAATAACTGATATTCGATAAACTCTATTTCGATTAACTCCTATCGAATAACTAATATTCGAATAACTCTTCTTGGTTGGCTCTATTTCATTAACTCTTATCGAATAACAAATATTCGATTTTCTTAAATGTGTCAATTCTTATCGAATAACTAACATCCGATTTAACTTAAATGGATTTACCCTTATCGAATAACTTATTCGATTAACTCAACTTGATTTTCTTAACTCGATTATCTCACTCGATTACTTAACTCGATAAATCTTAATTCTAATCGATTTACTCCATTTCGATTCAACTTAATTCAAATCGATTAACTTAACTCAAATTGATTAACTCTTTTCGAATAACTAAATTCGATTTAACTCTTCTCGAATAACTACATTCGATTAACTCAAATTGAATAACTAATATTCAATTAACTCTTACGTGTTTAACTCTATTCGAATAACTAATTCGAATAACTCTAATGTGTTTAACTCTATTCGAATAACTAATTCGAATAACTCTAATGTGTTTAACTCTATTCAAATATCTAATTCGAATAACTCATTTCGAATAACTAAATTCGATTAACTCTTTTAACTTTACTCGAATAACTATATTCGATTAACACCTTCTTTCGAATAACTATATTCGATTAACTCTTCGACTAACTCCTTTGGATTAACTAACTTCGAATAACTCCTTTGGATTAGCTAACTTCGAATAACTCCTTTGGATTAGCTAACTTCGAATAACTCCTTTGGATTAACTAACTTCGAATAACTCCTTTGGATTAGCTAACTTCGAATAACTCCTTTGGATTAACTAACTTCGAATAACTCCTTTGGATTAACTAACTTCGAATAACTCCTTTGGATTAACTAACTTCGAATAACTCCTTTGGATTAACTAACTTCGAATAACTCCTTTGGATTAACTCTTCGACTAACTCCTTCGGATTAACTCTTCGATTAACTCCTTCGGATTAACTAACTTCGAATAACTCCTTTGGATTAACTAACTTCGAATAACTCCTTTGGATTAACTAACTTCGAATAACCAATATTCGATAACTCCTCATCGTATAAATAATATTCGATAACTCTTCTCAAATGGATAACATTTGATTTCTCCACTCGAATAAACTATATTCGATTTCTCTTCTCTCGAATACTCTATATTCGATAACTCTACTTCGAATAAGTGATATTCGGCAACTCTACTCGATTAACTCCACTTGGATAACTCTAACTGGTCAACTCTAACTAGTCAACTCTAACTGAGTAACTCTAACTGATCAACTCTAACTGGTCAACTTTAACTGGTCAACTTTAACTGGTCAACTCTAACTGGTCAACTTTAACTGGTCAACTCTAACTGGTCAACTTTAACTGGTCAACTCTAACTGTTTATCTTTAACTGGTAAACTTTAACTGGTTAACTCAAATGGTTTAACCCAACTGGTTAACTCAAATGGTTTAACCTAACTTGATTTACTTGTCTCGATTAACTGAACTAATCCACTTAGTTTAACTTAGTTAATTCACTTTGATTAACTCTAACCGATTTACTTAGTTTAACTCAGCTAATTCACTTTGATTAACCCAACTAATTTACTTCGATTAACCAATTAGTTTAACTTGACTAATTCACTTAGTTTGACGCAACTAATTCACTTTGATTTACAAATTAGTTTAACTTAACTAAGTCACTTAGTTTGACGCAACTAATTCACTTTGATTTACCAATTAGTTTAACTTAACTAATTCACTTCGATTAACCGCTTGGTTTATCTTAACTAATTTACTTTGGTTAACTTAACCAATTACTTTGATTAACTCGACTAACTTGCTTTGGTAAACCTAACAAATTACTTTGTTTAACTCCACTAACTTTGCTTTGGTTAACCTAACCAATTACTTTGTTTAATCCTTTTATCACACTCTGCTATTTCTTATGGTTTTTAACACATTACCTAATAATGATGAATATTGTCCAACCACACGTACTCACAACAGATTATATACATCACATTTATATATCACAATACATAAATCACAGTAAAAATAACTGTTGAGGAATCCGGTTGGATTCCTTCAACCTGTTTCCCTGCATCCACAGATGTTAAACAACACCGGTATAATATTCTGATAAACAGAATCAACATATAACTATTTGACGGTTTATATATATATATACATACGTAAATATATATATAAAATCTCTACTAACTGACTAGCAGTTCAAGCAAACAATCAACACACAGTCAAACAGACAATATTTTAACAGTTCTAAGAATACAACGTGAAAATAAAACTGTTTAGAGTTTGTGAGATTTACTCACATTGGCGCGTTAATCGTTAAATAACGGTTTGCGTTATTTGACTCAGTTGGACAATTTATTTCACCATAAATTGTAACGAGCTCCGATGGACTTCCCGTCAGTTCCATGACATAGCCATTGTCCATACGATCTTAACGCAACTGACGGCGTCAAATTCTGATAACGTGTGAGTAAGATATAAGGGTTACAAGTTATACACTCATTTTTAAATTAAATTAAAACTAAACCTTAACGTTAATTGGGCTTTACTTCTCTTTCTGGCCCATCAGCCGACACTACCTTTTTGAACCCGTACCCGCTACCCTCGTCTCCCCCAAACCAGAAAATCCCGCAGCTGCTCCTTCATCTCTCCATTGTCGTATCCTCCTGCTATCCAAGCTTCCTCCCTACCCCATGATTCTCAAACTCAAATACACCGAACTCCTTCTCTTCCCCTCCTCATCCTCCTCATCACCACAAGGTACAGCTCGCGTCCTCCTCCAGGACTCCGACTCCAGCAAATTCTACGACGTAGCTAGACACCATCGACAACATTCTGCACCGAATCCCATAAAAATCCATACGCAGATACTAAATCGCATGGTGAAACCGAATCCGCCTTCCATTCTGACTTCAATCGCCTGAGATTCCTCCAATCCCAAACCCTAGTTTGCTGCCCTATTTTCGAACGATGAAAAATTCGATCGAACTCAGAACAAAATACATCGAGGCACCCAGAATCTTTACACGAGCTTAGAAATATAGTTTATGTGATTTTAGGAGAATTATTTCTATTTGTTTTGATTTAATTTCTTTGGGGAAAAATTGTTTGCTGTGATAGTTTATACGGGTTATATAGCCTGTTGGTGGTAGGTAGCGTTTGTTGTAGGGATTGAAGGCCGTGTGGCCTGTGCAGAACCTCAGAAAATGGGAGGGATATTTTCAATTTGATTTTTGTAATTTATTTACTCGATTTTCTCCTTGCATCTGCCTTCTAAAAATCCCAGCGACTATATACGATCCCCTAAAATCACGAAAACTGACATGCTGCTAGAGTTCGTCATTACGGACCCAACGGAACTGGTTTCATCGAATTCCGACTTCGTATGCTCACACAACGTATTTTTAGCTGTCAAAATACTGACTATTTTTCACTCTAAAAATCCGTACGGCCACACAGTGACTCTAAAAATCACGAAACTGGAAATCTAACAACTATTTGATATTGCGGATCCAACAAAACTGGTTTCATCGAATTCCGACTTCGTTTGCAAAAGTGGCTATTTTTAGACCCTTGGGTAATCCATTTAAATATATAAATATATTTAAATAAATTAAATTAAATATAAATAAATTTATATTACCGTATATATTCACAGTGGAATACCATACGACTCCAGAAAAATTATATGTTTGATATTCCAAGTTCAGATTGAATCGAATTTCAATTTATATTGAAATTCCCTTTTATAACGTATATAAAGCGTTACGAATTATATACGAATTCCATAGCGACTTTTCTGAAATTTGATTTGGACGTAACTCAAAATCTACACGACGAAATCCCGATTTTTCTTCTCTACTAGAAAGATATACTCCATCAGCTCCACACGTTTCTTGTTTCACAGAAATCCGGCTTAGAATGAATCATGTATATTCAGTTGAAGTTCAACTCGCCAAATAGCGAACTGCCGCGCCATTTCGAGCTTGATTATAATTATATTATAAATTATACGTTCAACTATCGTTTATTTAATATATTCGTTATTTAAATAATTAAATAACTTAATTATTATACCTTACAAAACACGCCATTACAGTGCAGTTCGATGGCCGTTGATGGAAATTGACTGTACGGGCCTTGATAAAATTATTAAAAATAGTAATAATTTGTGTAAAATCATAAGAAGTGATTTGAGAAAAATTGGGGTGAAAAACTCCATATTTGAAAAGATAAAAATAGATTTTTATCGAAATGAACTAGTTTTGAACTAAATTTAAAACCCAATTATTTTTAAATAAATAAATTAGATTTAAAAAGGGGTTTTAAATAATCGGAATTTCTAATATATTTGATTGGATTTGAAATGGGTTTATCGTGAACGGTGTTTTAAATAACACTAGTTCTTTAACCCGATAACAAATAGAATGTGATTTGGGTTTGTCGTGAACTGTGTTTTAAATAACACCTAGTTCTTTAACCCAGTAAAAGGAGTTTTAACGAATCTGCAATTAGGTTGAAATGTGAATCTATAATCTAAATTATCAAATTTAGAAATGAGCGAGAGTGGAGTATCACCAGTTTTGCTCCAGAACGATAGTCAAATCTTTAATTAGATTTGAACGTGAAAAGGTAATTAATTTTACCGATAACACCGTGGTGTTAGATGTGGAGTATTACTAGTTTTGCTTCATGGGATGAATAGGTTGGGATTGGGAAATAAAATAAATAATTACTTCGGTGTGGTTCGCTAATCTCGACTAATTTAGAAAACCATAATTTGGTTTGAAACGACATCCAAAGGAAGATTAAAGGATAAATTTTAAAGAATTTATCTTGGATAAAATTAATGGGAACCTTTCCCTAAAAATGTGATTTTGTGAATAAAAGAATATTCTGAATTGGAATGAGGCGTATGTTGTGTTTATGTAACATTTGTTTTAATATACGTGGGCTGTTCGGAAAGGCCGGGTTTATACCCATTCTGAATAACCGATTCGACGATATGTCGAAGATGAAGACGGTGGTCGAAGACCGTAAGTTTTCACATCGTTTGGATTATTACTGACGATCCTGATTGGGTTGTACACCCAAGAGAATGGAAATAGTTGGTGGTCGTCCAGACGTACTTGGAGATGGATGGATATGCGAGGAAAGTGCCTCCGGTTTCGTTCAGACCCAGAACGGACTTGTAAATGGATTGTGTGTCTGACATTGGATTTTATTCTGTGTTGATTGATTTCTATTAAATATACATCTGTTTGGCGGCGAAGAATTTATTCTTTTGCTTAATGCCCTTCTCTGAGACGTACGAGCTCAGAGGTTGTATATCGATGGACATTAGTCGCATGGCATGAATTGCCTGTGTGGCACGCTAAGATGCAATGATCAAGGCTTCTGTTGAAAAGCAAAGTCTTGTGGTTGATGATCAAAGCACGCCTACGTGGCAGCTTTGTGTATAACGTGAATTCACGAGCCACACACCTCGGTATGAGTTAAAAACGGGATACGGACTGCAGGGAGAGCACGACGTTTCTTTCTAGCTTTGGTGGTGTCAGTGACTTACCAGCCCTGACATTTATATATTTTTCACCTTTGTGGTTGTTGGATGAGGCGCCTCATTATAGGTCTGTAAGGACTGGGAAACGTGTGTTCAGGAATAAATAATCCTCTAACGTAAGTGAGGACCGGCCCTGAAGCATCCAGGGGTTGCCCAGAGTGCGTAGCCCTGGGACATTTGCTAGAGTGTCTCGAACGCGGAAAGGAGCTTGCCCCTTGCCTCAACTCATGACGGAAATCCAATTTCCAATACGTGTATTTCGGCTTTATTTGTAGAGCCTAGTATGGCAACATAGTGGTATGGGGCACTTATGCCGTCTATGATTTATATTTATGATTGAAATTGTTTTGACACTATACACTTATTATAGTATCAAATGATTTGTTTTAAACGTATCAAGCATGTTTGGCTGTTATAAGGTAAAACCCTATCCTCCGGCTTGCGTTGCATTGTGTGATGGGACCTGGGTCTTATAATAGCTTCATTTTTCGAAAAAGCATTGCGCTATGTATTCTATGCACTGGTATTCTTGGGAGGAAACCCGTTCCGTGTTATACGGCGTGGTCCCTTGAATTACTCTCTTTAAAGTAAAGTTTTAAATAACTGTTTTAGTTCTCACACCAGTCACATGACTGACCTGGAGTTTATTGTTTTAACCTAAACTCTGGGTGCCCCTATTTTCCGCACGGGCAGCTAGTAGTTTTGGTTTTGCAGATTTATATTCACAGGATCCTGGTTTACAACTGGAATGATATCCGGAAAGCTCTGTATCCGTATATCACCTTCAGTTGTGCTTTGTATTATTTTCCGCTGCTATGTAATTTATTGTAATCTCTGATATTTATCGAATGTAACTTATTCATTTATACTCTGTATATTCTTGTATCTGATGGAATTGTTGTAATAACAATGAAATGTTCTTCCGTCTGCGTTCTGATTTGTGTTGTTCTCAACGCTATCCGCGCTTTCCTTCACGGGGAAGTTCGGGTCGTGTCACAGAACCACACCCACACAATGAACCAATTCATTAAAACCCAAACAAGGCGTGATAGGGGTGATGAAATCCAATTCACCTGCAATTGATGCTACATCGAACCCCAAATCGGTTGCTGCATGAGAGATGTGACTCTTACAAAAGGAAGATGGGGTGCGTAGCCACTCCACCACCAAAATAAGGTGCAAGTTCCAGAAACAAACCAGCGACTAGAATTAAGTGGTGTCTCGATAGTGTCTCGAAAGACTCCATCGAAAACAGCCTGAAAATCACCAAATTCGCATCGACAACTGACACGAAGGCCGGACACATAGCCATAGCCAAAATCGCTTCCAAGATCAAGTCCACATCTGGGCAAGGATGAAAAAAAGAACCCATAAACAAAAAGCCTCCATTGGCAAGATTAAATGCCATAAACCCTAGTTCCCAAATCGGGGGAATCAGGAGACGACGAACTCCAATAGTAGAAATTTCCACCATAAAACGACCATGCTCCTAAAAATAGAAGGGAGTGAATTGGACAATAAATCAGGGAGTACAAAAGAAAAAATTGCAAGAATTCTCAAGAAACTATTTTCATGAGAGAACCAGTAGAGTTTTTAAGGTAAAAGTTAACTATCTGAATTGTTTTTAAGGATCAATAATCAGTGCCTAGTGTGTGTATATGCATCCATAGCATCCACTAATAGCCACTTGCATCCACGTGAATCCATCAGTCATAACATGTCCTAATAACATGTTTAAACCACGTCGTACCCTCCATAGGCTTTCCTAAGACATATTAATTCCAATGATATGAAATGGATAAGGTTCAATTTCAAAACTAATAAAGAATTGAGAGAGTACTATGAAAAAGAAATGGGAAAGATGAGTAAATCCACTCGTCTGGTTCTCATGTCGCCTCGTTGTTGTTCTCTCCCCACAGAACCTTGACAAGATTAATCTCCATGTTCCTTAACTTCATTACTTCTTTACCCAAAATCTATGTAGGTACTAGTCTGGAAGATGCCTCATTCTCAACCTCAACCTCCTCTAAGACACTCAACTCTACAACCACCATTGGGTTATGCAGACACTTCCGTAATTGTGAGACGTGGAATACATCATGAACACCTAACAACCTATTTATTTGCCAAATCGTATAAGCCATATGACAAACCCTTTATACTATAGGAAATGGCCCAACGAACCTCGGTGCTTACTTCCCATCTGACCCGAATCGCACTACATTCTTTAGGGGGATACCTTAATGAAAACCATGTCCCTACACTGAACTCAAGATCTGTCCTTCCCTTATATACGTATGATTTTTTTCATGTCTTGTGTTGCCTTCATCCTTTTTTGAATCAGGTCGATCTTATCTGATGTTTCTAAGATCATCTCTGGTCCAAGAAGAAGCCTATTTGTGGCCCCCCACCAACAAGATGGTGATCTGAAGGACCTCCCATACAAAGTTTCGAAAGGGACCATGTCAATACTTATTTGATAGTTATTGTTATAAGCAAACTCTACCAAGGGAAGATGATCCTCCCAAGTCCCACTGAATTCCAAAATAAACAATCATAATAAAATCCTCAAGAATACGATTAATCCTTTCGGGTAGTCCATCTGTCTGAGGGTGATATGCAGTACTTAGTTTCAACTGTGTCCCCAATTCCCCCGGTAGGCTATTCCAAAACCGCCAGTAAAGATGGGATTTCTGTCACTAATAATGCTCATGGGAACTCCACGAAGTCAGACTATCTCCCTCAAATATATTGAGGCTAACTATGTTGTAGTTCTCTTACTTCTATCGGAGATGAAATGAGTGCTTTTAATTAGTCTATCCACGATTGCCCAAATACTGATATTGCCTTTCCTCGATTTAGGCAAACTATCTATAAAATCCATTGAGACACTCTCCCACTTCCAGCGTGGCACATTCAGAGGCTAAAGAAATCCATTAGGCTCCCATTGCTCAGCCTTGACATTTTGACATGACATACATCTTGGCATAAAATCAGCTACATTCTTCTTCATCCCTATCCAGAAGAAGCCCCTCTTCAAATCCCTACACATCTTATCTCCTCTCGAATGGATGGTCATCCGAGAGGGATGGGCCTTAGATAATACAACACTCATCACATCTTTCATGCGAAGTACACACAACCTGCCATCATGGTGTAGCCATCATCTCTTATCAATGGATTATCTAGAAAGATGCCTAGAGATATCGCCTCTACTAAGTCAATATTTGCTAGTTATTGATCATCACGCTGGTTAGATCTAATATGCTCCTATGGAGTAGGCTGCACCTCAAGCGATGCTAATAATCCTGGTGCATAATCCGTAGGTGGTATGAAATCAAAAGATGAGATAAACTCCAAACTCTACCACACTATGAACAACATGCTCAAAGTCATCCTTTTCCTACTCAGGGCATTCACCGCTATGCTTCCCTTCCCTGGGGTGTACGAAATTTCAAAATCATAGGATGCAAGAAACTCCATCTAATGTTGTTGTCTCAGGTGAAGATCCATATGCGAAAATAATCACTTGAGAGACTTATGATTAGTATACAACTCAAACCTCTCACCCAACAAGTAATGCCTCCAAAACTTAAGGGCGAAAACCATAGCTCCTAGCTCCAAATCATAAGTAGGGTAATTTCTCTCATGTACCCTAAGCTGTCTTCTCCTATGACAAAAAACCATACCCTCGTGCATTAGGACAACGCCTACTCTTGTACTGCAAGCATATGTATAAACTGTGAAAATCTTAGACCCATTTGAAAGAGTCAACATTGGAGTAGTTGTGAGTGCCTTCTTCAATCTCCCAAAGGAATCCTCGCAATCCATATCCTATGAGAATACCTAGTTCTTCCTAGTAAGTCCGGTAAGTGGAGCTGAAATCCACGCAAAGTCCTTAATAAATTTCCAATAATAGCCCTCCAAACATAGAAAGCTCCTCACCTCAATCGCATTCTTGGGAGCCTACCAGTCTTGCACAGCAACCACCTTAGCGGGATCTACTACTATACCATCTTTCGAAATCACATGCCTCAAGAATCTCACTTCCTTATGCAAAAAGTGGCATTTTGAGAATTTTGCCTTCCATTATTGGGCACGAAGAGTACGGAGAATCTCTTCCAAGTGCAAAGCATGCTCATCCTCTTCTCTCGAGAACACCAATGTAATAACCCAAAAATATAATATAGAAAATTAATTGAAAGATTAATAAAGTAAATATTAATCAGAATTTTTTTGGGAAATAGGCAATGGGGTTGCGCAATTGACTCTGTTACGAAACTCTAGCATTGATAAACATTTGGTTCATTAAAATCGAACTTAAAACAAAGAGAATATAAAAGAAACAAGTTTGTAATTCGAACTTTAAAATGTAGCAACGTTCGAATAAAAAAGAATCAATAATCAGTGCAAATAATGTAAGTTGGGGCGACCGAGCTCTTAACTGGGTCGACCAGGTGGTCGACCCACCCTGTGTATGGGTTGACCCAACCTGGGCAGCATGCACACCCTAGCAGACGTTGCTGATCAGTTTTTGCTGGCTCCTTGGTATGTTCTTCTAAAGAGTTCTGGGATCTAATGGCCTAAAATATTAACCTAAAATTAAATGCAACTAAACGCCCTAGCTCTATTATAAATAGGCTCCAAAAACCTAATCTAAACCTCACAACTCCATTTCTCTACCTCCCTCTCAAATAAATCTCTTCTCACACAAAATTTTGATGGGTTATTGTGGTTTGAATATGCATATATTTTTGGATGATATTCATAGATAAAGACTATCTACTGGGGCTTGATTTTGATTGCTTTGAATTTGTGAGTATATTCAATAACTGCATTCAGTACAAATTGAGGTTTCTTCTTGATAGTATAATAAGATGTAGATTCCTTCTGATTTCTATTCTCTTTTCTATTGTAATCTATATAAATCTGAATCTGCTTCTATCTTTCTTTTGTTTATTTTCCACTAAATCTGTTAATGTAGTTTTATTTAGTTGTTTATACCCCTTGCTCTTCGCATGTAATTTTATTACAGTTCTGTATCAGCCATGTTATATTTTAGATTTACTCTTGTTTATCTGAGATTAGGCCATGCGAGAGCCTATGCCATTTTCTTTTTTATTTTTGATGTTGAGTTTAGGTCTTCTTGACCCTAAACCTTTTATTTTTTCTTCTTTATGCACAAATTGAGTTAAATCATGGAATTTAACAAAAATAGCGCAATTGGAGAATAATGAGAAATATGTATAAAAAGGACAAATTGGGTTTAATTGAAATTGCGAAATAAAAGGGAAATTGAACTGTAACTTTGATAACTAAATAAATGACATTCGGATAGATGTAAATGACGAGGGTTGGGTAGTATAATTAAATTAAACAAAAGAGATGTTTATTAACAACATGTAAATTAAAATTTTCATGCAACCTATGAAGTGAAAGAAAAGTTAAATAAAGGAAAGTAGGCTTATTAATAAACTTAAGATTGGCTTTAAATTTAATTAAATAAATTGATAAGCAGGTGTAGCTGGAGTCCGTTTAAGTAGCGATGGCTGATTAGGGAAAATAAGAGGCTAGTAGTATTGGTACATTACGGTAGTGAGAGCTCACTGATTAGCGAAAATAAGAGACCTATTAAAATAGTTAATTTTTAGTAACCTAGGCATTTGTTGAAAATACTACGAGAGTCTAGGTTATCTAGGCGGTCAACAATAATTCTGTAGAGGCCTTGGCACTAGTAAATAAAATAGGGGACTAGGTGTAACAACCCGGAATTTTGACAATAAATAGTTATTTAATAAGAAGCTCAAAGTCAATAATTTCATCAAACGATGGAATTTGACCAAGAAACTTTAACCGATGTGTTCGTCTCGGAATTCTGGTCAACTTTCATGTTTGGAGTTTTGCGAGTGGAGTCCGTATGAAAAATTTACGAGCAAAATATGAAAACGGACAGAAAATAAATAAATGGAATAATTAATTTAAAATTTACTAAATATAACCCAGCCGACCTGGGCAGTTTGATGCCAAGCGGCTGACATGGAGGTTAACCGGCGGTCGACCACCCAGGTCAACCTACTGGGCGACAAACTGCCCAGTGACGGCTAGGTTTTGGTGAATTATTTTATTATATTATTTATAACGAATGGACAGATATAACTTAAAATTAATCCGACGGTTTTAGGCCATTTCCACCCTTATAAATAAAGTGGTAGAGCCTTATGCTTTTTCCATTCAAATCTATGAATGCAACGGAGCTATGCCATTTTCTTCCTCTTCTAACCTATTTTCTAAATAAAAAGTATTCATACATATACCAAATCAAATCAAATTCATATAGAATTGGGAAGATTAATAGGTTCAATGAAAGAGGGTGCTCAACAATAAATTATTCTCTCTCTTCCCTTTTTCTTACATTTCTACAGATCTAGAATTTCCCCCTTTCTAGATAAACTGTAGATTTATAAGAATTTGGGGATTGTAAGCCTAAAATGGTTCAAAATCCAGAGATTGGAAGCTACAAGATGAGTGAGAAATTTATTAATATAGATATAATGATTTATCTATTTCATTTAAATCCAATCTATGTTTTATGTCTATCAGATCTGTTATTTAAATAATTGTAAATTGTGATAACCATGAGATTTAATTATGAGTATGTTTGAAATGGGTAAATAACAAGTTGTGGTTATGTATACATGAATTGTAAGACATATATTTTCCTACATATATTCCTATAAGCTGTGTTATGAAATGTGTTGTAGATGTTAAATAGCAATGTGGATTTAGAAATCAATCCCATTAAACATAAATATGTTGTAGTTATGTTCCAGGTCTTTAGTTCAGTGTTGAAATATGAAATATGTAAATTTGGGTAAAAAGATGAATTTGTGTATTATGTGATTGTAAGAATAAAAGAAATATTCCATATTTACATTCAATATTATTGGTTTTTTGGCTCGAGCATTGTAAATTATGCCATTTTCCTCATTTTTAACTAAAGAGGCATTATTTTAGAATCACAAGAAGCATGACAAAAAGAATAAAAAAGGGAAAAGTGGTGCAAAGGTATATATAAAAATAAATACATGTTTTATATGTAATTTGCATTGACTATTCCAAAATTAAAATATACTACATATATTTCTTGTGATTTGGAAATATGTCAATTCCACAAAATAAAAATATAAAAATATGAATACGATAATAAATGCCTTAGAAAAATATAAATGTTAGTGCCATAAATGGAATTTAATAGGTTAGTTGATTCCCTAGGAAATATGACCATTAGGGTCTTTAGTGGCAGGAAACTTAATTAACAATAATAAACGGAATAGAAAGGAGAATTAATGAGGATTCATTAACGTAGTAAATACCAAGTCCAATAAGAAAATTAATAAATAAACATCCTAGGATAATAAGTTATAGGTTTTATCTATTTATTTCTGACCAATCTAGAATTACTGTAATGTGAAAATGTATTGGACTTAGTAGGTTAATGATGCGAGGTCAGTTGCCTTATTCGAGTGAAGTATGCACTTTTTAGCAGTCGGATATATGTTCAACTGATGTGAGATATCATTAACCATAGGAACCAATGATGATAGTTAATTTCGTAGCAAGGGTTATTTCCCAAAAATGAGGCTTATCTCAAGTGTGAGGCACCCGTCTCCCATCCCAAAAGAGGAAACCTTAAAAAGGAAATAATCCATAAGCGTAGCCTGCTTCGAGGTAAAGGTATTAAAGTAGTTAGATCCACCCTTAAACGGGTATTAAGCGATTGTGTATCTCACCTACCCATAATTAAGAATTATTAAACGGATATTAGGTACAAGCTTGGTAATACCCATGTTAGTCCGCTTCCTCTAGGTAGCAAGTAATTGGGTTAAGGGTCCGCCTTGGGATTAAGTATTAAATGACCGCTCCGAAGGTACCAAAAGTTTGCTTATCCTGCAGGAATTATTGAGTGACTCAAGGGATTATCTAATAATTCCATCTAGATAGTAATACGGGGTCCACTGTGGGAAGGTCATAAATGATTGGATGTCATCTACCTATCCTATAGGAAATAAGTGACTGTTTACTATCTCTCGTTTTATGCAGGGCATGGTTATATGCGTGAATGACAGAACCTTGAATTAGTAGCTAGTGTCCTCTAATTCATGTTAGTGTAGGATAAACCATCTTATAAGGTATTAAGTGACCAATAGATCTGCCTCGGGACTTAAGTGATTGAACGGATCCACCCTTACCTTACATTGGTAGTGAGGTCTTAAGTGGCTATATATGAAATAATTAACCTCCTTATGTGATAACAAGAAGTTGGTTACCAACCTCTTAGTTAGTTAATGGTGGTTTGTAGGCTTCATACTTATGCGTAAATGTTATATCTCAGTGTTGTCATATCCAGGGGTGAGCGTTCGGTTGGTTTAAAGGTAAAAAATTCTAACCGAATTAGAATCAAAAAAATTCCAAGCCAAACCGAATTAATTTCAGTTAATTCGGACGATAACCGATTCAACCAAACTTGAAGGACATATTATTATTCAAATGATGGATTCACTCAAAGTAAAACATAAAGTAATGTTTGGAGAAAATTTATATAGTAAATTTTATGTTTATGATAAGATTTGATTTATTTACAACAAATGTCTTTGTATTATATAACTAAACTAATTATTTAAAGTACTACAATACTATAAAATTAGATAATAAATTAAAAGTTTGGTTAATTCGGTTAAAATGATAACCACATTTTTTATTTTTCAAACTAAATTCAAACCAATTTAATTTTAAAACCGAACCGAATCGACTGAAATGGACCGGTTTGGTCAGTTAATTCGGCTTGAACCGAATATTGCTCACCCTGAATGATATCGTTATGTTTAACTTGAGTTTAGTGGTTAGTCATCGTGCGAAAATCTCTATAAGGTTAGGTTAGAATTACTAGCCTTATTAAATATGTTTTGATTTTGACCAACCGGAATACATTCAGTATTATAGATAGTGTTATACATTTTATACTCATCAGCACTTGTTTTTCTGACCACCCATCCTCATAACAACTCTCAGTTTTATCTTGAGGAGGACAGGTCTTAGCTAGTGTTCAAGTTTGGATTTTGGTTCTCGTTCTCTCATGCTCGATACCGATGTGGTGACTTGCTTTAAGGTAGTCGCCTTAATTGGTATTTATTATCTTATTTCGTTTCCGCTGTGAGTTTGTTTTATTTTACTTTGAATATGCTCGTGCTCATTAATTGCAAGTACCAAATTTATACTCTCCTTGCTTGGATAGGTTTAATTTTCATTTTTTTTCTTTCAAAATTCGGGTTTGTAAAATGTAGGGTGTTACAGTCATGTGCATATTTCCATAAGTCTAGTACATTAAACACATTACAGGCTCCCGCTAGTCTACCCGATAGCTCCACTTAATAGGCAAGCTTTTCAATCTTTTTAGTACTGGAAAAGGCAAAACAAATCTAAGTGCAAGCTTCATTGCTTTTTCGAAATGGAACATGCCTTTCATGAGTAATAACTTGATGAAAATCCTTTTTCCAATAGAAAATTCCAAATCCTTACGCCTTTTATTTGCATAACTCTTCTGTTTATATTGAGCATCCTTCATCTGACCTCGAATGACCTCAATCTTCTCTATGACTTTTATCACTAATTCTGGACTGACAACTAGCATATTTCTTGTCTTTAGCCAACATGATGGCAAATTATATAGTCTTCTATTTAAAGCTTCGAAATGTGACATTCCTATATTATCATTAAAGCTATCGTTATAGGAAAATTCACTAAATGGAAACGGTCCTCCTGAGAACAACCAAATTCCTGAACATAAGCTCTCAACAAATCTTATAGAACCTTATTTACCTTTTTCGATTTTCCGGTCTATCTGTGGATTATAAGATATACTCATTTAGACCTTGGTATTCATTGCCTTCTGCAAACTTTGCCAAAACTTACTAGTAAACTATGGATCTCTATCGCTTATGACACTACTAGGAACTCCATGAAGGCTCACTGATTTCTTCATGAATAACTCAGCCAAAACTGGTGTCGTCCTAGTAGTCTTCATGATAATGAAATGGGTACTCTTGGTTGGTATATCTATGGCAACACAAATTCTATCATTCTCACTTCTTGTAACGTCCCGAAATTTTAGAGATTAATTAATTAATTTAATTATTTTAATATATTGGTTTGATAATTTAAATGGTTTTGATTCAAATATTTTGAATATTAAAATAATATAATAAAGGGATAGTAATACATTTATTTGTAAAATAATCGGAAATAGCTGAATTGACAATTTTGTGTAAATTGGATTACTTGAGAAATTTAATCAAGTTTATATTAAATTATTATAACGAGTAAATTTTTTTACAATGACATTTTAACATATTTATTTATAATATAATTATAAACGAGCTCGTAATGTCGCGGTAATTCGTAATATTGAGATTTGAACCTCAATTGAGTGTACAGGGTTCGTTATAAGTCCTAATGCAGGTGAAAAATCGAAATTTCAGTTTATAGATTTGTGTCCAAATAATATTTTCAGAAAATCGCTATGGAATTGTTTATAGACCATAATGATTTATTTAATGTATCTAATATTGGTTTCGAATTTGGACAAGATCTTTGAGACGTAATTATAATTTAATTTATAGAATTTTTCTGTAATTTTTATTTTGGAAAATAAGCTATTCTTTCATTCAACGTATTTTGCACCCTAAATCAGCACTTTTGGGATTTGATAAAATAAGTCAACTTGTTTATTTTATTATATTTTTGGGATCGTGGCACATTGCTTGTCACAACGGAATTTTTATTTTTATCGTTAGCAGTCCGGAAATGAACGGAGTTTTACGCGATAAGTTACACTATCGATTACTTATTCGCCACCTTTAAAACATATTCATGCCTGTGGCCTACTTCCAAAATTTATTACAAACTTAATCCGTCTTTGGTCTCACACGCAATAAAGTGTAAAATTAAACTAACTAAATAATATCATTAAATATAGATACACAAGCGTTCATTTTTTAGAAGTATAACATAAGCAACCACACCAATTTCTGTATGCACCTAACACCGTAGTTATATGCCGATTATAGTATTAATATAAAACACATTAATTTCATGCAGTGTCACTAGGTTGCGTAACATTTTGGCGGTACAGTTGGTCTTTTATACTAGTTGTGCGTAGGTCCATGATGCCCTTCTTTAATACAGATATGAAAGGAACTAAATTTTAGAATAATATAATGATGTTGGTAATTGATTACCCCATTGTTGAAAAGTTTGCTAACAAAGGTTCAACATCAAAACAAACATGCGTGAAATTTGAATCCACCTATACATGAATAAATTAAGAAATCCATGAATATTCCACAAAACAAAACTGACAAACATCATGCTCAAAATATCGTTACTTTGAAGCATGATTTAACGTGTACTATAATTTGTGTACTATAGTAGCATGTACCCCATCCTTCAAATCAATCAATGAAAGGAAACTATGAATATGGTTCGGGAAAAAAATCAAATCAAAAGAAAATAAAATGGTCTTCAGCCATGGCCTAGCTACCTAAGCCATCCGTATATACCCTGTGTCCACTCTTTTCTCCAATTAATATCCTATACATTTTTATTTCCTTAGATGCCAAGTTCTGCACAGTCGTTCATTTCCGTAGTAAAGTGAAATGAAAACCTGCACCTAGTTTCGTACAAAAGCAGATATTCTACAACTAAAAGAAACACATGCCTTGTCTGATTAAGGTGCCCAGCTAACCCTATGAAGTGAATATTCTATTCAAACCTATCCTACTCTGAATCTTCATGCCAAAGACAAGATAAAGCTTGTAGCCTATTCTAAGCTCTACCTTACCATTCCTTGCGTCTCACGGGTTCACCATTATAAATACCTGATGCCTTTCCTCAAACCATCATAGAAAACTATATATAAAAAAAAGGAGAAGGAGCTTGGGTTTTTCAGAGGTTGCAAGTCGATCAGCGATGCTTAGCAAACTTTCGGAACGTTCGATCACTTGTACAGAGACGTGAGGAGAAGCCGTGACCACAGTGAGAGATGAGTGCGAGCTTGATAAGATGGGTGTGGATGTATTTATCTTAAGATGGAGAGGAGAATGATGGGTTTTGTGATGACACCAAACCCCGTGTATACAGAAGTAAGGATAATCATTGGAATATAACATATAACAATAACAACAGAACATAAATAGAAAATTACAGCAGATAATGTTCATCAAATTACACTGGAAATAATACATCATCAAAGTTACATAGCATAATCGGATCATACTTAGCAAAGAATACAATTTCAACTTAATATAAAATGTCTGCAGCGGAATAAAAACATAATATACTAAGTGAAGTCTGAACAACGAAATAGGGATGATAATATCCATCTTCAGCTCCATAGCTATCCAGAATGAATCTGCTAAACCTGTATACAAGGCTGCCCGTGTGGAAAAGAGGGCACCCGAGTTTGCAAAGTGAAACAAACTACGAGTTAGTCATAGGTCTGGTATGAGAAATCTTATTTAACCTATTTGATAATAAGGCTAATCACAGGACCACGCCGCTAATGCGGAACGGGTTTACTCCATTGGATTGCCAGTGCATAAATAAAGTAAATCGTTTAAACAATGCAATGCTTTTTATAGAAATGAAACCATTATAAGACTCAAGTCCCATCACACAATGCAACGCAAACCGGAGGATAGAGTTTTACCTTATAATGGTCAAAAATGCTTGATACGATAAAACGAATTTGATATTATTCTTAGTGTATATATGTTTTAAAACATTTCAATCATAATATCAATCATAGACGGCATAGCTACCATATACTATGTTTCCGCACTAGTTATACAATCAAAACCGCATGGGTCGTATTGGAAGTTGGATTTCCATCATGAACCAAGGCAAAAGATAGTCCTTACTGAATTCGAGACTCTCTAGCCCGAGCCTCAGGATCAGCCGCAACCGACCCTTGGATCTTCAGGGCCGGTCCACATATATGTTAGTGGATTAGTTATGCCTGAACAATACGTTTCCCCGCCCTATGGGGCGTAAATAGAGCGACCAGGGACTCAAATAACCGAGGCGCCTCATTCCATCATCCTCATAAGTAAAAATGTCTGACCTTGTTAAAGCACAGACACCACTTCTAGCTAGAAAGAAACGTATGTTGTAACACCCCATATCCGTTAGTGTCACTCACAAAGGGAATGCACTAAGTTCTGTGGAGCATTTTAAGGTAAAAGATGCAGATGAATTACAAGACAGACAAAAATTAAAACAACGGAAAATAAAACTTTGCTTTATTGATAAAATAGTTTGTACAACGATTTCTTTACAATATCAGAGTATCATCTGTCCTACAAAATAAAGAAGCATAAAACAACATTTATGTTCCCCAATGTAGCAAGAGCCAGCCATAGCATCTGAAAAGAGAATCCAAGCAAAACTTCGACAAATCTTCAAGCTGGGAAAGGGTGACGGTCCAACTTAACCTGAGCTATACTATTCCCTCCTTTACTACCGGGGGGGGGGGGGGGGGGGGGACGGATGAAAAGAAGACGAAAGAAAACTGGGTCAGACATAAAGTCTGGTAAGTTCAGTTACTTCTAGAATATGAACAGGGCAAACGAAACGACATGAATTAATTGAATACAAGATAATACCATGATGACAGGATCAACAAGATAAGATAATATTAACACAAGATATGCTAAGACAAGATAAACTGGATATGCTCTAATACTTTCGCCGCTTCGCTATTTCCTTGTTATACCGGTTTCTATATTTCTGCACCACCTAACTAGTGTCCCAACTAGTAATGATAACGTGATCCCAATCCCGGTAATTTCGGTTGCCTTCAGGCATACATTTATTATTTATTACCTAGATCTAATCTAGGGTTTTCTATCAAGTGCTTCCAAAATTCAACCAGGGTTTATGCTATCTACTAAACGTTTCTCGAATTCAAGGTTTATGCCACCTAGGTCCAACTAGGGATTATGCTACCTATCGAACGATGCCCCTAGTCTAGGACACACTACCCAGAGCGATAAGTGTCCCTAGACTTTACGTCCCAATCGTATCATAAACGTGCTAGATATCTAGTTGCACATGTCCTCTATATGTGCGGCCCGAGTCCCGTGGCAGGGCTAATCAAGAAACACGGAACTCGGTCGGGAGCTTTAAGTTATCTACCGATGCAGATGCTAAGGTCTGTTTTTCCAGTGGCTATGGTCCCACTCGACCCCTCCCTCAACTAATGAAAGGCACACCTTGAAAAATGAGAACTATACGCAGGCCCTCTATGCCCCACTAACCTAAGGCCATCCTCACCCATAACTAGAAAGCAAGTATATGGTCTTTTGGAGTTCTCCGCCTTTTCGCTTTACGTATCTCGACTGACTCGAGATGGTAGGTAGACGACGAGTCGCTATCACAGGGCTACTGGTCTCGCCGAATCACGCTGGTCCATCCTAGTCTTTAGGTTGCCATATATTGCAACCAAGGCATACCCTTGGTTCTTCTCACGCAGACCTTAACCTCTGTGAGCCCAGGCGGATCATCTGCATTCTCATAGAGGGATACCAAGAGTACCCTTACATCCCCTCGAAGCCTCGGGCTTCGTAACCCAATTCGTTGGAGCCTTCTTTAATATTAGATGGATGTTCGCTCCTCTTCGTGATATACTAAGGATTACTACTTAGTTTCTCTAACTAAGGTTTACCACTTAGTTTGTTGAATCATCGTTTTCTTAACTAAGGTTTACGACTTAGTTCATATTAACTAAGGTTTACTACTTAGTTCTTGTTTTTGTCAAATTGGGTTGGTTAAGTGTCATTAGTCAATCCGAGTCAACTTAACCCTTTCGTTTGCCATATAAAACTGGTTAAGTGTTATCAGTAGTTCATGTTGACTTAACCCTTACCACAGACCGAGTTAAATTGGTTAAGTATTTTCTTATTAATTAACCCTACCCATTCATCTTGTATTGGTTAAACGTTCCCTTTAACCTAACCTTGCCCATCTGTTTTAACTGACATGTTATAGCGGTTAAGTGTTCCCTTAGCTAACTTAACCCTAACATCTGTTTAATTAACATGTTTTAATGGTTAAGTATTGTCCTTTCATGTTTTTAACTTAACCCTGTTCATTTATCCTGCTATGATGACTAAGTGTTCCAAGTTTACTTAACCCCACCTTCTAGTCTTAGTTAACATGTTAAATTGGCTAAGTGTATTAAACTTACTTAACCCCACCTTCTAGTCTAGTTAACATGTTAAACTTGCTAAGTGTATTAAATTTACTTAACCCCTACAAGTCTTGTCTTGTTAACATGTTAAGTGGTTAAGTGTCCAGATTAGCCTAACCCCACTCATCGGATTTAGTTAACATGTTGAGTTGGTTGAGTGTTGTAGTTAACTTAACCCTACCATTCTTGTTCTAGCTTTAATTAATAAATTAAAGCCGCGACCACTCACATTAGACAGATATTATTGCGATTACTGGATGTGCCGGTTGGTTCCGGGCAGGTTTATATCGCAACTCAGTCTAACCTCGGGTTAGGCATATTCGTGTTTTCTAAGTTCAAAGGGTTTTGATTAATTTTCAAATCAGGTTTTGAAAGTAACCATCCTGTCCATCGGATCAGTTAGGGATAGCCAGGGAGAGAAGGAAACTTGTATTTTCCAAACCCAAGCCTAGACACTATCCTCTCTGTCACCCTAGAACTTTCTGGTGTATGTATTATTAAAAGAGATGTCATTAATAAACCTTTCTTTTGTATATATATAAATTGTTAACAATTTATCCTCAAAGTTTAACCATTTATCCTCAAAGTCTATTTTCCTTTTTTAAATAAATTTGGCCTATACAATATTCATTTACCATGCCCACTAATGGACTTATATTCTAGGCCCAAATCTTGATTTGCCTATCTTACAGTTTATAGCAATTTAGATCCAACATCCTCATTTACAGTTCATGCCAAAACTAGATTTTATATTCTAGTTTACAGTTTATGCCCAAAACTTAATTTGCATACCAACTACCTACTTTGTGGCCCATTTAACCATTTACCATTTACGCCCAATGTATGTAAATTATTCACAATTATGCTAATATACTTATCTTGCTTAATTTAGCCACCCAATTCTGATTTAATATTCTGATTTCAGTTCATGTCAAAACTAGACTTGTTATTCTAATTTTCATCTTAATAGTCATGCTATAATGCATGTTCCCAAATTATGCCAATTTCCAAGTTTAGTCAATTTCATGTTTTTCCCAAAACGTATTCCCATCGTTCGTATAATCGTGATTCAACCTAGATTATAAATAAATCTAGATTCGTGGATAAAAGGGATTGAACCAAAATGCCATGAAAGAATAGACATAATAACTGGCATAAGATGATAATTCACGGGCATATAGATCTGGTAATACTACGACATGAAAAGGGTTGAATAGTATAGATTCAAGAACATGAGTAGACCTAACTTAATAGGTAAATTCCCAAGATCAAGATCCAAGGATAACTAAGAATAAATTGAAATAGAAAGTCAAGCCTAGATCCAATATAATGTCAGTTTGGGGGTACAACATGGTTTTGTAACTACAGTGTCATGGGCATAAATAATAATCTTATATCCATAGTCATAGGCAATAAATCCTCACAGTTAATGAATCACAGTCATAGGCGATGTTCATAGTCAAAGGAAAATAATCCTCACAGTCATGAGTCACGGTCATAGGCAATGTTCATAGGCAATGTTCGTAGTCAAAAAGGCATATGGTTTTAAGGTCCCTACTTTCATAGTCACAGTCTTATTGGTCATCGAATCATAACAGTTCTTAATTAGGTCCAAAGATATAAGCACTGATTCGAATAGAAAGATTTGGCATATTCTTTTATTCCTTTAATTTCATGTCACGAATAGAGAAAACGTTCAAATCTAAAAAGTAACCGACTTACAGATATTATATTAGATTCGTAGAAAAACAGTCGTTGAAGTCGTTTGAATCTTCACTTGAATCCTAACTTGTTTTGAATCTCCTCTTGAAAGTCTTGAGCAGCATTTCCCCGTCTTGATTTATTTTATATATTATTTTATTTTGTGGAGGAGAAGAAGCCATGTCCACCAAGAATCTTTGCAGCATAAGGTTAGAGAAGAATTGTGAATAGTGAAGGAGACTAGGGGCTGTTATATAGGATTAGAGTCATGAATCTGGTCAGAAAATCGGGCCAGAAACATCAAAATGAACACAGGTTCAAAACCGGGTTCTGGCACCAGGTCGACCCCCAGGTCGACTGCCCAGTCGACATGGTCAGGGGGGTCGACTACCCAGTCGACTCCCCAGTCGACCTGGGTCCTGGGCGGGAAATTTCCCGCCCAGCCCGCTTCTGGGTTTGAATTCGAATTTCGGATTCGAATTTCGCGCTGTTTTCTGTTCTGAAAATTCCTGAAACTTCGGAGAGTCGTAACTTCTTCATACGGACTCCGATTTATGCAAACTCGGACACGTTTTCAAGCAGAATTTTGAGACGAACGCAATGCCGCCACCCGTTTCCCTTAATTCTTTAATTTTGAATTTTTTATACCTTGATTTGTTAATCTTAGTGTTACAGAATTACGGGGTGTTACATTCTTCCCCACTTAAAAGGATTTCGTCCCCGAAATCTTCAAGTTAGGAAGAATGTTTACTACCATCCAATCACCCATCTACTCAACCATTCAATCACAGGCATTCATTGTCCTTAAAAGATTTCTAATGCTTGAATGTTCATATGCATAGTGTGTGTACATGTCTTTATCTAATGCAAAATCAGGCGGTCTACTGATTCAGTTGACCTCCTTAATGCAAATCATGTTAGTGCCATGCGTCCAATATGTATGCAAATCCTAATGATACATATTATTTCTATATGAGTGCACAATCATTCACTCAAATGCGACATCCATATGATAACACATTAAGTTCAATTCATAACAAATACATATATGTAAATGAAATATGAAGGCGTCTGAGCTGATCTAGTGCCTAATACGTGTATATGCATTCACGAGCAACCACTAGCAACCATTCGCAACCATCAACAATAACATGTTTCAAATACATGTTTACATCCAAAAGGGTTTCTACCTAAGGATCGATGACACGTCCTAGAGGATATACCTTAAAAACTAGAAACTAGTATGCATAGAATTCCTAGAAAAAGGAATCAAGGATGTACCCTTAAGAAAAAGGGTATGAGGCGCATATGCCTTATCTTCAATCTCCCGTATCACGTCTTCTTGAGATTTACTCAACTGTACCTTAACAGATGCAACTTCACGATTGCGAAGTTTCTTGACCTCCATTTCCAAAATAAACAAATGTCAACCATGATACTGAGTGTATATACTAGGATGATCAGAGGTCTCTCCTCTTAGCTTATCCATCATGCCATAACTATGAAGGTCAAAAGGTCACTACGTACTTTTTACCTCTCTTAAGGTTAGTCCTTCTCTATATAGAGCGCCTGCCACAACTATTCATCTCTCAAGCAAACCATCCTAGTCGAACTCGACATCCCTCAAGTACAAGCCCCAAAGGCCTAAACCAATATCAGAAAAGCACCCGAGGAATGTCTCCTCCGAATTTGGATGATCTACGTGAGATGATCTAAGCAAAAACAACCAAACACTTGAGCACTAGTTGGGATCTTTTACTATATAAGTACTAAGGTGCAGAGACTCAACTATGGAAGCAAATATGAACAAATGCGAAGTGCTAAAACCAAAAGAAAGAGTACAAACAGAAAAGCTAGACTCTTCCAACAGAACTTTACTACCTTTCTCCTAGGTACGCTTAGTGGTGAAAGCATGTACTTGCCCTTCTGAAAATCTTGTCCTTTGTTCTTAATTATATGCCCTATTCTGCCCTAGTAAAGATACTTCCTCTTGTCTTAGGTTTTATAATCCCTTCCTCCTTCGCGAGTCAAGTCTACATCAATGAATTCCTCATCCTTGGGTTGTGCTCCTTAGCCAAACTCCTCATCCTCTTTCGTGTGTAATCATGTTGACAAATCTCTCGAAAGCTGCCTCCATTGTACAGAAAACCCTACTAAGCTTGAAAGAAAACTAGCCGCAGGTGAAACTACTACGGTTATAGATGGAAGTCGGGCACTACTTCGCCCTTCGATGAGGTTACCTCCCAGAAAGCCAGGAGCCCCAGAGACTCAAGAAAGAAGGGGACAAGAATTCAAATAGAGAATCAGAAGATAATGCGTATGGCTTTTGGGGAATATGTCTTTAAAACAAAACTTTTCTTTTGAAAATGCTTCTTTTAAAACTGTTTGAAAATAATAATTTTTTTTCAAATCTTTTATCTGATCCGGTAACCTTCAGCTCTGATACCACATGTAACACCCCACATCCGTTAGTGTCACTCACAAAGGGAATGCACTAAGTTCTGTGGAGCATTTTAAGGTAAAAGATGCAGATAAATTACAAGACAGACAAAAATTAAAACAGCGGAAAATAAAACTTTACTTTATTGATAAAATAGTTTGTACAACAATTTCTTTACAATATCAGAGTATCATCTGTCCTACAAAATAAAGAAGCATAAAACAACATTTATGTTCCCCAATGTAGCAAGTGCCAGCCATAGCATCTGAAAAGAGAATCCAAGCAAAACTTCGACAAATCTTCAAGCTGGGAAAGGGTGACGGTCCAACTGAACCTGAGCTATACTATTCCCTCCTTTACTACCTGGGAGGGGGGGGGGACGGAAGAAAAGAAGACGAAAGAAAACTGGGTCAGACATAAAGTCTGGTAAGTTCAGTTACTTCAAACATATGAATAGGGAAAACGAAACGACATGAATTAACTGAATACAAGATAATACCATGATGACAGGATCAACAAGATAAGATAAGATTAACACAAGATATGCTAAGACAAGATAAACTGGATATGCTCTGATACTTTCGTCGCTTCGCTATTTCCTTGTTATACTGGTTTCTATATCTCTGCACCACCTAACTAGTGTCCCAACTAGTAATGATAACGTGATCCCAATCCCGGTAATTTCGGTTGCCTTCAGGCATACATTTATTATTTATTACCTAGATCTAATCTAGGGTTTTCTATCAAGTGCTTCCTAGATTCAACAAGGGTTTATGCTATCTACTAAACGTTTCTCGAATTCAGGGTTTATGACACCTAGGTCCAACTAGGGATTATGCTACCTGTCGAACGATGCCCCAAGTCTAGGACACACTACCCAGAGCGATAAGTGTCCCTAGACTTTACGTCCCAATCGTATCGTAAACGTGCTAGATATCTAGTTGCACATGTCCTCTATATGTGCGGCCCGAGTCCCGTGGCAGGGCTAATCAAGAAACACGGAACTCGGTCGGGAGCTTTAAGTTATCTACCGATGCAGATGCTAAGGTCTGTTTTTCCAGTGGCTATGGTCCCACTCGACCCCTCCCTCAACTAATGAAAGGCACACCTTGAAAAATGAGAACTATACGCAGGCCCTCTATGCCCCACTAACCTTTGGCCATCCTCACCCATAATTAGATAGCAAGTATATGGTCTTTTGGAGTTCTCCGCCTTTCCGCTTTACGTATCTCGACTGACTCAAGATGGTAGGTAGACGACGAGTCGCTATCACAGGGCTACTGGTCTCGCCGAATCATGCTGGTCCATCCTAGTCTTTAGGTTGCCATATATTGCAACCAAGGCATACCCTTGGTTCTTCTCACGTAGACCTTAACCTCTGTGAGCCCAGGTGGATCATCTGCATTCTCATAGAGGGATACCAAGAATACCCTTACGTCCCCTCGAAGCCTCGGGCTTCGTAACCCAATTCGTTGGAGCCTTCTTTAAGATCAGATGGACGTTCGCTCCTCTTCGTGATATACTAAGGATTACTACTTAGTTTCTCTAACTAAGGTTTACCACTTAGTTTGTTGAATCATCGTTTTCTTAACTAAGGTTTACGACTTAGTTCATATTAACTAAGGTTTACTACTTAGTTCTTGTTCTTGTCAAATTGGGTTGGTTAAGTGTCATTAGTCAATTCGAGTCAACTTAAGCCTTTCGATTGCCATATAAAACTGGTTAAGTGTTATCAGTAGTTCATGTTGACTTAACCCTTACCACAAACCGAGTTATATTGGTTAAGTATTTTCTTATTACTTAACCCTACCCATTCATCTTGTATTGGTTAAACGTTCCCTTTAACCTAACCTTGCCCATCTGTTTTAACTGACATGTTATAGCGGTTAAGTGTTCCCTTAGCTAAAGTAACCCTAACATCTGTTTAATTAACATGTTCTAATGGTTAAGTATTTTCCTTTAATGTTTTTAACTTAACCCTGTTCATTTATCCTGCTATGATAACTAAGTGTTCCAAGTTTACTTAACCCCACCTTCTAGTCTTAGTTAACATGTTAAATTGGCTAAGTGTATTAAACTTACTTAACCCCACCTTCTAGTCTAGTTAACATGTTAAACTTGCTAAGTGTATTAAATTTACTTAACCCCTACAAGTCTTGTTTTGTTAACATGTTAAGTGGTTAAGTGTCCAGATTAGCCTAACCCCACTCATCGGATTTAGTTAACATGTTGAGTTGGTTAAGTGTTGTAGTTAACTTAACCCTACCATTCTTGTTCTAGCTTTAATTAATAAATTAAAGCCGTGACCACTCACATTAGACAGATATTGTTGCGATTACTGGATGTGCCGGTTGGTTCCGGGCAGGTTTATATCGCAACTCAGTCTAACCTCGGGTTAGGCATATTCGTGTTTTCTAAGTTCAAAGGGTTTTGATTAATTTCCAAATCAGGTTTTGAAAGTAACCATCCCGTCCGTCGGATCAGTTAGGGATAGCCAGGGAGAGCAGGAAACTTGTATTTTCCAAACAAAAGCCTAGACACTATCCTCTCTGTCACCCTAGAACTTTCTGGTGTATGTATTATTAAAAGAGATGTCATTAATAAACCTTTCTTTTGTATATATTTAAATTGTTAACAGTTTATCCTCAAAGTTTAACCATTTATCCTCAAATTCTATTTTCCCTTTTTAAATAAATTTGGCCTATACCATATTCATTTGCCATGCCCATTAATGGACTTATATTCTAGGCCCAAATCTTGATTTTCCTATCTTACAGTTTATAGCAATTTAGATCCAACATCCTCATTTACAGTTCATGCCAAAACTAGATTTTATATTCTAGTTTACAGTTTATGCCCAAAACTTAATTTGCATACCAACTACCTACTTTGTGGCCCATTTAACCATTTACCATTTACGCCCAATGTATGTAAATTATTCACAATTATGCTAATATACTTATCATGCTTAATTTAGCCACCCAATTCTGATTTAATATTCGAATTTCAGTTCATGTCAAAACTAGACTTGTTATTCTAATTTTCATCTTAATAGTCATGCTATAATGCATGTTCCCAAATTATGCCAATTTCCAAGTTTAGTCAATTTCATGTTTTTCCCAAAACGTATTCCCATCGTTCGTATAATCATGATTCAACCTAGATTATAAATAAATCTAGATTCATGGATAAAAGGGAATGAACCAAAATGCCATGAAAGAATAGACATAATAACTGGCATAAGATGATAATTCACGGGCATATAGATCTGGTAATACTACGACATGAAAAGGGTTGAATAAAGATTCAAGAACATGGGTAGACCTAACTTAATAGGTAAATTCCCAAGATCAAGATCCAAGGATAACTAAGAATAAATTGAAATAGAAAGTCAAGCCTAGATCCAATATAATGTCAGTTTGGGGTACAACATGGTTTTGTAACTACAGTGTCATGATCATAAATAATAATCTTATATCCATAGTCATAGGCAATAAATCCTCACAGTTAATGAATCACAGTCATAGGCGATGTTCATAGTCAAAGGAAAATAATCCTCACAGTCATGAGTCACAGTCATAGGCAATGTTCATAGGCAATGTTCATAGTCAAAAAGGCATATGGTTTTAAGGTCCCTAGTTTCATAGTCACAGTCTTATTGGTCATCGAATCATAACAGTTCTTAATTCGGTCCAAAGATATAAGCACTGATTCGAATAGAAAGATTTGGCATATTCTTTTATTCCTTTAATTTCATGTCACGAATAGAGAAAACGTTCAAATCTAAAAAGTAACCGACTTACAGAGATTATATTAGATTCGTAGAAAAACAGTCGTTGAAGTCGTTTGAATCTTCACTTGAATCCTAACTTGTTTTGAATCTCCTCTTGAAAGTCTTGAGCAGCATTTCCTCGTCTTGATTTATTTTATATATTATTTTATTTAGTGGAGGAGAAGAAGCCATGTCCACCAAGAATCTTTACAGCATAAGGTAGAGAATAATTGTGAATAGTGAAGGAGACTAGGGGCTGCTTATATAGGATTAGAGTCATGAATCTAGTCAGAAAATCGGGCCAGAAACATCAAAATGAACACAGGTTCAAAACCGGGTTCTGGCACCATGTCGACCCCCAGGTCGACTGCCCAGTCGACCTGGTCAGGGGGGTCGACTTCCAAGTCGACTCCCCAGTCGACCTGGGTCCTGGGCGGGAATTTTCCTGCCTAGCCCGCTTCTGGGTTTGAATTCGAATTTCGAATTCGAATTTCGCGTTGTTTTCTGTTCTGAAAATTCCTGAAACTTCGGAGAGTCATAACTTCTTCATACGGACTCCGATTTACGCAAACTCGGACTCATTTTCAAGAAGAATTTCGAGACGAACGCAATGCCGCCACCCGTTTCCAATAATTCTTTCATTTTGAATTAATTATACCTTGATTTGTGAATCTTAGTGTTACAGAATTACGGGGTGTTACATATGTCCTCCCTGCAGTCCTTACTCCCATTACTGGTTCATACCGGTGTGTGAGGCTCGCGAAGTAACGCTACACAAAGCTATGTTATTTAAAGCTGTGCTTTGATCATCAACCACAAGGCCCTGCTTTTCAACAAAAGCCTTGATCATTTGCATCTTGGCATGCCACATTGTCAATCCAAACCATACCATTGATTTCTGCCAATATATGACCTCTAAGCTCGTACGTCTTAGAGAAGGGTGTTAAACACCAAACAGATATATATTTAGCAGAGATCAATGAATACCATTTAAAGGAATACAACCTCAGACATACAATCCATTTACAAGTCCGTTCTGGGTCTGAACGAAACCAGAGGCACCTTATACCTCGCATATCCGAACAATCAGCAATACGTCCGGACGGTTACCACTATAGCCCCTTCAAAGTAGCTACTCCAATCATGGGCATCAGTAGCCACACATCCATTCGATGTGAAGATCGTCGGTCTTCAACCACCGTCTTCAAATCTTCGACTTCCAATCGTCGTATAATTATTTGAAATGAGATTTAACTCAGTCTTTTCAAATAATCCGCGAATATATATAGTTCAAAATCATTTCTTTTCACTCCAAATCATTTATAGTATTTTATAACGATTTATCTCTATTTTTATTTATTTTAAAATAGCCATTTTTAATTAAATGACGCTTCGGGTCATTACATGGGCCTGGCGCTGTTTTCATCAAAATTTGATTTATACATGTCTCCAAATCTAACCGTTGGATCTTGACAAATTTTATATCGTTGGAAAGATCTTTTCAAAACGGACCCAACGGTTTCAGTTTTGGAAAAATCCGACGGTCGTATCTTTCGGTATAATAGTTTGAAGTTACGATTTCAAAACGCGAACTGCAACAGTGCGATTCGTTTTATTTTAATTTATACATATAAATATAAACATATAAAAATAAATCGTTCAATGATTTCAAACCAATTTAAATTCAACAGTGATTTTTTTTATGTGAAATCATACATTACGTTAAAAATGCAATTAGTTTTTATCACTTGTTAATTTACGTTGAGAAATGTAATTTTCTATTCATTCTTTAATTCCCATTGGAAAATGTAAATCTTAATTCACCGATTACATTAAAAATGTATTCTTTTTATGTCAACTTATTTTCCTTCTTTTTTAAACATGAACATTTTCATCATGGACCGCATATACATTAAAAAGGGGATTTTTAATGTAAACATGTTTTATTTTAAAACATGCAAAATTTCTCATATTCTTTATTCACATTAAAAACGAACTTTTTAATGTTAATCATGTTTCATTTTAAAACAAAGGTACATTCTCATGTTTTCATTCACTACATTAAAAATGAGATTTTTAATGTAAACAAATTTTCAGTTTTCTATTTTCATGCATGACATTAAAAAATGAGATTTTTAATGTAACAAGTTTTATTTTCACTATATGATCCCTGTTCTTGTTTTCTAACATTACATTTAAAATGAGAATTTTTAATGTAAAGATATTTTTATTGTTAACAATGAACATTTTTCTTGCTTTCTAACATTACATTAAAAATGAGAATTTTAATGAAAAGATATTTTTGTTTTTAACAATGAACATTTTTTTTGCTTTCTAACATTACATTAAAAATGAGAATTTTAATGAAATCATATTTTCATTTTAAGTTATGATCATTTTTCTAATTTACCATTTTACATTAAAATGAGGATTTTTAATGTAATCATTTCTATTCTAAAAACATGAATATATTTTCTATATTCTATATTCACTTTAAAAATGGTATTTTCAATGTAATTATATTTTGTTTAAAAAACCATGAGCAATCTTCCTATATTCTATATTTATATTAAATAAACATGTAATCTTTTCTTTTCTATATTACATTAGAATGAAATATTATTCTTTATTCTCTTTTATTACATAAGGATGAAAATGTAATCTTTTATATCTTTTTATCACATTATACAAAATGTAACTTTTATATTCTAAATATGATCATTTTTCTTACACAATAAAAATGTTATTTTTATTGTCAACATATTTCTATCTTCAAACGATGATCATTTTTATGATTTATACAATCACAATAAAAATGGGAATTTCTAATATTCAAACAATTTCCATTCTATATATGAATATTTTCTAACACATGAATATTTCAGAAAATTTCAGTAGCATAACGGCAGGGTAATTAAAACCGGCACCGTCCCGATTTACGCCTCCTCGCTATACCTTAAAGTCTCACAGCTTTTGACAAGGGGGATTTCAATAATCTAGTTCGCACGTAGACGAATTTTTCACAATATCAATCAATTACAGTTTCCTTTTCTTTTTCTTTTCCAACCACAGACAAACACCAAAATTCAACCAATCACACATCACAAATCAATCAAGTCCTCTATGGTCTGTGGACGACGGGTGTCGGGAGTTTCTAAACTCCGTATGCATCCTAATATATTTTTATTTAATTTATTTCTAAATTCAGATATCTCACATTGATTTGACGATGCCAAAAATTGTAGCGAGCTCTAAAAATTCTCTAGTCTCTTCTACAGTGTAGATCCCGATGTCACGAGTCCAACGCTTCCTGTTTCGATGAATTTTGTTATCGTTTAACCAAGATATGATTTTAAATGATAATGAAACTTTTTAAAATAAATTAATATAAAAATTAGTTAATATTTAACCTTCTTCTTCAATTCCAAATATATGCCGAAGGTTTTCAATACAGGTCTGAACTTAGGTCTGGAATTTGCACGCCGGTCGAGGCACGAGGGGCGAATTGGTCTTCACCACGATGGAGGACTTGGAGGGGCGCGCCACCCCCTGAATAGCGGCGAGTTCGGTGGTTGCTGGAAGGGGAAAACTCGCTTGATGCGGCAGAGATTTTCGGGGTCGGTGCGAGCAAAATACTCCTCTGTATGGGATCCAACCATATGGATTGAGAGATCTTTCGATCCTCTTTGAATTGGTATTAAGAACTTTGGGTTTTATTGAATGGATCTTAAGATTTTAATAGAGGAGTTCAGGAAGGTTTCGGCCATGAGTTTCATATGGTGGCGGCTGGAAAACGATGTATACGTATTAGGGCTTGCGTATTGGGATTTGTATATATACCCGTATTTTCTATTCAAATTTTGTTTATTTAATTCTATTATAATTTCTATATCGCTCTAAATTCCAAATCAAACCCAACGAGTGGCACCCCTAGCTAAATACCCTCATTCCGAACAAAATGGGATATGTCTCGTAGGCCCATTCGACTATTTCAGTCAGTTTTTTTCCAAATTAAATAATAAAATATTTAATTATTTAATTTGATCGAACATTTTAATTTACCGGGGCCACAGACTGACTCTAAAAATTCTAGAAAAATTATATCTGGCTTTGTTTTGATGATATAGTCCCAACAAAACTGATTTCATCGAATTTGAAGACCATTTGAAAAATGGCCATTTTCTGGTCGATCGAAATTGACATATATTGTCAAAAAACATTTTTTTGCCCCTCTCACATATTGATCCCAAAAATTATGGAAAATTAAACCTAGCAATAATTTGACATTCCGGTTCCAACAAAAGTGGTTACGTCGAAAACAGAGGCCGTTTGAAAAATGGCTATTTCTACGGGCCATATATTAGATTAAATTCCATAGCGACTATTCTGAAAATTCAACTGACCAAAACTTTTGATTCCCGCTATGAAATTTCAATTTTTCGGATTCATTTGAAATATAATCTTAAACGGATTTAAATATTTTTAGTTTCACTAAAATCCGATCTATTTTGCATCCTGTACGGTCAGTCAAAGTTCGAATTCAAATTTTCAAACTACCGCGCTATTTCAAACTGCTTTTTGAGTCAAAATAAATATATTCATTCAAACTTCAATTTAAACAAATTTTTACTCATTCTTACTTAAATAAATTATTTCAACTATTAGAAATTCAATAAAATAGCCAAAATAAAAATTTTAAATTGGTTTTGATTTTCTAGGTTGTTACAGGTTTGGTGAGATTGTTCTTTCAATTTTTAGGGGAGAAACAAGGGAGAACTAGGTGCCAGAAAAATGGGAAAGGGATTGCTGTGTAAAGTGGAGTAGCATGCGGTACTGTTTTGGAAGGGACGGTTCACGGAGGGTCTGGGTATTTTAAGAATGAATGGGCTGGAATAATACATGTAGGCCCAAAATGTTTTTTTTGAAAAAACAAATAAATAAATAAACGGAAACTGAATGTTGAAGGAGCTACAGGAGATGATGATATTCGCACACAGTAGCATGGGATGGAAGTGGGAAGTAGAAAACATGGAAAATGTACGGGTTGGGGAGGGAAGAAATGTTTCCAGGTAAGAAGTTTGGATGAATGGGCCATGGTCCTGTACATTGAAATGGGATGGAAGGCATGCACAATAGAAAATAGAAAAGAAGGAAAAAAGTCAAATGACAATTGCATGGAAATAAAAAGGAGTAGCAGTGCGTGATTTTATCTGGGGAGACGAAGCTCTATAATGCGCGGGTGGGTTTTGTGTGGGTCTTTGGCCACGATAAGGATGAGGTAATATTTAATTAAAATAAGTAATCGATATCATAAGATATGTATTTACTTAAACTCGAATTATTTATCTCGTACGTTATCATAATTGCACAATTTTGGATCCATCGGCCAGTCTGAAGCAGTTTGAAGATCGTTTCAATTTACGGCGGAAATAAACGCCTGATATGATCAACCGAACGTTAACTGATATTTAATGATTAACGAACAAGGTGAGTTGTAACGACGCGAAAATTAGCGAACTTGATTATCCGATATACAACACATATCGAACATCAAGAGTCGAAAATTACCGGATGGTTAATGAAAGAAATTGGAGGGTGAGGAAAGATAAGATAGATACTTAGAATAGAAGAAGAAGAAGAACACAACATCAGAGTAACACGAATCTCACAGCGGAACGAACAACATATAATAGATAACATATCCTTGAAATAAAATCCGTATATGTATACAATAACATTATAAGAGTACAACACTTACAACACAGCGAAAATAACTATAGCTATATAATCCTGAAGCCTTCTGCTCCAAGCTCTTCCAGTATATCTGTAAATCCCGACTTCTTGACTGCCCATACAAAATTGGGCACCCAAGAGTTTAGGGAAAACAAAACAAGATAAACTCCGGGTCAGTCATGGGACAGGTATGAGTAAAACAGTTTAAAAATAGTTTGAACAAGTAAACGATATCTCATAAGACCGCGCCGTATAATGGAACGGGTTTTTCCCTTATGAGAATCCAAATTATCTTTATATCAAAAACCTTTTGATATTATATTAATGTCTATCAACCCCAATATAATAATCATCTAGCAGAAACACTTTCATCTCATGTTATACATATATAGTATACAATCAAAACCGCAAGCATGTATTGGGTAATGGATTTCCAACTATGACAAGGTATGGAACCACCTTTCGCTAGTGTACCTCTAGAGAGGAATACACTGGGTTCAACAAGAACATCTTGCAACCCGGCCACACATGACCTACCACTCATTTCGCTTGAGTGTATCGAATGTATATCACCAACGGTTGGGATCAGCAACTGTTTCCTGAATGGGACAGCATCAACAATAGATTTTTAGATGTAAATGAAACTCTAGATCAGGTGATTATACACCCTAATAGGTGCGACCTACATAGCCTTGCTGCCTGCCCGATTTCCGTCATTTCCCAGTTGATGAGGCTGGAGGTCATAACGTATCTTCAACAGATTACTCATTCATTCACTTTGAATGACACATCGTCATACCCATCAAATCACAAATTGATTTCCCCAAAAATACCACGGGTATAAGCTAAGAGAAACGAATTCCTCCGCCACCAACGTAGATACGTTTGAAACGATCAACTTACGTGATCTAATAGATATACTCTGTCAAAAATTCGTCCATTCAAGTTGTCCTGGGACTGGACAAACCGAAGGCACTATTCAGTACATCCATCTTAGGCAATTGTTATCTAAGACTTATACAATAGCCCTTGCACTTTGCTCCGTCTTCAATTATCTTTGGCATATATGATTCCCGGCGCTTAGGCCAATACAGAGTGGTTCTTTGGATAATAATCCAACCGGTCTCTCCATATTAACAACGTTAAAATGGTCAAAACTTTGATAGTCTGTGATTTAACTATCAAAGAAAAACAAGTGTGCAAACAACGATATTATTTCCAGATGGAAATTATATCGATCAATCATCATTTAACATATATATATATATATATATTCACATTCCCTTATTTTCTATGTTTAGAAAATATATGTTATTAACACTAGAAAACATTTCCATAGCTTAATTTCGTTTCACTATCCTTTCACAACTATTAGTCCCTAACCGTAAACAAGTATGAGAACAATTCTCCAAGTATAAACCCCGAAGGCCGAAACCAACATCAGATCGATACTCAGAAAACTATTCAACTTAACTAATCTCTAGTTAGTTTCTAATCTTGTTTAACTCTATTTCGATTAACTCTAATTGAATAACTCTATTTTCTTAACTCTTATTCGATTAACTAATATTTGATTTACTCTAGTTACTTAACTCTTATTAGAATAACTAATATTCGATTCAACTCCATTCGCTTGACTCTAGATCGCAGCGATCACAATGGTTACGCCTGATTCCCTCAGGAAACATCCGACCACCGTAGGCTATCTGCAGCCCTGCGAATTACACTAGTAGTCGTGCAAAATGGCAACTTATCCTGAATAACTATGTTTGACTAACTCTATTCGACTAACCATATTTGATTAACTAAATACGATTAACTCTTTTATATCTTGTCAACTTCCTTTTTTATAAATCCTGTTTATCATCCCAATAACTATTCCTATTATAATTCTATTTACTTTCTAAATAAATATCCCTTTATTCTATTTATTTCCTAACTAAATAGTCCTTTATTAATTCTATTTATTTTCTAAACAAATAGCCCTTTATTCTATTTATTTCCTAAATAAATAGTCCTTTATTAATTCTATTTATTTTCTAAATAAATATTCCTCTTTATAAAATCCTATGATTTTATAAATAATTTATTTTCAAAAATATTTCCTTTTATAAAATCGGTTGATTTTATAAAATTCCTTTATTTCAATATACGTTGAAATATTTCTTTTTACATCCCAAGGTTTCTTATGATATTAAAAATACCAATTCATAATGATCGATATCATTCGAACACACATAATCAACAAAAAATCATATATCAAAATATATGAAAAACAGTAAAATAAATGTTGAGGAATCCAGTCGGATTCCTCCAACCTGCTTCCCTGCATCACAGATGTTAAACAACATAATTAACATCGATTTCATTTCAATATAAAATATTCTATTAAACAGAATCACTATTTGTTTAACGATTTATATATATCGTTATCTATAATTTCAACCAATACACAAGCAATTCAACCAAACAGTTAACACACAGTAATCAACAGATGATTAACAGTTCTAAGAATACGTTATAAAAATATAACTGTTCAAAGTTGGTGAGTTTTACTCACATTGGACAATCATTGTTAATAACGATAACCATCGCTTGATTTAGATGGAAAATTTATTTCGCTATAAATTGTAACGAGCTCCAATCCAGTCCCAGTCAGTTCCATTGGGTAGTGTCCGTCCATACGATCCTGTCGGATCTTGTTTCGTGAAATTCTGATAACGTATGCTCAAATTATAGCCTCTACAAGTTAATACATTTTACTTTAAATTTAACTTAATAAAATAGTTGTTGGGCTTCACCTTTAAATCCAAGGCCCATACCCCTTTGGAAAATGTAACACCCCGTAATTCTGTTACACTAGGATTCACAAATCAGGGCAGAATTAAAATTTAAAATCAAAAACAAGGGAAACGGGCTGCGCCATTTCGTTCGTCTCGGAATTCTGCATGAAAACGAGTCCGAGTTTGCGTAAAACGGAGTCCGTATGAGGAAGTTATGGACTCCGGAAGATTCAGCAAAGTTCAAATTTCAAAATAGAACCCAGGTCGACTGGGTAGTCGACCCCCCCCCCCCCAGGTCGACTGGGGAGTCGACTCGGTAGTCGACCCCCCCCCCCCCCCCCAGGTCGACTGGGGAGTCGACCCCCCTGCTTTTTCCAGCTTTCTGAACCTGATTCGTTTCTCTGTATCCGGACGCCCTTCTGACCAGATTCGTTGACTTCTACACTATATAAACAGCCCTGGTTTTCTTCTCTATTCACAATTCTTTTCTATCCTTATGCTGCCTCTGAGAAATAAATAAATAAGTGAGTAAAATAATATATATAAAATAAATCAAGACAAGGAAATGCTGCTAAAAGATTTTCAATAAGAGGTTCAAGTCAAGCTAGGATTCAAGAGGAGGTTCAAATGACTTCAACGACTGTTTTTCTACGAATCATAGCAACGCCATCTTTCTGTTCTAATCTAATCTCTGTAAGTCAGTTATTTCTAGATTTGAACGTTTTTCTCTGTTCGTGACATGAAATTAAAGGAATAAAAGAATATGCCGAATCTCTCTCTCTATTCGAATCAGTACCTATACTCTTGAACCTAATTAAGAACTGTTATGATTCGAGGACAAATAAGACTGTGACTATGAAACTATGGACCTTAGAACCATATGCCTATGACTATGAACATTGCCTATGACCATGGACATTGCCTATGACTATGAATATTGCCTATGACTGTGACTGTGACTATGAGAATTATTTTCTTGACTGTGAACACCAGCCTATGCCTTTGATTAGGAAAAGCATAAACTATTGCCTATGACATAACAAGGACAACTGTGACTAAACTCCTATGATTCCTGACTAGGAAAGTGTTACTTAAGTTTTGTGACTATGAAATTGGGTCTAAACCTGATTTTTCTATTCTGTCTGTTTTTGATTTTCTATGGTTTTAGACCTTGGGAATTTACCTATTAAGTTAGGTCTACCCATGTTCTTGAACCTATTCTGTCTGTTCTTGGTTTTCTTTTGGTTTTAGACCTTGGGAATTTACCTATTAAGTTAGGTCTACCCATGTTCTTGAACCGACGTCGTTATTCAACCCTTTTTATGCCAGTTAGTATGTCTATCTTTTGCATATCATCTTTGGTTCATTCCCTATTTTCTACGAACCTAGCTTTATTTATAATCTAGGATGAATCACGATTATACGAACGGTGGGAATGCGGTTTGGGCAAAATATGAAATTTACTAAAAACGTAGTTTAACATGGAAATTGGCATAAATTGGGAGCATGTATTAAGGCATGTTCATAGAAATGCAAATTGGATAAATTTGACATGAATTATAAGATTTGAATCTAGTATTGGCACGTAAATCTAGCATTTACATGAATAGTGAACTAGAGTAATAAGTCTAGTTTGACGTGTATTAGAATGTTGAATCGGAATTGGATTAGCTAATTTGGCACGGTAAGTATGTTGGCATAAATGTGAAATTGACCATAATTGAGAATAACTGTTAGGTTTAGAAAAGTCATGGTTAGTGACACTTAATTTGGTATAGTTTACATACCAAAAAACATAAATATGATTTAGGAAGGGAAATGGGCCATAGAAATAAATGTAGACAATTTACATTAAAAGAGTAATTGGGAAATAAGTAAATTAGAAATAATTTACCTATAGAATCTGGCCTAAAGGAGAAAATGTGAATTTAGACAAATTAAAGGTTTATTAACGACATCTCTTTTAATAATAAGCCAGAAAGTTCTAGGATGACAGAGAGGATAGTGTCTAGGCTTGAGTTTGGAAAATACAAGTTTCCTGCTCTCCCTGGCTATCCCTAACTGATCCGACGGACGGGATGGTTACTTTCAAAACCTGATTTGAAAACTAATTAAAACCCCTTTTGAACTTAGAAAACACGAATATGCCTAACCCGAGGTTAGACTTAGTTGCGATGTAAACATGCCCGGAACCAACCGGCACATCCAGTATTCGCAACAATATCTGTCTAATGTGAGTGATAGCGGCTTTAATTTATTTAGTTAAGGCTAGAACAAGAATGGTAGGGCTAAGTTAACTAAAACACTTAACCAGTTCAACATGATAACTAGACTGATGGGTGGGGTTAGGTTCAGACTGACACTTAACACAGTTAAGCTAGAATGGGAGAGTTAAGTCCATAGGAACACTTAACCAACTTAACACAGTTAAGCTAGAATGGGAGGGTTAAGTCCATAGGAACACTTAACCAACTTAACACAGTTAAGCTAGAATGGGAGGGCTAAGTCCATAGGGACACTTAACCAAACTCAAGGTAGCAAAACAAGACTTGTAGGGGTTAAGTAAATTTAATACACTTAGCCAAATTAATATGTTAACTAGACTAGAGGTTGGGGTTAAGTCAAATCTAATACACTTAGCCAATTTTGATATGTTAGCTGGGCTAGACTGTAGGGTTAAGTAAACCTGAACACTTAACCATCAGGTTGTGATAAAGGAATGAGGTTAAGTCTAAAACATGAAGGGATAATACTTAACCATTGATAACATGTTAGTTAAGACAGACGGGCAAGGTTAAGTTAAAAAGGAACACTTAACCAATACAGGGTGAATGGGTAGGGTTAAGTAATAAGAAATACTTAACCAATATAACTTGGTTTGTGGTGGGGTTAAGTCAACATGAATTACTGATAACACTTAACCAGTATAACAGGATGAATGAAGAGGATTAAGTTGGCTTGAATTGACTAATGACACTTAAGCAATCCAAATTGACGGGAAAGGGAACTAAGTAGTAAACCTTAGTTAAGAAAACAACGATTCCGTAAACTAAGTGGTAAATCTTGTTGGATCTAGATTAACCCTAGAGGGGGGGGGGGGTGAATAGGGTTTATCACAGTTTTTAACTGAATTAAAATTCTAACGAAATAATAAATAGATCACAGATTATAGCAGAAACAGAAATGCAGAAAATAAATCACACACATATATACCCAGCTTCGGCAAAACCCTGCCTACTGCTGCATTTCTAAGGTTTCTACTAGGTGATAGAACAGATCCCGCATACAAGACCATGTACACTCGCAAACCCTGCTCCTATTCTAACCCTACGCTCAAATCCCTAGACTGATCGATATTCCCTCGATCAGATTTCCCCTGATTACAACCACGTAACCAGTAACCTAGATTTTACAGACTCTGTCAACTGTTAGTCAACACCCTGAATGAAACTCCTAGAAATTTTACAGACCTCTAGAAAAACTATTCAGACGATTATTACACAACATAATAAAAAGGCAAAACAAATTAAAGAGGAACACCCTTGGAGTTAAAAAGAGGGGTCATCCCCTTTTTTAATTAAACCACTAAAGCCCTTCACTATTAAAATGGCCGGCCCTTTTTCTTTTTCTCCCGATCCCTTAATTTTCTGGAAAAATGGTGGCGGCTAGAAAACTAGGGTTTTTGTATTCCCAATCGGATTGATGCTTGATGAATTGATTAATCGCTGAAGTTCTAATTCACGTTGAGTTTCTTGATCGATTGCTTGTGGCTCGTTGCTTCTCCGATTTGGGGTTTCGACTGAAAACCGATTGTAAGTGAAATTTTGTTTGAATTTTTTTTTTTTTGCTCTTCTGGTTTTTGGCTTGTGGTTTTTCCCTGTTGATTGCCGATGATGTAATGGTGTTAAAATAGGGATTAGAAACCCTACACCCTCTCTGATTTCGCCAAAGACTTGGCTGATTTGCTTGATGCTTTCCCCTTTTTACTCTCGGCTTGAATTGATTTTAGCTACTTTCCCTTTTGAATGCGTGATTGAATTTGTGGCCTCGGCACTAAATACTTGCTTGATATGATTCTGGGCATGCCTCTTTTGTGATTTTGGCTTGAATGAATTAGACCCGAAACTAGATGAGCATTTCTGGAAAAAGACAAACAAATTTTCAATTTGTTCCAAACCAAAAAATATTGCACTAATTTGTTGCCTTGTATGAATTCGGATTTCTGGAAATTAATTCATGTCGAAAAAAAAACTGGAAATATTTGGAATATTCTTGCACTTGTCCAGAAACTCGATTTAGATTTGTCCAAAAAATTGGAAAGAAATGATTTCGTCCTTGACGTTTTCTTGTGTGAAAATTTTGTGATTAGAGCTGAAAACATAATTGAGAAATATTTTCCCAGAATGGTTTCTCAATCATTTAAGAACAATCCTTATTTGAAATCAAATCAAAAAAATTGATTTATTTCCATGCAGTGCTCAATATGATTTCTGAAAACTGATTTTCTTGATTGTTTTCATTTCTGGAAACTTCTTTATAACTTGCTGTATCACCATGAACACTATACACCTTGGTTAGCACTGAGATTGCTTGTATATGATTTACTGTTTGCACTTGCCAAAGATACTATGCCACTTTAACATTATTTTCCATGCATGTATACAACCCTTGTGTGTGTACACAACTTGTAAAACTGGAGCACACAACTTGTACTCACTGTCTTGAAGCTGAACCATGTTATTGATCTGCCACTTTAAACTTGCTGCTTCGACATGCTTGCTGCAGTAACACTTGGAATTTGCTCTACCATGTACAATCTGATCTGGCCTCTAGTTACATGCTTTACATTATTGCACCATAAGCTGTAGTTTCATTTGAAACTGATTTCATATTTTGTTGAGCAGTTCCTGTTTGCTCGACCACATATTCATGCTTGAAACCATGCATCGCTCTACTTTTCATTTGTGAACTTGTATTTATGCATTTTTGCCTTCATGCAGACCTAACCATTTTGAGGTGCACACTTTTTCTTTGCTGCTCCACTTTGTCATACTACTGCACTTCACACTGTTATTCAATTTGCCTTTATCATGCTATGAGTACATGTTTGTACTTGTATTACTCTCGACCATGTTTGGCTTGATCTGACCACTTGCTGCACTTGCAACTTGAACACTTGTATATACTTGAGCTTGTGCTTGCTGCTTTGACCATTCTTGTGCACATTGTATTATAACTTGATTGTTATGAAATGCCTTATAGTTTGGTCATGCCTCGACAACCTTGGTTTGAACCATTTGAACAGCACACATTTACTTTTGAACCTGCACATGCTTTGCCATGCTGTATCACTTATGAGCTGTCTCAACTATTTGAGACAATGTTTACATTGCTATTGCATTACTGTGTATACCATATTTACATGCTTGTACTATTGCCCCTCTCACCATCATGCTTCAATGAAATTGCTTACTGTCTTGATAATTGTATAGCTGCACATGTTTGCTGCCATGATCACTCTTACTTTTGAACTTTGTACTTGACCATTTTTGGATTTGTATTGATATTTGCACTGAGTCGAGAAGGTCCTTATGGCTACTCCTCAGTTGCACGCTGATCGGCGTGGCAGTGCACACGTGTATACACGTGTGTACATGCAGCCATCAGACGAGTTGTCCCTGTCCCTGCATTGAAATATATGTGTTGTCTGCCTTGTGGTATTTACAGTGTATCACTGTGAATATCACAAGCTGTCTAGACACAAATTGATGGTTTTATAATTCAGATCAAGTCATGAAAAAATGATGAGAAACACACCAGAAAACTGAGGCAAATAATTTTTTTTTTTAAATAAAAATTATATTTGCGTGCATTAGAATATATTTCTGTTCTGGATACTGTGTGTGTGTTCCTGTGAATGACAAGTATGAAGACTGGACTGACTGGATAACTGGACTGGATTGACTGAGCAGTGAAGACTGGACTGGACTGGACTGGCAGAAGACTATGTATGAGTGAATGAAAAAGTATATCGAGTGTGAATGTTGTAGTGAGTCAGTAGTAAAGGAGCTGTGTATATGAAAGAGATTGTACTTTTTATTTGTAATAAACAAATTTGTCTGAAATAAAATATCATTTTATTGATGTCAAACAAAACTTGTCTATTATATTCTGTTTATATACAAGTACAATATACAGTGAATGTTTAAATAGTGGAGTTATAAAAAGTTGTACTGTTTGAATGTTTGAAATATAATATTCAATTCAAATATTATATTCCTATCTATGTTGTATATATATAAAACAGTACAATAACAAACACATTTATAATAATATATATTTGTTTGTTATCATCAAACCAAAAATCATACAATTGTGTATACAACTGCGTTATATACAACAATCTCCCCCTTTTGATGATGACAAACAAATAAAAGATTTTGATTACAATAAGTGTGTTTGACAGTGAATTCTGAACTCCCACTATTTATTAGCTCCCCCTACAACAGAAACTCCCCTATAACTGTGCATGAGTGAAATGTATGAATAATAATGAATTTTCAAAATTAAAAATATTTATCAAATATTCACTCACAAATCAAAATCTCAACCCATTCTCCCCCTTTTGTTGTCATCAAAAGGATACAGAATTTAAAATACAGATGAAACATGACCAAAAAAAATATATAATTTCAGCATAAGAGGAAGAACGATCATCATAAATTTCAATCAGTCAAACAAAAATCATAATATTCTAAGAACAGGTGGCATATTTCACATTGTAGAGAATGACGAATATACAATGAATTTTATATAAAATGGAGAGTAAAAAAAACAATTCATTTCCAATTATTTTCAAAGGATTTTACAAAAAAAAAAAGCACAAAAGCAGTGATGGATTTGGACTATAATTAATAATTCAATTTAAGTGACAAAATCGAATAATCTCAAATCCCAATATCTATCAATCAACAAATCATAATACGTCATAATATTTCAACACATTTCACAGATAGAAGATGGATTGATAGGCTGGTTTTTATAAACACCAAGGGGAATTTCATATAAATCTTTATTTTATCCAAATTATTTTCTTTTCTTTTTCTTTTAATTTAAGAGCACACTGACCACGCATAACCAGATCTTGGATTTTTAAATGAGATCAGTTGCAGCTTAAATATAAGTAATCTCGTAACCATGCATAACCAGAGCTTGGATTTTTAAATGAGGTTAGAGAGATACTTATGAACATTATATTATTATCTTTTTCTGTTTCAAAAAGAAAAACTCCTCGATATATAAAATCAATATGGATGATAGAAAAGTGGTAGGTACAGAAATGGACTATGAAATAAATTTCTAAATTAATTATATTATGAAATATAACCAACTGTACCGGGATTATTGAAAATTTTCAATTGACACTAATTCTGAAAAATAACATAACCACAATTCCATCACAAACATTTTCACTGTTTATTCAAGATGATTTTTTAAAAAAAATATTAAACTCTCCACATTTAAAAAAAAATTACATTGGATGGCAGAATGATGATAGATAATGAGTATGGTCGTGAAATAATTGCCAGTTCAAAGATATTATAATAAATATTCAACCATCATGAAAATCCAGATAAAATCTCCTCTTGTTGTGAAATATATTGCAGTCATAATTCATCACAATTTCAGATTCTGATATATTTTTATGAATTATAAATACAGAACAATTTGGATATTGATTTCAATTTCTGAATGAATAAAAAATAAATAATCTTAAAATTGAAAATTAATTACAAGAGAAATATAAAGAGCTATACAAAGCACAAGAGGGAAAAGAAAAATATATACATGATGAGAAAAAAAATTCAGCACTTCCTAATCTGATACCAAATCAAGCAGTCCTCAAAAAAAATATACAAATCAATTTCTAATAATCAGAGCAGCATGATTCCAAAACAAACATTTTTCAAAACAGTATCAGAGCAGCACAAAATTAGTTTCAAAGCACACTTGTCAAGACATTTCTAATGGCCACAGAATATGATTCACGATCCAATATTAAAAATACCGTTTATTTTAAATCATTTGAAGAAATATGAAAATATCAAGATTTAATAAATCAATCACACCAATTTATAAATTTTTGAATATGTGTGAGATTTAATAAATCAATAATTTCAAATGATTTTAAACAAACAAATACTGAAATCATATAACCATGAAATAACAGAGAAATTCAAGACCGGATTTTCAAAGAATTTTCACAAGAATTTTCTGACAAGTCCTCAAGAAATTTCAGATCATCTACATCAATTTTGTGAGATATTCATGATCCAAAGAATAAAAATAATTTATTTGAAATCATTTGAATCAATGTCAAATTTTGAGATATAATGAATCAGTCACACAAGGTTAATAATTTCAAATTTAAGTGGTGTGTGAGATTCAAAATATCAGGAATTTCAGATGATTTCAAACTAAACTAATTTCAATCATAATAATCATGAATAAGGATGAAATTCTAGATGTATCACTGATTTAACCCAAATATTTTTCAAGTCAGAAATAATCAAGCCAATCTAAAAATTAATGAGATTATCACAACTGAGAAGTAACAGTGCTGTAATGAGTATAATAATTTAAGCGTTTCCAAAATGAATTGGAAGGCACTCAAAACCGTATAAGTGTGTGAAATTTCATTAATTATTCAGATCTTCAAAAATTTAGAATTCTAGTTAACAGTGTTCAAGATATGATATGAATGCATCAACACTGTTATGAATTCAAAAATCAGAAAATAAACTTCAAAAACAATTGCAGATATATACAAGTTCAAATTCGGGATATGGAAATAATTAACACATGATGATTTTATACAAGTAAGGAAAATTTCCAGAAAATCATTAATTCTGCAACTGGAAGTTTAAGAAGCACAGAATAAACAAAGAGATATGGAAGTGACAAATCAAATAAAGACAAATAGAAGAAAATAAAAAAGAAAGGGGTAGAAAAAAAATAAAAAAATATTTACACAGATGGGTTTAGAAATCATACCAGACAGACGATGTAAAACAGAATTTCTAGCTCATCCAATCTTGGCCAAGGAACTGTAAAGAATACAAACAAAATGACAGCCTGAAATCAATCTCTTTTCAGCACAGCAGTTCCCCAGCCTTCTTCGGTACCTATCAGTTGAGTGGATCGAGCGGTCTAACAAAATTTGTGAAACCACTCACAGTTTTGTTCAAATCTTTTGGTACCCAAACCTGTTTATATAGCAAACCATTCGAATCAACCTGTGTATCTTTCGGGACCCAAATCTGTTTGAATTTAGTTGAAGTCGTTTTATTTTTATTTGGGATCCAAGATTGTTTAAATGGTTTGTTATAAAACAAATTCACATCATGTTTTTGATTCAAAAATCCTTTGGGATTATCAAAGTTTGAGTTTTCAAAAAGATTTTTTTCAAAGCATTTTGAAAGATTTTTCAAATCATTTGAATTTTGTTTTCCAAAAACATTATTTTTCCCGAAGCCAAGACCAGATTTATTTCCAATAGAAACTTGGTTTTGTAACAGCATATTCAACGATTTTTCCCCATTAGAAAATTTATCCAAAGTTGATTCTAATCGTTGAATTTTGGATTTTAGATTGCTATTTTCTTTTAATAAATTTGAGCAATTATTTATAGCAATCTTCTGTTCAGCATTGGACTGTTTCAAAACCAAATTCTCATTTTCAAGCAATTTAATTTTGGCTTGGGATTCATCAATTTCAGATTCAAAGAGTTTTTGTTTTTCAAACTCAAATTTCTTGAATTTCTCAATCTCATTTTCCAGCTCTTTTAAAATTAAATCACTTTTCAACAAGCTTTCTTTCTCAGCAATTTCATGTTTGGAACTTTTGATGGCCTTAAAATTATTAAATTCTTTTTGCAAAGAATTGTTTGAATCTTTTAGCTCAACCTCGTTATCTTTTAAAATCAGAATTTCCTCTTTAAGCCTTTGAATATTTTTATTGAGATGAACGAGGTCAGTTTTCAAATTCAAACAATTTTCACAGTCAGAATTTTCTAATTTCATGACATTTGTAGATTCTGATTCCAAACAGTTAATTTTGCTATTTAACTCGTGATTTTTAGATTTCAAGTATTTGTTTTTACGATGGAGTTTATCAACGATTTTTGTTAAATCAGTACACATATAAACCAACTCTTCATATGAGAAGCTTTCAGTCTCATTGTCTGTTGAGTCTCCATCGTCTGATCTACTTGAATTTTCATTTGTTTCTTCTCCTGAGAATAGATCTGAATCTGAGTTGACCACTTTGGGTTTTGAGCTGCTGTTGTCGATCTTTCCATACTTTTTATTGAGAAAATCCCATATTTCCTGCGCAGTCAAGCAATGAGAAATGAGGTTATATTGGACATCATCAATATAAGAATACAAAGTGTGAATAGCACGAGAATTAAATCCAATATCGTTCCTATGGACCATATCATAACCATTAATAACAGTATCCCAACATTTAATATCAATAGATTTTAAATATAATTCCATTTCTAATTTCCAATTTGAAAAATCTGTACCATCGAAAATAAATGGAGTACGACTGGACTGATTCTCAGAAGACTGACAACTAGAATTCACCATTTCTCTAGAGTTAAAAAATACCTGCTCTGATACCAATTGTTGGATCTAGATTAACCCTAGAGGGGGGGGGGTGAATAGGGTTTATCATAGTTTTTAACTGAATTAAAATTCTAACGAAATAATAAATAGATCACAGATTATAGCAGAAACAGAAATGCAGAAAATAAATCACACACAGATATACCCCGCTTCGGCAAAACCCTTCCTACTGCTGCATTTCTAAGGTTTCTACTAGGTGATAGAACAGATCCCGCATACAAGACCATGTACACTCGCAAACCCTGCTCCTATTCTAACCCTACGCTCAAATCCCTAGACTGATCGATATTCCCTCGATCAGATTTCCCCTGATTACAACCCCGTAACCAGTAACCTAGATTTTACAGACTCTGTCAACTGTCAGTCAACACCCAGACTGAAACTCCTAGAAATTTTACAGACCTCTAGAAAAACTGTTCAGACGATTATTACACAACAGAATAAAAAGGCAAAACAAATTAAAGAGGAACACCCTTGGAGTTAAAAAGAGGGGTCATCCCCTTTTTTAATTAAACCACTAAAGCCCTTCACTATTAAAATGGCCGGCCCATTTTCTTTTTCTCCCGATCCCTTAATTTTCTGGAAAAATGGCGGCGGCTTGAAAACTAGGGTTTTTGTATTCCCAATCGGATTGATGCTTGATGAATTGATTAATCGCTGAAGTTCTAATTCACGTTGAGTTTCTTGATCGATTGCTTGTGGCTCGTTGCTTCTCCGATTTGGGGTTTCGACTGAAAACCGATTGTAAGTGAAATTTTGTTTGATTTTTTTTTCTCTTCTGGTTTTTGGCTTGTGGTTTTTCCCTGTTGATTGCCGATGATGTAATGGTGTTAAAATAGGGATTAGAAACCTTACACCCTCTCTGATTTCGCCAAAGACTTGGCTGATTTGCTTGATGCTTTCCCCTTTTTACTCTCGGCTTGAATTGATTTTGGCTACTTTCCCTTTTGAATGCGTGATTGAATTTGTGGCCTCGGCACTAAATACTTGCTTGATATGATTCTGGGCATGCCTCTTTTGTGATTTTGGCTTGAATGAATTAGACCCGAAACTAGATGAGCATTTCTGGAAAAAGAAAAACAAATTTTCAATTTGTTCCAAACCAAAAAATATTGCACTGTTTTGTTGCCTTGTACGAATTCGGATTTCTAGAAATTAATTCATGTCGAAAAAAAAACTGGAAATATTTGGAATATTCTTGCACTTGTCCAGGAACTCGATTTAGATTTGTCCAAAAAATTGGAAAGAAATGATTTCGTCCTTGACGTTTTCTTATGTGAAAATTTTGTGATTAGAGCTGAAAACATAATTGAGAAATATTTTCCCAGAATGGTTTCTCAATCATTTAAGAACAATCCTTATTTGAAATCAAATCAAAAAATTGATTTATTTCCATGCAGTGCTCAATATGATTTCTGAAAACTGATTTTCTTGATTGTTTTCATTTCTGGAAACTTCTTTATAACTTGCTGTATCACCATGAACACTATACACCTTGGTTAGCACTGAGATTGCTTGTATATGATTTACTGTTTGCACTTGCCAAAGATACTATGCCACTTTAACATTATTTTCCATGCATGTATACAACCCTTGTGTGTGTACACAACTTGTAAAACTGGAGCACACAACTTGTACACACTGTCTTGAAGCTGAACCATGTTATTGATCTGCCACTTTAAACTTGCTGCTTCGACATGCTTGCTGCAGTAACACTTGGAATTTGCTCTACCATGTACAATCTGATTTGGCCTCTAGTTACATGCTTTACATTATTGCACCATATGCTGTAGTTTCATTTGAAACTGATTTCATATTTTGTTGAGCAGTTCCTGTTTGCTCGACCACATATTCATGCTTGAAACCATGCATCGCTCTACTTTTCATTTGTGAACTTGTATTTATGCATTTTTGCCTTCATACAGACCTAACCATTTTGAGGTGCACACTTTTTCTTTGCTGCTCCACTTTGTCATACTACTGCACTTCACACTGTTATTCAATTTGCCTTTATCATGCTATGAGTACATGTTTGTACTTGTATTACTCTCGACCATGTTTGGCTTGATCTGACCACTTGTTGCACTTGCAACTTGAACACTTGTATATACTTGAGCTTGTGCTTGCTGCTTTGACCATTCTTGTGCACATTGTATTATAACTTGATTGTTATGAAATGCCTTATAGTTTGGTCATGCCTCGACAACCTTGGTTTGAACCATTTGAACAGCACACATTTACTTTTGAACCTGCACATGCTTTGCCATGCTGTATCACTTATGAGCTGTCTCAACCATTTGAGACAATGTTGACATTGCTATTGCATTACTGTGTATACCATATTTACATGCTTGTACTATTGCCCCTCTCACCATCATGCTTCAATGAAATTGCTTACTGTCTTGATAATTGTATAGCTGCACATGTTTGCTGCCATGATCACTCTTACTTTTGAACTTTGTACTTGACCATTTTTGGATTTGTATTGATATTTGCACTGAGTCGAGAAGGTCCTTGTGGCTACTCCTCAGTTGCACGCTGATCGGCGTGGCAGTGCACACATGTATACACGTGTGTACATGCAGCCATCATACGAGTTGTCCCTGTCCCTGCATTGAAATATATGTGTTGTCTGCCTTGTGGTATTTACAGTGTATCACTGTGAATATCACAAGCTGTCTAGACACAAATTGATGGTTTTATAATTCAGATCAAGTCATGAAAAAATGATGAGAAACACACCAGAAAACTAAGGCAAATAATTTTTTTTTTTAAATAAAATTTATATTTGCGTGCATTAGAATATATTTCTGTTCTGGATACTGTGTGTGTGTTCCTGTGAATGACAGGTATGAAGATTGGACTGACTGGATAACTGGACTGGATTGACTGAGCAGTGAAGACTGGACTGGACTGGCAGAAGACTATGTATGAGTGAATGAAAAAGTATATCGAGTGTGAATGTTGTAGTGAGTCAGTAGTAAAGGAGCTGTGTATATGAAAGAGATTGTACTGTTTATTTGTAATAAACAAATTTGTCTGAAATAAAATATCATTTTATTGATGTCAAACAAAACTTGTCTATTATATTCTGTTTATATACAAGTACAATATACAGTGAATGTTTAAATAGTGGAGTTATAAAAAGTTGTACTGTTTGAATGTTTGAAATATAATATTCAATTCAAATATTATATTCCTATCTATGTTGTATATATATAAAACAGTACAATAACAAACACATTTATAATAATATATATTTGTTTGTTATCATCAAACCAAAAATCATACAATTGTGTATACAACTGCGTTATATACAACAAATCTTAGTTAGTAAAACTAAGTAGTAATTCTTAGTATAACACGGGAAGGAGCGAATGTCCGTCTGAGTAGAAAGAAGGCTCCAACGAATTGGGTTACGAAGCCCGAGGCTTCGAGGCTTCGAGGGGACGTGAGGGTACTCTTGGTATCCCTCTATGAGGCTGCAGATGATCCGCCTGGGCCCACAGAGGTTAAGGTCTGCGTGGAAGAACTAGGGGTATGCCTTGGTTGCAATACATGGCAACCTAAAGACTAGGATGGACCGGCGTGATTCGGCGAGCAAACGGTAGCCCTGTGATAGCGACTCGTCGTCTACCATCCATCTTGAGTCAATCGAGACACGTGAAGCGGAAAGGCGGATAACTCCAAAAGACCATATACTTGCTATCTAGTTATGGGTGAGGATGGCCATAGGATAGTGGGGCACCGGGGGTAGGCGTATAGTTCTCATTTTTCAAGGTGTGCCTTTCATTAGTTGAGGGAGGGGTCAGGTGGGACCATAGCCACTGGAACAAAAACATACCTTATCATCTGCATCGGCAGATATCTGAAAGCTCCCGACCGAGTTCTGTATTCCTTGATTTGCCCTGACACAGGACTCGGGCCGCACATTATAGGACATGTGCATCTAGACAAGCGATAGCGATTCGCGATACATGCGGGGGGAAGTGTAGGAACATATACCACTCTAGGTAGTGTGTCCTAAACTTGGGGGCATCGTTCGACAGGTAGCATAATCCCTAGTTGAACTAGGTGGCATAAATCCTGAATCCGAGAAGCGTTCAGCAGATAGCGTAAAACTCTAGTTAAATCTAGAAAGCACTTGATAGAAAACCCTAGATTAAGATCTAGGTAATAAATAATAAATGGATGCCCGAAGGCAATGAAAGATACAGGGATTGGGATCAATTTATCGTTACTAGTTGGGACACTAGTTAGGTGGTGCAGAGATATAGAAACTAGTATACTAAGGAAATAGTGAAGCGGCGGAAGTATTAGAGCATATCTTGGGATTACCTTGTCTAATCTTGTTGACCCTATCGTCATGGTGTAATCTTGTATTCAGTTAATTCATGTCGTTTTGTTTTTCCATGTTCACATGCTAGAAGTTACTGAACTTACTCAGGCTTTATGTCTGACTCTGTTCTTCTTTCGTCTTCTTTTCTTCCGTTCCCCCCCAGGTAGTAAAGGAGTGAATAGTATAGCTCAGGTTAAGTCGGACTGTCACTCTTTCCCAGCTTGAAGATTTGTCGAAGTTTTGCTTGGATTCTCTTTTCAGATGCTATGGCTGGTTCTTGCTACATTGGGGAACATAAATGTATTTTTATGCTTCTTTATTTTGTAAGACAGATGACACTCTGATATTGTAAAGAAATCTTTGTACAAACTATTTTATCAATAAAGCAAAGTTTTATTTTCTGCTGTTTAATTTCTGTCTGTCTTGTAATTTATCTGCATCTTTTACCCTAAATGCTCCACAGAACTTAGTGCATTCCCTTTTGTGAGTGACACTAACGGATGTGGGGTGTTACACGTGGTATCAGAGCCGAAGGTTACCAGATTAGATAAAGGATTTGAAAAATTATTTTCGAAACGGTTTTAAAAGAAGCATTTTTAAAAGAAAAGATTTGTTTTAAAGGCATATTCCCTAAAGCCATACGCATTATCTTCTCTTCCTCTGTTTGAATTCTTTACTCCTTTCTTGAGTCTCTGGGGCTCCTGGCTTTCTGGGAGGTAACCTCATCAATAGGCGAAGTAGTGCCCCGGCTTCCATCCATAGCCGTAGTTGTTTCACCTACGGGCAGTTTTCTTTCAAAGCTTATAGGGTTTCCCGTACGATGGAGGCAGCTTTCAAGAGATTTGTCAACATGGTTACGCACGGAAGGGGATGAGGAGTTTGGCTAAGGAGCACAACCCTAGGATGAGGAATTCATGGATGTAGATTTAGCTCACGAAGGAGGAAGAAATTATAAAACCTAAGACAAGAGGGAGTATCTTTACTAGGGTATGATAGGGCATATAATTAAGGACAAGGGCAAGAACGAGGAACAAGATTTTCAGAAGGGAAAGAATCTACTTTCGCCACCAAGCGTACCTAGGAGAAAGGAAGTAAAGTTCTGATGGAAGAGTCTAGTTTTGCTATTCGTACTATTTCCTTTGGCTTTAGCGCTTCTCATTTGTTCATATCCACACCCATAGTTGAGTCTCTGCACCATAGTACTTGTATAGTAGAAAGATCCCACTAGAGTCTCAAATCCAATTGGTGGTCCGACCAGTTTATTTTTGGTTAGTAGGGATTTGAGAATAGCTATCGAGTTTGCTTATATCATATCACGTCGATCGTCTAAATTCGGGGGAGATATTCCTTGGGTGCTTGTCTGATATTGGTTTAGGCCTTTGGGGCTTGTACTTGAGGAATGTCGAGTTCGGTTTGGATGGTTTGCGGGAGAGATGAATAGTTGTGGCAGGCACTCCAAAGAGCACGTAGTGACCTTTCGACTCTTATAGTTATGGCATGGCGGATAAGAGGGAAACCTCTAATCATCTTAGTTAGTATACCTGGTACCGTGATTGACATCTGTTTATTTTGGAAATGGAGATCCGGAACTTCACATTCGTGAAGTTAAATTAGTTAAGATAAAGTGGAGTAAAGCTCAAGAAGGCTAGATACTAGCATCACACCCTTTTCCTTGAGGGTGCATCCTTGATTTCTGTGTTTTAGGAGCTTTACGCATAATTGTTTCTCTCTTTCCAAAGTATATCACCTAGGTCGTATCTTCGATCCTTAGGTAGAAGCCAATGGATGTAAACATGTATTTGAAACATGTTATGGTTGATGGTTGCAAGTGGTTGCTAATGGTTGCTTGTGAATGTATATGCATACGTATTAGGCACTAGATCAGTTCAGACGCTTTCATATTGCATTTACAGATATGTATTTGTTTGTAAGTTGAACTTGATATGTTATCATATGGATGTTGCATATGGATGAATGGCTGTGCACACATGTAGTATTTACATAACTAGGGATGCTTGCATACATGATTGGACGCATGACACTGACATGATTCGCATTTAGGAGGTCGACTGAATCAGTAGACCGCTTGATTTTACAGTAGATAAAGACATATACACACACTATGCATATGAACATGAAAGCATTAGAAATCTTTTAAGGACAATGGATGCCTGTGAGTGAATGGTTGAGTAGAAGGGTGATTGGATGTTAGGACACATTCTTCCTAACTTGAAGATTTCGGGGACGAAATCCTTTTAAGTGGGGGAGAATGTAACACCCCGTAATTCTGTTACACTAGGATTCACAAATCAGGGCAGAATTAAAAGTTAAAATCAAAATCAAGGGAAACGGGCTGCGCCATTTCTTTCGTCTCGGAATTCTGCATGAAAACGAGTCCGAGTTTGCATAAAACGGAGTCCGTATGAGGAAGATATGGACTCCGGAAGATTCAGCAAAGTTCAAATTTCAAAATAGAACCAGGTCGACTGGGGAGTCGACTGGGTAGTCGACCCCCCCCAGGTCGACTGGGGAGTCGACTGGGTAGTCGACCCCCCCAGGTCGACTGGGTAGTCGACCCCCCTGCTTTTTCCACCTTTCTGAACCTGATTCGTTTCTCTTTATCCGGACGCCCTTCTGACCAGATTCGTTGACTTCTACACTATATAAACAGCCCTGGTCTTCTTCTCTATTCACAATTTTTTCTATCCTTATGCTGCCACTGAGAAATAAATAAATAAGTGAGTAAAATAATATATATAAAATAAATCAAGATGAGGAAAGGCTGCTAAAAGATTTTCGATAAGAGGTTCAAGTCAAGCTAGGATTCAAGAGGAGGTTCAAACGACTTCAACGACTGTTTTTCTACGAATCATAGCAACGCCATCTTTCTGTTCTAATCTAATCTCTGTAAGTCAGTTATTTCTAGATTTGAACGTTTTTCTCTGTTCGTGACATGAAATTAAAGAAATAAAAGAATATGCCGAATCTCTCTCTCTATTCGAATCAGTACCTATGCTCTTGAACCTAATTAAGAACTGTTATGATTCGAGGACAAATAAGACTGTGACTATGAAACTATGGACCTTAGAACCATATGCCTATGACTATGAACATTGCCTATGACCATGGACATTGCCTATGACTATGAATATTGCCTATGACTGTGACTGTGACTACGAGAATTATTTTCTTGACTGTGAACACCAGCCTATGCCTTTGATTAGGAAAAGCATAAACTATTGCCTATGACATAACAAGGCCAACTGTGACCAAACACCTATGATTCCTGACTAGGAAAGTGTTACTTAAGTTTTGTGACTATGAAATTGGGTCTAAACCTGATTTTTCTATTCTGCCTATTTTTGATTTTCTATGGTTTTAGACCTTGGGAATTTACCTATTAAGTTAGGTCTACCCATGTTCTTGAACCTATTCTGTCTGTTCTTGGATTTCTTTTGGTTTTAGACCTTGGGAATTTACCTATTAAGTTAGGTCTACCCATGTTCTTGAACCGACGTCGTTATTCAACCCTTTTTATGCCAGTTAGTATGTCTATCTTTTGCATAGCATCTTTGGTTCATTCCCTATTTTCTACGAACCTAGCTTTATTTATAATCTAGGATGAATCACGATTATACGAACGGTGGGAATGCGGTTTGGGCAAAATATGAAATTTACTAAAAACGTAGTTTAACTTGGAAATTGGCATAAATTGGGAGCATGTATTAAGGCATGTTCATAGAAATGCAAATTGGATAAATTTGACATGAATTATAAGATTTGAAACTAGTATTGGCATGTAAATCTAGCATTTACATGAATAGTGGACTAGAGTAATAAGTCTAGTTTGACGTGAATTAGAATGTTGAATCGGAATTGGATTAGCTAATTTGGCACGGTAAGTATGTTGGCATAAATGTGAAATTGGCCATAATTGAGAATAACTGTCAGGTTTAGAAAAGTCAAGGTTAGTGACACTTAATTTGGTATAGTTTACATAACAAAAAGCATAAATATGATTTAGGAAGGGAAATGGGCCATAGAAATAAATGTAGACAATTTACATTAAAAGAGTAATTGGGAAATAAGTAAATTAGGAATAATTTACCTATAGAATCTGGCCTAAAGGAGGAAATGTGAATTTAGACTAATTAAAGGTTTATTAACGACATCTCTTTTAATAATAAGCCAGAAAGTTCTAGGATGACAGAGAGGATAGTGTCTAGGCTTGAGTTTGGAAAATACAAGTTTCCTGCTCTCCCTGGCTATCCCTAACTGATTCGACGGACGGGATGGTTACTTTCAAAACCTGATTTGAAAACTAATTAAAACCCCTTTTGAACTTAGAAAACACGAATATGCCTAACCCGAGGTTAGACTGAGTTGCGATGTAAACCTGCCCGGAGCCAACCGACACATCCAGTATTCGCAACAATATCTGTCTAATGTGAGTGGTAGCGGCTTTAATTTATTTAGTTAAGGCTAGAACAAGAATGGTAGGGTTAAGTTAACTAAGACACTTAACCAGTTCAACATGATAACTAGACTGATGGGTGGGGTTAGATTCAGACTGACACTTAACACAGTTAAGCTAGAATGGGAGGGTTAAGTCCATAGGAACACTTAACCAACTTAACACAGTTAAGCTAGAATGGGAGGGTTAAGTCCATAGGAACACTTAACCAACTTAACACAGTTAAGCTAGAATTGGAGGGCTAAGTCCATAGGGACACTTAACCAAACTCAAGGTAGCAAAACAAGACTTGTAGGGGTTAAGTAAAGTTAATACACTTAGCCAAATTAATATGTTAACTAGACTAGAGGTTGGGGTTAAGTCAAATCTAACACACTTAGCCAATTTTGATATGTTAGCTGGGCTAGACTGTAGGGTTAAGTAAACCTGAACACTTAACCATCAGGTTGTGATAAAGGAATGAGGTTAAGTCTAAAACATGAAGGGATAATACTTAACCATTAATATTATGTTAGTTAAGACAGACGGGCAAGGTTAAGTTAAAAAGGAACACTTAACCAATACAGGGTGAATGGGTAGGGTTAAGTAATAAGAAATACTTAACCAATATAACTTGGTTTGTGGTGGGGTTAAGTCAACATGAATTACTAATAACACTTAACCAGTATAACAGGATGAATGAAGAGGGTTAAGTTGGCTTGAATTGACTAATGACACTTAACCAATCCAAATTGACAGGAAAGGGAACTAAATAGTAAACCTTAGTTAAGAAAACAACGATTCTGGAAACTAAGTGGTAAATCTTAGTAAAACTAAGTAGTAATTCTTAGTATAACACGGGAAGGAGCAAATGTCCGTCTGAGTAGAAAGAAGGCTCCAACGAATTGGGTTACGAAGCCCGAGGCTTCGAGGGGACGTGAGGGTACTCTTGGTATCCCTCTGTGAGGCTGCAGATGATCCGCCTGGGCCCACAGAGGTTAAGGTCTGCGTGGAAGAACCAGGGGTATGCCTTGGTTGCAATACATGGCAACCTAAAGACTAGGATGGACCGGCGTGATTCGACGAGCAAACGGTAGCCCTGTGATAGCGACTCGTCGTCTACCATCCATCTTGAGTCAATCGAGACACGTGAAGCGGAAAGGAGGAGAACTCCAAAAGAACATATACTTGCTATCTAGTTATGTGTGAGGATGGCCATAGGATAGTGGGGCACCGGGGGCCGGCGTATAGTTCTCATTTTTCAAGGTGTGCCTTTCATTAGTTGAGGGAGGGGTCAGGTGGGACCATAGCCACTGGAAAAAAAACAGACCTTAGCATCTGCATCAGCAGATTTCTGAAAGCTCCCGACCGAGTTCTGTATTCCTTGATTTGCCCTGACACAGGACTCGGGCTGCACATTACAGGACATGTGCATCTAGACAAGCGATAGCGATTCGCGATACATGCGGGGGGAAGTGTAGGAACATATACCACTCTAGGTAGTGTGTCCTAAACTTGGGGGCATCGTTCGACAGGTAGCATAATCCCTAGTTGAACTAGGTGGCATAAATCCTGAATCCGAGAAGCGTTCAGCAGATAGCGTAAAACTCTAGTTAAATCTAGAAAGCACTTGATAGAAAACCCTAGATTAAGATCTAGGTAATAAATAATAAATGGATGCCCGAAGGCAATGAAAGATACAGGGATTGGGATCAATTTATCGTTACTAGTTGGGACACTAGTTAGGTGGTGCAGAGATATAGAAACTAGTATAATAAGGAAATAGTGAAGCGGCGGAAGTATTAGAGCATATCCAGTTTATCTTATCTTAGCATATCTTGGGATTACCTTGTCTAATCTTGTTGACCCTATCGTCATGGTGTAATCTTGTATTTAGTTAATTCATGTCATTTTGTTTTTCCATGTTCACATGCTAGAAGTTACTGAACTTACTCAGGCTTTATGTCTGACTCTGTTTTTCTTTCGTCTTCTTTTCTTCCGTTCCCCCCCCCCCCAGGTAGTAAAGGAGTGAATAGTATAGCTTAGGTTAAGTTGGACTGTCACTCTTCCCCAGCTTGAAGATTTGTCAAAGTTTTGCTTGGATTCTCTTTTCAGATGCTATGGCTGGTTCTTGCTACATTGGGGAATATAAATGTATTTTTATGCTTCTTTATTTTGTAAGACAGATGACACTCTGATATTGTAAAGAAATCTTTGTACAAACTATTTTATCAATAAAGCAAAGTTTTATTTTCCGCTATTTAATTTCTGTTTGTCTTGTAATTTATCTGCATCTTTTACCCTAAATTCTCCACAGAACTTAGTGCATTCCCTTTTGTGAGTGACACTAACGGATGTGGGGTGTTACTGAAAAAAATAGACCTGCTTCTTCATTGTCTTCTCCAAAACACGAACGTGAGTTCCTATTATAGAATCGACCATTTTCAATCCTTTAGCCCCTCATTTCTCATTCGACATACCATCGTTCCCAAAACCAACTTCACCATCGAACTCCTTGTCAACCTCTTGTTCTCCTCCACCCAAATTCACCCAACTCGCATCATCCATCACAGACGCATCGACCAGGCAACCTACGCCACCCACAGTGTCAACATCGACACTTTCCATCGCAGATTCCCTCACAACTTCGGCCGCAACCCCGCCTCGACCTCATGAACCCAATTATCCACATCAATTTACACATTAGTGCCCAAATCCTTCAATTTCGTCAAACCTAGGCTCAGAAGACGGACACTGTACATTTTTGCATAACAGAAAACAACGTCGAACCCCCTAGAAGTGATACAGGCTTGAAGAGAATCATCCCAGGAATGCAAATATATATGTTTGAGGATTTACGGAATTTTATTTCCATTTGTTTTTATTTTTAAACTTCACTATTTTGGTTTGGAAAAAATAGAAGAGCCTGGCGGCTTGAAATTTGATTTTATAGGGGGTCATATTCTTGTGTGCGGATGAAAAAGGGGATAGGTGGCTTTCATTAGGATCATAGAAAAAGCAGGATATTTTATTTTCATTGTTTTATATTTGTTTTTGCCTTCTAAAAATTCGTGTGATCACACATGATACCCAAAAATCACCAAACTGGACATAGTGCTAGAGTTTGACATTACGACCCCAATGAAACTGGTTTCGTCGAATTCCGACTTCGTATGCTCACACAACGTATTTTTAACCGTCAAAATACTAACAGTTTTTCACTCTAAAAATCTGTACGACCACACAGTGACTCTAAAAATCACGGAACTTGGAATCTAACAATAATTTGATGCTGCGGACCCAACAAAATTAGTTTCATCGAATTCTGAGGTCGTTTGCAAAAGTGGCTATTTTTAAAGCCCTAAATAACCCTTTTTAAATATATAAATATATTAAAAAATAATTCAATTAATATTTTGTAACAACCCGAAAATCTGGGCCAGTTTAAAAATTTTATTTTGGCAATTTTAGCGAATTTTGATTATTTAAAATAGATTATTCTAAATAATTCGACGAGAATTTTATTTTGAATATATTTAGAACGTATATATTATATACGTCGTCGTTAGAATATAAATATTTATATATAATTATAAATAGAATTGAAAATGGCGTGGTAGTTCGATAATTCGATTCCAAACTTCAATTGAATGTACCGGGTGCAAAACAATCCGGATTTTAGTGAAACCAAAAACAGTAGGATCTATTTGAGGATATCTTTCCAACGAATCCGAAAAATCGAAATTTCATAGCGGGAATCAAAAGATATGTCCAGTTGAAAATTCTGAATAGTCGCTATGGAATTCAGGCCCTTAAAAATGGAAATTTTGCAAGCGACCTCGGATTTCGACGAAACGAGTTTTGTCGGGTCCGTGATGTCAAATTATTGCTAGGTTTCAAATTTCATAATTTTTCGAATCAATATGTGAGCGTGGCAAACGAAAAACGCGTTTGACCAGTTTCAGTTGATTTTAATCGACTGGAAAATGACCATTTTTCCAACGGTCTCAGAATTCGACGAAACTAGTTTTGTTAGGACCGTATCGTCAATACGAAGCTAGAAAATATTTTTCAGGAATTTTTAGAGTTAGTATGTGACCTCGGTAAATTGAAATGTGCGTTCAAATTCAATATATAGAGTTATATGTTGATTCAACGGAAACTGATTCAAACGATCGAATCAACCTACGAAACATGTCCCATTGTGTTCGGAATGGGGGTAATTAGCTAGGGGCGACAGTCGGTGGGTTCAATTTCGAGTTGAAAATAAAAAGTTGCTTTTAGAATTGAAAATAAATTAAAATAATATATATAATTTTTACATAAACCCCCCCTTTCTTTTTATTTTCCTTCTCTCTCTCCTCTCTTTAAACAGATCATGGAAAAAAAGGAGACCGCCCCTTTTTCAGACCTTATCGACGTCGCTCCAACCCTCCCCCATGCCATCGCACTCCGGCGCCGCCACCCTCGTTCCGTCGCCCCTCCCCTATCGCCTCCCTCTCGTTCCTCTGGCCAACGATTTCTCCCCCCCCCCCCCCCCCCGAAACCCTAATACACTGAACCCTGAGCCCCACAACCCAACGCCGCCCACCTCTAACGCCGACGAACATCTCCAGCACCACCTCCCGTGCCTCCGCCTGCACCCTCAATGGACGAAGACAACCCCCTCCTTCTCGAAATTTGGACTGTAAGCATCTCTCTCTTCTTTTGCCTATTTTTATTTATTAATTTAAATAAAAATCCGATTTTTAATGCGAAGGACATGGCGTATAGATATGATTTTTTATGAGAGGAAAGATTCGATTTTTGTCTAAGAAAGATTTGATTTTTTTTTTAATTGTATGAAGGCATGATATTTGATCGTATCAAGGTGAGGTTTTTAATGACATTTAAATTGAATGGAAGACGAGATTTTTATTTATATAAAGTTATAGATTTTATTTACATAAAGGTTAGAGTTTTAAATTAACATATAAAGATGTGATTTTGATTTGTTTCAAATGGCGATAAAAATATGATTTTTATATATTGAACATCGAAGTAAAAATATGATTTTTATATATTGAACATCGAAGTAAAAATATAATTTTTATATAAGCAAGAGGTTAAAAATATAATCTTTACATGATAGGAATATTAAAAATATCATCTTTATATGTATAGAAAAATAAAAATGAGATTTTTATAAAGTTGAAATCTTTAAATTTGAAAAGGCGAAGTCTATGTTTTTATAAAGGCGAAAACTATATTTTAGAAAGGCGAAATCTTTATATGGAAAATAGCGTGATAAAAATATAAATTTTATCTATATAACATAGTAGTAAAAATTCGATTTTTATATATTGAATAACGAAGTAAAAATTCGATTTTTACATATGTAGAGAATACGGGCAACGAAGGTGATAAAAAGGCGAGAACGTTGAAGATTTCCTGCATTGGAAGTGCCGTGAAGTTGGATAGCTATAAGTGAGAATTCCTCACCTTTCACTTTCTTTTCTCTAGTTATATATATATATACTAGGATGCAGACGGTGCTTAGTAGCACCCGACACAATCGTCCACAGACCATGGACTTGTTTGTTTGGTTGCATAAATTAATTGGATGATCTGGTTTGAATTGAATTGTTTGGTGAAATGAAATTGATTTGATTGATGTGTGAATGGCGTGGGCCTTCACTAGACCGGGGATAAGGCTAGGCCTTGTCCCGTTTCTAGTATCGTGCCATTATGCCGCCGAAATTTTCTAAAATAAGTTAGATAAATAAAAAAATATCATTTTATTTAAAGAATGAACTGAATAGAAATTCATATGTTAGAATAAAATGTTTTATCGTTAAAAATATAATTTTTAACGTGAATGTGAATAAATAAATATTCATTTACAAACCAGACGGTTTGTTTATGTACACCTATTTGAAGGACATTGATTGGTTCGATAAATTTTACACATCGCCCAACTGCACAAACAAAATCTGTGTTTGATTGTTTGAAACCCCACACGGGTGTTGGGATGAAATTTGAAGTTCACTCATCCTGATTGATTAAATATGTCGATCGATTGATTGACAGGCTGTTATAAGCGTTAGATATCTATATTTGATGCTTATACAGTGTAGTGCACTTTGGTTGATGGTTGATTATTTTGCAATGCTATTATATGTGTATAATGTATGAAAATCCATATAATTAACATTATATGGTGATTGATTGGGCCTCATTCCAATTTAGAAAATAAAGAATAATATAAAATAAAGGTTCATGTGTTGACAGTACTCATCCCTTGAGATTGGTCATGTGTTGAACGAAATATTTTAGTAATAAAATCTACATCTTTATCAATATAAAATAAAGGTTCATGTGTTGACAGTACTCATCCCTTGAGATTGGTCATGTGTTGAACGAAATATTTTAGTAATAAAATTTACATCTTTATCAATATAAAATAAAGGTTCATGTGTTGACAGTACTCATCCCTTGAGATTGGTCATGTGTTGAACGAAATATTTTAGTAATAAAATTTACATCTTTATCAATATAAAATAAAGGTTCATGTGTTGACAGTACTCATCCCTTGAGATTGGTCATGTGTTGAACGAAATATTTTAGTAATAAAATTTACATCTTTATCAATATAAAATAAAGGTTCATTTGTTGACAGTACTCATCCATTGAGATTGGTCAGGTGTTGAACGAAATATTTTGATAATAACAACTATTTTGAAAAAGAAATATTTGAAATAGAATATTTGAAAATAGAAATTTATGAAGCCGTGTTGATTAGATCGACGCCATTTTGACGTGAACGATATTGATATTGATTTTATTCATTTTGAAATGAATTGAATTGAAAACGATTTCGAAATGAATTGAACTGAAAACGATTTCGAAATGAATTGAATTGAAAACGATTTCGAAATGAATTGAAAACAATTTCGAAATGAATTGAATTAAAAACAATTTCTAAATGAATTGAATTAAAAACGATTTCGAAATGAATTGAATTAAAAACGATTTCGAAATGAATTGAATTGAAAACGATTTTGAAATGAATTGAATTAAAAACGATTTCGAAATGAATTAAATTGAAAACGAATTCAAATTGAATTGAAATGAATTCAAATTGAATTGAAATTTGAATTGAATAGAAATGAATTTTAAAACGAATTTATAAAGAAGAATTCAATTTTGATTTGAATTGAAATGGAAGTTGAAATTGCTTTTGAAACGGATTTTAAAACTATTTATATAGTTCGTTTTAAATAGAAATCGACGAAATATATATTATATATATTATATATATAATATAATGGCCTGAATAGAACGCGCCGCGCCGCGGCAGTTCGTGAATTTCGACCATTTATTTCAAACGGACATTACGGGAGATCCGACCGTCGGATTCTCCTAAAACCGGAACCGTTGGGTTCGTATCGAATAGAGCTTTCTAACGAATATTGGAAATTTGAAATCTAACGGTTGGATTTGGAATTATGTCCAAATCAAATTTGAAAAAGGTCGCTGTAAGTGCAGTTCGATGGCCGTTGATGGAAATCGACTGTACGGGACTTGATAAAATTATTAAAAATAGTAATAATTTGTGTAAAATCATAAGAAATGATTTAGAAAGAACTGGGATGGAAAATCCCATATTTGAAAAGATAAAAATAGATTTTTATCGAAATGAACTAGTTTTGAACTAGAAATATAATTCTATTTATTTTTAAATAAATAAATTGAATTTGAAAAGGGTTTTAAAAATAACCAAAATTCCCAATGATTGCATTGGAGTGGGTTTGAATCGAAACTGTCTTCGGAATATTTCGATGTTGGAATTCGTGATTATACAGATGTTGTCATGGAAATTTGAAAGATATATATTTATATCGTTATTTCCAATACGACATTTGTTAATCGTAGAATTTGATATTGAATATAAGCCGATATATTTTCTATTCAGAGCCTTGTATTGAATATCAAATGTGATTTGGGGTTTGTCGTGAATGGTGTCTTCACTAACACTGTTCTTGAACCCAGTTGAGAAAAGATTAAATCTTTTTATTTAGATTTAATGAAGTGTACCAATTAAATAATATTTAATTGGAATTGAATTGATATTGATTTTTGGGTTTATCGTGGACAGTGTTTTAAATAACACTCGTTCTTTAACCCGATAATTAATGGAATGTGATTATCGGTTTATCGTGAACTGTGTTTTAAATGACACTGATTCTTTAACCCAGTTAAAGATTAAAACTAAGTGGAGTTTTAATGAATCTTTAATTAGATTGAAATGATCGAGAATGGAGTATCACCAGTTTTGCTCCAGGCGATAGTTAAATCTTTAATTAGATGTGAACGTGAAATGGTAATTGAATTTACCGATAACACCGTGGTGTTAGATATGAAGTAGGACTAGTTTTACTTCATGAGATGAATAGGTTGGGATTGGGAAATTAAAACCAATGATTACTTCGGTAAGGTTCGTTAATCTCGACTAGTTTGAATTGATATTCAAAAATAGATTAAAGAATAAATTAAAGAAATTTATCTTGGATAAAATTAATGGGAACCTTTCCCTATGAATGTGAAATTTAGAAACTAACTGTTGGTTAGCTAAGCAGAATGGTTTTCTGGATATTGATCTGATGTTGGTTTCGGCCTTCGGGGTTAATATTTGGGGAATTATTCTCTTGATTAATTTACGGTTAGTGACTGATGAATTGGAATGAGGCGTATGTTGTGTTCGTGTAACACTTATTTAAAATATACGCGAGTTATTCGGGAAGACCGGGTTTATCCCATTCTGAATAACTGATGCGACGATAAGTCGAAGATGAAGACGATGGTCGAAGACCGGAAGTCTTCACGTCGTTTGGGTGATTACTGATAATCTTGATTGGGCTGTACACCCAAGAAGATGGAAACAGTTAGTGATCGTCCAGACGTGCTTGGAGATCGATGGATATGCGGGGTACTAGGTGCCTCCGGTTTCGTTCAGACCCAGAACGGACTTGTAAATGGACTGTGTGCCTGACATTGGACTTTAGTCCGTGTGATTGATCTCTATTAAATATATATCTGTTTGGCGGCGGAGAATTTATTCTCTTGCTTAACGCCCTTCTCTGAGACGTACGAGCTCAGGGGTTATATATTGATGGATATCAAACGCATGGAGTGAATTTCCTGTGTGGCATGCCTAAGTGGCAATTGATCGAGGCTTCTGTTAAAAAGCAAAGTCTTGTGGTTGATGATCGAAGCACGGCCTTTGTGGCGTAGCTTTGTGTAACGTTTACTTCGCGAGCTTCACAGGAGAGGACGTCAGGGAGGGCATGCGTTTCTTTCTAGCTAGAAGTGGCGTCAGTAGTTTTACACGCCCTGACGAGTTTGACTTATGTGGTTGTTGCTGTTGCGAGGCGCCTCGGTTTGATCGGACGATCCGGGTCCGATGGAGTCATTCGTTGGCTCATTTACGCCCCAAAGGGCGGGGAAACGCATGTTCAGGGTTTAAGTTTAATCCACATCGGTGGACTGGCCCTGAGGATCCAAGGGTCGATGCGCTCTGACCCTGAGGCTCGGGCTAGAGAGTCTCGAAGACGGTGAGGACTATCTTTTGCCTCGGTTCATAGATGGAAATCCAATTTCCAAATACGTGACATTTGCGGTTTTATTTGTAAACCTATATATGGCGACATAGTGGCATGGGACGCTCATGTCGCCTATGATTGATACTTATGATTTGAAGTCGTTCTATACACTATGCACTTATAATAGTATCAAATGATTTGTTTTAAACGTATCAAGCATTCTTTGGCTGTTATAAGGGAAAACCCTATCCCCCGGCTTGCGTTGCATTGTGTGATAGGACCTGGGTCTTATAACAGCTTCATTTTTTCTTTATTTAGCATTGCGCTGTAGTTTTATGCACTGGTATTCTTGGGAGGAAACCTGTTCCGTGTTATACGGCGTGGTCCATTGATTTACCCAACTTTAAAAATAAAGATTAATAACTGTTTTAGTTCTCACACCAGTCACATGACTGACCTGGAGTTTATTGTTTTAACCTAAACTCTGGGTGCCCCTATTTTCGCACGGGCAGCTAGTAGTTTTGGTTTTGCAGATTTATATTCACAGGATCCTGGTTTACAGCTGGAACGATATCCGGAAAGCTTTGTATCCGTATATCTCTTCTAGTTGTGTATTGTATTATTTTCCGCTGCTATGTATTTAAATGTAATCTAAATCTCTGATATTTCTATGTAATATTCATTTATACTCTGTATATTCTTGTAATCTGATGCATTGTTGTAATATACAATGAAATGTTCTTTTGTATGCGTTCTGTTGTGGCTTGTTCTCGAACTATCCGACACTTTCCTTTACGGGGAAGTTACGGGTTTTTTACAGTTGGTATCAGAGCTTTGGTTTACAAAGCTCAGAGAACAAGGCACATTAGAACCCTACGAAAGAATTCATCAGATATTGGATTGGTAATATCCAATGGGAATGACTCGTTAGAGATGGGATCAGTAGTATCCTAGAACGAGTGTGAAGAGTATATTTTTAAAGTGAAAACAATTTTGGTTTTGAAAATCTAAATCAAATATTCGTATTTGATTATTTATCTGTATTGATTTGGACAGTCCAGTATATAAAGAATTTGCATATACGCCTTGCAAACGTATATTCAAGGTTTTAATATATTGGATAGATATAACATCACACTCTAGTCGCCCGGAGATGATATTGATGATAGCGATCACATCATCAACATTTATGTTCGAGTTTCAAAGGTGGGATTCCTATATATTTCCATTAGACTGGTGTGAGAACCAAAATTAGATAGGGCTTATTGTTGTGATTTGGCATCAAAAATGAGATTTTTGACTATATATCAAAGTTATGAATTTCAAATGATAATTCACTAATTGATTGATGTTTGTCTTGTTTGTTTAATTGTTTGATAATTTTGAACCATTATGCCTAACTGAATCAAATATTGAATTGTATTGAAAATTGGTCGCATATGCTTGCATATATATGTACTTACATTGAACAGGTCATAGCAAAGAGGCTAGAGCAGAGAATAAAATTTGTTTGCCCGACAAATAGGTACATGTTTACTACATAATTTACTGTTTTGTTTGGGTGATGATGATCTTATGAGCCTATTGGCTAGCCGCTTGGCTTTTTATTTTTCTTTTTGAGATTAGAAGGTCTGGGGAAGCTATTTGAAATTCCCCGATGCTCCCGGTGCAGGGGAGGTTATGGCGAAATTTTTCGAAAATTTAGGGTGTTAGCCAAATTTTTGAAAATTTGGAAATTCTCAGAAACTGAAAAGTTGGAGAATGGAAGCCAGATCGAACGTAGAGCTGAATAATCAAACCACTTTCGACTTTGTTCCTTTTCGGGGACGAAAAGTTTTAAGTGGGGGAGATTGTAACAACCCGAAAATCTGGGCCAGTTTAAAATTTTTATTTTGGCAATTTTAGCGAATTTTGATTATTTAAAATAGATTATTTTAAATAATTTCGACGAGAAATTTATTTTGAATATATTTAGAACGTATATATTATATACGTCATCGTTAGAATATAAATATTTATATATAATTATAAATAGAATTAAAAATGGCGTGGTAGTTCGATAATTCGATTCCAAACTTCAATTGAATGTACCGGGTGCAAAACAATCCGGATTTTAGTGAAACCAAAAACAGTAGGATCGATTTGAGGATATCTTTCCAACGAATCCGAAAAATCGAAATTTCATAGCGGGAATCAAAAGATATGTCCAGTTGAAAATTCTGAATAGTCGCTATGGAATTCAGGCCCTTAAAAATGGAAATTTTGCAAGCGACCTCGGATTTCGACGAAACGAGTTTTGTTGGGTCCGTGATGTCAAATTATTGCTAGGTTTCAAATTTCATAATTTTTCGAATCAATATGTGAGCGTGGCAAAGGAAAACGCGTTTGACCAGTTTTAGTTGATTTTAATCGACTGGAAAATGGCCATTTTTCCAACGGTCTCAGAATTCGACGAAACTAGTTTTGTTAGGACCGTATCGTCAATACGAAGCTAGAAAATATTTTTCAGGAATTTTTAGAGTTAGTATGTGACCTCGGTAAATTGAAATGTGCGTTCAAATTCAATATATAGAGTTATATGTTGATTCAACGGAAACAGATTCAAACGATCGAATCAACCTACGAAACATGTCCCATTGTGTTCGGAATGGGGGTAATTAGCTAGGGGCGACAGTCGGTGGGTTCAATTTCGAGTTGAAAATAAAAAGTTGCTTTTAGAATTGAAAATAAATTAAAATAATATATAATTTTTATATAAACCCCCCCTTTCTTTTTATTTTCCTTCTCTCTCTCCTCTCTTTAAACAGATCGTGGAAAAAAAGGAGACCGCCCCTTTTTCAGACCTTGTTGACGCCGCTCCAGCCCTCCTCCATGCCATCGCACTCCGGCGCCGCCACCCTCGTTCCGTTGCCCCTCACCCTCTCGCCTCCCTCTCGTTCCTCTGGCCAACGATTTCTCCCCCCCCCCCCCCCGAAACCCTAATACACTGAACCCTGAGCCCCACAACCCAACGCCGCCCACCTCTAACGCCGACGAACATCTCCAGCACCACCTCCACCTCCCGTGCCTCCGCCTGCACCCTCAATGGACGAAGACAACCCCCTCCTTCTCGAAATTTGGACTGTAAGCATCTCTCTCTTCTTTTGCCTATTTTTATTTATTAATTTAAATAAAAATCCGATTTTTAATGCGAAGGACATGGCGTATAGATATGATTTTTTATGAGAGGAAAGATTCGATTTTTGTCTGAGAAAGATTTGATTTTTTTTTTTTAATTGTATGAAGGCATGATATTTGATCGTATCAAGGTGAGGTTTTTAATGACATTTAAATTGAATGGAAGACGAGATTTTTATTTATATAAAGTTATAGATTTTATTTACATAAAGGTTAGAGTTTTAAATTAACATATAAAGATGTGATTTTGATTTGTTTCAAATGGCGATAAAAATATGATTTTTATATATTGAACATCGAAGTAAAAATATGATTTTTATATATTGAACATCGAAGTAAAAATATAATTTTTATATAAGCAAGAGGTTAAAAATATAATCTTTACATGATAGGAATATTAAAAATATCATCTTTATATGTGTAGAAAAATAAAAATGAGATTTTTATAAAGATGAAATCTTTAAATTTGAAAAGGCGAAGTCTATGTTTTTATAAAGGCGAAAACTATATTTTAGAAAGGCGAAATCTTTATATGGAAAATAGCGTGATAAAAATATAATTTTTATCTATATAACATAGTAGTAAAAATTCGATTTTTATATATTGAATAACGAAGTAAAAATTCGATTTTTACATATGTAGAGAATACGGGCAACGAAGGTGATAAAAAGGCGAGAACGTTGAAGATTTCCTGCATTGGAAGTGCCGTGAAGTTGGATAGCTATAAGTGAGAATTCCTCACCTTTCACTTTCTTTTCTCCAGTTATATATATATACTAGGATGCAGACGGTGCTTAGTAGCACCCGACACAATCGTCCACAGACCATGGACTTGTTTGTTTGGTTACATAAATTAATTGGATGATCTGGTTTGAATTGAATTGTTGGTGAAATGAAATTGATTTGATTGATGTGTGAATGGCGTGGGCCTTCACTAGACCGGGGATAAGGCTAGGCCTTGTCCCATTTCTAGTATCGTGTCGTTATGCCGCCGAAATTTTCTAAAATAGGTTAGATAAATAAAAAAATATCATTTTATTTAAAGAATGAACTGAATAGAAATTCATATGTTAGAATAAAATGTTTTATCGTTAAAAATATAATTTTTAATGTGAATGTGAATAAATAAATATTCATTTACAAACCAGACGGTTTGTTTATGTACACCTATTTGAAGGACATTGATTGGGTCGATAAATTTTACACATCGCCCAACTGCACAAACAAAATCTGTGTTTGATTGTTTGAAACCCCACACGGGTGTTGGGATGAAATTTGAAGTTCACTCATCCTGATTGATTAAATATGTCGATCGATTGATTGACAGGCTGTTATAAGCGTTAGATATCTATATTTGATGCTTATACAGTGTAGTGCACTTTGGTTGATGGTTGATTATTTTGCAATGCTATTATATGTGTATAATGTATGAAAATCCATATAATTAACATTATATGGTGATTGATTGGGCCTCATTCCAATTTAGAAAATAAAGAATAATATAAAATAAAGGTTCATGTGTTGACAGTACTCATCCCTTGAGATTGGTCATGTGTTGAACGAAATATTTTAGTAATAAAATCTACATCTTTATCAATATAAAATAAAGGTTCATGTGTTGACAGTACTCATCCCTTGAGATTGGTCATGTGTTGAACGAAATATTTTAGTAATAAAATTTACATCTTTATCAATATAAAATAAAGGTTCATGTGTTGACAGTACTCATCCCTTGAGATTGGTCATGTGTTGAACGAAATATTTTAGTAATAAAATTTACATCTTTATCAATATAAAATAAAGGTTCATGTGTTGACAGTACTCATCCCTTGAGATTGGTCATGTGTTGAACGAAATATTTTAGTAATAAAATTTACATCTTTATCAATATAAAATAAAGGTTCATGTGTTGACAGTACTCATCCATTGAGATTGGTCAGGTGTTGAATGAAATATTTTGATAATAACAACTATTTTGAAAAAGAAATATTTGAAATAGAATATTTGAAAATAGAAATTTATGAAGCCGTGTTGATTAGATCGACGCCATTTTGACGTGAACGATATTTATATCGATTTTATTCATTTTGAAATGAAATGAATTGAAAACGATTTCGAAATGAATTGAATTGAAAACGATTTCGAAATGAATTGAATTGAAAACGATTTCGAAATCAATTGAATTGAAAACGATTTCGAAATGAATTGAATTGAAAACGATTTCGAAATGAATTGAATTAAAAACGATTTCGAAATGAATTGAATTGAAAACGATTTCGAAATGAATTGAATTAAAAACGATTTCGAAATGAATTAAATTGAAAACGAATTCAAATTGAATTGAAAGCGAATTGAAACGAATTCAAATTGAATTGAAATTTGAATTGAATAGAAATGAATTTTAAAACGAATTTATAAAGAAGAATTCAATTTTGATTTGAATTGAAATGGAAGTTGAAATTGCTATTTAAACGAATTTTAAAACTATTTATATAGTTCGTTTTAAATAGAAATCGACGAAATATATTATATATATATATATATATATATATATATAATATAATGGCCTGAATAGAACGCGCCGCGCCGCGGCAGTTCGTGAATTTCGACCATTTATTTCAAACGGACATTACGGGAGATCCGACCGTCGGATTCTCCTAAAACTGGAACCGTTGGGTTCATATCGAAAAGAGCTTTCTAACGAATATTGGAAATTTGAAATCTAACGGTTGGATTTATAATTATGTCCAAATCAAATTTGAAAAAGGTCGCTGTAAGTGCAGTTCGATGGCCGTTGATGGAAATCGACTGTACGGGACTTGATAAAGTTATTAAAAATAGTAATAGTTTGTGTAAAATCATAAGAAATGATTTAGAAAGAACTGGGATGAAAAATCCCATATTTGAAAAGATAAAAATAGATTTTTATCGAAATGAACTAGTTTTGAACTAGAAATATAATTCTATTTATTTTTAAATAAATAAATTGAATTTGAAAAGGGTTTTAAAAATAACCAAAATTCCCAATGATTGCATTGGAGTGGGTTTGAATTGAAATTGTCTTCGGAATATTTCGATGTTGGAATTCGTGATTATACAGATGTTGTCATGGAAATTTGAAAGATATATATTTATATCGTTATTTCCAATACGACATTTGTTAATCGTAGAATTTGATATTGAATATAAGCCGATATATTTTCTATTCAGAGCCTTGTATTGAATATCAAATGTGATTTGGGGTTTGTCGTGAATGGTGTCTTCACTAACACTGTTCTTGAACCCAGTTGAGAAAAGATTAAATCTTTTTATTTAGATTTAATGAAGTGTACCAATTAAATAATATTTAATTGGAATTGAATTGATATTGATTTTTGGGTTTATCGTGGACAGTGTTTTAAATAACACTCGTTCTTTAACCCGATAATTAATGGAATGTGATTATCGGTTTATCGTGAACTATGTTTTAAATGACACTGATTCTTTAACCCAGTTAAAGATTAAAACTAAGTGGAGTTTTAATGAATCTTTAATTAGATTGAAATGATCGAGAATGGAGTATCACCAGTTTTGCTCCAGGCGATAGTTAAATCTTTAATTAGATGTGAACGTGAAATGGTAATTGAATTTACCGATAACACCGTGGTGTTAGATATGAAGTAGGACTAGTTTTACTTCATGAGATGAATAGGTTGGGATTGGGAAATTAAAACCAATGATTACTTCGGTAAGGTTCGTTAATCTCGACTAGTTTGAATTGATATTCAAAAATAGATTAAAGAATAAATTAAAGAAATTTATCTTGGATAAAATTAATGGGAACCTTTCCCTATGAATGTGAAATTTAGAAACTAACTGTTGGTTAGCTAAGCAGAATGGTTTTCTGGATATTGATCTGATGTTGGTTTCGGCCTTCGGGGTTAATATTTGGGGAATTATTCTCTTGATTAATTTACGGTTAGTGACTGATGAATTGGAATGAGGCGTATGTTGTGTTCGTGTAACACTTATTTAAAATATACGCGAGTTATTCGGGAAGACCGGGTTTATCCCATTCTGAATAACTGATGCGACGATAAGTCGAAGATGAAGACGATGGTCGAAGACCGGAAGTCTTCACGTCGTTTGGGTGATTACTGATAATCTTGATTGGGCTGTACACCCAAGAAGATGGAAACAGTTAGTGATCGTCCAGACGTGCTTGGAGATCGATGGATATGCGGGGTACTAGGTGCCTCCGGTTTCGTTCAGACCCAGAACGGACTTGTAAATGGACTGTGTGCCTGACATTGGACTTTAGTCCGTGTGATTGATCTCTATTAAATATATATCTGTTTGGCGGCGGAGAATTTATTCTCTTGCTTAACGCCCTTCTCTGAGACGTACGAGCTCAGGGGTTATATATTGATGGATATCAAACGCATGGAGTGAATTGCCTGTGTGGCATGCCTAAGTGGCAATTGATCGAGGCTTCTGTTGAAAAGAAAAGTCTTGTGGTTGATGATCGAAGCACGACCTTTGTGGCGTAGCTTTGTGTAACGTTTACTTCGCGAGCTTCACACCCGGTATGAACCAAAAACCGGAGAGGACGTCAGGGAGGGCATGCGTTTCTTTCTAGCTAGAAGTGGCGTCAGTGGTTTTACACGCCCTGACGAGTTTGACTTATGTGGTTGTTGCTGTTGCGAGGCGCCTCGGTTTGATCGGACGATCCGGGTCCGATGGAGTCATTCGTTGGCTCATTTACGCCCCAAAGGGCGGGGAAACGCATGTTCAGGGTTTAAGTTTAATCCACATCGGTGGACTGGCCCTGAGGATCCAAGGGTCGATGCGCTCTGACCCTGAGGCTCGGGCTAGAGAGTCTCGAAGACGGTGAGGACTATCTTTTGCCTCGGTTCATAGATGGAAATCCAATTTCCAAATACGTGACATTTGCGGTTTTATTTGTAAACCTATATATGGCGACATAGTGGCATGGGACGCTCATGTCGCCTATGATTGATACTTATGATTTGAAGTCGTTCTATACACTATGCACTTATAATAGTATCAAATGATTTGTTTTAAACGTATCAAGCATTCTTTGGCTGTTATAAGGGAAAATCCTATCCCCCGGCTTGCGTTGCATTGTGTGATAAGACCTGGGTCTTATAACAGCTTCATTTTTTCTTTATTTAGCATTGCGCTGTAGTTTTATGCACTGGTATTCTTGGGAGGAAACCCGTTCCGTGTTATACGGCGTGGTCCCTTGATTTACCCAACTTTAAAAATAAAGATTAATAACTGTTTTAGTTCTCACACCAGTCACATGACTGACCTGGAGTTTATTGTTTTAACCTAAACTCTGGGTGCCCCTATTTTCGCACGGGCAGCTAGTAGATTTGGTTTTGCAGATTTATATTCACAGGATCCTAGTTTACAGCTAGAACGATATCCGGAAAGCTTTGTATCCGTATATCTCTTCTAGTTGTGTATTGTATTATTTTCCGCTGCTATGTATTTAAATGTAATCTAAATCTCTGATATTTCTGTGTAATATTCATTTATACTCTGTATATTCTTGTAATCTGATGCATTGTTGTAATATACAATGAAATGTTCTTTTGTATGCATTCTGTTGTGGCTTATTCTCGAACTATCCGACACTTTCCTTTACGGGGAAGTTACGGGTTTTTACATATTTAAAAAAAATATTATCGTATATATTCACAGTGGAATACCATACAGCTTCAAAAAAATCTTATATGGATTTCTAATTTGATATTTCAAACCTGGGTCGACCCGATATTCGATTTATATTGAAATCCCTTTCTAAAATATAAATAATTCCTTTATAAATTATAAAGGAATTCCAGAGCGACTTTTCTAAAATTTGATTTTGACATAAATCAAAATCTACACGACGAAATCTCGATTTTTCTTATCCACTAGAAAAATATACTTCACCAGCTCCTAACGTTTCTTGTTTCACAGAAATCTGATTTAAAACGAACCCTGTACATTCAGTTGAAGTTCGAATCGCCAAATGGCGAACTGCCGCGCCATTTCAAGCTCGATTTTAATTATAATATAATTATACGTTCAAACTGTCGTTCATATAATATATTCGTTATTCTAATTCAATTCTAAACTGAATTAAATATCACAGATGATCCAGTTCGCACCATATCGCTGAAAATGCGGGTCATTACATTCTTCCGTACATAAAATAATTTCGTCCTCGAAATTGGTAAGGTAGAAAACGAACCCTATCTACAGGCCAGACTTATTTGTTCACCTCTAAATCTTCAGTTTCAACTGAACTAATTTAATTTCAAAAATATTAATTAATTCTTATCAACGAAAATTTTCAGAAATCCTGAAAATTTTCTAACACCTTAACTTTTTGAAAAATTTCGCCAGCACCTCCTTTGTACTGGTCAATAGGTCAAACTCCAACTCGCCTCTCTGGGCCATCTCCAACCCAAAAGAAAATCAAACAGCCAAGCGGCTTGCCAATTCGGCTCATAAATCTTATATCCAATAGAAATATAAACTTGTACCTTTTTTGTCGGCATATCATTATATCCTTTCCACCTGTTATCAATTCAGCAGATACAAGAGTCATCCCAATCAAATTCCAATCTGTTTTTATCCACAAATCCAACCATTCGCTTATACCTAAGTCGAATTCGATTTCAAATCAAAGTTCCACTCTCGATTTAAAATTCTTAACTCCATTATCCAATGACATTTCAAATTCAAATCTCACAAATCCAATATTTCTCGATATCATTCTAATTCAATTTCAGTTACCACTTAACTGATTTCAATTCAATTTCTATTTACTGCTACAAATTTCTATTTAAATTTGTTTTAAATTACACAATCTATTTCTGGGAGCTTTAAACAAGTTTGTTTTTCTCAAAAATCAAACTTCCCTTTTTAGGATTCAAAACAACTTCTTTTTCTCAAAACAATTCAAAAACAAAATCTTTGGTAGTAATCCGTCACTTACAACTCGAAAATGAATACTGATGATGCATCTGTCATCATCAGAATCTATTTTCCAACGATCGAAGTGAGTTCAATACTATAAAACCATTTCTAAACATTTCCACTTTGAAATTCATTTCAAAATATAATTCACACTACTTGTAAAACAATTTAAAATCTCCCAGGATCTTAAATTTTCCTTATTTTCAATCCAAATCCATTTACAAACACTTATCCAATTTTCCAGAGTTTTAATTCAATTTCAGGTTTAAATTCAGATTTAATTCATTTCGTAACACTTGTACGAATTCTACTTGGTTATATATATAACCATTTCCATTACAATCTTACTCGATTATAATAACAACCAATATATCCAATATATTGTGATCACTCGGATATAAATCCTTTATATCAAAATATAAGTTGGGTAAAATTATTTCATTTACCCTCTTTTCAAAACGTACCATGTCAGTTCATCGTATTCAAGTGTTTAGTAACTCCTACCGATATAGTGGATCAAACTGATCGACCAGAATCCATAAACAACTCAACCAATAAATCTCCACAATATAAAACAATTTTTATATCATATAACAAATACGTTCACTCGTATATATACACTCAACTCAATCTAGGGTATCACTAACCCTATCTCTACTTACTTAACTTAAGCTCTGCTACCAACGGTAACGACCCGAAAATTAGCGACCTTGATTATCCGATATACAACACATATAGAACATCAAGAGTCGGAAATTACCGGATGGTTAATGAAATAAATTAGAGGGTGAGGAAAGATAAGATAGAAACTTAGAATAGAAGAAGAAGAAGAACACAACATCAGAGTAACACGAATCTCACAGCGGAACGAACAACATATAATAGATAACATATCCTTGAAATAAAATCAGTATCCGTATACAATAACATTATCAGAGTACAACACTTACAACACAACGGAAATAACTATAGCTATATAATCCTGAAGCCTTCTTCTCCAATCTCTTCTAGTATATCTATAAATCCTGACTTCTTGACTGCCCATACAAAATTGGGCACCCAAGAGTTTAGGGAAAACAAATCAAGATAAACTCCGGGTCAGTCATGGGATTGGTATGAGTAAAACAGTTTAAACAAGTAAACGATATCTCATAAGACCACACCATATAACAGAACGGGTTTTTCCCTTATGAGAATCCAAAATATCTTTATATCAAAAACCTTTTGATATTATAATAATGTCTATCAACGACAATATAATAATCATCTAGCAGAAACGCTTCCATCTCACGTTCTACATATATAGTATACAATCAAAACCACAAGCACGTATTGGGTAATGGATTTCCAACTATGACAAGGTATGGAACCACCTTTCGCTAGTGTACCTCTAGCGAGGAATACACTAGGTTCAACAAGAACATCTTGCAACCCGGCCACACATGACCGACCACTCATTTCGCTTGAGTGTATCGAATGTATATCACCAAAGGTTGGGATCAACAACCGTTTCCCGAATGGGACAACATCAACAATAGACTTTTAGATGTAAATGAAACTCTAGATCAGGTGATAATACACCCTAATAGGTGCGACCTACATAGCCATGCTGCCTGCCCGATTTCTGTCATTTCCCAGTTGATGAGGCTGGAGGTCATAACGTATCTTCAACATATTACTCATTCATTCACTTTGAATGCCACATCGTCATACTCGTCAAATCACAAATTGATTTCCCCAAAAATACCACGGGTATAAGCTAAGAGAAACGAATTCCTCCGCCACCAACGTACATACGTTTGAAACGATCAACTTACGTGATCTACCAGATATACTCTGTCAAACATTCGTCAATTCAAGTTGTTCTGGGACTGGACAAACCGAAGGCACTATTCAGTACATCCATCTTAGGCAATTGTTATCTAAGACTTATACAATAGCCCTTGCACTTTGCTCCATCTTCAATTATCTTTGGCATATATGATTCGCAGTGCTTATGCCCATACAGAGTGGTTCTTTGGATAATAATCCAACCGGTCTCTCTATATTAACAACGTTAAAATGGTCAAAACTTTGATAGTCTGTGATTTAACTATCAAAGAAAAACAAGTGTGCAAACAACGATATTATTTCCAGATGGAAATTATATCGATCAGTCATCATTTAACATATATATATATAAATTCACATTCCCTTATTTTCTATGTTTAGAAAATATATGTTATTAACACTGGAAAACATTTCCATAGGTTAATTTCGTTTCAATATCCTTTCACAACTATTAGTACCTAACCGTAAACTAGTATGAGAACAGTTCTCTAAGTATAAACCCTGAAGGCCGAAACCAACATCAGATCGATACTTAGAAATCTATTCAACTTAACTAATCTCTAGTCAGTTTCTAATCTTGTTTAACTCTATTTTGATTAACTCTAATTGAATAACTCTATTTGCTTAACTGATATTTGATTTACTCTAGTTACTTAACTCTTATAAGAATAACTAATATTCGATTTAACTCCATTCGCTTGACTCTAGTTCGCAGTGATCACAATGGTTACGCCTGATTCCCTCAGGAAACATCCGACCACCGTAGGCTATCTGCAGCCCTGCGAATTACGCTAGCAGTCGTGCAAAATGGCAACTTATTCTGAATAACTATATTTGACTAACTCTATTCAACTAACCATATTTGATTAACTAAATTCGATTAACTCTTTTATATCTTGTCAACTTTTTTTTTATAAATCCTATTTATCTTCCCAATAATTATTCCTTTTATAAATCTGTTTATTTTCTAAATAAATATCCCTTTATTCTAGTTATTTCCTAAATAAATAGTCCTTTATTAATTCTATTTATTTTCTAAATAAATATCCCTTTATTCTATTTATTTCCTAAATAAATAGTCCTTTATTAATTCTATTTATTTTCTAAATAAATATTCCTCTTTATAAAATCCTATGATTTTATAAATACTTTATTTTCAAAAATATTTCCCTTTATAAAATCAGTTGATTTTATAAAATTCCTTTATTTTAATATACATTGAAATATTTCTTTTTACATCCCAGGGTTTCTTATGATATTAAAAATACCAATTCACAATGATCGATATTATTCAAACACACATAATCAACAACAGATCATATATCACATCTTATATCAAAATATATGAAAAATAGTAAAATAAATGTTGAGGAATCCAGTCGGATTCCTCCAACCTGTTTCCCTGCATCACAAATGTTAAACAACATAATTAACATCGATTTCATTTCAACATGAAATATTTTGTTAAACAGAATCTCTATTTGATTAACGATTTATATATATATCGTTATCTATAATTTCAACCAATACATAAAAAATTCAACCAAACGGTTAACACACTGCAATTAACAGATGATTAACAGTTCTAAGAATACGTTATAAAAATATAACTGTTCAGAGTTGGTGAGTTTTACTCACATTGGACGATCATTGTTAATAACGATAACCATTGCTTGATTGAGACGAAAAATTTATTTCGCTATAAATTGTAACGAGCTCCAATCCACTCCCAGTCAGTTCCATTTGGTAGTGTCCGTTCATACGATCCTATCGGATTTTGTTTCGTGAAATTCTGATAACGTATGCTCAAGATATAGCCTCAACAAGTTAATACATTTTTACTTTAAATTTAACTTAATAAAATATTTGTTGGGCTTCACCTTTAAATCCAAGGCCCATACCCCTTTGAAAAAAAAACAGACCCGCTTTTTCATTGTCTTCTCCAAAACACGGCTGTGAGTTCCTATAATAGAATCCACTATTTTCAATCCTTTAGCCCCTCATTTCTCATTCGACGTACCATCGTTCCCAAAACCAACTTCACCATCGAACTCCTCGTCAACCTCTCGTTCTCCTCCACCCATATTCACCCAACTCGCATCATCCATCACAGACGTGTCGACCAGGCAACCTCCGCCACCCACAGTGTCAACATCGACACTTTCCATCGCAGATTCCCTCACAACTTCGGCCGCAACCTCGCCTCGACCTCCTGAACCCAATTATCAACATCAATTTACACATTAGTTACCAAATCCTTCGATTTCGTCAACCCTAGGCTTAGAAGACGGACGCTGTACATTTTTGCATAACAAAAAACAACGTCGAACCCCCTAGAAGTGATACAGGCTTGAAGAGAATCATCCCAAGAATGCAAATATATATGTTTGAGGATTTATGGAATTTTATTTCCATTTGTTTTTATTTTTAAACTTCACTATTTTGGTTTGGAAAAAAGAGAAGAGCCTGGCGGCTTGAAATTTGATTATATAGGGGGTCATATTCTTGTGTGCGGATGAAAAAGGCGATAGGTGGCTTTCATTAGGATCATAGAAAAAGTAGGATATTTTATTTTCCTCGTTTTATATTTGTTTTTGCCTTCTAAAAATCCATGTGATCACACACGATACCCAAAAATCACCAAACTGGACATACTGCTAGAGTTTGACATTACGGTCCCAACGAAACTGGTTTCGTCGAATTCCGACTTCGTATGCTCACACAACATATTTTTAACCGTCAAAATACTAACTGTTTTTCACTCTAAAAATCCGTACGGCCACACACTGACTCTAAAAATCACGGAACTTGGAATCTAACAATAATTGGATGCTGTGGATCCAACAAAATTAGTTTCATCGAATTCTGAGGTCGTTTTCAAAAGTGGCTATTTTTAAAGCCCTAAATAACCCTTTTTAAATATATAAATATATTTAAAAATAATTAAATTATTATTAAAAAAAATATTATCGTATATATTCACAGTGGAATACCATACAGCTTCAGAAAAATCTTATATGGATTTCTAATTCGATATTTCAAATCTGGGTCAACCTGATATTCGATTTATATTGAAATCCCTTTTTAAAATATAAATAATTCCTTTACAAATTATAAAGGAATTCCACAACGACTTTTCTAAATTTAATTTGGACATAAATCAAAATCTACACGATGAAATATCGATTTTTCTCTTCCACTAGAAAAATATACTTCACCAGCTCCTAACGTTTCTTGTTTCACAGAAATCCGATTTAAAACGAACCATGTACATTCAGTTGAAGTTCAAATCGCCAAATGGTGAACTGCCGCGCCATTTCATGCTCGATTTTAATTATAATATAATTATACGTTCAAACTGTCGTTAAAATAATATATTCTTATTCTAATTCAATTCTAAACTGAAATAAATATCACAGATGATCCAGTTCACACCATATCGCCACTTCAGCCAATTCTGGTTATTTCAGAATTAAATATATTATTTAATTTATTATTTTAATTAAATATTCACCATTATTTAATTCAACGACCATGAAATCCTTTTAATCACCTTTTAAATAATTAATTAAATAAATTATTATATCGTTGAAAATGCGGGTCATTACATGAGTAAACTCACTAACTTTGTCCATTTTATAATTTTATAAATGTTATTTACTATTGATAAAAATGATTGAATGCTGTGTGAGATGGCTGCTTGGATGAATTGCTATTAAATTGATTGATATAATACATATAAGTTGTTAGTGAACACTAATTCTATTTATTATAATATTTCATATTGATATGAAATAAAAAATTATTTCTGTTGATTAACATCTGTGGATGCAGGAAAACAGATTAGAGGGGTCCAATTTATTGTTGTATTTCATATATTGCATTATATGATGTGACAAATAATCAGGTGTTGATTATTGTGTGTTTTGGAATGTTAAATAACAATGACCCTGAAATAATTGGTATTTAAATACCGTAAGAATATATTCGAATATATTGGGAAAGAATTTGAGTTTTGAAAAGGGAAATCTATTATTTGTCATTATTAAATAATAGAACTGAATCCTGACTGGGCTAGGGTACAATAGCTTGTTTTCAAACAAGAAGTTTGATTTAAAAACGATATTTAGAGATAAAAAGGAATAATTGTTATTTAATAAATTAGGGATATAAAAATAAAAAATAGAAGAGGAAATTGGAATCATTGAAAGAGAAACAATGAAATCATTTCGATGTTCGAAATGTAAATATAATTGAAATAAACCCATATAGAATTATAATTTGATTTCGACTATGTCGAATATTATTAAGATGTTTTAATTTAGAAATTATAGATTATAAAACTTTGAAATTGACAAGATAGTTAGTATTTGTTTTAAAAATCCATAATTTATAAGCGAATGTGTAATCGAGATTTAGTTATAAACTTGATATAAAATCAACAAGAAATAGATTTATAAATGGAGTTTATAAACCGAGATATGAATATGAATTTATGAAATAATGCGATAAACAGGATTTGAACCTGTAGTGGTAAATATAAATAAAATTTCAGATTTGATTGATATAACGGTCCAGTTTTCTGTAAAGGTATAATATTCACGTTATAAAGTGAATAATGGTTTTAAAAGCAAATGTTTCAGAAATTGGAATAGTGTCAAATGGGAAATGGTAAATGTTGGAAGTAATAAATTCAAAGGTGAATTTAGAAACTATGTTAACCTAAAACAGTAAATCTATTCCGAATTTCGGAATGTTAAATCGGATATAGATCATCCGAAAGAAAATTATAAACTGAAATTCGATTATATCGAATTAAGGAAAGTACTATTTACTTTCCAGTTTTTATCAAGGTCTATTAATTAATTAATTAATTAATTAAAGTAATTGATCTAATTTATATTTTGAAGTTAAACATTTTAGAAACATGGATTTTAACGCTATCCTATAATCAATAAATTTCCATTAAAGTAGTGTATTCATAAACTGAATCCGAGAATCGAGTTGAAAATGTTTTGATAAGAAACTTAGAAATGAAAAAGTTAATCAGAAACTGACTGGAAAGTGTTGAATTGAATTGTTCCTTGAGTATTGATTTGATGTTGGTTTTGGCCTTCGGGATTGATACTTAGGGATTTGTTCTCTTACTAATTTACGGTCAGGAACTAATGAGGTAGAAGAATAGTAATGCGTGAATAAGAAATGGGAATGTTTTCCAGCATTAATACTGTATATTTTCAAGATATAGAAAATAAGAAGTCGTGGTTATATGGAAAAGTTTTCCGAGAATTGTGTAAGGATAAACATGGTTAGGAAAATTGGGAAAGAATTTGGGAAATGGAAAATAGGAAAACAAATAAATTAATGTTAAATTGGTGTAATGGGCTCAGTGTGGATTGATGATTGATCGGTAAGATTTCCATTTGGAAATATGACCGTTGTTTGTATGTATGTTTTCCTTTGATAGTTAAATCACCAACTATCAAAGTTTTTGACCATTTTTCCATTGTTAATACGGAGAGACCGGGATTAGATTTATTATTGGAAAACCACTCTGTATGGGCATTAGTGTTGCGAATCAAATACATTAAAGATAATTGAAGATGAAGTTTATGCAAGGGCTGTTCTTGTGAACCTAGGTACAAAGTGCCTAAGATGGATTTTCAGAATAGTACCTTCGGTTTGTCCAGCCCCAGGACAACTTGTATGGACGAATGTCTGACAAAGTATATCCAATAGATTGTGTAAATTGATCTCCACAAACGTATTTACGCTGGTGGCGGAGGAATCTGTTTCTCTTAGCTTTATACTCGTGATATTTTTGAGGAAATCAATTTGTAATTTAGCGGGTATGACGACGTGGTATTCAAAGTAAATTAAGATGTGATATGTCAACAGATGCGTTACGACATCAAGCTTCATCAATTGGGAAATGACAAAAAATAGGCAGGCAGCATAGCTAAGTGGGTCACACCCAATTAGGATATATTGTCACCATCTAGAGAATATTCGTATTTGTTACTTCTTTCGATTCTGTATCTCCTGGGAACAGTTATGTTGGTATACCAACTGTAAGGTGACAATATATTCAGAACATTCCAGCAAATGAATGGTCGGTCATGTGTGGGCCGAGTTGCAAGATGTTCTGGTTGAACTCTAATGTATCCCCTCTAGAGTACACTAATCGAAAGGATGTTCCGTACTTTGTCATAGTTGGAAACACTACAACAAAAACAATCTATTACAACGCCATTTTTACAACGGGCATCGGCTGCCCGTTGTAATAGAGGGCTATTACAACGGTCAATTAAGGCCCGTTGTAATTGATGCCCTATAAAGCGCCTTTTTTACAACAGGCAATGGAAGCCCGTTGTAAAAGGTATCTATTACAATGGTTCTTTCCGGCCCGTTGTAATAGATATCAATTTTACAACGTTCACAAAATGCCCGTTGTAATAGATGTCAATTTTACAACGGGCAAAAATTGACCGTTGCAATAAGTACCAATTTTACAATGGCCAAAAAATGCCCATTACGATCGTTATAATGAATATCTGCTGTGAATTTTCAGTAATAAACAATTAATAATCACAATGTTTTCTTAAAATTAATATTTATTAGTATTTAATAATTTATCATTAATAATATTATATATATTAGTCATATGTTAATAGTTACTAACTATAATATAGCATTACTAATAATATTTATCATATGCTACTAATATTTATTAATCAATAATAATATTATATTAATCATATGTCACTAATATTTATTATTTACTAATATTTAATAGTTAATCATTAATAACTAATTTACTACTATACGAATTGGTAAAAGTTTTCGAGGGAATCTTCGCCGTATGAAAGGATTGAATCGACATGATTTTTTTAATATGTGTGCTATATACATTTAAGCAAGAACGATGGGTGAATGAAGTATAAGTTTGCAACTATGAACAAGATATTCGAGAAGAGCACTTAATCAAGGGAATTTAATTCATGATTTTTAATTCAACTAATTTATAATTAATTGATTATTTATTTTTAATTGTGTAATATGTGTTTAATAATTGCGAATTGCATGAAAATTTTTGCAAAATTTCATTAAATTAAAAAATTATTTCAAATAAATAAATTGTAAAATTTTAACTTGCTCGATTTAGTTCCAAATTATAATTAAGTACTGGTAAATTACAGTTAACATCTATTAATTACATTAGATGATTAATACGTATAATTAAGGATGAATAATTATAGTATTAAATATTACTATTAAATCATTTTCAATTAATATTCAGTATTTAATTTGGTTATGTAGCAGTAAATAATTGATAATTAAATATTACTATTAAATAATTTAAAAGCGCTAACTAAAAATTGGGACAAATAATTAATAAATGATATGCATTTATCTGAAAACAAGAGAGATACTATGAAAAAATCTTTTATAATCAAGTGGCAGTATTTATTTCTTAGAATTTAATATTTAAGAATTCAAAATTTCACAAACTATACTGGTGTACTAAAAACAATGGCAGTGACAAAGTCACTAATTTAAAGCGCTAGATTTAATCTAACCATCGCTACTATCCGTCATTCACAAAATTAACTAGGGCTGGGATTTTTTCCAATTTTCCGATTTACGTGGAATTCCATTCGCTAATATTGTTAAAGGAATTTCTTCCAACAAGAGATGAAAATTGCTTGAAATGTTTTACCATTTGCGCTGGAAAAGTTTTCCATCCTGTTTACGTTTTTGGGCCAAGCCCATCTAATAACTATTAACTAATACGCGGCGAACAAAGGAAGGCAGCGGGTTCCAACTTTACATTTCCGCGTTTCATTCCCAATTTCGATTTCGTTAACCCTAATTGCTTTTCTTCCTTCTCAATCTATTTTCCCATCCTCTCTCGGGATCTTGCTTCTCCTCCACGCTCTCGGTATTTTCATCAGTCCTCGCATCTAAACTAATACGCATCCGAGATTCAATCAGAAATCCTAACCGCCTTTTTTCTCAAGGTACTTCGATTTTTTTTTTATTTTTTCTGGGTTTAAGTTCGATCATGATTTTTTTTGGGTTTAAGATTATTTATTGCTGTGCTATGAGAGTTGAAATCAGGCCCTATGGAATTGATTATTATAAGTGGGTTCTTAATTTGTTACTTGTGTATAGCGTTAGTTTGTTTTGTGCTAAAAATTGCTCAAACTATTCACTGCTTACTGCAACGAATATTTGTAATGAAATGTAATTATTAAATGTTATGCATCTTCTTTTAGTGAAATTAGAGAGCTTGAAGTCATACGTGGATAAGGGCTCACCATCACCGTTTCTGTTAGTGAAGCTAGTTTAGGTGGAGGACCCAAGAAGTAGAAAATGCTACAGATTAAGCTTAAGAACCAGTTCAAAGGAAGCAAAGCAAAGAAGTGAGTAGATCATTTTGGTTTTATTTTTTTTCTTTTGCTCTTGCTAATGCTGTGTAGAGACCGTATTTTTTCCTTTTGTGTCAGTTAGGTCGAGATTGTGTGGGTATTGGCCTCTGTTATTTGTGTCCATATCATTAACAATGTGTTATGCTGTAGTGATAATCTATTTTGTACCTATTTGAAGCACCGTACGTTCACAAATCAAAATAAAAACTCAGTGTTTATAGTTGGTTCAATTTGACTACATGAATCATCCGAGCCTCTTATAGATAATAAGCCTGTTTTATTTCTAGATAATAAAAATATTATATTTTGTTAGGTGAATAGAGATTGCATTATGTTGTAGTTACAGTGTAAATATAACCTTATCATGTTGTTTTCCCTTTTTGTTTTATTTTCCTAATCAACTAAATGAATTTCTTTTTTAATTTATCTATTTTTAAATCTGGCAATTTCCAAAATAATTTACACTTTAACATCAATAGTTAACATTTATTCAAAAATATGTAAAAAAAGCAATTTAGAAAAAAAATACAACTGTCTTTCTCGGCATAATAACAAGCTCGAATATCTTTTAAATTGCCCTTTACATCTGTTTCACGATGCTCTTTTCCTATCGTGCAAAATACCAGTGTCATTTGTCTCTTACACTTCGTAACAACCACGTTCTTTAACAACTGCATGGAAACCATTTTCACATCAGTTTAGTTACAAAAGTAATATTAGCACTAAATCGGTAAGAAAATGATTAAAGCTAATGACTAATTCAACTTTTTATTAAGGCAATAGTAAATAAGTTAAGCGAATCTTTGTCCAGTTTGTCAATTGTAGTTTAGCAAATTTAAAATGCTCAGTAAATATATATTTGTTCGGTAAGCCACTATTTCCTTACTTGCTTTCCACCATTAATACAGTGCAACGAAACAACATTAGCGGCAATGGATTTGTATTGTTTTGTTTATTTTTTCGTGCCTGAAACTATGTCGTAAATCAATTTTCATAGTATCTCCACATACATTGATAACAAGTGTGTAGCCCATGCTACGCATACGGGCATTGTCTACAGCAAATAAACATCAAAAGTTGTTAAGCATGTAATTTTGTAAAAGTAATACAAGTGTATTTCTCTAAGAATGTAAAACCTTTATACATGTATTATATAATACCTCTATATATTAAATGTAGAACGTCTATACATGGAAAAATAAAATAATGTAAAGAAAAATAGTTAATTGATACATGACAATGTCTATACAAAAATCATAATAACGAATAAATACATGTTTTATTGGAAGTAGATATTATACACTTTGGAAAAAAAAATCTAAAAAATGTAAATCGTTTACTAAAAAAATTGAACTTAAATGTGGAATATTTGGAGTTGAATAAATGAATTCATTACATTGAAATACAAAAGATTAAAAAGAACTGCAAGTGGTATCCACATTAAAGGGTGTATAATAATTAGTGAAACTCTCTCCTTTTTATGGCTAACAACTTTGTACGACTTGTTTACCTTTTTATGTTTAAAAATGTCAACGCGCTTTAAAATGTCAATCTTTAATGATTTTGGGTTTAAAATCGTTCTCTGGTATGGTTGTAAATATTACCACACGTTTTTGCTCCATTTCCAAATTACATAGGACCATTTTGTAGGGATTAATTTTGTTTTTGTTTTGATTAGATATGTTGTTACTTCCCAAATCATATGATTAAAAATTTATAAATTATTTGGGTAGATTTGGATGAACATAGTGTGATGAAAAAATGCATCATAAATTGCACAAAAATGAATAGTTTTAGAGATAACATTGACTCCATGTCAAGAAAGTAGGGACATTCATAAATTAGCTTACTGCCACCACTGTTATTTACTGATTAAACTTTGCTACCCAATTAATTTGGATTACTTATACGACTTAAAAAAATAATCAATAACCTGCGTAATTACATGCTTAAATCATCTTTTGCTCGTAAATAATATTTGATGTCATTAAATAGTTGTAAATTATACTAACTGTCCACTGAGCAGTAACGGTTTTTTTGTATGCTATTGTCTAACTTTTTAAAATTGTTTGATTTGTAACATATCCATTGAAGTAAAGAATTTCAATTGAAATAGAATCATTGAATACTAATTTGAACTCAATAATTACACAATTTTCTCAAAACGGTGGATATGCTACTATAGATTTTAAAATAGAACCATCCAAACGAAAAAAATTCCTCATTGTCATTTTCTTTAAGCCTATTTGACTTAAAACGCTCAGCTTATTATCAAATCCGTTCATACAAAAGTCCATTGCCCATATTCCATCATGTTTCAACTCAAAAAATTAGGGGTTAAAAGGGAAAGATATGTGAAGGTGCGAATTAATATTGCATAAATGTTATTGGATCAAATAAATTATCAAACATGAGCATATATTCAATTTTCTCTTCACCTAAAGGTATCAAACCTCTTAATGATATAAAAGCTGGAATGTCATCCTATTTTCCTGATAAAAATGAACTAATCAAGAAAAATGATAATGGTTTAAAAGATGAATAAGCTAAAATAACTTGTTCATATATTTACGTAAACAAGGGTTTAAACTTCCATACATCAGTCATGAAATTTCCCATAAAATTAGAATACATCAATGGTGAAATAGTCACTTCACATCTTTTGAATCCCTCTACTTTAATTTCTTTAGCGGAATGCAATAAATCAATTAAAGGATGAAAACAACAAATTAGCTATATATTTTTGAATCGCCATTTTGTCCTCATTCCTCATCTTCACTCAATATGTAGGACATTTGGATATGTAACTATAATCACACCTTGTTTTAACATGTGTGAAACATGAGAACTAATCAAATATAGATAGAGAAAGACCTCTTAATAGGTGCATTAGCAGTGTATGTCCTCTTTCCATCCTGCTGCAGAGGACGAATTTTGAACATCAAATATAATTAATTTTATTTTGACATCAATCTGGTGGGTGCAATCATATAGAAACATTGTGTAAAAATATCTCTATTCCCTTGTCACACCTACATGAGACGTTATTGTTTATAAGGTCAGACTATGTAGAGAAGAAGAGATATTGTGAAAGATTTCATTCATACAGTACTGACAAATACAAAGCAATAAATAGGCAAAAAAAAAAACAAAAATATCTTTGAGCAATTATTCCTAGCCTTATTATCTCATGCAGTAAAAACAGGAAATATGCATGAGCAATTATTCCTGGCTTTATTGTCTCATGCAGTGAAAACAGGAAATATGCATGAGCAATTATTCCTGGCCTTATTATCTCATGCAGTGAAAACAGGAAATATGCATGAGCAATTATTCCTGGCTTTATTATCTCATGCAGTGAAAACAGGAAATATGCATGAGCAATTATTCCTGGTCTTATTACCCACCGGCAAGCTCAAGCGAGGGACGAACTTGAAGCTTGGAGCGTAACTGAGATATTCGATCTTTGCTTAAAGGCTTGGTGAAGACATCCGCCAGCTGATCAACAGATGAAACATGACTGATACGAAGATCACCAGCTTCAACTTGCTCTCTAACGAAGTGAAAATCCAGTCAGATGTGTTTTGAGCGTGTACCAATGACCGGATTTTTGGACATGAACAAAGCACCTACATTATCGCATAGCAGAGTAGGCGGGTCTGGAAGATAAACATTAAGGTCTCTAAGAAGTTGTTGAATCCAGATAAGCTTAGCTGAAGTATACGCAAGTGACCGATATTCCGCCTCCGTGCTTGATCGGGCTACAACCCGTTGTTTCCGAGATGTCCAACTGATTAGATTAGTACCATGGAAAACAGCAAATCCATACTGAGAACGACTATCATCAGAGTCTGACATCCATCCTGCATCAGAATATGCTAGAAGTGATGTTGCTTTGGTAGGCTGAAAGTGCAGATGGTGAGTAATAGTTCCTTTGAGATAGCGTAATATCCGTTTCACGGCTTGCCAATGCGATGTTGTCGGAGCATGCATATATTGACATACCCGATTGACGGAATAAGCTATGTCGGGGCGGGTTATGGTTGCATATTGAAGAGAACCTACAACCTGTCGGTAAAGCTTAGAATCAGAGAATGCTTCACCTGCTAGTTCAAGCTTGGAGGATGGATCTGCCGGGGTAGAAATGGGTTTAGCATCCTGCATTTTGCAACGAGCTAGAATATCATTGATGTAGGCCTCTTGAGAAAGTGTGATACCTGCTTTGTCTTGCTGAATTTTGATGCCAAGAAAGAAATTTAGAGCACCAAGATCTTTGAGAGCAAAACACTGATGGAGGTTTTGGATGAACTGCTGAACCAAAAAAGGGCTGCTACCCGTGACGATTAAATCGTCAACATACACTAGCACATAGATAGTAGCTGAAGGAGTGACACTCAAAAATAAAGAAGTATCAGACTGACAAGCTCTAAACTCATGTGAGACAAGATAAGTTTTCAGCTTAGTGAACCATGCTCTAGGCGCTTGCTTAAGCCCATATAAGGCTTTGTGTAGCTTGCATACATGGTTGGGCAGAGAAGGGTTTTCGAAACCACGTGGCTGGACCATGTAAACTACTTCTGATAGATCACCGTTTAAGAAAGCGTTGTCAATGTCTAATTGACGAACCAACCAACCATGAGAGAGCGCAATGGACAACACCAAACGGATTGTTGTAGGCTTAATTACAGGACTGAAGGTCTCAAAAAAATCAAGACCGGCCTCTTGACTAAATCCTTGCGCCACCAAGCGAGCTTTGTAACGCTCTATCGATCAATCAGACCGTCTTTTAATCCTGAAAATCCATTTAGTACCCACAACATTAGCATTACAAGGAGGAATAACAAGTGACCAAGTTCTATTTCTCATAAGTGCATCAAATTCCGCTTTCATTGCGGTTTGCCAACATGGGATACGAAGGGCTTGAGAAACGGTGCGGGGTTCTGTTTGTTGGTCAATGGAGATGGAGGATAAAAAAGCTTTCGGTTTGAGGGAGTTTGTGGTGGCTCGAGTAACCATGGAGTGCTGGTTATTTTCTGCTGGACGGTAATGACGAGGATATGATTGTTTGTCTTGTGAGCTGAGAGTGGGACGTTGATAAGGTGGATTTGGAGATGTGGATATCGGTGATGAAGTATGTTGAGGAGTGTTAGTATGAGCAGTTTTTATGGGAGGTTGTGGAGAATTAGGAGGTGGTGACAGTGTATGTTGAGGAATGGGAGTGTGAGCAGTTTGTATTGGAGGTTGTAGAGAATTAGGAGGCGGTGATGGTGTAGTGTCGATTGAGGTGAGATGATCAAGAAGGCTGGTGTTGACACACTCCTGGGCTGGCCTAGATGATGGAGGAACTACGCATTGAGAATCACAGGCATATGGGAAGATTGATTCATTGAAAACCACATATCGAGACACATACAATCGAGACGTAGGCTTGTGATAGCAGAGGTATCCCTTGTGAGATGTACTATAACCAAGAAAGGTACATGGCAATGATCTAAAATCCATTTTGGTAGAGTAATATGGGCGAAGGAAAGGATAGCATAGACATCCGAATGTTTTGAGGAAGGTGTAATCGGGATTTTTATGATAGAGAATGGTGTATGGTGATTTGTAGGCAAGTAGTGGTGTGATGGTTCTGTTATGTAAGTATGTAGCAGTTTTGAAAGCATGTTCCCAAAATTGTTTTGGAAGGGAGGAGTGAGCTAAGAGTGCTAGACCCTTTTCAACGATGATGCGATTCCGTCGCTCAACGGCACTGTTTTGTTCGGGTGTATATGGACATGAGATACGATGTTCAATTCCACATATTTTTAGAAAAGCGGATACATTACGATACTCACCCCCCCCCCCAATCTGTTTGAAGTCGTTTAATGTCACACTAAAATTGTGTTTTGATCATCGAACGAAATTGGATAAATGTAGATAGAACTTGTGATTTGTGAGAAAGAAAATATATCCAAACGTATTTAGAACAATCATCAATAAAAAGAACAAAATAACGATTTCCATTAATTGAAAATAAGGGAGACGGGCCCCAAACATCAGAATACACCAAATCAAAAGGTTTAACTAATGAAACATGAGAATTTAAAAGAGGAAATCTATGGCTTTTGCCTAACTGACATGGCTCACACATTGTGGGAGGTTTATTTGATGTGACAGGAAGCTGGAAATCAGAAACAAGACGCCGCAGGAGATGTTGATGAGGGTGTGCAAGCCTATTGTGCCAACCAGCCAAGGAGGTTCGAAAACCAGTCAACGCCATCTTCCGGTTATTAGGAGGTACTGACAACTTATAAAGACCATTATCTACTCGCCCTTGGAGGATGATTCTGCCCTGAAAATCCTTAACACAACAAAAATGAGGCCAAAACTCCATGTAAACATTGTTATCTTTAGTTAATTTGGATACAGATAGTAAATTTTTGGTTAAGGCAGGGACAACTAAGACGGTTGGCAAACGCAAATTAGGTAAAGAATGAGATGCAATATGAGAGATAGATAATTGGTTACCGTTACCAACTTGAAGCTTGTCGTCGCCATTGTAGTCATCAGAGATCGTCAATTTGCCCACATCAGGAGAGGCATGATCAGTTGCACCCGAATCGAAGTACCATGAAGGGTCCAAGGCAGATGGACTGTTGAAATTTGCAATGTTGGCCTGCCGATTCCGAGCTCTAGGATTGGGACGACGAGATGGATAATCTGCTTGATTAGCTCGATGCCAACAATCAATGGCTTCATGTCCTTTACGACCACATATCTGGCATTGAAGATGACGTCTTTGCTGATCACCACCACGGAAATTGGAGGGGAAAGAGCTTTGATATGTGTTATGTGGGGTAGAACGATTTGATTGACGGGATGCAGTGTTGGCTAATGGAGGCACTGTGGGAGTAGGAAGAATAGCAGCAGCCTGGCTGGTAGTTTCATGATCCAAGCGAGCTTCCTCCTGAAGCAGGAGTCCAACCAGATCATCTACAGAGGAATTTTCAGAATTAATCATGAAGGAAGTGACAAATGGAGCATAGGAAGAGTCCAGGCCTGCAAGGATATGACTGATGAGATCTTCATCTGAAACTGGATGAAGATTCTCAGCAAGAGAATCAGCAATGGCGCACTTCTTTTCGATATATTCGATCATGGGTAATGCTCCTTTGGAAAGCGACTGAATCTGAGTCTTCATGGCCATGCGACGGGCCCTAGTTTGCGCTTGGAAAGAGCGATCAAGAGCAAGCCATGCCGTGTAAGAGGTGGAGCAGCGAGCAACAATTGACAGAGCTCGCTCAGAGAGGGTTGATTTGATCCAAAGCAAGACAAAACGATCTCGTTTTTTTCCAATCGAGAAATGCCGGATTTGGATTGGTGGACACAGCACCATCTGGAGTGGGAAGAAACTCGGGTGGGGAATTAGAAGATAAGACGAAGGATTCAAGATCGAAGGTCTCAAGGGCTGAAATGATTGTTGTACGCCACAGTGAATAATTTTCTCGGTCTAGTTTGATGCTAATAGGAGGAATCTGAAAATTGAGTTGAGAAGGGGTTATGGTAGCAGCTGCAAGGAGATTTTGATTTGTAGAATTATTGAGAGACATGGCAGCACTTATTTGTGAGTGTTTAGAAGAGCTCTGATACCATGTAGAGAAGAAGAGATATTGTGAAAGATTTCATTCATACAGTACTGACAAATACAAAGCAATAAATAGGCAAAAGAACAAAAATATCTTTGAGCAATTATTCCTAGCCTTATTATCTCATGCAGTAAAAACAGGAAATATGCATGAGCAATTATTCCTGGTCTTATTAGACTAGATTAACTCTTTTAAGTTGCACCATGTGAAAAATAAGAGAAAACCATATATTAAGTAACAAACAATATTTAGTAATTTGACTCAAATTTGTTTCAGTAAAAATAAACAAATATTTTAGGATTATCATTGTTCAAGAGATAAAAAAATGATAAACCAATTCGTTGCCTAAAAAAGAAACATAAAGTGCACACATATACCTTAAACCTTGTATGCTATATAGGAATAGTGATTTAGCAACATGTGGGTTACCAGTTCATGACTCCTACGGTTATAACTACCCTTCTCCCTTATTTAGGAATGAATATTTGCATGAGGTAAATTCTCCTATGTGGACTGAAGCCTCAGCGAGTACTATAAGTCAGTGTGTAGTCCGTAGCACACAGAAAAGCATGGAATTCACATGTTAATTCAGTGCGTTTCTGTTTGCCTAACTAATTTTGGTTCTTCTCCCTATTTAATGTATAAAGTGTAGTTTTATCAAATATTATTGTACTAGAACATCTTCTATATTCATTGTTGCATATGAGTCATGCTACTCAAAAAAGATGGATACAGTTTGAGTGGCAATGAATTAAAAAATGTTAGATCTAAAGACAATTGATATTTAACTTGGTATCCAAATAAATTATTCTATTAAAATAATTTATGCACCAAAATAAAAAAGGTTGGATTCCAACTAAAAGTCATCACATATATGATTGCATGTCAACATTGAGAACTGAATCAATACATTCTTTTAATATTACAACTATTTGTATTACTCCCTATTTCTGAGGTTGACGATGACTTCAACAGAAATATACTATAAATATCGCAACCAAGAGAAGGAAATATAGGTAGAATATGGAGATATCCCATAAATTGTTTTGCTTCATTGATTCTCGGATTGAAAACTTGAACTCTTAAAAGCTTTGTGCTCATTAAATCTTTGTGCAGGAAATGAAGAATTCCTTTAATGCTTGGTCACTGCAAGTTTGCAGCCAGTATCTACATGCAATAAAAATTGCAGCCAGTGTCTGCATGTAATAAAAAACCGTCATTTTTATGAAACTTGCAATATTACATGCACTATTAATAAATACACACCTACAAATGTAAAGATATAATTTCAAATGAGCAAAGGCATTTGGATAATTTTAAATACATAATTTGGCTCTGTTGCATCTAAACTCCTCTCTGCTGCTTTCACATTGCTATTCTGCGTTATCACTTACATCTATTTAGCATTCTTTGGTAAACAGTTATAACTAATATATAGTCTGCAAATGAATCTAATTCTTGCCTTGTCCTAATAATAAATGGTGAAGAATTTTTATCCCCTTGCTAATTAAGCCACACCAACAATAGGATAGGGGCGTTTTAACTCTTTTGTACACAAAGTACTTATTTTCATTAACATGTTAGTGGCATTAAACCCAGAATTTGATATGATGCTAAAACTTCAAATAAAAGTACCAAATAGAAAGCATGCATGATATGGTTTCCAAATAGCAAATGTGGATGGGGTTATGGTTAATTTTTTACACCACTTTCCAAAGGAAATACATCACTGCCTTAATTAAATGCCTTAGTTATTATTTTAATTGCGTAAACTCATACAATCTAACATCAATGGATATTCTTTTGTGTTCAGCTCCAATACACATAATAAAAGTATAATCTGAAAACAAACTTGGCTAACATATTAAATCCAATTACATAGTAGGTGGGTTGAAAATTATTTGTCAATTCTAAACTAAGGTTTTATCCCCGAATCACCAAGCTGTAAGTGGATAAATTACTTAAATAACAATTTAAACTGAGGTAATGAAGGAGAACTCTACACTCAAGTTTACACAATCTCAAATTTATTTTCTAATTCGAATACCGAGTAAGTAATAAATGAGAAATTTTAACATAGCAAGTGCAAAAATCTCCAAAATATAACCAAAACTATGTGGATACTACAACAAAAGCATATAACATACTCAGATTCTCCTTTTCCAAATTAGTATATATATAACATAAAGAAAAAATACCAATATATACATAAGTTTGACAAATATTTTATTAGCAAAAGAAAGAATCTTTAAATACCAACCCATTTATAGCCACCATTACCTAATAGCTTACATAGATGAAATATCTATTAGAATTCCAGTCTAGCATGAATAAACTGGACTTACCATATATAAAAGATTTAAGGGTTTTATTTTAAATTTTACCTGCAAAATCGCTAATTTTATCTGAAGGATTCTGTGTATGACATCACTTTTTCTAACACATATGTTAGTCATGGTAAGAATCAACAATAAATAATTCCCAGGACACATTAATAAAACATATCCAATATATGATAAATTAAAATACAACCTCATATCCTTTTTTTTTAAGTAACAGATATATAGAAAAAAATGAAAACGATGACTGGGAAGCAAGCATCTGGACAATCAAATATTCAAATTTAGAGTACATGTATTTATGGGTAAATATCATTCAGAAGTAGGCAATTATTTAATCAACTTGATTTAGTAAACATATACATATTTATTTTACACATAACATGATTTCAGGATGGTCCCTTATGCATCAACTACCAAATATGTCATTCTTTCAAATAAAGGTATTGAAGTTAACAAATCAAAGGCTTCAATACCTTAGGTAGAACATGGAAAGAAAAGGAGATTCTCCTATATGCTCTCTTTGTCCACTTTGGTTCATGCGCTCAGTAGCTTACACTATATATGGAATAAAAATCATCATTTCTGATTGCATAGATAGTGCATAGAGTAATTCGTAGTCAAATGCGTATGTGAAATATGGCCGATGAAAGAAATGAAAACCTGGTTTTTTATTTTAATATGGTCTAGATAGAGTAATGCATAGAACTTTCGTAACAAAGAGTCCATGATAGTTGTAGCATTCTTTAAATTGCCAATTAATACAAACATAAAGTATAATAAGGAAGCATTAATCCTTTCGCATTGGCACTGAAACACAGGTGAGCAACAACATAATACACGCATACATACGCGTGTGTGCACGTACTCCAATATGTGTTTATGGATGGAAAACTCAATAGAATATGTTATAAATTTATAAGCAATAATTTGTGCACACTAACATCAGGAAAGGAAAAAAAAGTCCAAGGAAAAAATAAACGCATAATTTTGTATTACATTTAGCTAATCGTCTCAAAAGGGAGTTCACATAGTAAATGCCATGATCTGGTAGAAGAAATTAGGTAACCTTTTTTATTCTTCCTTGTTAACATTATTTTTCCCTTCAAATATAAAAAGAGAAGTTTATAAAATAAGGAAAAAGGAACCGACGACGCTCATGGACCTCGTTATTTTGATAAATGCATGTTTTGATTATTTGCAGGGCTAGACATTTAATAGTGAATTTGATTCATTAGCCTTTGGGTTTTGATAAATGCATGTTTTGATTATTTGCAGGGCTTGGCATTTCTTTTCAAGCCAGGACCAAGTTATTTTTACTTTAGGAAGATATTAAGGAAACTCAAGCTATTCATGCATCACTTGAATCAATGTGTGACCCTCAGTTCTCTGCTCAGTTAAAGGTATTAATGCTCACCCTAGTGCATTACCAGTTGATAATTATGTATGTTCATAATTTCTGTTCATAATGAATTCCTTATGAGGAAATGTATGGGGCCTTACCCAATCTTCAAATTAACTAAATTTACATTTATGCACCACTAGATAATGCAGCATTTTAATTGCCTCACTTAGCGCCTTATTATCTTAACACTGAAGTATAAGAAATATATACTTGGTAGGTAATGAAGGAGGCTGAATGTTTCAAGTCATTGAATTAGGAGAGTTGGTTTTTATGTTCTTTGGACTTCGCCTGAAAATACTGGTATATCTTTGATGTTTCCAGTTAAAAATATAATCTACACTCCTATACATTACACTTTGATGTTTCCAGTTAAGTGCTAGTGCAATCGAAATAGTGAACATGAAATTTTTAGTGCACTGTTGTGTCTTTCAGTTAGGAAGTTAACCGATGACATAGTGCTTGTTTAGTGATATCGAAAGAGGTAGAGCAGGGTTTATATTTAGTGATATTTGTGGATTGTGCACCAGAGTATGTATTTTCTATGTAGTTGTTGAGTGTAGTGGCAGTGCAGAGATGTTGTAAAGGTTGTCGAGCAGAGGGAATGTTTACGGGGTTAAAATCTCGACAAAAGAGCTTGTTCAGTTTGGGCTACATAATTATTTTTGGCCTTAATTGGTTGTGGGCTACAAAATATTTAACATGTTTTGATAGGCACTTGACGTTACGAAGTGAAGAAAAAGGGAATCTACAAATAAAAGTAAGTTTATCAAATTATTATGTAAATGAATTAATAACTTAATATAATGTGAATAAAATTACTCCCCAAACCATATTTTTACTTAATTAATACATCACTGCAAACTAAAAGTGGAGTTTCTGTAACTTTCATCTAGCTCCTAAGGTGTATTGGGAATATATCTTAAATTAGACATCATGGAATATTTCAGAGCTCTAATTTTGATGTCCTAGTCTTGGATATATGTGCTCCTTATTTTGCAAAGGGAACGACAGCACTGACATCATGGAATAAGTTTCTAGGTTACAATAACTAGTCATTATGGAATAAGTTTCTGGATTACACTAATTTCGAGTCAAGAATATGGGTGCTTTGATATATATACTGGGACCATATATATATAACCAGCCTTCAAATATATCAATTCTGGGCATATCAAAATTTTCGTGTATGAGTTTTTAGATAAATGCAATTAGGGTATGTACCAGTTTCTAATTTATGCAGTTTTGATAGTGCTGAACAAACAAAAATTTCACTTTTTTTTTGGAATGTTTCTTTGAGTGCAAATAGGAAAGTTTTGAACCTCGTCCATGCATAAGCAGTTTTAACTACATGGTTAATTGGTTATACGTTCTAGTACTAATAAATAGGAAGGTGAAGCTTTGATATATTCAATCTATATTCTGGTAATTTTATTCAAAGAAATTTGAGGGACCCATGTGTGAAATTGATGTGAAAAAAGGTAAACATATGTTTTGGGGAATGATTTTAAGTGATGTGAAAAAAGGTAAAAATATTCTTTTCCTGTCACACATAACTTAATATCATGTTAGCTAATTTTAGCTAATTCACATGTATGATTCTCATGGGTAACATGATATTTGCTGAGATTTCTTGTTTTTGCCATTTAGTTTATCATTTTGTCTTCATCACGGCCTTTGTATTTGCTATCGGGTATATATTTTTTGTAAATAATCATACTTATGTCAAATTGGTATGAATAAAACACGATGAACAGTAGATTAATGATTGCAAACTCTTTAGATTCCAAGCGGAATTTTGGTGGAGGTTTTACTTAATGTGAATTTATCATGTAGTGTCTGTAAATCTTTTTTATGCACATCATTGTTACAAGCAAAAGACAAAAGTTTCTACTTGTTGTTATGCTTCTAATAATGAAATACTAATCAGGAGTACAATCCAATTTAGTGCAATGTTGTAAGGTTACAGCATTGCAAGACCTAAACGTTGTATAATAAATTCTGAATGGTGTATAATAATATATTCTCTCTATATTTGGTAACTTTTTTTTCCTTTTTTTGCAGTCACACTGTGCTAGTAACAATATGCAGACTCAAGATCAACAGGCCGTTGGATCTACCGTCGCCTGACACAAAGATTACTTTTCTTTGGTCTAGTGTTGGTACTTACAAAACTAGTTATGTAATTTATGTTAGAACTACATCGACATAACTTATCTAACCTTTTGGAATGTAAACTTATCTAGTCTTTTGGAGTATAAACTTATCGAACTTTTTGAAATGTGTTGGAATTATATGATTCTTGCTTCAGTCTTTTAGTATTTGTTATTATTTGATTTTGATTGTTGCATTACAATATTTATTGCATGTTAAAATATTCAATATTATTACGGATGTATATCACAGCAGTTATATTTAAATTTGCATTTATTTTGCAAGGGGCAAAAACTGTTGTTATATGATAATTTTACAATGGTCCATGGCCCGTTGTAAAATAGGTTTACCAAGTAGTATATTACAACGGTTGACGACCGTTGTAATATACTATATTACAACGGGCAAAAGCCACTTGTAATTTATTAGCTATTACAACGGGTTAATAACCATTGTTATAGAGTCATTGCACGTGACAGAGCAAGCTATTACAACGGTCCTTTACAACAGTCATTGCCCGTTGTCAAATAGTCAGGAGCTATTACGACCACGCATATTAAGACGGGCATATGCCCGTTGTGAAATGCATATTACAACGGTTTTTGCCCGTTGTAAAAGGACTGTTTTGTTGTAGTGAAATCCATTCCCCAATAAGAGCCCGCAATTTTGATTGTATATTATATATGTAGAGCATGAGATGCAAGAGTTTTACTAGATTGCTATTTACTTGTGATTAGACATTATTATAATATCAGAATATTATTGATTTCAAAAATGTTCTAGGTTATCATAAGGTGAAAACCATCCATGTTTATGTGTGGATCTATCTTACGATTATCTTTTCTTTTGAAAAGGATTTTGAAAAGTTAAACCAAATGATTAGAGTTTACTCACACCAGTCCCATGACTAACCCAGAGTTTATTTTGTTTTGTTTTACCCTAAACTCTTGGGTGCCCAAATTTGTACGAGCAGTCAAGTAGTTGGGATTTTTCAGATATACCTAGAATAGCATGGAGCAGGAGGCCTAAACATTCGTTATATACAGATTTTATTCCCGATGTGATGTTATGAGTTGTACTCTGAAATGGTATGTATATACAAATATAAGTTTGTATTTCAAAAGTTATGTCATATAATATATTCTATTCGTTCTACTGTGAGGTTCGTGTTTACTATGATTCTGTTCAGTTGCGTTTTCTCCTTCTTCTATTCTAATTTCTTTCTTTCTATTTCTCACCCTCTAACTTCTTCCTATTAATGATCGGGAATTTCCGATAATCGAACTGTCGACATTGGTATTTGTGTCGATTTTCAGGGTCGATAATCCTTGGGTCGTTACCGTGGTATCAGAGCTGAAGGTTAAGTGATTACTTTGGCTTTGTGGCGTAACTCAATAGAGATGGGGTTAGTAATACCCAAGATTGAGTTTGAATGTATATATATATATATATATGTACGCGTATTTGTAAATTGATATAAAAACTGGTTTATATTATGTTGATTGGTTTGTCGAGTGGTTTATGAATTTTGGTCGATACGATAATGCAAACTGTATCGATAGGTGTTTCTAAACTCTTGAACAGAGTAATTTGACACAATATTGTTTTAAAAGCTGGGTAAATGTAATAATTTTACCTAAATTATATTTTGATATAAAATAAATACATATATTGAGATTATTATAGTATATTGGATGTGTTGGTTGTTATTATAATCGAATAAATTATAGTTGAGATGGTTATAAATAACCAATCAGAATTGGTATAAGTATAGTATATGAAATAAGATGAATTAAATTTGAAGTTAAAACATATTTGGAATTAAAACTCCAGAAAATTGGAAAGATGTTGTTAATGGCTTTGGATTAAATATGGGAATTTTAAGATCTTGGGTGGATTTGTAAATGTTTTCTAATATTTTGAAGGATATTTTGAAAGAAATTTCAAAATAGAAGTGTTTAAAATAAGTTTTGAAAGTGATATAGTATTGAAATCACTTCGGTGGCTCAGAAATAACCCTGATGATGAATCGCGACATCATCAGTGTCAATTTTCGAGTTTCAAAGTGACAGATTACTACCAAAGATTTTTATATTTTTTTTGAATTGTTTGAGAAAGCAAGTTGTTTGAAAAATTCAAATGTTTTGAATTACTATTATTATATGTATAATTATATATAATTTCAAACTGATTTGAAATAAACTAGGGAATTCGAATTCTGAAATTTAAATTTAACTTATAAAGTTAAAAGATTGAAAATGTAAAAGTAAATACATAAATTGAAATTTAACTTAAACCAAGTTAAATAAAAATTGGATTTTGATTAGAGATAATCTAGAATGGAGTTAGATTGTTGAGCAAGAAACTAGAATTGGAATTTGAAATGGATTTGGCTTAGATATAGTGAATGATTGAATTGAGGATAAAGTGATTGGAGATTAATTGGAATGGCTGGATATAAGTTAAGCAGATATTGAATGGAAACAAATGTGGAAAATAAATGGTATGCGCGACAAAAAGGTACAATTTATATTAATATGAGTTTGAAATTTATGAGCCTGTTTGGCAAGCTGCTTGGCTGTTTGATTTTCTTTTGGATTGGAGAAGGCCTAGAGAGATGAGTTGTAGTTGTACCGATTAAGCCGTGCAAAGGAGACGTTGGCGAAATTTTTCGAAAATTTAAGGTGCTAGAAAATCTTCAGATTTTTTTTGAAAATGTTCGTTTGTAATAATAAATTAATATTTTAATTAATTAGTTCAGTTGAAACTGAATTAAAGAGGTAAAACAAATTACTTTTAACCTAGCTAATAAAGATTTCTAACATTATCCTACCTAGGTAATTTCGGGGGCGAAATTCTTTTAAGAGGGAAGTGTGACGGCCTGGAATTTCGCTCGATCTGAATCAGTCGTTAAACCGATCTAGACCGTTCGAAACCCCTGACTGTTGAGAACATGACAAATCAGAACACAAACAGAAGAACATTTCATTGTATATTACAACAATGCATCAGATTACAAGAATATACAGAGTATAAATAAATAAATATTACACAGAAATATCAGAGATTTAAATTACATTTAAATACATAGCAGCGGAAAATAATACAAAGCACAACTGAAGGTGATATACGGATACAGAGCTTTCCGGATATCATTCCAGCTGTAAACCAGGACCCTGTGAATATAAATCTGCAAAACCAAAACTACTAGCTGCCCGTGCGGAAAATAGGGGCACCCAGAGTTTAGGTTAAAACAATAAACTCCAGGTCAGTCATGTGACTGGTGTGAGAACTAAAACAGTTATTTAAAACTTTACTTTAAAAGAGAGTAATTCAAGGGACCACGCCGTATAACACGGAACGGGTTTTCTCCCAAGAATACCAGTGCATATCCATAAACAACGCAATGCTTTTCGAAAAATGAAGCTATTATAAGACCCAGGTCCTATCATACAATGCAACGCAAGCCGGGGGATAGGGTTTTCCCTTATAATAGCCAAACATGCTTGGTACGTTAAAACAAATCATTTGATACTATAATAAGTGTATAGTGTCAAAACGATTTCAATCATAAATATCAATCATAGACGGCATGGGTACCATATATCATGTCGCCATACTAGTTCTACAATTAAAGCCGGAATACACGTATTGGAAATTGGATTTCCATCATGGTGGCTCCTGATTCGAAAGATCGATCGCGGAATGCAATTCATCACGGCTTACGTCCCAACAAGAGAACACCGTCTGCATCCGCACATTTGGGACCAGAGTACCACCGCGGCTCACGTCCCAGCGAGAGAAAACACCGCTTACTCTATATATCCCTGAGCACTAAGCTCATCTCGGTCGACCGAATCCACGACACCGCTAAGGTGCCCATCCACGAAAAAAAAGCATACTGATCAAACCATCAGTTTGCCACCATACCGGGGTGTGAGGCTCGCGGATCAACGCTATACACAAAGCCATGCTATATCAGCTGCGCTTTGATCATCAACCACCAAACTTTGCTTTTCAACAGAAGTCTGGATCACTGCATCTCAGCATGCCACACTATCAATCCATATCGTACCACTGATTTCTGCCAATATATAACCTCTGAGCTCATATGTCTCAGAGAAGGGCGTTAAGCAAGAGAATAAATTCTCCGCCGCCAAACAAATATATATTTAGCAGAGATCAACAAATACAATATAAAGGAATACAATGTCAGACACACCATCCATTTACAAGTCCGTTCTAGGTCTGAACGAAACCGGAGGCACTTTCCTCGTATATCCATCCATCTCCAAGTACGTCTGGACGACCACCAACTATTTCCATCCTCTTGGGTGTACAGCCCAATCAGGATCGTCAGTAATTATCCGAACGATGTGAAGACTTCCGGTCTTTAACCACCGTCTTCATCTTCGACTCATCGTCGAATCGGTTATTCAGAATGGGTATAAACCCGGCCTTCCCGAACAACCCGCGTATTATTAAAACGAATGTTACACAAACACAGCATACGCCTCATTCCAATTCATTAGTCACTAACCGCAAATTAGCCAGAGAACAATTCCCCAAACATTAACCCCGAAGGCCGAAACCAACATCAGATCAATACCCAGGAAACCATTCATCTTAGCCAACCTACAGCTAGTTTCTAAACTCCACATTCTTAGGGAAAGGTTCCCATTAATTTTATCCAAGATAAATCCTTTAAAATTTATCCTGTAATCTTCCTTTGGATGTCATTTAAAACCAAATTATGGTTTTTCCCAACTAGTCGAGATTAGCGAACCGTAACGAAGTAATTATTTATTTTATTTCCCAATCCCAACCTATTCATCCCATGAAGCAAAACTGGTAACACTCCATATCTAACACCACGGTGTTATCGGTAAAATTAATTACCATTTCACGTTCAAATCTAATTAAAGATTTAACTATTGCTTTGGAGCAAAACTGGTGATACTCCATTCTCGCTCACTTTCCAAATTTGATAATTTAAATTATCAATTCACATTTCAATCTAAATGCAGATTCATTAAAACTCCTTTTATTGGGTTAAAGAACTAGGTGTTATTTAAAACACAGTTCACGACAAACCCAAATCACATTCTATTTATTATCGGGTTAAAGAACTAGTGTTATTTAAAACACAGTTCACGATAAACCCATTTCAAATCCAATCAAATATATTAGAAATCCCGATTATTTAAAACCCCTTTTTAAATCTAATTTCTTTATTTAAAAATAATTGGGTTTTAAATTTAGTTCAAAACTAGTTCATTTCGATAAAAATCTATTTTTATCTTTTCAAATGTGGAGTTTTTTCATCCCAATTCTTCCCAAATCATTTCTTATGATTTTACATAAATTATTACTATTTTTAATAATTTTATCAAGGCCCGTACAGTCGATTTCCAACAATGGCCATCGAACTGCACTTATAGCGACCTTTTTCGAATTTGATTTGGACGTATCTCCAAATCCAACCGTTAGATTTTGAATTTCTAATATTCTTTAGGAAGCTCTTTTCGATACGAACCCAACGGTTCCGGTTTTAGGAGAATCCGACGGTCGGATCTCCCGTAATGTCCGTTTGAAATAAATGGTCGAAATTCACGAACTGCCGCGGCGCGGTGCGTTCTATTCAGGCCATTATATTATATATATAATATATATATATATATAATATATATTTCGTCGATTTCTATTTAAAACGAATTTTATAAATAGTTTTGAATTCGTTTCAAAAATCATTTCAACTTCCATTTCAATTCAAATCAAAATTGAATTCTTCTTTTATAAATTCGTTTTAAAATTCATCTCTATTCAATTCAAATTTCAATTCAATTTCAATTCAATTTGAATTCAATTTAATTCGTTTTCAATTCAATTTGAATTCGTTTTCAATTCAATTCAATTCAAATTGGTTTTATATTCGATTCAAATTCATTTTCTATTCAAATCAAATTCGTTTCGTTTTCTATTTGAATCAAGTTCATTATATATTCAATTTGAAATCAAATTGGTTTTCTATTCCATTCAAATCGAAATCGTTTTATATTCAATTCAAATCGAAATCGTTATATATTCAATTCATTTCGAAATCGTTATATATTCAATTCATTTCGAAATCGTTATATATTCAATTCATTTCGAAATCGTTATATATTCAATTCATTTCGAAATCGTTATATATTCAATTCATTTCGAAATCGTTATATTCGATATAAATATCGTTCGCGTCAAAATGGCGCATCACTATTTAACACGGCTTTATATATTCTATTTCAAATATTTCTTTTTGTCAACACACGACTAATCTCAACGAATGAGTACCGTCCATGTGTGACTATTTTTGTTAAATTATTTCGTTCAACACATGACTAATCTCAACGAATGAGTACCGTCAACACATGAACCTTTATTTTATATTGATAAAGATGTAAATTTTATTATAAAAATAATTCGTTCAACACATGACTAATCCCAACGGATGAGTATAGTCAACACATGAACCTTTATTTTATAATATTCTTTATATTTCAAATTGGAATGAGGCCCAATCAATTACCATATAAAGTTAATTACATGGATTTTCATACAACACATGTATATAATAGCATTGCAAAATAATCAACCATCAACCAAAGTGCACTACACTGTATAAGCATCAAATATAGATATCTAACGCTTATAACAGCCTGTCAATCAATCGATCGACATATTTAATCGATTAGGATGAGTGAACTTCATATTTCATCCCAACACCCGTGTAGGGTTTCAAACAATCAAACACAGATTTTATTCGTGCAGTTGGGCGATGTGTAAAATTTATCGACCCAATCAATGTCAGTCAAATCAGTGTACATAAACAAACCGTCTGGTTTGTAAATGAATATTTATTTTATTCACTTCACGTTAAAAATTATATTTTTAACGATAAAACATTTTATTTCGACATATGAATTTCTATTCAGTTCATTTATTCAATAAAAATGATATTTTTATTTTTCTAACATATTTTAGAAAATTTCGGCGGCATAACGGCACGATACTAGAAACGGGACGAGGCCTAGCCTTATCCCCGGTCTAGTGAAGGCCCACGCCATTCACATATCAATTTTAATCAATTACCAATTCAACCAATCGATCAAATCCAAATCAAATAACCTAACCAACTACACAACCAAACAAACAAGTCCATGGTATGTGGACGGGTGTCGGGTGCTACTAAGCACCGTCTGCATCCTAGTATATATATATATAACTAGCAAAAGAGAAATTTTGAGTGAGAAGTTCTCACCGAAAGCTATCCAGCTCCACGACACTTCATTGATATAAATCTTCTTCGCTATCACATCTTCGTCATCTTCGTTGCCCGTAGTCACTATATATATAAAAATCACACATTTTTATATTCTGATGTTTTTTAAAATAAAAATCACATTTTTATTCATTCACTTTTAATTTAAAAGTCATACTTTTATAATCACTTCATATATTACAAATCGGATTTTTACTATGCTATCATATAGATAAAAATTATATTTTTTCCATATAAAGATTTCCCTTTTCTAAAATAAAGATTCCACCTTTATAAAAATATAGACTTCGCCTTTTCAAATTTAAAGATTTCATCTTTATAAAAATCATCACTTGATTTCAACGTATATAAAATAAAAATCAGATTTTTATTCTGCTACATATACAAAGATGATATATTTATAGTTACTACTATGCAAAGATCATATTTTAATCTTTCTACAATGTAAAGGATTATATTTTTACTACTTTAAAAATATATAAAGCATATTTTTATAATCGCTATATAGTAAAGACTATATTTTTAAAACTTTAAAAATATAAAAATCATATTTTGATTATCTTCCTTATATAAAAATTATATTTTTAATTCGAAGTTCAACATAAAAAAATCATATTTTTACTATCTTAAACATATAGTAAAAATCGGGTCTTTCTAAGTTAAAACACATATTAAAAATCGGGTTTTCTTTTAAACTAAAACCTATGTGAAATATCAGATTTCCTATATACAAGTAAATAAGACTTACTTTCTTATCGGCTGAAAAAAAACTTCCTACGCAGCATCGAAGGTGGAAGGGGTGCTGAGGAGCGGTGCCGGGACATGGTCAGTCCACGGCGGAGGTCTCAATGACCGGAGGCGGCGCTGATTAATGGTGGATGCGGGTTTCAATCGGCCTCAGGCCAGCATCGAGGGGGGATTCAGTCGCGAGGGAGGGGAAAGGAGGATCGGTGGCCAGTGGGGCCAACCATGGTGGCGGCGCTGAACTGGTGGCGTCGGCGTGCTCTGGTGGATTGATTTGGGGGTTCTGGGGCTACGGCCTAACCCTGAGGAGGAAGGAGAGGAGGTTCGCAGGGACTGGGAGGATCGGCATTAGGAGGAGGTGGCGGCCGTCGACGTGAGGGGCGTGAGGTCGAGCAATAACGGGAGCTTTTCTTCTTTTTTTTCTTTTTTTTTTATCTTCTGAATGAAAACGAGAGGAGGGGGGGTTATATGAAAAATATATATACTTAATTATTTAATTTTATTTTATTTTATCCCAAGGAGTTGACTTTTTATTTGACTTCGAAACGAGGCCCACCGACTGTCGCCCATAGCGTTTTACCCCCATTCCGAACACAATGGGATATGTTTCGTAGTTTGATTTGATCGTTTGAATCAGTTTCCGTTGAATTTACCCTTAAATCACTATACTGAATTTTAAACGTACATTTCAAATTACCGGGGCCACATACTAACTAGAAAAATTCCAGAAAAATATTTTCTAGCTTCGTATTGACGATACGGTCCTAACAAAACTAGTTTCGCCGAATTCTGAGACCGTTTGAAAAATGGCCATTTTCCAGTCGATTAAAATCAACTGAAACTGGTCAAACGCGCTTTCCTTTGCCACGCTCACATATTGATTCGAAAAATTATGAAATTTGGAATCTAGCAATAACTTAACATCACGGACCCAACAAAACTGGTTTCGTCGAAATCCGAGGTCGTTTGCAAAATGTCCATTTTTAAGGGCCTGAATTCCATAGCGACTATTCAGAATTTTCAACTGGACATATCTTTTGATTCCCGCTATGAAATCTTGATTTTTCGGATTCGTTGGAAAGATATTCACTATTAGATTCCATTATTTTTGGTTTCACTAAAATCCGGATTGTTTTGCACCCGGTACATTCAATTGAAGTTTGAAATCGAATTATCGAACTACCGCGCCATTTTCAATTCTATTTATTATATATAAATATTTATATTCTAACGACGACGTATATAAATATGTTCGTTCGAATTATATTCGAAATAAATTTCTCGTCGATATTATTTAAAATAATCTATTTTAAATATTCTAAATTCGCTAAAATTGCCAAAATAAAAATTTTAAACTGGCTCAGAATTTCCGGGTTATTACAATCTCCCCCACTTAAAACTTTTCGTCCCCGAAAAGGAACAAAGTCGAAAGTGGTTTGATTAATCAACTCTACGTTCGATCTGGCTTCCATTCTCCAACTTTTCAGTTTCTGAGAATTTTCAAAATTTCAAAAATTTGGCTAACACCCTAAATTTTCGAAAAATTTCGCCATAACCTCCCCTGCACCGGGAGCATCGGGGAATTTCAAATAGCTTCCCCGGTCCTTCAGATCTCAAAAAGAAAAAGAAAAAGCCAAGCGGCTAGCCAATAGGCTCACAAAATCATCATCACCCAAACAAAACAGGAAATTATGTAGTAAACATGTACCTATTTGTCGGGCAAACAAATTTTATTCTCTGGCTCTAGCCTCCTTGCTATGACCTGTTCAGTATAAGCACATGTATATGCAAGAAAATGCGACCAAATTCCAACACAATTCATTATTTGATTCAATTAGGCTAAATGGTTCAAAATTTATCAAACAACCAAACAAGCAACACAAACATCAATCAATTAGTGAATTAGAGTTTCAAATTCATAATTTTGATACATATACAAAAATCAGATTTTTTGATGCCAAATCACAACAATAGGCCCTAGCTATATATATAGGTTTGGTTCTCACACCAGTCTAATGGAAATATATAGGTATCACACCTTCGTCACTCGAAAATAAATGCTGATGATGTTTCGAACCACCATCAGAACATCTCCGGGCTACTAGAGTGCGGTCCTATATCTATCCAGTATATTAAAACTTCGAATATACGTTCATGACGCGTATATGCAAAATCTTTATATATTGGAATGTCCATATTCAAAATAAATAAATAATCAAATACGTTTAAAACGATTTAAATTTTCAAAACAAGATTTGTTTTCATTTTAAAAATATACTCTTCATACTCGTTCTAGGATACTACTGATCCTATCTCTAACGAGTCATTCTCATTGGATATTGCTAATCCAATATCTGATGAATTCTTTCGTACGGTTCTAATGTGTCTTGTTCTCTGAGCTTTGTAAACCAAAGCTCTGATACCAAATGTGACGGCCTGGAATTTCGCTCGATCTGAATCAGTCGTTAAACTGATCTAGACCGTTCGAAACCCTTGACTGTTGAGAACATGACAAATCAGAACACAAACAGAAGAACATTTCATTATATATTACAACAATGCATCAGATTACAAGAATATACAGAGTATAAATAAATAAATATTACACAGAAATATCAGAGATTTAAATTACATTTAAATACATAGCAGCGGAAAATAATACAAAGCACAACTGAAGGTGATATACGGATACAGAGCTTTCCGGATATCATTCCAGTTGTAAACCAGGACCCTGTGAATATAAATCTGCAAAACCAAAACTACTAGCTGCCCGTGCGGAAAATAGGGGCACCCAGAGTTTAGGTTAAAACAATAAACTCCAGGTCAGTCATGTGACTGGTGTGAGAACTAAAACAGTTATTTAAAACTTTACTTTAAAAGAGAGTAATTCAAGGGACCACGCCGTATAACACGGAACGGGTTTTCTCCCAAGAATACCAGTGCATATCCATAAACAACGCAATGCTTTTCGAAAAATGAAGCTATTATAAGACCCAGGTCCTATCATACAATGCAACGCAAGCCGGGGGATAGGGTTTTCCCTTATAATAGCCAAACATGCTTGGTACGTTAAAACAAATCATTTGATACTATAATAAGTGTATAGTGTCAAAACGATTTCAATCATAAATATCAATCATAGACGGCATGGGTACCATATATCATGTCGCCATACTAGTTCTACAATTAAAGCCGGAATACACGTATTGGAAATTGGATTTCCATCATGGTGGCTCCTGATTCGAAAGATCGATCGCGGAATGCAATTCACCACGGCTTACGTCCCAACAAGAGAACACCGTCTGCATCCGCACATTTGGGACCAGAGTACCACCGCGGCTTACGTCCCAGCGAGAGAAAACACCGCTTACTCTATATATCCCTGAGCACTAGGCTCATCTCGGTCGACCGAATCCACGACACCGCTAAGGTGCCCATCCATGAAAAAAAAGCATACTGATCAAACCATCAGTTTGCCACCATACCGGGGTGTGAGGCTCGCGGATCAACGCTTTACACAAAGCCATGCTATATCAGCTGCGCTTTGATCATCAACCACCAAACTTTGCTTTTCAACAGAAGTCTGGATCACTGCATCTCAGCATGCCACACTATCAATCCATATCGTACCACTGATTTCTGCCAATATATAACCTCTGAGCTCATATGTCTCAGAGAAGGGCGTTAAGCAAGAGAATAAATTCTCCGCCGCCAAACAGATATATATTTAGCAGAGATCAACAAATACAATATAAAGGAATACAATGTCAGACACACCATCCATTTACAAGTCCGTTCTAGGTCTGAACGAAACCGGAGGCACTTTCCTCGCATATCCATCCATCTCCAAGTACGTCTGGACGACCACCAACTATTTCCATCCTCTTGGGTGTACAGCCCAATCAGGATCGTCAGTAATTATCCGAACGATGTGAAGACTTCCGGTCTTTAACCACCGTCTTCATCTTCGACTCATCGTCGAATCGGTTATTCAGAATGGGTATAAACCCGGCCTTCCCGAACAACCCGCGTATTATTAAAACGAATGTTACACAAACACAGCATACGCCTCATTCCAATTCATTAGTCACCAACCGCAAATTAGCCAGAGAACAATTCCCCAAACATTAACCCCGAAGGCCGAAACCAACATCAGATCAATACCCAGGAAACCATTCATCTTAGCCAACCTACAGCTAGTTTCTAAACTCCACATTCTTAGGGAAAGGTTCCCATTAATTTTATCCAAGATAAATCCTTTAAAATTTATCCTGTAATCTTCCTTTGGATGTCATTTAAAACCAAATTATGGTTTTTCCCAACTAGTCGAGATTAGCGAACCGTAACGAAGTAATTATTTATTTTATTTCCCAATCCCAACCTATTCATCCCATGAAGCAAAACTGGTAACACTCCATATCTAACACCACGGTGTTATCGGTAAAATTAATTACCATTTCACGTTCAAATCTAATTAAAGATTTAACTATCGCTTTGGAGCAAAACTGGTGATACTCCATTCTCGCTCACTTTCCAAATTTGATAATTTAAATTATCAATTCACATTTCAATCTAAATGCAGATTCATTAAAACTCCTTTTACTGGGTTAAAGAACTAGGTCTTATTTAAAACACAGTTCACGACAAACCCAAATCACATTCTATTTATTATCGGGTTAAAGAACTAGTGTTATTTAAAACACAGTTCACGATAAACCCATTTCAAATCCAATCAAATATATTAGAAATCCCGATTATTTAAAACCCCTTTTTAAATCTAATTTCTTTATTTAAAAATAATTGGGTTTTAAATTTAGTTCAAAACTAGTTCATTTCGATAAAAATCTATTTTTATCTTTTCAAATGTGGAGTTTTTTCATCCCAATTCTTCCCAAATCATTTCTTATGATTTTACATAAATTATTACTATTTTTAATAATTTTATCAAGGCCCGTACAGTCGATTTCCAACAATGGCCATCGAACTGCACTTATAGCGACCTTTTTCGAATTTGATTTGGACGTATCTCCAAATCCAACCGTTAGATTTTGAATTTCTAATATTCTTTAGGAAGCTCTTTTCGATACGAACCCAACGGTTCCGGTTTTAGGAGAATCCGACGGTCGGATCTCCCGTAATGTCCGTTTGAAATAAATGGTCGAAATTCACGAACTGCCGCGGCGCGGCGCGTTCTATTCAGGCCATTATATTATATATATAATATATATATATAATATATATTTCGTCGATTTCTATTTAAAACGAATTTTATAAATAGTTTTGAATTCGTTTCAAAAATCATTTCAACTTCCATTTCAATTCAAATCAAAATTGAATTCTTCTTTTATAAATTCGTTTTAAAATTCATCTCTATTCAATTCAAATTTCAATTCAATTTCAATTCAATTTGAATTCAATTTAATTCGTTTTCAATTCAATTTGAATTCGTTTTCAATTCAATTCAATTCAAATTGGTTTTATATTCGATTCAAATTCATTTTCTATTCAAATCAAATTCGTTTCGTTTTCTATTTGAATCAAGTTCATTATATATTCAATTTGAAATCAAATTGGTTTTCTATTCCATTCAAATCGAAATCGTTTTATATTCAATTCAAATCGAAATCGTTATATATTCAATTCATTTCGAAATCGTTATATATTCAATTCATTTCGAAATCGTTATATATTCAATTCATTTCGAAATCGTTATATATTCAATTCATTTTGAAATCGTTATATATTCAATTCATTTCGAAATCGTTATATTCGATATAAATATCGTTCGCGTCAAAATGGCGCATCACTATTTAACACGGCTTTATATATTCTATTTCAAATATTTCTTTTTGTCAACACACGACTAATCTCAACGAATGAGTACCGTCCATGTGTGACTATTTTTGTTAAATTATTTCGTTCAACACATGACTAATCTCAACGAATGAGTACCGTCAACACATGAACCTTTATTTTATATTGATAAAGATGTAAATTTTATTATAAAAATAATTCGTTCAACACATGACTAATCCCAACGGATGAGTATAGTCAACACATGAACCTTTATTTTATAATATTCTTTATATTTCAAATTGGAATGAGGCCCAATCAATTACCATATAAAGTTAATTACATGGATTTTCATACAACACATGTATATAATAGCATTGCAAAATAATCAACCATCAACCAAAGTGCACTACACTGTATAAGCATCAAATATAGATATCTAACGCTTATAACAGCCTGTCAATCAATCGATCGACATATTTAATCGATTAGGATGAGTGAACTTCATATTTCATCCCAACACCCGTGTAGGGTTTCAAACAATCAAACACAGATTTTATTCGTGCAGTTGGGCGATGTGTAAAATTTATCGACCCAATCAATGTCAGTCAAATCAGTGTACATAAACAAACCGTCTGGTTTGTAAATGAATATTTATTTTATTCAGTTCACGTTAAAAATTATATTTTTAACGATAAAACATTTTATTTCAACATATGAATTTCTATTCAGTTCATTTATTCAATAAAAATGATATTTTTATTTTTCTAACATATTTTAGAAAATTTCGGCGGCATAACGGCACGATACTAGAAACGGGACGAGGCCTAGCCTTATCCCCGGTCTAGTGAAGGCCCACGCCATTCACATATCAAATTTTAATCAATTACCAATTCAACCAATCGATCAAATCCAAATCAAATAACCTAACCAACTACACAACCAAACAAACAAGTCCATGGTATGTGGACGGGTGTCGGGTGCTACTAAGCACCGTCTGCATCCTAGTATATATATATATATATAACTAGCAAAAGAGAAATTTTGAGTGAGAAGTTCTCACCGAAAGCTATCCAGCTCCACGACACTTCATTGATATAAATCTTCTTCGCTATCACATCTTCGTCATCTTCGTTGCCCGTAGTCACTATATATATAAAAATCACACATTTTTATATTCTGATGTTTTTTAAAATAAAAATCACATTTTTATTCATTCACTTTTAATTTAAAAGTCATACTTTTATAATCACTTCATATATTACAAATCGGATTTTTACTATGCTATCATATAGATAAAAATTATATTTTTTCCATATAAAGATTTCCCTTTTCTAAAATAAAGATTCCACCTTTATAAAAATATAGACTTCGCCTTTTCAAATTTAAAGATTTCATCTTTATAAAAATCATCACTTGATTTCAACGTATATAAAATAAAAATCAGATTTTTATTCTGCTACATATACAAAGATGATATTTTTATAGTTCCTACTATGCAAAGATCATATTTTAATCTTTCTACAATGTAAAGGATTATATTTTTACTACTTTAAAAATATATAAAGCATATTTTTATAATCGCTATATAGTAAAGACTATATTTTTAAAACTTTAAAAATATAAAAATCATATTTTGATTATCTTCCTTATATAAAAATTATATTTTTAATTCGAAGTTCAACATAAAAAAATCATATTTTTACTATCTTAAACATATAGTAAAAATCGGGTCTTTCTAAGTTAAAACACATATTAAAAATCGGGTTTTCTTTTAAACTAAAACCTATGTGAAATATCAGATTTCCTATATACAAGTAAATAAGACTTACTTTCTTATCGGCTGAAAAAAAACTTCCTACGCAGCATCGAAGGTGGAAGGGGTGCTGAGGAGCGGTGCCGGGACATGGTCAGTCCACAGCGGAGGTCTCAATGACCGGAGGCGGCGCTGATTAATGGTGGATGCGGGTTTCAATCGGCCTCAGGCCAGCATAGAGGGGGGATTCAGTCGCGAGGGAGGGGAAAGGAGGATCGGTGGCCAGTGGGGCCAACCATGGTGGCGGCGCTGAACTGGTGGCGTCGGCGTGCTCTGGTGGATTGATTTGGGGGTTCTGGGGCTACGGCCTAACCCTGAGGAGGAAGGAGAGGAGGTTCGGAGGGACTGGGGAGGATCGGCATTAGGAGGAGGTGGCGGCCGTCGACGTGAGGGGCGCGAGGTCGAGCAATAACGGGAGCTTTTCTTCTTTTTTTTATCTTCTGAATGAAAACGAGAGGAGGGGGGTTATATGAAAAATATATATACTTAATTATTTAATTTTATTTTATTTTATCCCAAGGAGTTGACTTTTTATTTGACTTCGAAACGAGGCCCACCGATTGTCGCCCATAGCGTTTTACCCCCATTCCGAACACAATGGGATATGTTTCGTAGTTTGATTTGATCGTTTGAATCAGTTTCCGTTGAATTTACCCTTAAATCACTATACTGAATTTTAAACGTACATTTCAAATTACCGGGGCCACATACTAACTAGAAAAATTCCAGAAAAATATTTTCTAGCTTCGTATTGACGATACGGTCCTAACAAAACTAGTTTCGCCGAATTCTGAGACCGTTTGAAAAATGGCCATTTTCCAGTCGATTAAAATCAACTGAAACTGGTCAAACGCGCTTTCCTTTGCCACGCTCACATATTGATTCGAAAAATTATGAAATTTGGAATCTAGCAATAACTTAACATCACGGACCCAACAAAACTGGTTTCGTCGAAATCCGAGGTCGTTTGCAAAATGTCCATTTTTAAGGGCCTGAATTCCATAGCGACTATTCAGAATTTTCAACTGGACATATCTTTTGATTCCCGCTATGAAATCTTGATTTTTCGGATTCGTTGGAAAGATATTCACTATTAGATTCCATTATTTTTGGTTTCACTAAAATCCGGATTGTTTTGCACCCGGTACATTCAATTGAAGTTTGAAATCGAATTATCGAACTACCGCGCCATTTTCAATTCTATTTATTATATATAAATATTTATATTCTAACGACGACGTATATAAATATGTTCGTTCGAATTATATTCGAAATAAATTTCTCGTCGATATTATTTAAAATAATCTATTTTAAATATTCTAAATTCACTAAAATTGCCAAAATAAAAATTTTAAACTGGCTCAGAATTTCCGGGTTATTACAGGAAGGAATGTAACGTCCTCAAATTTTAGCAATTTAATAATTATTTAATTTAATTATGTTAATATATTGGTCTGATAATTTAAATTGTTTTGATTCAAATACTTTGAATATTTAAATAATATAAATAATGGGATAGTAATATATTTATTTGTGAAATAATTGGAAATAGCTGAATTTATAATTTTGTGTAAATTTGATTACTTGAGAAATTTAATCGAGTTTATATTGAATTATTATAACGAGTAACTTTGTTTATAATGACATTTGAACGTATTTGTTTATAGTATAATTATAAACGAGCTTGTAGCGTGACGGTAATTCGTAATATTGAGATTTGAACTTCAACTGAGTGTACAGGGTTTTTTATAAGTCGGATTTCTTCGTAACAAGAAACGTTGGAATCTATTGAACTATATTTGTAATAACCCGGAAATTCTGAGCCAATTTAAAATTTTCAAACTGGCAATTTTAATGAATTTTGATTATTTAAAATGAATTATTTTAAATAATAACGACGAAAAAATTATTTTTGACGAAGTTAAAACGAATAAATTTATTTTAATTATATAACGAGCCTGAAATGGCGTGGTAGTTTGAAATTTCGATTTCGAATTTCAAACGAATATACAGAATTCGTTTTAAGTCGGAATTGGACGAAACCAGCAATATCTAAATCTGTTTGACGATATCTTTCTAACGGATGTAAGAAACTGAGATTTCACTTTAGAAGTTGAAAGATATGTCCAGTTTAAAATTCAAAAAAGTCGCTGTGGAATTTATATATATTTTAATATATATAAAGGCCTTTGGAAATGGAAATTTTGCAAACAAGCTCTGTTTTTGACGAAACCACTTTTGTTGAATCCGGGATGTCTAGTTATTGCTAGGTTTAAAAATTCATAATTTTCTGAATCAATATGTGGGCATGGCGAAGGAAAACGCGTTTGACCAGTTTCAGTTGGTTTTAATCGACTGAAAAATGACCATTTTTCAAACGGTCTCAGAATTTGACAAAATTAGTTTTGTTAGGACCATATCACCAATACGAAGCTAGAAATAATTTTTTGGAATTTTCTGAATCAGTATGTGGCCTTGGTAAATTCAAATGTACATTTAAATTAAATATATATTGATTTATAATTTAATTTAAAGAAAAACTGATCGTAACAGTCGAATTGGCTTACGAAACATATCCCATTGTGTCCGGAATGGGGGTATTTAGCTAGGGCGACAGTCGTTGGGTTTGATTTGGAGTTCGTATGTGTAAACATGATGTTTTGAAATTAAAATGAATTAAAATATTAATAAAATTATATATATACATTGGTTTTGGGTCAAAACCCTAGTTTTCTAAACCAGCCGCGTGGGGTTAAAACTGACGAACGAAAAGCTCCAGAATTCAAATGCAAAAATTTCTCAATCCAATTCGAATTCCTACGTGAATCCAAAACGAAGATAAAAGGGGCTCGAAAGATCTACGAGATGATATGGATTTTATCAGAAATGGCTTGGTGGTTTGGGAGAACCAGAGCCATGAATTTCCGTCGTTCGAAGCCTAATTGTTGATCAACGGCGGCAGCGAGTCGGCCATCGTGGCAAGGGGAGGTGCGCCGCGGGTTGGTCTTCAATGTGGGGCCCTCCGATCAAGATTTCAGCGACGGTGGTGGAAGAAAACCGGAGCCCTAGCCTATGGGAGCAGTTCGACGTTGTTCCAGGAGAAAGGTTGAGGGAGGTAACATTTTAAACGCTGTTAATAAACGTTATTAACTTTAATTAATTAGTTTGATTAATAAAGTATTATATATTCAGACTTTGTGAGGCCATAACTTCTTCAAATTAGATCGGAATTCAACGAAATCAAATGCGTTGGACTCGTTTCGAAGAGCTCTTCAACATGGAACCGACTAGAATCAAAACCGGGCAGATCAGAATTTTAGAAAAATTCAAATCTGAACAGAAATTCAGAAATTCAAATAAAAACTGACGGAGTGGATCACAATGTGAGAAATTCTCTCACTATAATTTTATGTACAGTCATTTATTTTATAACTGCATACATGAAATGTTCCCCGTTGTCCACAGACCATGGGCGACTTGTTTGATTGTACTGTGTTGTGATTGTGATAAGAAATGTAAATATATATATATATATATATATATATATATGAGTTGAAATGAAAATATATATATGAGTTGAAATGAAAGTATATATGAGTTGAAACAAAAAAAAATATGGGTTGAAATATATATATTTGAAATAAAAATGAATATATATGAAATGGAAATAATATTTGTTTGAAATGAAAGTAATATACATATATATATATATATAATGTGAATAACATATATATGAGATGAGAATAATATATATATATATATATATATATATGAAATGAAAATGATATATATATGAAATGAAAACGATATATATTGAAATGTGAAAATAGTGAAAAAATCGTTTATATTGAAAGTGAAAATATCGTTTATATTGAAAGTGATTTTGAAATTCGAAATAAATTTAATAGATTTGAAATTCGAATTAAATTGAAATTCGAATTAAATTGAAATGAATTGAAATTCAAATTAAATTGAAATAAATCGAAATTCGAATTAAATTGAAATTGAATTGAAATCGATTTGAAATGAATTTAAAACGAATTTATATTGAAAAATTCAATCTTGATTTGAATTTGAAAAGGAAGTTGAAATCGTTTTGAAAACAAATTTAAAACGATTTATAAAATACGTTTTAAAAGGAAATCGACGAAGTATACATTATTTATTATATATATATATATAATATAATGGCCGCGCCGCACCGCGGTAGTTTGCGAATTCGAACATTAATTTCGAACGAACATTACGGGAGATCCGACCGTCGGATTCTCCTGAAATCAGAACCGTTGGGTTCGTATTGAAAAGAGATTTCTAATAAATATTGGAGATATTAAATCTAATGATTGGATTTGGAATTATGTCTAAATCAAATTTGGAAAAGGTCGCTGTAAGTGCAGTTCGATGACCGTTTATGGAAATCGACTGTACGGGCCTTGATAAAATTATTAAAAATATCGATAATTTGTGTAAAATCATAATAAATGATTTAGAAAGAATTGGGATGAAAAATTCCATATTTGAAAAAATAAATATTTTTTTTTCGAAACGAACTATAGTTATTAACTAGAAAAATAATCCAATGGTTATAAATAAATAAATTGGATTTCGGGTTTGTCGTGAACTGTGTTTAAATGACATTAGTTCTTTAACCCGCGTAAAAGCAGGATTAATTTCCAAAAAGTAGAACAATCAATATGAAATGATTTTAGAGATGAAACAAATTGGGGTTTGAATAAATCTTTAATTAGATTTGGATGAATGAATGGTGATTAAATTTACCAAAACACGTGACGTGATTAAACCAAATTTACTTAGTTGTTGATATTGATTGTGGTTGATTAATTGTTTAGATGGTGCTCGACCAGTTTATGAGCAGAATATGCCTTTACATTTAGCATTGGGTTGGGTAGAAATATCTGTGTGTTAACACCTTGTGAAACACTTCACGATTTGACGATAAGGTGTTTAGCGATGTTGAGTTCATTTCAAGTTTAATGAATTATTTTGAAATGATATTTTCCTTAAGTGAAAAGAAATATATTCCCGATTTTAGACAGGGAATGTTTTATAAAATAGAAAGGATTTCGAGGCCCAAAACCCGATGATTTCTAAAATGATTTAGAAATGTATTATGTGTTACATTGTGGTTCATCGCATATTCGATTAGTTGCTATTAACGATGTATCTGTTTGGTGGTGGAGAATTTATTCTGTCGCTTAACACCCTTCTTTGAGACGTACGAGCTCAAAAGTTATGTGATTAATAGTGACTGATCATATGTGTGAATTACTGATGTGAAGTACTATATTTTGAAAGGACTTGTGATTATTATGTTGTGAAATTATTTTCCCTACTTCAGGATATGAAATGATTTAGTATGTGGCCAAAGATTCAGGTAGCCCTGAGACTAAAAGTATGTGTGAGAGGGCGGTGTATGCTCTCCATGTGTGGGAGGTGCATCGTCGGTGTAGCCTACTCCTATGTGGGGTACGTGCACATTTATATATATCGAGTTGCGAGGTGTGAACCCTTTGCCTTGTCGATGGGGAGCACGATATTTGGTTGCATACTTGTTTGTATGCATTGTTATGTTTTGGAATTCATATTTCCAGACGATTTGATTTGAGATCCCGAAGTCAAATCTACTTTGATATAGAAAGTTAGATATGTATTTCAAATTGTTTGAAATAAGAAATCGGGAATAAAATCCAAAGGAATAATTTCTGTAAATTGAATTGGATTTGGAAAATCTAAGTGTGGTGATTAATCTAAATGGGTAGATTGGGATATTGAATGTTGATTGATGCATAGTAGATCCATATATCTGTATTGATTGTTGTTTATACACTAGCATTCATGGGGGTAAACCCGTTCCGCATTAGCGGCGTGGTCCCGTGATATGCCATATTATTAAATAAATTAATTATAACTGTTTAGAGTTTCTCACATCAGTCCCATGACTGACCTGTAGTTTGCTTTTCCCTTGCAAATTCAGGTGCCCCTATTTTCCATACGGGCAGTCGATTAGTTTTATTTTGCAGATATGTTTAGCAGGATTCTGGATCGAAGCAAAAAGCCGTGTCCAGAGTATTGATAGTCTTCCGATGTGTTAGTTTATTTGTTTCCGCTGTGCATTGTATTACATTTATTGTAAATTAATCTTCTACTGTATTATATTTTGATATACTCTGATATATTCTGTACTCTGATGTAACATTATTATGATGTTTATAAAAGTCTTCTGTTATTTGTTCTGATTTGTTGTATACCTAGAGTTAGCGTATGCGGGATTCGAACGGTCTTGGTCGGTTTAGCGATCGATTAGGTCCAGGCGAAATCCGTGTCGTTACAGCTGGTATCAGAGCCTTGGTTAACTCAAATCTCTGGGGTACAACTATTTATAACAGAATAAAAGACTCATTAGAGGTAGGATATGTAATATCCTATAGAAGAATCCTCATTAGAGATAGAATCAGTAGCATTCTAGAATGAGTGACTCGTTAGAGATGGGGTTAGAAATGCCCCAGAATGAGTTGAGAGTTATTTGTTTATAAATAACGTATTTGTGATTATATATATAATCTGGTTTTAGAAAATATGATTTTCGAATATATAAAATTATATGTTTGAAAATTTAATCAACAAATTGATTGTTGGTTGTGTTGTGTGATTATTAGTTCAACTAATCAGAATATTGAATTGATAATACCAATAAGAGAATGTAAGGTGAATTAGCCAATTTGAATCAAATATAGAACTGAATTGAAAATTGGTTGAAATTGCATGCATATACATGTACTTACATTGAACAGGTCATAGCAAGGAGGCTAGAGCAGAGGAATAAAATTGTTTGCCTGACAAATAGGTAAATGTTTATTGTAATTCTTTGGGTTTGGATGATTTTATGAGCCTATTGGCTAGCCGCTTGGCTTTTTCTTTTGGTTGAAGAAGGCCATGGGAGGCTATATGAAATATCCCGTAGTCCCCGGTGCAGGGGAGGTTATGGCGAAATTTTTCGAAAATTTAGGATGTTAGCCAAATTTTTGAAAAATTTGAAAAGTTCTTAGAAACTGTAAAGTTGAAGGACTTAAGCCGTAGTGAAAATACTGGTAGTTGAGTTGATTAATTAAACAACTTTCGGCTTCGTTCCTTTTCGGGGACGAAAAGTTTTAAGTGGGGGAGATTGTAATAACCCGGAAATTCTGAGCCAATTTAAAATTTTCAAACTGGCAATTTTAATGAATTTTGATTATTTAAAATGAATTGTTTTGAATAACAACGACGAAAAATTTATTTTCGACGAAGTTAAAACGAATAAATTTATTTTAATTATATAACGAGCCTGAAATGGCGCGGTAGTTTGAAATTTCGATTTTGAATTTCAAATGAATTTACAGAATTCGTTCTAAGTCAGAATTGGACGAAACTAGAAATATCTAAATCTGTTTTACGATATCTTTCTAACGGATGTAAGAAACTGAGATTTCACTTTAGAAGTTGAAAGATATATCCAGTTTAAAATTCAGAAAAGCCACTGTGGAATTTATATATATTTTAATATATATAAAGGCCTTTGAAAATGGAAATTTTGCAAATGACCTCTATTTTCAACGAAACCACTCTTGTTGGATCCGGGATGTCTAGTTATTGCTAGATTTCAAAATTCATAATTTTCTGAATCAATATGTGGCCGTGGCGAAGGAAAACGCGTTTGACCAGTTCTAGTTGATTTTAATCGACTGGAAAATGGTCATTTTTCAAACGGGCTCAGAATTTGACGAAATTAGTTTTGTTAGGACTGTATCGCCAATACGAAGCTAGAAATAATTTTTCTTGAATTTTCTGAGTCAGTATGTGGCCCCAGTAAATTCAAATGTACATTTAAATTAAATATATATTGATTTATAATTTAACTTAAAGAAAAACTGATCGTAACAGTCGGATTGGCTTACAAAACATATCCCATTGTGTCCGGGATGGGGGTATTTAGCTAGGGGCGACAGTCGTTGGGTTTGATTTGGAGTTCGTATGGGTAAACATGATGTTTTGAAATTAAAATGAATTAAAATATTAATAAAATTATATATATATATACATTGGTTTTGGGCCAAAACCCTAATTTTCTAAACCAGCCGCCTAGGGTTAAAACCGACGAATGAAAAGCTCCAGAATTCAAATGCAAAAATTTCTCAATCCAATTCGAATTCCAACGTGAATCCAAAACGAAGATGAAAGGGGCTCGAAAAATCTACGAGATGATATGGGTTTGATCAGAAATGGCTTGGTGGTTTGGGAGAACCGGAGCCATGAATTGCCGTCGTTCGAAGCCCAATTGCTGATCAATGGCGGCAGCGAGTGGGCCATCGTGGCAAGGGGAGGTGCGCCGCGGGTTGGTCTTCAATGTGGGGCCCTCCGATCAAGATCTCAGCGATGGTGGTGGAAGAAAACCGGAGCCCTAGCCTCGAGAGCAGTTCGACGTCGTTCCAGGAGAAGGGTTGAGGGAGGTAATGTTTTAAACGCTGTTAACAAACGTTATTAACTTTAATTAATTAATTAATTGGTTTAATTAATAACATATTATATATTCAGACTTTGCGAGGCCATAACTTCTTCAAAATAGAACGGAATTCAACGAAATCAAATGCGTTGGACTCGTTTCGAAGAGCTCTTCAACATGGAACCGACTAGAATCAAAACCGAGCAGATCAGAATTTCAGAAAAATTCAAATCCGAACAGAAATTCAAATAAAAACTGACGGAATAGATCACAATGTGAGAAATTCTCTCACTATAATTTTCTGTACAGTCATTTATTTTATAACTGCATACATGAACTATTCCCCGTCGTCCATAGATCATGGACGACTTGTTTGATTGTACTATGTTGTGATTGTGATGAGAAATGTATATATATATATATATATATATATATATTAGTTGAAATGAAAATATATATATGAGTTGAAATGAAAGTACATATGAGTTGAAACAAAAATATATATGAGTTGAAATATATATATTTGGAATAAAAATGAATATGTATGAAATGGGAATAATATTTGTTTGAAATGAAAGTAATATATATATAATGTGAATAACATATATATGAGACGAGAATAATATATATATATATATATATGAAATGAAAACGATATATATATGAAATGAAAACGATATATATATGAAATTAAAACGATATATATATGAAATGAAAACGATATATACTGAAATGTGAAAATAGTGAAAATATCGTTTATATTGAAAGTGAAAATATCGTTTATATTGAAAGTGATTTTGAAATTCGAATTAAATTGAATAGATTTGAAATTCGAATTAAATTGAAATTCGAATTAAATTGAAATGAAATGAAATTCAAATTAAATTGAAATAAATCGAAATTTGAATTAAATTGAAATTGAATTGAAATCAATTTGAAATGAAATTAAAACGAATTTATATTGAAAAATTCAATCTTGATTTGAATTTGAAAAGGAAGTTGAAATTGTTTTGAAAACGAATATAAAACGATTTATAAATACGTTTTAAAAGGAAATCGATGAAGTATATATTATATATATATATAATATAATGACCTGAATAGAACGCGCCGCGCCGCGGTAGTTCGCGAATTTCGACCATTAATTTTGAACGGACATTACAGGAGATCCGACCGTTGGATTCTCCTGAAACCAGAACCGTTGGGTTCGTATCGAAAAGAGCTTTCTAATGAATATTGGAGATTTGAAATCTAACGGTTGGATTTGGAATTATGTCCAAATCAAATTTGGAAAAAGTCGCTGTAAGTGCAGTTCGATGACCGTTTATGGAAATCGACTGTACGGGCCTTGATAAAATTATTAAAAATATCGATAATTTGTGTAAAATCATAATAAATGATTTAGAAAGAATTGGGATGAAAAATTCCATATTTGAAAAGATAAATATATATTTTTATCGAAACAAACTAGTTATTAACTAGAAAAATAATCCAATGGTTATAAATAAATAAATTGGGTTTGGGGTTTGTCGTGAACTGTGTTTAAATGACATTAGTTCTTTAACCCGCGTAAAAGCAGGATTAATTTCCAAAAAGTAGAACAATCAATATGAAATGATTTTAGAGATGAAACCAATTGGGGTTTGAATAAATCTTTAATTAGATTTGGATGAATGAATGGTGATTAAATTTACCAAAACACGTGATGTGATTAAACCAAATTTACTTAGTTGTCGATATTGATTATGGTTGATTGATTGTTTGGATGGTGCTCGACCAGTTTATGAGCAGAATATGCCTTTACATTTAGCATTGGGTTGGGTAGAAATATCTGTGTGTTAACACCTTTTGAAACACTCCACGATTTGACGATAAGGTGTTTAGCGATGTTGAGTTCATTTCAAGTTTAATGAATGATTTTGAAATGATATTTTCCTTAAGTGAAAAGAAATATATTCCCAATTTTAGATAGGGAATGTTTTATAAAAATGTTTTATAAAACAGAAAGGATTTCGAGGCCCAAAACCCGATGATTTCTAAAATGATTTAGAAATGTATTATGTGTTACATTGTGGTTCATCGCATATTCGATTAGTTGCTATTGATGATGTATCTGTTTGGTGGCGGAGAATTTATTCTCTTTCTTAACACCCTTTTTGAGACGTACGAGCTCAAAGGTTATGTGATTAATAGTGACTGATCATATGTGTGAATTACTAATGTGAAGTACTATATTTTGAAAGTACTTGTGATTATTATGTTGTGAAATGATTTTCCCTACTTCGGGATATGAAATGATTTAGTATGTGGCTAATGATTCGGGTAAGCCTGAGAGTAAAAGTATGGGTGAGAGGGCGGTGTATGCTCTCCATGTGTGGCCTGCTCCTATGTGGGGTAGGTGCACATTTATATATATCGAGTTGCGAGGTGTGTACCCTTTGCCTTGTCGATGGGGAGCACGATATTTGGTTGCAAACTTGTTTGTATGCATTGTTATGTTTTGGAATTCATATTTACAGACGATTTGATTTGAGATCCCGAAGTGAAATCTACTTTGATATAGAAAGTTAGATATGTATTTCAAATGATTTGAAATAAGAAATCGGAATAAATTCCAAAGGAATAATTTTTGTAAATTGAATTGGATTTGGAAAATCTAAGTGTGGTGATTAATCTAAATGGTTAGATTGGGATATTGCATGTTGATTGATGCATAGTAGATCCATATATCTATATTGATTGTTGTTTATACACTGGCATTCATGGGGGTAAACCCGTTCCGCGTTAGCGGCGTGGTCCCATGATATGCCATATTATTAAATAAATTAATTATAACTGTTTAAAGTTTCTCACACCAGTCCCATGACTGACCTGTAGTTTGCTTTTCCCTTGCAAACTCGGGTGTCCCTATTTTAAACATGGGCAGTCGAGTAGTTTTATTTTGCAGATATGTTTAGCAGGATTCTGGATCGAAGCGAAAAGCCGTGTCCAGAGTATTGATAGTCTTCCGCTGTGTTAGTTTATTTGTTTTCGCTGTGCATTGTATTATATTTATTGTAAATTAATCTTCCGCTGTATTATATTTCGATATACTCTGATATATTATGTACTCTGATGTAACATTATTATGATGTTTATAAAAGTCTTCTGTTATTTGTTCTGATGTGTTGTATACCCAGAGTTAGCGTATGCGGGATTCGAACGGTCTTGGTCGGTTTAGCGATCGATTAGGTCCGGGCGAAATCCGTGTCGTTACAATATTTTTTTAATGCAGGTGAAAAATAAAAATTTTGGTTTATAGATTTGGATTTATGTCCAAATAATATTTTCAGAAATTGCTATGGAATTGTTTATAAACCATAACGATTTATTTAATATAATTAATATTGGTTTTGAATTTGGACAAGATCTTTGAACCGTAATTATAATTTAATTTATAGAATTTTTCTGTAACTTTTATTTTGGAAAATAAGCTATTCTTTCGTTCAATGTATTTTGGACCCTAAATCGGCACTTTTGGGATTTCATAAAATAAGTCAACTTGTCTATTTTATTATATTTTTGGGATCGTGGCACATTGCTTGTCACAACAGAATATTTATTTTTTCGTTAGTAGTCCGAAAATGGAGTTTTACGTGATAAGGTACATTATCTATTACTTATTCGCCACCTTTATAACATATTCACGCCTATGGCCTACTTCCAAAATTTATTACAAACTTAATCCGTCTTTGGTCTCCCGCGCAATGAAGTGTAAATTTAAACTAACTAAAGAATATCTTTAAATTTAGATACACCAGCATTCATTTTTTAGAAGTATAATATAAGCAACTACCCCAATTTCTGTATGCACCAAACACCGTAGTTATATGCCGATTACAGTATTAATATAAACCACATTAATTTCATGCAGTGTCACTAGGTTGCGTAACATTTTGGCGGTACAACTGGTCTTTTATACTAGTAGTGCGTAGGTCCATGATGCCCTTCTTTAATACAGATATGAAAGGAACTATATTTTAGAATAATATAATGATGATGTTATTTGATTACCCCATTGTTGAAAAGTTTGCTAACAAAGGTTCAACATCAAAACAAACATGCGTGAAATTTGAATCCACCTATACATGAATAAATTAAGAAATCCATGAATATTCTACAAAACAAAACTTGTAAACATCATGCTCAAAATATCGTTACTTTGAAGCGTGATTTAACGTGTACTATAATTTGTGTACTATAGTAGAATGTACCCCATCCTTCCAATCAATCAATGAAAGGAAACTATGAATATGGTTAGGGAAATATCAAATCAAAAGAAAATAAAATGGTCTTCAGCCATGGCCTAGCTACCTAAGCCATCCGTATATTCCTGTGTCCACTCTTTTCTCCAATTAATACACTGTAAATTTTTATTGCCTTAGATGCCAAGTTTTGCACGGCCGTTCCTTTCCAAAGATTGTGAAATGAAAACCTTCACCTAATTTCATACAAAAGTAGATATTCTACAACTAAAATAAACACATGCCTTGTCTCATTAAGGTGCCCAACAAACCCTATAAAGTGAAAATTCAATGCAAACCTATCCTACTCTGAAGCTCCATGCAGAAGAAAAGATAAATCCTGTAACCTATTCTAATCTCTACCTTTCCATTCCTTATGTCTCATGGGTTCACCATAATAAATACCTGATGCCTTTCCTCAAAACCGTCATAGATAACCGTATAAAACAAAAGGAAAAGAAGCCCGGATTTTTCAAAGTTTGCGAGTCGATCAGCGATGCTTAGCAACTTTCGAAACGTTCGATCACTTGTACAGTGACGTGAGGAGCAGCCGTGATCGTGGTGAGAGATGAGTGCCAGATTGATAAGATGGGTGTGGATGTATTTATGTTATGATGGAGAGGGGAACGATGGGTTTGGTGAGATTGTTCGTTCGATTTTTAGGGGAGAAATAAGGGAGAACTAGGAGCCAGAAAAATGGGAAAGGCCTTGCAGTATAAAGTGGAGAAGCATGTGGTACTGTTTTGGAAGGGAAGATTCACGGCGGGTCTGGGTATTTTAAGAATGAATGGGCTGGAATAATACATGTGATCCCAAAATGTTTAAAAAAAAAAAAAGGGAAATCGAATTTTGAACGAGCTACAGGAGATGATTATATTCGCACATAGTAGCATGGGATGGAAGTGGGAAGTAGAAAACATGGAAAATGTACGGGTTGGGGAGGGAAGAAATGTTTCCAAGTAAGAAGATTGGATAAATGGGCCATGGGCCTTTACACTGAAATGGGATGGATGGCATGCACAATAGAAAATAGAAAAGAAGGAAAAAAGTTGAATGACAATTGCATGGAAATAAAAAGGAGCAACAGTGCATGATTTTATCTGCGGAGACGAAGCTCTGTAACGCACGGATGGGTTTTGTCTGGGTCTTAGGCCGTAATAAGGATGATGTAATATTTAATTAAAATAAGTAATTGATATCTTAAGATATGTATTAAATTAAACTCTAAGTATTTATCTCATAAATTATCAAAATTGCACAATTTTGGATCCGTCGAAATCGTAGGAACGAAGTCTACACAATGAAACCAGTCTGGAGCAGTTTGGAGATTGTTTCAATTTACGGTGGAATTAAACGTCTGATATGATCAACCAAACGTTAACTGATATTTAACGATTAACGAACAAGGTGAGTAAACTCACTAACTCTGTCCATTTTTATAATTTTATAAACATTATTTACTATTGATAAAAATGATTGAATGTTGTGTGAGATGGCTGTTTGGATGAATTGCTATTAAATTGGTTGGAATAATATATATAAGTTGTTAGTGAACAATGATTCTATTTATTATAATATTTCATATTGATATGAAATAAATTATTATTTCTGTTGATTAACATCTGTGGATGTAGAGAAACAAAGAAATCATTTCGATGTTCGAAATGTAAATATAATTGAAATAAACCCATATAGAATTATAATTTGATTACAACTATATCGAATATTATCAAGATGTTTTATTTTAGAAATTATAGATTATAAAGCCTAGGAATTGGCAAGATAGTGAAAATTTGTTTTAAATACCAATAATTTATAATCGAATGTGTAATCGAGATTTAGTTATAAACTTGATATAAAATCAAAAAGAAACTGATTTATAAATGGAGTTTATAAATGAGATATATGAATATGAATTTATTAAATAACGTGATAAACAGGATTTGAACTTGTAATGGTAATTATAAATAAAATTCCAGATTTGATTGATATAATGGTCCAATTTTATATAAAGGAATAATATTGACTTTATAAAGTGAATAACGGTTTTAAAAGCAAATGTTTTGAAAATTGGAATAGTGTCAAATGCGAAATGTTAAATGTTGGAAGTAATAAATTCAAAGGTGAATTTAGAAACCGTGTTAACCTAAAACAGTAAATCTATTCCAAAATTCGGAATGTTAAATCGAATATAGATCTTTCGAAAGAAAATTATAAGTTGAAATCCAATTATATCGAATTAAGGAACTTACTATTTACTTTCCAATTTTTATCAAGATCTATTATTTATTTATTTAAAGTAATTAGTCTAAGTTATATTTTGAAGTTAAACATTTCAGAAACATGGATTTTAACGCTATTGTATAATAAATAAATTTCCGTTAAAGCAGTGGATTCGTAAAATTAATCCGAGAATCGAGTTGAAAATGTTTTGATAAGAAATTTAGAAATGAAAAATATAATCAGAAACTGACTGGAAATGTGTTGAGTTGAATCGTTCCTTGAGTATTGATTGGATGTTGGTTTCAGCCTTCGAGATTGATAATTAGGGAATTGTTCTCTTACTAGTTTACGGTCAGGGACTAATGAAGGTGGAAGAATAGTAATGCGTGAATAAGAAATGGGAATGTTTTCCAACATTAGTAATGTATATTTTCTAGATATAGAAAATAAGAAGTCGTGGTTATATAGAAAAAATTCCCGAGAATTGTGTAAGGATAAATGGGGTTAAGAAAACCAGGAAAGAATTTGGGAAACAGGAAATAGGGAAATGAATAAATTAATGTTAAACTGGTGCAAAGGGCTCAGTGTGGATTGATGATTGATCGGTAAGATTTCCATTTGGAAATACGGCCGTTGTTTGTATGTATTTTCCTTTGATAGTTAAATCACCAACTATCAAAGTTTTCGGCCATTTTTCCGTTGTCAATATGGAGAGACCGGGATCAGATTTATTATCGGACAACCACTCCGTATGGGCATTAGAGTTGCGAATCAAATACATTGAAGATAATTAAAGACAAAGTTTATACAAGGGCTGTTCTGGTGACCCTAGGTAGAAATTGCCTAAGATGGACTTTCAGAATAGTGCCTTCGGTTTGTCCAGTCCCAGGACAACTTGTATGGACGAATGTCTGATAGAGTATATCCAATAGATCGTGTAAGTTGATCTCTTTATACGTATTTACGTTGGTGGCGGAGGAATTCATTTCTCTTAGCTTTATGCCCGTGATATTTTTTAGGAAATCAATTTGTGATTTGGCGGATATGACGATATGGCATTCAAAGTAAATGAAGATGTGATCTATCAAAAGATGCGTTACGACCTCAAGCCTCATCAATTGGGAAATGACAAAAATCAGGCAAGAAACATCGCTAAGTTGGTCGCACCTAATTAGGGTATATTGTCACCATCTAGAGAACATTCATATTTGTTACTTCTTTCAATTTTGTATCTCCCGGTAACGGTTATGTTGGTATACCAACCGTAAGGCGACAATATATTCGGAACATTCAAGCGAAATGAATGGACAGTCATGTGTGGTCTGAGTTACAAGGTGTTCTTGTTGAACTCCAATGTGTCCCCGCTAGATTACACTGATCGGAAGTTGATTCCATATCTTGTCATAGTTGGAAATCCATTCCCCAATAAGTGCCCACGGTTTGGATTGTATATTATATATGTAGAGTGTGAGATGCAAGCATTCTGCTAGATTGCTATTTACTTGAGACTAGACATTATTATAATATCAGAATATTATTGATTTCAAAAATGTTTTGGGCTATCGTAAGGTAAAAACCATCCGCGTTGATGTGTGGATCAGTCTTACGGTTATCTTTTCTTTTGAAAAGGATTTTGAAAAGTTAAACCGAATGACTGGAGTTTACTCACACCAGTCCAATGACTGACCCAGAGTTTATTTTGTTTTGTTTTACCCTAAACTCACTACAACAAAATGACCCTATTACAACGGTGGAACATCGTTGTAATATACATTTTGCAATGGTGGACTAACCGTCGTGTATTAAGAAGTTGTAATAGACTAAAATCTTTTACAACTTTTTTGCACCGTTGCAACACTGTTGACGTATATTTTACAACTTTTTCCACTGTTGTAATAAACTTTATTACAATAGTTATGCACCGTTGTAATAATATCTACTACAACTGTTATGCACCGTTGTTATTGATAGTTGCATTTTAGAAAAAAATATACCATTTGCAACTGAAATGAACAATACACTAAATGTAGTAATACTCCATAAGAAAATCAGATATTACAATTATATGCAAACTAATTTATTAAAATACTCAAATTTTTAGTATTACAAACAATAAGTTTTAGAAAACATTTCGTGCATTTTACATACTTGATCGTTACAAAGCAACTTAGTACGAGCACAAGTCATCCACAAAAATTGCATATCCTACAGGAGTACACAAGTTGAAGACAACAAAATCTATATGCCATTTATCTTTTTCCTGCAAGTTCACTACAGTGATCTGAAACCTGTTGCATAAGAATACGTATGTTGTTAGAAAAAATAACAGAAAGTGTTTTTTAGGCCAACAATACCAAATTTGTCACTACAGCTCTAGTAGCTAAAATACTGTTATACATAGTTCATCATATTACTTGGGCAGTAACTAAAATACTGTTATACATAATTCATCACATTACTTAGGCAGTAACTAAAATATTGTTATACATAATTCATCACATTACTTGGGCATGAATGTAAGCATTAGAAAAAGCAACATCGACATGTTTGACTAAGGTTATGACTTACGAATTTAAGTTTTGTTGTGCTAATGATGAAAGCAATGCGTAAACAAATCGAGAATCTTTAATACTTAGAGAAATTTATAAAGATAATGAACCTTGTCTATTTCTCTATGGAAGAGTGCAAAAACGTTCAAGAATATCCACTCCAGTAATGTATGAGTTAAACAAATTGAGAATCTTTAATATTTAGAGAAATTTATAAAGATAATGAACCTTGTCTATTTCTCTATGGAAGAGTGCAAAAACGTTCAAGAATATCCACTCCAGTAGCATTATCTTTGAGTTCATCCACTGCCATCAACTTCTCTACTTGATCCCTTGTTTTATTTGAACATTTCCAAGTTGGAGTAATCTTTGAAATCCAAGGCATTTATGTAGGCGAGACGAAGCAGACTTCCTGCTAGCAATAAATCATAAAACGAAGTATAAAATTTGACCCAAATCAATAATGAGTATAAGAGCCCTTTAAATAAGTCAATTGAATCTACAAGGCACTTCTATTTGCAGTTTAACACAATATTGCAAAACTGTAAATGGGAATCAACGGATTATCATGCTGCTAATAATATGGCCTGCAATCCAATAGCATAAATAGTAGCATATATGCACAAATATATTGTGTGTGAAACAAAGGTGCAGAATAATGAACATACATACACCTATTATATGAGAATTCAAAAGTAGATGAGTTTTCCATAACCATCAAGAAGTACAAAGTGATAATAAAAATAAATATAACTGGGTAAATTGTGAATACTGTTAAAGAGCAGACATAGTAGAAAGATAATATGGGTTGATAATGTTGTAGAAACTAATTCTTTTGCCTCTTCTCCCAATTCTTGTTATCAAATGGAACTGCTGCATTACTATATATAACTTTATTCCCATCCTGAAAAAGGATAAGAAGTTGGCAGTAAAATTTCCTTTTTTGTTTGCACATATAGATGGAAAGAAGCTGCTGCTATAATTGTCTCGTGTATGAAGTATTTACTTATGCATCGCATAGAGATAAGGTTGAAATTATGAATATCAACTAAGTTGGGATTTTAAATTAAATAGTGAGTGACGTCTTCATATTATATTATGTAGTTGAAGCATATAACTAAAGTCTAGTAATTCTATTTGTATACACAATAAAGAAGTTAAGAAACATGATTGAAGAGGGAAAACAGGAGCATTCTACCCAATATAATATCAGTCATAAGCATCTCTATCCAACATAAATTCAATTATAAGAAAATATCATCATGATGACCAGTGAATTGCAGTAGGTCAGGAGTATGAAATTTAAAACTTGGGATCCAATTTAGAAAATATCACCATTAAACTTCCCAATTAAGCCGAGGTTTAGGGGTCAAACTTAAAGCAGTAACCCCATCTTACTTAACAAAGCTTTGTGATTTTGTAGAACTGCTAGTTCTTGTACATTTTTCCGGCAAGAACTTTGATAATTGAAACGTATTTTTTACCATAAAAATCAAAACAACCCAGATAACGTGTACTTTTCGGCCTTTATAACAGAATGAGTAACACCCAAACACATACCTTGAATCAAATTCTACCCTTCATTGAATTCGAACAGAAGTTGTCTCTAAATCCAATAGTATAAAGATTGGTTGTAAGAACCCACGAATTCAACATACGATGTGAAAATGTGAGATTGATATTCACCAAAAACCCGATTCACTGATGGCGTATCTTGTCCAACAAACAGCGCTCCCAATCCAATTTGTAGAAGAAGCGAATTTGATAAACAGCGAAACATTGGGTGAGTCAACTTTTTAAAATCGAATTGATGAAGCAACCTCCCAGATCTGAACTTCAGAAAGTTAGGATGAATCGATGATTATCGACGGATTGACATGGCAGTTTTTTTCTAAGCGATTAGCTATGAATGAAAATAAAAAAGGTGGCTGTTGGAGTGAGTGGATAGTGATTATATCTAGGGTTTAGTACAGAAGAGCGGTAGGATGTTGGTTGGAACTACAGATCTAATGGTTAGAAAATATTTAGTGTTTTTATGATTATTTAATTAGGTTTACAATTGGTTAAGGCTAAAGATTTAAGTAAAATCTAAAAATAAAAATGGATATTTTATTCCACAACTGATGGATATTTTTACAGATACAAATAATGTCATATCCGTATTAGTTATCAAGTATTCTTAAGTTTATTTCAAATTTTTTAACTAACTAGATATGACTATTAATTATCAAACAATAAGTAATAAATATTAATTCCTAATTATTAAATAATAGTCTTAATTCAAGGTTTTAATTATTTAAAAGTAATTTATACTTATTTATCATTAAAGAATAATTATTAAATTTTACTTTATAAATTATTAATTATCAGTTATTACTTATTATTCTTAATTGTTTTCGAATATTAATTAATTATTAAACACAAATTGTTATTTGTATGTTAGTGATTATCAGTAATAATTATTATTTGTTAATTATTTTACATAGTATTAAATAGTATATTAATAATATTTTTACTTATTTGATGCTAAATTATAATAAATAAGTGAAATGTGAAATATTTAAGTGTAATAATTGAATATTAATGAGTTAATTATTAAATATTAATGGTATTATTTACTATTAACAAGTAATTATATAATATTAAATAATTTTTATATTAATGTATCCTTAATGTGTTAAAATATTGATTGCACTTTACAAGCTATTAATAATTAACCACAACAATTTATTAGATATATGTTTATTACAACAGTGATTTTTTCACAGTTGTAAAAAACATTTATTACAACAGTGTGTTTTGCACAGTTGTAAAAAAGCATTTATTACAACTGTGCTTTTCGCACAGTTGTATAATTAAAGTTGTAATATGGTGTTTTTGTTGTAGTGACTCTTGGTTTCCCAAATTTGTACGGACAGTCAAACAGTCGGGATTTTTCAGATATACCTGGAATAGCGTGGAGCAGGAGGCCTCAACATTAGTTATATACAGAGTTTATTTCCACTGTGATGTTAGGAGTTGTACTCTGAAATGGTATATATACAGATATAAGTGTGTATTTCAAAAGTTATCTTATATAATATATTTTATTCGTTCCACTGTGAGATTCACGTTTCCTCTTGTGACACCCCACGTCCATTAACGTGACTCACAAAGGGAATGCACTAAGTTTCGTGAAGCGTTATAGGTAAATAGACACAGAATTTTACAAGATAGACATAAATAAGACAACAACGGAAATTTAATTTTTTATTTCAAACACAAATCATACAGCGTGGTTCAAAATACCATGACTCTCAAAAACCATTACAATATAACTTCTGTCTTTTAACATCAGAGTACATAAATACTTAAAAGAAAACATAATTCGCCAAATAAAAGAGACAAAGCCATAGTAGAGATAAAAACATGAGCCATACTTTGAAAGCAGCTCTAGCAAGATGATATCTGAGTCCAGACTAAGTGTGACAACAAGGAATTTCGCTCGATCCGAATCAGTCGCTAAACCGATCTAGACCGTTCGAAACGCCTGATTGTTTTGAGAACACGACAAAACAGAACGCAGACGGGAGAATATTTCATGTATATTACAACAATACCATCAGAATACAAGAATATACAGAGCATAAATCAATATTACACATTATAAAATATCAGAGATTACAATAAATTACAAAGTAGCAGAAAATAATACAATACACAACTAGAAGAGATATACGGATACAAAGCTTTCCGGATATCGTTCCAGCTGTAAACCAGGATCCTGTAAATATAAATCTGCAAAACCAAAACTACTAGCTGCCCCTGTCAAAATAAGGGCACCCAGAGTTTAGGTTAAAACAATAAACTCCAGGTCAGTCATGGGACTGGTGTGAGAACTAAAACAGTGATTAATCTTTATTTTTAAAGTTCGGTAAATCAAGGGACCACGCCGTATAACACGGAACGGGTTTCCTCCCAAGAACACCTGTGCATAAAACAACAGTGCAATGCTAAATAAAGAAAAATGAAGCTATTATAAGACCCAGGTCCCATCACACAATGCAACGCAAGCCGGAGGATAGGTTTTTAACCTTATAATAGCCAAGAATGCTTGATACGTTTAAAACAGATTATTTGATACTATTATAAGTGCATATTGTATAAAACAACTTCAAATCATAAGTATCAATCATAGACGGCATAAGCGCCCCATCCCACTATGTCGCCATACTAGGCTCTACAAATAAAACCGCAAATGTCACGTATTTGTAAATTGGATTTCCATCTATGAACCGAGGCAAAAGATAGTCCTCACCGATTCGAGACGCTCTAGCCCGCCCCTCAGGCAAGTACTCAGTCAAGCCTTTGGATCGTCAGGGCTGGTCCACCGTTGTGGATTAAAATGCCTGAACACTGCGTTTCCCCGCTCTTTGGGGCGTAAATGAGCCAACGAATGGCTCTATCGGACCCGGATCATCCGATCTAACCGAGGCGCCTCGCAACAGCAACAACCAAACAGGTGAAAAGTATATAAATGTCAGGGCTGGTAGGTCACTGACACCACCATAGCTAGAAAGAAACGCATGCACTCCTTGAGGACCTTCTCCCGTTTTTGGTTCACAACCGGGGTGTGAGGCTTGCGAATTCACGTTACACAAAGCTGTGCCACACAGGCTGTGCTTTGATCATCACAACAAGACTTTGCTTTTCAACAGAAGCCTTGATCATTTGCCACTTAGGCATGCCACACAGGCAATTCACTCTATGCGTTTGATATCCATCAGTATATAACCCCTGAGCTCGTACGTCTCAGAGAAGGGCGTTAAGCAAGAGAATAAATTCTCCGCCGCCAAACAGATATATATTTAATAGAAATCAATCACACAGACTAAAATCCAATGTCAGACACATAGTCCATTCACAAGTCCGTTCTGGGTCTGAACGAAACCGGAGGCACCTAGTACCCCGCATATCCATCGATCTCCAAGTACGTCTGGACGATCACCAACTGTTTCCATCTTCTTGGGTGTACAGCCCAATCAAGATCATCAGTAATCACTCAAACGACGTGAAGACCTCCGGTCTTCAACCACCGTCTTCATCTTCGACACCACGTCGAATCAGTTATTCAGAATGGGATAAACCCGGTCTTTCTGAACAACTCGCGTATATATATAATAAACACGTGTTACATAAACACAACATACGCCAAATTCCACTTCAGAATATTCTTTTTATTCAAATATTCTTATATTTTGGGAAAGGTTCCCATTAATTTTACCAAAGATAAATTCCTTAAATTTATTCTTTAATCTTCTTTGAATATCAATTCAAACTAGTCGGGATTTCGAACCACACCGAAGTAATCATTTATTTTAATTTCCCAATCCCAACCTATTCATTGTAACACCCCGAATTCTAGTTAATACTAAAATTCACTAATTACAGGATAAATAATCTCAGACGTGGGAATTGGGGGTAACGGGCTGCGTTATTGCGTTCGTCTCGGAAAAATACGCGAAATAGAGTCCTAGTTTTCGAGAATCGGAGTCCGTATGGCCCGGTTATGGCCCAAAGAAATTTGCAGAAAATTCAAAGTTAAAAACAGATTTAGAAATTTAAATTTAGATTTCAAATTAGAACCAGCGGGGCCAGGCGGGAAAATTCCCGCCTTGACCATGTCGACAGGGCTGTCGACAGGCCTGTCGACAGGGGGAGTCGACTTGCCTGTCGACACGGCGTGTCGAACCAGGGTGCTTGGGTGCACCAGATCTGGTTTTCTGGCTAGGGCTGGGCTGGGTTCTAGAGATTTCCTAAATCTAACGGACCTAATCTAATTTAGGGTTAATCTAAGGGCCTAAAACACTCTCCTAATCTATAAATACACCCTAAACCTACCCTAATCCATACTAAAAATAGAAATGATGGCCTCATGCCGCCAAATTAAATCTTAGAAGGAGCCTCCACTTGTTTATGAAGGAAGTTGCAAGCTAATCACTCTCTAATCAATCTCTAATCATCACCATCTTCATATTTAGCAACTAATTCCACTTCATAAGTTTGCTAATCTTGGTTTTGGTGAGTGTCTATCACTTTAACATCAATTGTTAAAGTAAGTAGATTGGGTGTAATGAGACTTATGGTCTTAGATGCGGATTAGTGAGTTTGAATCATTTGTAATGATATGCTACTCTATGTTTTTCTATGTTTATGCATAATTAATAAGTGAAGTTTATGCATGTTTGATAAGTTGGTTTATGCATGCTTAACAAGTTGGTTTATGCATGTTTAATAAGTGGGTTTATGCATGTTTAATATGTGGGTTTATGCATATTTAATAAGTGGATTTATGCATGTTTAACAAAGTGAGTTATGCAAGTTCATATGCAAGTTATGTATATGTTTAAATGCAAGTTTAACATGATATGCAAGTTATGCATGCTTATGCAAGTATGTGAATGCTTATGCAAGTATGAGAATGCTTATGCAAGTACATGAATGCTTATGCAAGTATGTGAATGCTTATGCAAGTTATGTGTATGCTTAAATGCATGTTTAACATGTTATGCAAGTTATGAGAAAGCTTATATGCAAGTTCAACATGTTATGCAAGATATGTGTATGATAATATGCAAGCTCATATGCAACTTGTTATGCAAATCATGTGTATGATAATATGCAAGTTTGGGTTAAATGTAGTTGGGTTAATATGTGCTCATATATGCAAGTTGACACCCTCTTAACCCATGACTAAGTTATATGCTAAACCCATGATATTTGTAATGGATCTTCCCCTTTTCTATGTCATGAGAACGATTTACGTGGGGAACGATGGGGTTGGTAAATATGTTAATAAAAGTATGATTGGGTATGATTAAGCATACCATAAAAATAAATTACCATAAGTGGGAATTTACCTATTGAGTTAGGTCTACCCCATGGGAATTTACCTATTGAGTTAGGTCTACCCATGTTATGGAAAACTTGATATTAATTAGGGATAATTAATATGGGGGTGATTAATTAGGTGTAATTAATCGACTAAGACACGAGGTTGGACTCATTTGTAGTGTAAAACTGCCCGGACCCAACCGGCTTAACCAGTTGCTACAAATGTCAGCCCAATGTGAGAGGTCTTAGCCATAAATTAAATACGTGATTAAAGTAAAGACACGAGGTTAGACTCTGTTATGACGTAAGACTGCCCGGACCCTACCGGCTTAACCAGGCGGTCATAACAGCCAGTCTAATGTGGAAGGTCTTTATGGGAGATCACGGTCTTAATTAATTAAGAAACACTTAACCATATTAGCATGTAGTGGGACATGAGGGGTTAAGTGGGTGCCTTGGGTGGCATGTGGGAATTTAATGGTTGCCTTGGGTGGCATGTGGAATCTAGTGGGTTGCCTTGGGTGGCAATAGAAAATACGATTAGAATACTTAACCAAGCGAAACATGTAATTAAACATGATTAAAGGGTTAAGTGGGATACACTAGATAAGTGACAAGCTTAGGTGGGTAGCTTGTGGGGGCCCATTTCAACCAATATCCCAAACGTATCTTTGTGGGCTCGACCCATGTCGAGTGACGGGACACGCATATTGGGCTTGATTATAAGAGGCCAAAACGGGTTAGCGGTGGCAACGCAAGTCCAACGGGTTTCATATGCGCGTGTGGGCCCGGGCTGGTAGATAAGCCGTTGTTGCATCGTGTAGATATAAAGCCGTGCGCCGTTGATATTATCATGTAGCCACTTTAGGGGAGTGATACACCCCACTGTGGGACCAGCACGGGTATCTACGGTAGGGAGCCGATCGCTGGGGAGTAGTGGGTACAGCTAATAAAGATAGGGGCAGACGGCACCTATGTAGGGGTACACGGAACTGCTGGGTAAAATTACTAAGTACACCTAGTGGAGATAGGGGCAGACGGCACCTATGTAGTGGCTAGGAGTACAAGAAACTACTGGGGAAATTTTCTAAGTCCTTGGGAGGGATCAACCTTTAAGTAGGAATGACTGGTGTGGTGCAGTTAGTAATTATCCTTGGGTGGGTAGATGCGTCTGTACAGTTATCTTAGTTTATCCTGAGTCTATCAAGCTGCTTAGTGTAACCATTCATCCCCAGACATTACCGTGGGTCAAGTTTATATCTTCTCTGGTTACTTTGATGATTGTATTGTTAAAGTTATAGGACTCGCTCAGACTTATGTCTGACCCCGTTGTTTTTATCTTTTTCCCAACCCTCAGGTCCTACGGTGGATCCTAGCAGTAGTGGAGCTTGATCGGATTGTTGTTCCAGTCTTTAGGAGCTTGGATAGATGTAAAGCTCCAGTTATCCAGTTATCTTTTCTTTTGTTCTGGCTATTGTATGAGAGAGTGGGATTATGTACTTCTTTATTTTGACGGATATTGTACTTGACTTTTATCGTGGTTTTATGATGTAACCAGACATGTTTATTTCCGCTGTTATGAGATGATGTTTTAAATTTCAAGTACTATTTATATCTGTCTTGTTGTAATTTTTCTGTTCTATATTCACTAAAATACTCCACCGATGCTATGGCATTCCCTTAGTGAGTGACCATAGCGGTCGTGGGGTGTTACACGTGGTATCAGAGCAAAGGTTACCGGAACAGATAAAATTTTTAGAAAACTATTTTTCTAAAACATTTTTTTTAAGAGATATTTACAAAAAAATGTCTTTTAAGAGAAAAGTTTTTGAAAGAAAAGCATAATCCCCAATAGCCATATCTATATCCTTCGAATTCTCCGTTTTGAATCTTTCCTTTTTCGTTTCAGCATGGCCGAGAATCTTAACTTTCCGGAGGATGTGACGGTACCAGTATGGTATAGGAGATTGATGGAGGCTAGGGCCACCACTGCGGGTCCAGCAAATGTTCCTCCACCAACCGTAGCACCCGATCTTCCTCCTCCCCCTCCTCCTCGCACGGATACTTTTGCTAAGACTTGCAAGGAATTTAAAGCTATGGGAGGGAAACCTTTTCAAGGATCTGAAACTTTTGTGGAGGCTAGAGATTGGCTTAAGGAGGTGGAAGAATTGATAGATATCTTTGAGATGGAAGAAGGAAAGAAGGTCAAGTTGGCTGCTTGGTTAATGAAGGGAGAGGCCTCATTCTGGTGGGAGGTCACTAATGGAGAACGCCCCGTTGACTCTTGGGCGGATTTTAGGCAAAGATTTGCGGCAAAGTTTCTCTCAAGGGCGGAGGAAAACTTGTATATGGAAAGATTCTTGACTCTAAAGCAAGGAAATCTCTCGGTGAAGGAATATGTCAACAAGTTTAATCAATTGGCAAGATTTGGCCTAGACATGGTGAATACACCGGAGAAGAAGGCTTTGAGGTTCGTGAAAGGCTTGAATGAACCGATGCATGGGTTGGCCATGACTCATATCCCTATGGGGGCCACCTTTGAGAAGCTAGTTGACATGGCACTCATGTATGAAGAAGAGAAGGGTCCCAATGTTAATAGGGCACCCGAGAAGAAGGGAGATCAAAAGAGACCTCAGCAACAACAGCAAAATAAAGGTGGGAAAGGCAACGGTGGCAAGGGCAAGAAGAAGAAGTGTTTCAACTGTGGGACACCTGGCCACCTAAGCAAGGATTGTCGTAAGAAGAAGAAGACTGGCTGCTTCCACTGTGGCGAAGCAGGGCATCTAATGAAAGATTGTCCTAAGAAGGGGCAAAGGACGGGGTCTACCTCAGGAGGACAGGTGCAAGCTCTTATGGCACCGAGTCAGGCTAGGGGGCAAGTACAGGCTCTCGCAGTCCCACCAATTCAGGAAAGAGGTAGAACTATCTCCGTTGAAAGTCTGGTTTTTCTATTTGATCATCCTGTCCGTACATTGTTTGATTCAGGCGCATCGCATTCGTTTATCTCATCATCATTAGTTGAGTCACTGCACTTAGACACCAGTCTGGTAGATGATCCCTTGGTTGTTTCAAACCCAATTGGGGGCTCCACTTATTTGTCCATGATATGTTTGGGTTTGAAGATTTCTATACTTAGCATTGAGTTTAGATGTGATGCTTTTGTGTTGGGCTTCACGGGCTATGGGTTGATTTTGGGCATGGACTGGTTATCCAGTAATGGTGTCGTTCTTGATTGCGAAAGGAGTGTTGTTAGGCTCATGACCCTCTTGGGTAACACTCTCGAGATTTCTTGTAATCCCAGGGACTCTGTTATGCTAAGTTATCTTGAATCGCTTGACGCTTCGGTCGAGAGTTTGCAGTCTGTTAGAGTGGTCCGGGAATATCCGGATGTGTTTGAGGAGGTGAAGGGCTTACCTCCGAAGCGGGAGATTGACTTCCGAATATATCTGGTGGATATGCTAAACCTGTATCTTTACCAGTGCGCCACATGGCTCCTCGCGAGAGGAGGCAACTCCATAAGCAAGTAGGGGAGTTGCTTGAGAAGGGGTTCATAAGACGAAGTATATCGGAGTGGGGTGCTCCAGTGGTATTTGCTACGAAAGCGGATGGGTCCGTCAGACTTTGTGTAGACTATAGAGAACTCAACAAGCTCACAAAGAAGAATAGACACCCATTGCCGAGGATTGATGATCTTTTCGATCAGTTGGTTGGCGCTTCAGTATTTTCTCAGTTGGACTTAGCCACGGGGTTTCATCAGTTGAGGGTGGCTGAGGATAGCATAGACAAGACTGCCTTTAGGACTCCAGATGGTTTCTATGAGTGGCTAGTGATGCCATTTGGGTTGACGAACGCCCCTGCATACTTTGTTGATTTGATGAGTAGGGTGTTCAGGGAGTTCCTTAATAAATTCGTGGTGGTCTTTGTGGATGATATCTTAGTATTTTCTAAGAGTGAAGAAGAGCATGCCCTACATCTTGGGGAGGTTTTGAAGACTCTTCGAGCACATAGCCTTAAGGATAAATTCTCTAAATGTCACTTCTGGAGGAAAGAGGTGCGGTTCTTGGGGCACGTGGTCTCCAAGGAAGGGATAGATGTGGTTCCCGCGAAGGTAGTATCAATTCAGGATTGGAAGGTTCCGAAAAATGCTACCGAAGTAAGAAGTTTCTTGGGGTTGGCGGGTTATTATAGGAAGTTTATTAAAGACTTCGCGAAGATATCAGCCCCATTAACCCGCTTAACGAAGAAGAATCTTGTTTTCGCATGGGACGTGGATTGTGATGATGCGTTCCGAAGGTTAAAGAGAGCTTTAACCACTGCTCCAGTTTTAGTATTGCCAGATGGGAGCAAGCCATTTGTTGTCTATACCGATGCTTGTGGGACAGGACTTGGCGCAGTCTTAATGCAAGAGGGAAGGGTGATAGCCTATGGTGGAAGGCAGTTGAGGGCACATGAGAAAAATTACCCTACCCATGATTTAGAGTTGGCCGCTATTGTTTTTGCGCTTAAGATTTGGCGCCATTATCTTCTTGGTGAGAGATTCGAATTGTTCACTGACCACAAATCATTGAAGTACTTGTTTTCTCAGAAGGATTTGAATCTGAGACAGCAAAGTTGGATGGAATTCTTAGCATCCTATGATTTCGAGATAGCGTATACCCCTGGCAAGGGTAACGTGGTGGCGGACGCCTTGAGCAGGAAGAGGTTGTCCTTGAGTCCATTGTTCGTGGAACGACGAAGCTTGGAATTTATCTCGATGTTTGATTTCAGACCTTCCATTGATTATGTACCCGGTTTGCTAGCTTCCTTGGAGGTTAGACCTACTCTTTTGGGGCGGATTGGAGAAGCACAGAGGGACGACCCACAGTTGGTTGAGTTGGTGGAGAAGCTCATAAGGGGGGAGTCGTCCAGCCATTTGAGTAGGTACACCCTAGACGATAGGGGGTGCTTGCGTAGAGACGGTAGACTTTGTGTACCGCAAGACGAGGGTTTGAGGAAGGCTATTCTTAATGATGCACACCGTTCTAGGATGACCATTCATCCCGGTGGGGACAAGATGTACCGAGACATGAAGAGGGTTTTCTTCTGGGCCGGTATGAAGAAAGATGTGGCCGAGTATGTCGCTCGATGCTTGGTGTGCCAACAAGTGAAGGCGGAGCAAAAGAAACCTGGTGGGTTGCTTCACCCATTGGAAGTTCCGCAATGGAAGTGGGATAGCGTCTCGATGGATTTTATTGACGGGTTACCCAGATCGAGGAAGGGTAATACAGGAATTTGGGTAGTGGTAGACAGACTTACTAAGAGCGCCCATTTCATACCTGTGAAGAGCAAGAGGACCGCTCCATGGCTAGCTTCAGTATATCTTCGAGAGATAGTTCGATTGCATGGGGTACCCTCTAGCATAGTGAGTGATCGAGATCCTATCTTCACTAGCGAGTTCTGGAGGAGTTTGCAAGAAGCAGTGGGGACTCAATTGTGTTTGAGCACCGCATATCATCCTCAGACAGACGGCCAGACTGAGAGGGTGAATCGTGTTCTAGAAGACCTTTTGAGGCTTTGTATCTTAGATTTTGGAGGTACATGGGAAGAGCATCTTCCATTGGTAGAGTTCGCATATAATAACAGCTTTCAGTCCAGTATTGGTATGGCTCCTTTCGAAGCTCTCTATGGAAGGCCTTGTCGATCACCTACATGTTGGTGGGAATCTACGGATAAGATCTTGCTTGGGCTTGATATGGTTAGGGAGACTTCTGAGAAGATTGACTTGATTCGAAGAAGGATGAAAGCAGCATAGGATAGGCAAAAATCTTATGCGGACAAGAGAAGGACGGACCTTGAGTTTGAGGTCGGGGACATGGTTTTTGTCAAAGTATCTCCGTTGAGAAATGTTGTTCGCTTCGGATCCGCTGGGAAGTTAGCACCGAGGTTTGTTGGGCCGTTTCCTATTAAGGAAAGGATTGGACGGATGGCATATAGGGTGGAGTTGCCCGACAGACTTAGTGGTGTTCATGATGTATTCCATGTATCACATCTGAGGAAGTGCTTACATGAGACGGCAGAGGTGGTAGAGCCGAGCTTGCTTAGAGATGTAGAGGTAGAGCGTGATGCGACGATTCGACGAGCTCCTACTCGCATCCTTGGGTCAGAGACTAGGAAATTGAGGAATCGAGAGGTTCAGCTAGTCAAAGTGCAACGGGGAGAAGATGAGAGCAACGCAACTTGGGAGACGGAAGCGAAGATGCGTTCATTGTACCCATTTCTTTTTGAGGGTATGTCTTTACTTTCTCCTCTATCTTTGTCTAGTACTTAACTTATCTTTAGTATATCCTCTCGTTAGTACTGATTAACCTTTAGATAGGGTAAATCTATGGTTGAAACATGTGTTTGAGACATGTTATGGTTGATGGATGCAAGTGGATGCAAGTGGTTGCTAGTGGTTGCTCGTGGATGCATATACACACACTCTAGGCACTAGATCGGCTCAATCACTTCATATTGCATATTGCATAGAATGGTGTGTAGGAAGCTATATTTATGGATGTATAATGATTGTGTTATCATATGGATGGTGCATTTTGGTGAATGATTGTGCACTCATGTAGATATTGTATGTGTCGATAGGGTTCTCTCGCATACATAATGGATGCATGGCACTATCATGGTTTGCATATGTTCATACATTAGATAGGGAACATATACACACACTTTTGCATATGCTCATACATCATTAGAAATTGTTTTAAGGACAATGGATGCCCGTGTTTTGATGGATTGAGTAGATGGCTGTTTGGATAGAAGGATATGCATTCTCCTTAGCTTAGAGATTTCGGGGATGAAATCCTTTAAGGAGGGGAGAATGTAACACCCCGAATTCTAGTTAATACTAAAATTCACTAATTACAGGATAAATAATCTCAGATGTGGGAATTGGGGGTAACGGGCTGCGTTATTGCGTTCGTCTCGGAAAAATACGCGAAATAGAGTCCGAGTTTTCGAGAATCGGAGTCCGTATGGCCCGGTTATGGCCCAAAGAAATTTGCAGAAAATTCAAAGTTAAAAACAGATTTAGAAATTTAAATTTAGATTTCAAATTAGAACCAGCGGGGCCAGGCGGGAAAATTCCCGCCTTGACCATGTCGACAGGGCTGTCGACAGGGGGAGTCGACTTGCCTGTCGGCTTGCCTGTCGACACGGCGTGTCGAACCAAGGTGCTTGGGTGCACCAGATCTGGTTTTCTGGCTAGGGCTGGGCTGGGTTCTAGAGATTTCCTAAATCTAACGGACCTAATCTAATTTAGGGTTAATCTAAGGGCCTAAAACACTCTCCTAATCTATAAATACACCCTAAACCTACCCTAATCCATACTAAAAATAGAAATGATGGCCTCATGCCGCCAAATTAAATCTTAGAAGGAGCCTCCACTTGTTTATGAAGGAAGTTGCAAGCTAATCACTCTCTAATCAATCTCTAATCATCACCATCTTCATATTTAGCAACTAATTCCACTTCATAAGTTTGCTAATCTTGGTTTTGGTGAGTTTCTATCACTTTAACATCAATTGTTAAAGTAAGTAGATTGGGTGTAATGAGACTTATGGTCTTAGATGCGGATTAGTGAGTTTGAATCATTTGTAATGATATGCTACTCTATGTTTTTCTATGTTTATGCATAATTAATAAGTGAAGTTTATGCATGTTTGATAAGTTGGTTTATGCATGCTTAACAAGTTGGTTTATGCATGTTTAATAAGTGGGTTTATGCATGTTTAATATGTGGGTTTATGCATATTTAATAAGTGGATTTATGCATGTTTAACAAAGTGAGTTATGCAAGTTCATATGCAAGTTATGTATATGTTTAAATGCAAGTTTAACATGATATGCAAGTTATGCATGCTTATGCAAGTATGTGAATGCTTATGCAAGTATGAGAATGCTTATGCAAGTACATGAATGCTTATGCAAGTATGTGAATGCTTATGCAAGTTATGTGTATGCTTAAATGCATGTTTAACATGTTATGCAAGTTATGAGAAAGTTTATATGCAAGTTCAACATGTTATGCAAGATATGTGTATGATAATATGCAAGCTCATATGCAACATGTTATGCAAATCATGTGTATGATAATATGCAAGTTTGGGTTAAATGTAGTTGGGTTAATATGTGCTCATATATGCAAGTTGACACCCTCTTAACCCATGACTAAGTTATATGCTAAACCCATGATATTTGTAATGGATCTTCCCCTTTTCTATGTCATGAGAACGATTTACGTGGGGAACGATGGGGTTGGTAAATATGTTAATAAAAGTATGATTGGGTATGATTAAGCATACCATAAAAATAAATTACCATAAGTGGGAATTTACCTATTGAGTTAGGTCTACCCCATGGGAATTTACCTATTGAGTTAGGTCTACCCATGTTATGGAAAACTTGATAATTAGGGATAATTAATATGGGGGTGATTAATTAGGTGTAATTAATCGACTAAGACACGAGGTTGGACTCATTTGTAGTGTAAAACTGCCCGGACCCAACCGGCTTAACCAGTTGCTACAAATGTCAGCCCAATGTGAGAGGTCTTAGCCATAAATTAAATACGTGATTAAAGTAAAGACACGAGGTTAGACTCTGTTATGACGTAAGACTGCCCGGACCCTACCGGCTTAACCAGGCGGTCATAACAGCCAGTCTAATGTGGGAGGTCTTTATGGGAGATCACGGTCTTAATTAATTAAGAAACACTTAACCATATTAGCATGTAGTGGGACATGAGGGGTTAAGTGGGTGCCTTGGGTGGCATGTGGGAATTTAATGGTTGCCTTGGGTGGCATGTGGAATCTAGTGGGTTGCCTTGGGTGGCAATAGAAAATACGATTAGAATACTTAACCAAGCGAAACATGTAATTAAACATGATTAAAGGGTTAAGTGGGATACACTAGATAAGTGACAAGCTTAGGTGGGTAGCTTGTGGGGGCCCATTTCAACCAATATCCCAAACGTATCTTTGTGGGCTCGACCCATGTCGAGTGACGGGACACGCATATTGGGCTTGATTATAAGAGGCCAAAATGGGTTAGCGGTGGCAACGCAAGTCCAACGGGTTTCATATGCGTGTGTGGGCCCGGGCTGGTAGATAAGCCGTTGTTGCATCGTGTAGATATAAAGCCGTGCGCCGTTGATATTATCAGGTAGCCACTTTAGGGGAGTGATACACCCCACTGTGGGACCAGCACGGGTATCTACGGTAGGGAGCCGATCGCTGGGGAGTAGTGGGTACACCTAATAATGATAGGGGCAGACGGCACCTATGTAGGGGTACACGGAACTACTGGGTAAAATTACTAAGTACACCTAGTGGAGATAGGGGAAGACGGCACCTATGTAGTGGCTAGGAGTACAAGAAACTACTGGGGAAATTTTCTAAGTCCTTGGGAGGGATCAACCTTTAAGTAGGAATGACTGGTGTGGTGCAGTTAGTAATTATCCTTGGGTGGGTAGATGCGTCTGTACAGTTATCTTAGTTTATCCTGAGTCTATCTAGCTGCTTAGTGTAGCCATTCATCCCCAGACATTACTGTGGGTCAAGTTTATATCTTCTCTGGTTACTTTGATGATTGTATTGTTAAAGTTATAGGACTCGCTCAGACTTATGTCTGACCCCGTTGTTTTTATCTTTTTCCCAACCCTCAGGTCCTACGGTGGATCCTAGCAGTAGTGGAGCTTGATCGGATTGCTGTTCCAGTCTTTAGGAGCTTGGATAGATGTAAAGCTCCAGTTATCCAGTTATCTTTTCTTTTGTTCTGGCTATTGTATGAGAGAGTGGGATTATGTACTTCTTTATTTTGACGGATATTGTACTTGACTTTTATCGTGGTTTTATGATGTAACCAGACATGTTTATTTCCGCTGTTATGAGATGATGTTTTAAATTTCAAGTACTATTTATATCTGTCTTGTTGTAATTTTTCTGTTCTATATTCACTAAAATACTCCACCGATGCTATGGCATTCCCTTAGTGAGTGACCATAGCGGGCGTGGGGTGTTACATTCATCCCATGAAGTAAAACTGGTAATACTTCATATCTAACACCACGGTGTTATCGGTAAATTCAATTACCATTTCACGTTCAAATCTAATTAAAGATTTAAATATAGCGTGGAGCAAAACTGGTGATACTCCATTCTAACAACTTTTCAATCTAATTAAAGATTCATTAAAACTCCACTTAGTTCTAATCTTTGACTGGGTTAAAGAATCAGTGTAATTTAAAACACAGTTCACGATAAACCCAAAATCACATTCCATTAATTATCGGGTTAAAGAACAAGTGTTATTTAAAACAATGTTCACGATAAACCCAAAAATCAATATCAATCCAATTCAACTGGGCTTAAGAACAGTGTTAATGAAGACACCATTCACGACAAACCCAAATCACATTTGATATTAAATACAAGGCTCTGAATAGAAAATATATCGGCTTATATTCAATATCAAATTCTACGACCAACAAATATCGTATTGGAAATAACGATATTAATATATCTTTCAAATTTCCCAAACAATATCTGTATAATCACGAAATCCAACATCGAAATATTCCGAAGACAATTTCGATTCAAATCCATTCCAATTCAATTATTGGAAATTCTGGTTACTTTTAAAACCCTTTTCAAATTCAATTTATTTATTTAAAAATAAATAGAATTATAATTCTAGTTCAAAACTAGTTCATTTCGATAAAAATCTATTTTTATCTTTCCAAATATGGAGTTTTTCATCCCAATTCTTCACAAATCATTTCTTATGATTTCACACAAATTATTGATATTTTAAATAATTTTATTAAGGTCCGTACAGTCGATTTCCACTAATGGCCATCGAACTGCACTTACAACGACCTTTTCCAAATTTGATTTGGACATAACTCCAAATCCAACCGTTAGATTTCAAATTTCTAATATTCGTTAGAAAGCTCTTTTCGATACGAACCCAACGGTTCTGGTTTTAGGAGAATCCAACGGTCGGATCTCCCGCAATATCCGTTCGAAGTCAATGGTCGAAATTCGCGAACGGCCGCGGTGCAGCACGTTCTATTCAGGCCATTATATTATATATATAATATATATAATATATACTTCGTCGATTTCCCTTTTAAAATGTATTTCTATAATTCGTTTTCAAAACGGTTTCAATTGCAATTCTAATTCAAATCAAAATTGAATTTTTCCTTATAAATTCGTTTTAAATTCATTTCACATTGATTTCAATTCAAATTGATTTCAATTCAAATTGATTTCTAATTCAATTTCAGTTCGTTTTCGATTTAATTCAATTTCAATACGAATTCATTTCTATTCAATTTCAATTTGAATTCCAATTCTTTTCAAAATATCAGACTTTGAAATCACTTTCGATATTCATTATAAAATCGATATAAATATCGTTCACGTCAAAATGGCGTAAATCTAATCAACACGGCTTCATATATTCCTATTTTCAAATATTCTATTTCAAATATTTCTATTCAAATATTTCTACTCAAATATTTCTTTTTCAAATATTTCTACTCAAATCTGGAATGAAGCCCAATCAATCACCATAGATTTTATTTCTATGGATTTTCTACGACACATGTATACAATAACAACGATGAATAATCAACCATCATCCAAAGTGCATTCTACACTGTATAAGCATCGAATATAAATATATAACGCTTATAATAGTCTGTCAATCAATCGATCGACATACAACTAAACAATCGGGATTAGTGTACATCAAATATAATCCCAATACCCATGTGGGATTTCAAACAATCAAACACAGATTTTATTTGTGCAGTTGGGCGATGTGTAAAATTTATCGTCCCAATCAATATCTGTCAAATGTGTGTATATAAACAAATCGTCCGATTTGTTTATTTTTATTTCATTTCTTATTCACGTTAAAAATGCTATTTTTAACTATAAAATATTTTCCACTATAAAATATTTTATTTCAACTATATAAATGTTTTATTTCATTTCACATCACATCACGCAATCAACTACACATCAAAATCAAACAAACAAGCATACAAGCCGTCCACGGGTGTCGGGTGATACTAAACACCGTCTGCATCCTAGTATATATTATTAACTAGAAAACAAAATTAAAAGGTGAGAAGTTCTCACAGATAGTTCCACTCCGCCGTGCTTTGCTTCTGAACTACCGAACTGTCTGAATTCCTTTTTGAAATTCCAATGCAGTCTTTTTCACGCTGTTCATATAAAAATCGAATTTTTACTTCGCTATTCAATATATAAAAATCGAATTTTTACTTCGCTATTCAATATATAAAAATCGAATTTTCACTTCGCTACATTTATAGATAAAAATTCTATTTTTATGTCGCTGTTCTTAGATAAAAATTCTATTTTTATATCGCTATTCTTAGATAAAAATTCTATTTTTATATCGCTATTCTTAACATAAAGATTTCGCCTTTTCAAATATAAAGAATTCGCCTTTAACTTCTACTCCTAATATAAAGATTGAATTTTTATTTTACTACATATATAAAGGTGATATTTTTAATATCTTACCTATATAAAAATTATATTTTTATACTTCTACAATATAAAAGATTATATTATCCTACTATGTAGACAAAGATTATATTTTTATTATCCTACTATATAGACAAAGATTATATTTTTATTATCTCCACTACATAAAAATCATATTTTTATAATCCTTACTGTATAAAAATCATATTTTTATAATCCTTACTATATAAAAATTATATTTTTATATAGTGGAAAATCTAATCTTTCCTACATTAAAAATCTCGCCTTTCTACACTGAAAATCAAAGCTTTTTAAATAAATAAAAATCAAAGTTTTTAAATAAATAATAAATCCAATCTTTTTCTCTTTTCCATGTTAATGTATTTATAAAAAAAAAATCATATTTACATAGGGTGCCTTATCAAACAAAGAAAACTTACATCGATTAACGAGGGTGGGGGTTTTCAGTGGTCGTCGGCAAGAAGTGGAGGGAGAGGAGCGGGACAGGAGGGGGTGCTGCTCGGCCTTGGTCGCCTGCGGCGCGGTGGGGTGCTCCTGACATGGCGACATCGGCTTGAAGCAGGGCGACGCTCGAATTTGGGGAAGGGGATCGACTGCGTCGAGATGGGGGCTTGGCGCGTCGCGGTCAAGGGGGGAGAGAGAGAGGCGGAGCGGGATGGAGGTGTGCTTGGCGCGGCGGCGCGATGAACGGGGGAGGGGGGTGTTGCCGATCGTTGGGGGGGTTTCTCGATTTGGAAAATAGAACCGGGGGTTTGACTGAAAGAATGAAGATAGGGGGGTTATTGAAAAAATATATATATATATATAATTTAATTATGTTTTAATTTCCAAAAGCAACTTTTATTTTCGAACTCAAAATCGAGCCGACCAACTGTCGTCCTTAGCGCATCACCCCCATTCGAACACAATGGGATATGCCACGTAAGCTAGTTTGGTCGTTTCGTTTAGTTTTCGTCAAAATCAACATATAACTCTATGTATCGAATTTGAACGCGCATTTCAATTTACCGGGGCCACATACGAACTCGAAAAATTCAAGAAAAATATTTTCTAGCTTCGTATTGATGATACGGTCCTAACAAAACTAGTTTCGTCGAATTCTGAGGCCTTTTGAAAAATGGCCATTTTCCAGTCGATTAAAATCAACTGAAACTGGTCAAATGCGTTTTCCTTTGCCACGCTCACATATTGATTCGAAAAATTATGAAAATTGGAATCTAGCAATAATTTGACATCACGGATCCAACAAAAGTGGTTTCATCGAAATCCGAGGTCGTTTGCAAAAATTCCATTTTTAAGGGCCTGAATTCCATAGCGACTATTCAGAATTTTCAACTGGACATATCTTTTGATTCCCGCTATGAAATTTTGATTTTTCGGATTCGTTGGAAAGATATTCACAATTAGATTACATTATTTTTGGTTTCACTAAAATCCGGTTTATTTTGCACCTGGTACATTCAATTGAAGTTTGAAATCGAATTATCGAACTACCGCGCCATATTCAATTCCTTTTATAATTTAAAATAAATATTTATATTCTATCGTCGATCTGTATAATATATACGTTCGAATTCTATTCAAAATAAATTTCTCGTCGATATTATTTAAAATAATGCATTTTAAATAATCAAAATTCGCTAAAATTGCCAAAATAAATTTTTTAAATTGGCCCAGATTTCTGGGTTATTACACTAAGCTTGAGTGATTCCTCCCTGAGAACTTGGGGATGGGGGGAACGGAAGAAAGAAGAGGAAACAAGAGGGTCAAACATAAAGTCTGGCAAGTCTAGTAACTTTTAGCAAGTAAATAAATAAAAGTAACATGATAGGCATATAAAGTGGATAAGAGAGATCACAACATAATTGGCAGGTGTGGCAAGGTAGACAGGATAAGGTGTATACACTTCTCTAATGATTACTCTGCACTATTACTAGTACAACTAGAATGAGATGATCCCTTCTACTATAAGGTGGTAGACTTAGGGCATACGTCCAAATGTACCCTAACCACTACCCTAATAGATCAGCTCCCTACTCCGTAGATACTCTGTGTCGGCCCCACAGTAGGATGTATCACGTCCTATAGTGGCAACCTGTAACACCCCGTGAATTCTATAACATTAAGCTTCACAAATTAAAGTGTAATTAATTCTAAATGAAAGAACTAAGGTAAACGGGTTAAGATATTGCGTTCGTCTCGGAATTCTTCTTGAGATAGAGTCCAAGTTTGCGTGAATCGGACTCCGTATGAAGGAGTTATGACCTTCGGAAGTTTCAGAATAAAATTTAAAATTCAAACAGCTTGGTTTCAAGTTCAAAATTCGAAAAATAAGCTCAAACTGGGCTGGGCGGGAAAATTCCCGCCCAGGGACCAGGTCGACCATAGGGTCGACCATGGTGTCGACCTGGTCACCCCAGGTCGACCATAGTGTCGACCTGGGTATCGACCTACCTGGTCGACCTGGCTGGCTGGCTCTGGCTCTGGCTCGAATTTCTGTGGCTCGGTGTGTCATTAGGGCTGACATGTCACCTCTTGATTGGCTCTTTGGACTTTGTATGGTCTAGATTCCTCCTGTCTTCGTCCGACGGCTCAAAACAATCTAAAAATCTATACCTAAGTCTCAACTGAAATTCACACAAAAAAATAAGATAGGAGTCGTCATGCTGCCGGGAAGGAATTGAGCGTAGCCGTCAAGGGAAAGGAGCTTAGGGACGAATCAAATTAAGAAGATAACTTAAGCTTAATCAAATTAATCAACGCAACGTTAGTCTACCCAAAGGAAAGCATTTCAAATCCAGAATCCAAGTTCGTCGTTCGTTGTAAGTATAGTGATTTTTCCGATGAGAATAAAACTAAGAATTGATTCGATGTAAATTGGATGTGGAATTGTGTTATTGTATAATAATGATATAAATTATGTGCATTGTAATGATTCTTTTATGACTTGTGTATTGATATTTGTGGCCTAAATTGATTGATGCAAGCCTATTGGACAATTGTAAATGAAAATAATGGCACTTGCAAGTTTGTGGCAGAAACAAGAATTTGATCCCTTTATGTCTATGGCATGGACTATATACATTCTCTAAGTCTAAATTAAGGCTTATGTAAACATGTTCTAGATTTGAGACCTTTTATGCCTACATGACTCAAAATCTAGGAACACATTCTTATGTTTATTTGCAAGTATAATTGGATCTATGTTAAGTATCATTTGGGTTACATAAACTATGCAAGTTTCATGTTGAAATAGGCTATATGATTAGATGTTAAAATTGGGCATTTTGGTGAATATACAACATGTTAGTTTTGTGGTTACATTATGCCAAGTTAAACATGTTTAAACCCAAGTTTGTATAAGTCTAAATATGCCATTTTATGTGACACCTATTTGGTTAGACCCTTATTTCAATGTAAATTCACATATATGTAAAATTGATTTAGGCTATGTTGCAAATTCACATATATGTATATTGACTAATTTGCAAGATCACATCTATGACATTCATATTGGCTATTTTGCAAGTTCACACCTATGATGTTCATATTGATTATTCCAAAAATGCCAAGTTTACACCTATGTTATGTTTATGAATTCCCTTATGCCTATTTGTGTGCGCTAAATTAGGCTAAGTTTTTAGCCTAATATCATATGTTAAAAACTATGCGAACGAAAATTAGGCTAAGATTGTTAGCCTAATGTTTAAATGGGGTAACGTTAGGAATATTAGAAAACTTGTCATAAAAATATATGCAATTGGCATGTTTGTCCATGCCAAAATTGGTGGCATTTAAACGGTATAAATTCTTTATACCAAAAAGGTTAAACTTGGAAAGTGGGCCACAACATTTAATTATTGACAAATTTACATATATTAAGTGATAAAGACAAATATGTAAATTTAGGAAATACGAATATGCTTAACACGAGGTTGGATTGAGTTGTGATGTAAATCTGCCCGGACCCGCCCGGTTGTCCAGTAGTCACAACAATACCTATCCAATGTGGGTGGTTAAGCATTGAGCCCAATAAGGACCCGAGGTTAGACTGAGTTACGGTGTAAATCTGCCCGGAACCGACCGGCACATCCAGTAACCGTAACAATGTCTGTCTAATGTGAATGGTCGGTGCTTTAAAAGGCTAAGGACAGATGGTAGGGTTAAGTTAACTAAAACACTTAACCAATTCAACATGTTAATGAAATTGATGGGTGGGGTTAGGTAAATACAGACACTTAACCACTTAGCATGTTTGACTAGAAAACCCTAGTAAAGGGGACTCATTTCAGCAGTAACCCAATTAGGTATCATGGTACCCTGAAACTAGGCAGGGTGGGGCACGATTACTGGGCTGATTGTAAGCGGTCAAAGCGACGGCGGTGGGTGCAACAGTGTGGGTTCTAACGGGGTGCGGGCGTACACGCACTACGGAGCAGACAAACAGGGCACTGGGGGCACCAGTAGTATAACCTATGCATTCTAAGGTCTGTGTCGGGTCGCCATGGGATTTGATACACCCCATGGTGGGGCCAGCATAGGTATCTACAATTTCTGGGGGCCGTAAGACACAGATGATTATGCGAGTAGGAGCCGATCTTTAAAGTAAGGGGATCACTTTACCCTCAGCATAGGGTGCATCTTTAGAAACGGGATCACTTCACCCTCAGCATGGGGTGACAGTTAAGATAATACAAGTAGGTGCAGAGATCGTGTGGGGTGCGATAATATATTCGTTTCAGAAAAACTTATATAGTTTATGACTCTTTCCTGTTCCAGTTTATACCTATCATGCCCTTATTCTTATTTTCATACTGAAGAGTCACTAGACTTACCAGGCTTTATGTCTGACCCTATTTTCTTTTGTCTTCTTTTCTTCCGTTTTCTCCCCCCTCCCCCCAGGTCCATAGGGAGGAAATAGCTCAGCTTAGTCAGATTCTCTAAAAGCCTCAAGATAGTTGATGTACGGTTTGGAGTCTCTTTCCTTGGCTATGGCTGTTGGTCACACTCTATGGGGATTTATGCAGTTTTTAACATGTTTTATGCTTCTTTATTTAAAAACCAAGACAGAAATGATGTTGTAATGTTTTGGAAGTTGTTATGAGACAATTATGGAAATTTGTTGTATGAACAAGTATTTTATGAAATAAAAGTTTGATGTTTTCCGCTGCTTATATATATATGTGTGTTTATATCTGTCTTGTGTTTTATCTGTGACTTCTACTGACAAACCTCCACCAAAGTTAAGGCAGTCCCTTGTGAGTGACCTTAATGGAGGGTGGGGTGTTTCACTTGGTATCAGAGCATAGGTTTACCAGATAAGATAAAAAAAATTGAAATTGTTTTCAAAAGGAAGTTTAAAGAAGCATTTTTCAAGAAAAAGTGTTATATTTTAAAAGGCATAATCCCCCAAAAGCTATATGCACTATCTATATATCCTTCGTTTGAACCTTTCCTTTTCGTTTCAGCATGTCTGTGGACCTAACTCCCCAGCTACAAACGCTTTTATTCCTCCTCCTCCTCTACGTGAAACAGCAAGCGGAAGAATCGCAGAACAAGAAAACGGATAATAGTCAAGGGGGAAAGGACCACAACAATAATAACAAGACACGTGAGAAAAGGAATATTATTCCTGTGGCATTATTGGGCATATAGTCCAGGATTGTAGGAAGAAGAAGATGAAGATGGAAGCATGCTTTCAGTGTGGTGATATTGGACATATCAGTAAGAACTGCCCTAAGAAGCAAGGGCAAGGCCCGCAAGCAGGACCTTCTGGGGGTACATCTTTAACTTCTTCTCCTAGATGCTTTGTTTTATCCTGCTTATCTTCTCAATTCTATCTTGAGAACCTTAGGTAAAAATATTTCTGTAGAAAGCTTAGTTTATCTGTATGATCATCCAGTTTGCACTCTCTTTGATTCTGGTGCATCACACTCCTTTATTTCATCTGCTTTAGTAGAATCTCTGCACCTATACACTAGTATGGTAGAAGATCCCTTGGTTGTTTCAAATCCAATTGGGGGCTCAGCTTATTTGTCGATGGTTTGCTTGGATTTGAAAATCTCTATTCTAAGTGTTGAACTTAGATGTAGTGCCTTTGTTTTGGGCTTCTCAGTGTACGGACTGATCTTAGGCATGGACTGGTTATCCAGTAATGGTGTCGTTCTTGATTGTGAGAAAAGAGTAGTTAGACTCTTGACTAGGCTTGGTAACACTCTAGAAATTTCTTGTAATCCCTTAAATGCTGTTATGCTTAGTTATCTAGAGTCGCTTAATGCTTCTGATGAGAATTTGCAGTCAATTAGAGTAGTCTGGGAATATCCAGATGTCTTTTAGGAGGTGAAGGGCTTACCTCCGAGGCGGGAAATAGACTTCTGCATATATCTTGTTGATAATGCAAAGCCTGTAGCTCTGCCTGTTAGGCACATGGCTCCAAAGGAGAGAAAGGAGCTCAGCAAGCAAGTTAAGGAGCTTCTCGAGAAGGGGTTTATAAGAAGGAGTATCTCGGAATGGGGTGCTCCAGTGGTGTTCGCCACCAAAGCAGATGGTTCATTACGTCTTTGTGTGGACTAAAAAGAATAGACACCCGCTTCCCCGAATAGACGATTTGTTTGATCAGCTTGTAGGTGCGTCGGTCTTCTCCAAACTTGATCTGGCTACTGGGTTCCATCAGCTAAGGGTAGCTGAAGATAGCATTGATAAAACGGCATTCAGAACCCCGGACGGTTTCTTCGAGTGGCTTGTCATGCCTTTCGATTTGACAAACGCACCCGCTTATTTCGTAAACCTGATGAGCAGGGTGTTCAGAGAATTCCTCAATAAGTTCGTGGTGGTCTTCATAGACGATATTTTAATCTACTCAAAGAATGAGGAAGAACATGCTCAGCATCTGAAAGAGATCATGGATACTCTCCGTGCACATCAGCTAAAAGCCAAATTCTCCAAGTGCCACTTTTGGAGAAAGGAAGTAAGATTTCTGGGGCATATAGTGTCCAAAGAGGGGTTGGCTGTGGACCCCGCGAAAGTGGTGGCAGTGCAAGATTGGAAGACACCAAGAAATGCAACCGAAGTTCGAAGCTTTCTTGGGCTAGCCGGTTTATACCGAAAATTCATTAGGGATTTTGCAAAAATCTCAGGTCCACTCACAAGGCTAACAAAGAAGAATCTGGCGTTCACTTGGGATTTGGACTGCGAGTTTGCTTTCCAACGATTAAAAGGGGCTCTTACAACAACCCCAGTTCTGACTTTTCCAGATGGAAGCAAAATGTTCACAGTATATACAGATGCTTGTGGTACGGGGCTAGGCGTTGTTCTGATGCAATAAGGGAGGGTAGTAGCTTATGGTGGAAGACAATTGAAAGTTCATGAAAAGAACTACCCAACCCACGATCTTGAGCTGGCCGCCATCGTCTTTGCGCTTTAGTCTTGGCGCCATTATCTCCTAGGTGAGAAGTTCGAATTATACACTGACCATAAATCATTGAAGTATCTTTTCTCGCAGAAAGATCTTAACTTGAGGCAGCAAAGGTGGATGGAGTTCCTTGCCTCGTATGATTTTGAAATTTCCTATACTCCCGACAAAGTCAACGTAGTAGCAGACGTGTTGAGCCAAAAGACAGTGACCTTAAGCCCTCTCTTTGTGGAAAGGCAAAGCTTGGAGTATATAGCCAGTTTTAACTTTAGGCCCTCCTCGGATTTTGTATCGGGTTTGTTAGCATCTCTCGAAGTACTCCCTACTCTCTTGGACTCAATAGGAGCTGCACAACGTGAAGACCCTCAGCTTGTTGATGTGATTGATAAACTTATTAGGGGTGAGACTTCTAGTTACCTCAGTAGATACGCCATCGATGATAAGGGTTGGCTAAGGCGAGATGGAAGACTATGCATCCCACAAGCTAGGGATTTTGTGAAGAAGGTTCTCGAGGAGGAACATCATTCCAAGATGACAATACACCTAGGTGGAGACAAGATGTACAAGGACGTAAAGAGAGCTTTCTATTGGAACGGCATGAAGAAGGACGTGGCAGATTTCGTTTCTAAGTGTGTGACATGCCAACAGGTCAAGGCGGAACAAAAGAAACCTGGAGGACTGCTTCATCCTCTAGAAGTACCCCAATGAAAGTGGGATAGCATTTCAATGGATTTCGTTGACAGGTTGCCTAGGTCAAGAAGAGGCAATACTAGCATTTGGGTAATAGTGGACAGGCTTACTAAAAGCGCCCACTTCATACCTATCAAGAGTAGAAGAACTGCTTCGTCACTAGCTTCCCTTTATCTCAAGGAAATAGTTCGACTCCATGGAATACCCTCCAGCATAGTGAGTGACAGAGACCCCATCTTCACGAGCGAATTTTGGCGGAGTCTGCAAGAAGCTGTCGGCACACAGTTATGTTTGAGCATGGCCTATCACCCCCAAACTGATGGTCAGACAGAAAGGGTGAATAAAGTACTAGAAGATCTTCTAAGATTGTGCGTTCTTGACTTCGGAGGGACTTGGGAGGATCACCTTCCTTTAGTGGAATTTGCCTACAACAATAGCTACCAAGCCACCATCGGTATGGCGCCCTTCGAAGCTTTGTATGGAAGGCCTTGACAATCACCAACTTGTTGGTGGGAGTCCACTGACAAGATTATACTTGGGCCAGACATGATTAGAGAGACTTCAGAAAAAGTGGACTTAATACGAAGGAGAATGAAGACTGCCCAAGACAGACAGAAATCCTACGCCGACAAAAGAAGGACCGACCTTGAATTTGAGGTTGGGGACAGGGTTTTCCTTAAGGTATCCCCTTTAAGGAACGTCGTTTGCTTTGGATCCGCAGGAAAGCTAGCACCAAGATTTGTAGGATCGTTCCCTATCATCAAGAAGATTGGGAAAATGGCTTATAAAGTAGATCTGCCTGAAAGACTAGCTGGAATTCACAACGTCTTTCACGTTTCTCATCTCCGGAAATGTCCACATGAATCAGCGGAAGTGGTGGAGCCAAGCATTCTAGAAGAAGCCGAAGTGGAACGCGAAGCAACTGTGAGGAGAGTTCCAACTCGAATCGTAGGAACCGAAATCAAAAAGCTACGCAACTGCAAAGTGAAGCTCGTTAAGGTTCAGTGGAGCGACGCCGAGGAAGACGCGACTTGGGAAACTGAGGATAGAATACGTGCGGCCTACCCTTTTCTTTTTCAGGGTACATCTTTGACCTCTCTTTTTCCTAAATCGTGCTTGTATCTATCTTTTTTTAGGTATATCTCCTCGATATGTTCCTTTATCCTTAGGTAGAAACCCCTTTGGATGTAAACATGTATTTGAAACATGTTATGGTTGATGGCTGCAAGTGGCTGCAAGTGGTTGCTAGTGGTTGCTCGTGGATATGCATATGCAAGTGGTTGCTAGTGGTTGCAAGTGGTCGACTCAATCACTTCATACTGCATATGCATATATGTATTCATATTTGTATATGGTTGAAACTTGATATGTTGTCATATGGATGTCACATTTGTATTGATGGTTGCGCACTCATGTAGAATTATGAGTAAGGACAAATTTGCATACATAATGGATTCAAGACACTAACATGATTTGCATTAAGGAGGTCAACTGGATCAGTAGACCGCCTGATTTTGCATTAGTTAAGGACATATACACACACCGTGCATATAATCATGAAGCATTAGAAGTCTTTTAAGGACAATGGGCGCCTGTGTTTGTTGGTTGAGTAGATGGACGGTTGGATGATAGGATATACATTTTTCCTAAATTGAAGATTTCGGGGACGAAATCCTTTTAAGAGGGGGAGAATGTAACACCTCGTGAATTCTATAACATTAAGCTTCACAAATTAAAGTGTAATTAATTATAAATGAAAGAATTAAGGGAAACGATTTACGCTATTGCGTTCGTCTCGAAATTCTACTTGAGATAGAGTCCGAGTTTGCGTGAATCGGACACCGTATGAAGGAGTTATGACCTTCGGAAGTTTCAGAATAAAATTTAAAATTCAAACAGCTCGGTTTCAAGTTCAAAATTCAAAAAATAAGCTCAAACTGGGCTGGGCGGGAAAATTCCCGCCCAGGGACCAGGTCGACCATGGTGTCGACCTGGTCACCTTAGGTCGACCATTGTGTCGACCTGGGTGTCAACCTGCCAGTCGACCTACCTGGTCGACCTGACTGGCTGGGTCTGGCTCTGGCTCGAATTTCTGTGGCTCGGTGTGTCATTAAGGCTGACATGTCACCTCTTGATTGGCTCTTTGGACTTTGTATGGTCTAGATTCCTCCTGTCTTCGTCTGACGGCTCAAAACAATCTAAAAATCTATACCTAAGTCTCAACTGAAATTCACACAAAAAAATAAGATAGGAGTCGTCATGCTGCCGGGAAGGAATTGAGCGTAGCCGTCAAGGGAAAGGAGCTTAGGGACGAATCAAATTAAGAAGATAACTTAAGCTTAATCAAATTAATCAACGCAACGTTAGTCTACCCAAAGGAAAGCATTTCAAATCCAGAATCCAAGTTCTTCGTTCGTTGTAAGTATAGTGATTTTTCCGATGAGAATAAAACTAAGAATTGATTCGATGTAAATTGGATGTGGAATTGTGTTATTGTATAATAATGATATAAATTATGTGCATTGTAATGATTCTTTTATGACTTGTGTATTGATATTTGTGGCCTAAATTGATTGATGCAACCCTATTGGACAATTGTATATGAAAATAATGGCACTTGCAAGTTTGTGGCAAAAACTAGAATTTGATCCCTTTATGTTTATGTCTATGGCATGGACTATATACATTCTCTAAGTCTAAATTAAGGCTTATGTAAACATGTTCTAGATTTGAGACCTTTTATGCCTACATGACTCAAAATATAGGAACACATTCTTATGTTTATTTGCAAGTATAATTGGATCTATGTTAAGTACCGTTTGGGTTACATAAACTATGCAAGTTTCATGTTGAAATAGGCTATATGATAAAATGTTAAAATTGAACATTTTGGTGAATATACAACATGTTAGTTTTGTGGTTGACATTATGCAAAGTTAAACATGTTTAAACCCAAGTTTGTATAAGTCTAAATATGCCATTTTATGTGACACCTATTTGGTTAGACCCTTATTTCAATGTAAATTCACATATACGTAAAATTGATTTAGGCTATGTTGTAATTTCACATATATGTATATTGACTATTTTGCAAGATCACATCTATGACATTCATGTTGGCTATTTTGCAAGTTCACACCTATGATGTTCATATTGATTATGCAAAAAATGCCAAGTTTACACCTATGTTATGTTTATGTTTATGAATTCCCTTATGCCTATTTGTGTGCGCTAAATTAGGCTAAGTTTTTAGCCTAATATCAGATGTTAAAAACTATGCGAACGAAAATTAGGCTAAGATTGTTAGCCTAATGTTTAAACGGGGTAACGTTGGGAATATTAGAAAACTTGTCATAAAAATATATGAAATTGGCATGTTTGTCACATGCCAAAATTGGTGGCATTTAAACGGTATAAATTCTTTATACCAAAAAGGTTAAACTTGGAAAGTGGGCCACAGCATTTAATTGTTGAAAAATTTACATATATTAAGTGATAAAGACAAATATGTAAATTTAGAAAATACGAATATGCTTAACACGAGGTTGGATTGAATTGTGATATAAATCTGCCCGGACCCGCCCGGCTGTCCAGTAGTCACAACAATACCTATCCAATGTGGGTGTTTAAGCATTGAGCCCAATAAGGACCCGAGGTTAGACTGAGTTACGGTGTAAATCTGCCCGGAACCGACCGGCACATCCAGTAAACGTAACAATATCTGTCTAATGTGAGTGGTCGGTGCTTTAAAAGGCTAAGGACAGATGGTAGGGTTAAGTTAACTAAAACACTTAACCAATTCAACATGTTAATGAAATTGATAGGTGGGGTTAGGTAAATACAGACACTTGACCACTTAGAATGTTTGAGTAGAAAACCCTAGTAAAGGGGACCCATTTCAGCAGTAACCCAATTAGGTATCACGGTACCCTGAAACTAGGCAGGGTGGGGCACGATTACTGGGCTAATTGTAAGCGGTCAAAGTGATGGCGGTGGGTGCAACAGTGTGGGTTCTAACGGGGTGCGGGCGTGCACGCACTTCGGAGCAGACAAACAGGGCACTGGGGGCACCAGTAGTATAACCTATGCATTCTAAGGTCTGTGTCGGGTCGCCACAATGGGATTTGATACACCCCATGGTGGGGCCAGCATACGTATCTACAATTTCTGGGGGCCGTAAGACAGATGATTATGCGAGTAGGAGCCGATCTTTAAAGTAAGGGGATCACTTTACCCTCAGCATAGGGTGCATCTTTAGAAACGGGATCACTTCACCCTTAGCATGGGGTGACAGTTAAGATAATACAAGTAGGTGCAGAGATAGTGTGGGGTGCGATAGTATATTCGTTTCAGAACTACCTTATCTAGTTTCTGACACTTTCTTGTTCCAGTTTATACCTATCATTCCCTTATTCTTATTTTCATACTGAAGAGTCACTAGACTTACCAGGCTTTATGTCTGACCCTATTTTCTTTCATCTTCTTTTCTTCCGTCCCCCCCCCCCCCCCCGGTCCATAGGGAGGAAATAGCTCAGCTTAGTCAGATTCTCTAAAAGCCTCAAGATAGTTGATGTACGGTTTGGAGTCTCTTTCCTTGGCTATGGCTGTTGGTCACACTTTATGGGGATTTATGCAGTTTTTAACATGTTTTATGCTTCTTTATTTATAAACCAAGACAGAAATGATGTTGTAATGTTTTGGAAGTTGTTATGAGACAATTATGGAAATGTGTTGTATGAACAAGTATTTTATGAAATAAAAGTCTGATGTTTTCCGCTGCTTATATATATGTGTGTGTTTATATCTGTCTTGTGTTTTATCTGTGACTTTTACTTACAAACCTCCACCAAAGTTAAGGCAGTCCCTTGTGAGTGACCTTAATGGAGGGATGGGTGTTTCACAACCCCTCACTAATATGCACAGAACCATATCTATTGGTGTCATGGTCGTCTTATCCCTCTCTGCCCGGCTTATGCACGCACATGGCCTGGCCGGTTTGCGCCGCCCACACCGTCCTTCACGTTTGGATCTCTTACAATCAGTCAGTAAGCGTGTCCCCTCTCCGCCTAGTATGGAGTATTTTATTTGATACTTACTACGGGTTACTGACTAAAATGGGTCCCGCACAATATGATACAAGCTCTCCCCTTTGTCTTGTATCCCCCACTAGGTTTTTCACTGACTATATATACCACAAGGTGTCTTTAATTACACAGCCCTATTCAATTATGCTTACCCTAAAAGGTGTCTTTAATTACATAACTTTTATATTTTCCTCCGATTATGTATATCACTAGGTGTCTTTTATTACATAACCTTATCGGGTTAAGTTTGTGGGCCTATATGTAAATATTACTCACCCGCTCCAGATTTGCTTAACCCATCCACTATCCTATCAATTTACTTAACCCTAACTTTAGTTCACAATCATACAATCCCTATGGATTATATTTGGTTAAGTAGTCCAATTCATTACCATGTCCATTTATGGTTCATAATGGGCTAGACCTCCCACATTAGGCCTACAACGTGTGGATGCTGGATATGCTGGTCGAGTCCGGGTAGTCTTATTCCACAGTTGTGCCTAACCTCGTGTCTTAGACCGATTCGTATTTGCGCACTTAGACCTCCCAGATTATGTCCAACATTATTGGCTGCTAGATATGCCGGTCGGGTCCGGGCAGACTTCCACCACTAATGCAACCTAACCTCGTGTCATAAGTGCCCTTACAATTCCTAATTGTAATTACTAGATATCCCATTATTAACAAATTAATTAATCAATTAATTAAACTTTTCCCTTTATAGGTATTAATTCCCACTCTACCCAATAATTCGAATTATATGTCTAATAATGTTCATATTCAAATTATGCCAATATTAACCCTTTTCCCCTCGTTCCCTAACTAGCGCACTCATAAATTGGTGGCATGCCTAGGCTAGACAATAGCCTAGTCATAAACGACAATAGGGAAAATAATGGGAATATAACCAAAGTGATCATTTTAACATAACTTGGAATAAACATAAACTAGCATGGTGATAAGGTGGACATATAAGCATAAAACTGATGAACTTGTGGTAATTACTAGTACTACATAACTATGATGTCATAGTGAGCATAATGAGATCTTAATTAACCATTTAGGAGTCCAACTATTTATATCTAACATAATTATAATATGGTCATAGAAACAAATCTTACATAATTAGGATGACATAGTAACATGTTTAGATCTAAATATGGATTCACATGTCCAATTTACAACATATCAAAATTGATGGTCAATATGATAGGTGAAAGGTGATTTACATAAAGAATTGGATCTAACCAATATTGTAACTATCCAAATTAACAGATTTACATTAACCACAATATAGTTACAATTCAAGATCCACAAAGGCGACATAATAGAATAACCACAACTGCATTGGATCTAGAGAAATAGATCTATCATGACATAGTATAAGATTTAACAATAGCATAGATTCATAGTTTACAACATATCCAAATCATAGTCTTTCATGATTTACTTTTAAATATTCAAATCTAGAAGTAACTAGAAACTCATTGCGTTAGGATTAGAAAGGAGAAAGAATGGATCTTGAATCTCTAGATTTGATTTGCAAAACTGATAGTTGTTTGAAGAAAACGGATTCGTCCCAGTTCGCACACCGGCAAGTTTTGGCTTTCATGATTTCCAATGAAGAAAATAGGGGAATTGTACACATATATATATCTGCCAGGCCCCGGAAACCGAACGCCACATCAGCCCTAGGGGTGTCAACACCCCTGTGGGTGGGTCGACCCATAGGTCGACACCCCTTAAGGGGTGTCGACCAAGGTGTCGACACCCCTCTAGGGGGGTCGACCCCCTAGAGCGGGAAATTTGCCGCCTTGATGAATTTTTGATTTTCAAACTATTCTGGATAGGGTCTGACTCATATCTGACTCATACGAGACTCATATGTGTATATATGTTCTTTCTGCGCTTATACAAACTTGTGTCCGTTTTACGCAAACCAAATGTCTATCTTGACCAGAATTTCGAGACTGACGCAATGGCGTAGTCCATTTCCCTTATTTCTGAATATTAAATTAATTTTTATTTAATTTATCCTCTTCAGTGTTAACAAAATTACGGGGTGTTACGTTCCCCTCTACTTAAAGGATTTCGTCCCTAAAATCTCCAAGTTGTGAAGAATGCATATCCTACCATCCATCATCCATTTACTCATCCATCAATAACTAGCATCCATTGTCCTTAAGGATTTCTAATGCTTACATGAATACATGCAAAGGTGTGTGTATATGTTCCAATACTAATGGGAAGATAAGCCGGTCTACTAATTCAGTTGACCTCCTTAATGCAATGTTTGTTAGTGCCATGAACCCAATATGTATGCAAATAATCCTATTATCACATGCAAGCTCTATATGTGTGCACACTCATTTGTCCAAGTGCAACATCCATATGCTAACTCATCCATTTTCATCCAAAAAGAAAAGAAAATGCACACACATCCATATGTAGTATGAGAGTGATTGAGCGTATATAGTACCTAATGTGTGTGTATATGCGTCCACAGGAAACCAGTAGCAAACACTTGCATCCACTTGCATCCATCAAACAAAACATGTCTCAAACACATGTTTACATCCATAGGATTCCTATCTAAAGGTCGAAAAATACAATGGATAAGATATACTCAAGTGATAGAAATAAGTACTGATAAAATATTGAAAAACGAGTTAAGAACATACCCGCGAAAAGGAAAGGGTACGAAGCACGAATCTTGTCTTCGGTCTCCCAAGTCGCATCTTCTGGGTTGTCTTCCCATTAAACCTTTAGCAACTTGAGCTCTTTATTGTGTATCTTCTTAACTTCTGATCCTAGAATACGGGTAGGAACTCACCTGACTGTCGCCTCCCGTTCCATTTGGACTTCTTCCAACACACTCGGCTCAACAATTACTGTAGTGTCATGGAGGCATTCCGTAGATGGGAAACGTAGAAAACATCATGAACACCGAACAGATTTTCTGGGAGCTTTACTCTATAGGCCATTTGGCCAATCCTTTTGGTTATGGGGAATGGTCCCACAAACCTAGGTGCCAACTTCCCTACCGACCCGAAGCGAACCGCATTCCTCAAAGGTGATACTTTGATATAAACTAAGTCTCCCACTTCAAATTCGATGTCAGTCCTTCTCTTGTCTGCATAGCACTTCTGCCTATCTTGAGCTGTCTTCATCTGTCGTTGAATGAGGTCAATCTTTTCGGACGTTTCTCTAACCATATCTGGTCCAAGTAATAATCATTCGGTAGATTCCCACCAACAAGTTGGTGATCTACAGGGTCGTCCGTACAATGCTTCGAAGGGTGCCAAGCCGATGCTGGTCTGATAGCTGTTGTTTAGGCAAACTCTACAAAAGGAAGATGCTCTTCCCAAGTCCCTCCGAAGTCTAGGATACACAGCCTCAAAAGATCTTCAAGAATCCTATTCACCCTCTCCGTTTGTCCATCGGTCTGAGGATGATAAGTGGTGCTCAAACACAATTGTGTACCTAATGCTTCTTGCAAGCTCCTCCAAAATTCACTGGTAAAGATGGGGTCACGATCGCTTATGATGATGGAGGGCACCCCATGAAGACGAATTATTTCACAAACATAAATTGTTGCCAACCATGATGTTGTCCTCTTGCTCTTAACTGGAATAAAGTGAGCGCTCTTAGTGAGTCTATCTACCACAATCCAGATACCGGTCTTGCCTTTCTTCGATCTAGGCAAACCGTCTATGAAATCCATAGAGACGCTCTCCCATTTCCACTGAGGAACATCCAAAGGATGAAGTAAACCATCGAGCTTCCTTTGCTCATCTTTGACTTGCTGGCAAACTAAACATAAAAAATAAATTCAGCCACATCTTTCTTCATCCCAGCCCAAAAGAAAACCCTCTTCATGTCTCTGGACATCTAATCACCGCCTGGATGAATGGTCATCTTAGAATGGTGGGCTTCTTCTAGGACTGCCTTTATCAAGTTTCCAGTTTGAGGAACACAGAGCCTTCCATCTCGTCGCAACCACCCCTTTTCATCTATGGCATATCTACTGAGGTGACTAGAAGTCTCCCCTCTTCTGAGCCTTCCCATGATGTCTAAAATCTGTGGGTCACCTTGTTGCGAAGCTCCTATTTGATCCATAAGAGTTGGCCGTATGTCCAAGGATGCAAATAAATCAGGCAAAATCTCGATGGAGGGTCTAAAATAAAAAGTTAATATAAACTCCAAGCTCTTCCTCTCCACAAACATAGGACTCAAGGCCATCCTCTGCCTACTTAGTGCGTATTCCACCACGTTACCCTTGCCAGGGGTATAAGAAATCTCCAAATCATAAGAAGCTAGTAACTCCATCCGCCGTTGTTGCCTTAAATTGAGGTCTTTCTACGAGAACAGATACTTGAGAGATTTATGATCGGTGTATAACCCGAACTTCTCTCCAAGTAAATAATGACGCCACGTTTTTAATGCGAATACTATGGCAGCTAGTTCTAGATCATGGGTGGGGTAGTTCTTTCCATGAACTCTCAACTGTCTACCCCCATAACATACTACTCTCCCTTCTTGCATTAGAACCGTACCAAGCCCTGTTCCACACGCATTAGTGTAAACAGTAAACACTTTACTCCCGTCAGGCAAAGTCAAGACCGGGGCTATTGTCAGAGCCCTCTTCAGTCGTTGGAAAGCAACATCAAAGTCTATATCCCATGAAAATGCCAAGCTCTTCTTCGTCAGCCTGGTGAGTGGGGTTGATATCTTTGCGAAGTCCTTAATGAACTTCCTATAGTAATAGGTAAACCCAAGAAAGCTTCTAACCTCGGTTGCATTTTTAGGAATCTGCCAATCATGCACTACAACCACCTTCGTGGGTTCTACAGCTATCCCTTCTTTGGAGACCACATGCCCTAAGAATCTCACCTCTTTTCTCCAAAAATGGCATTTAGAGAACTTCGCCTTAAGCTGATGGTCACGGAGAGTTTTCAAAACTTCTCTCAAATGTTGGGCATGCTCTTCTTCGCTTTTGGAGAAGATCAAAATATCATCAACAAAGACAACAACAAATTTATTTAGGGACTCCCGAAACACCCTACTCATCAGATCGACAAAATAGGCGGGTGCATTCGTCAGCCCAAAAGGCATCACTAGCCATTCAAAGAAACCGTCTGGAGTTCTAAAAGCAGTCTTATCTATGCTATCCTCAGCCACCCTCAACTGATGAAACCCCGTGGCCAAGTCTAACTGAGAAAATACCGAGGCAGCAACAAGCTGATCAAATAAATCATCAATCCTCGTGAGCGGATGCTTATTCTTCTTGGTGAGTTTATTAAACTCCCCATAGTCAACACACAAACGAAGTGAACCATCCGCCTTAGTCGCGAATACTATTGGCGCACCCCATTCAGATATGCTTCGTCTAATAAACCCTTTCTCAAGCAGCTCCCCTACTTGCTTTCTCAGCTCCCTCCTTTCCCTCAGAGCCACGTGGCGCATGGTAATGCAGCTGGCTTTGCATTGTCCACCAAATATATACGAAAGTCGATCTCGCGCCTTGGAGGTAAACCCTAAACCTCATCAAAAACATCGGCATAATTTCGGACTACTGGAACAAATTGCAAGTCATCTATAGATGCATCAAGAGACTCTAGGAAGCTAAGCATAACAGACCCTTGAGGGTCACAAGAAATCTTGAGGGTCCTCCCATGGCAAGTCACAAGCCTAACGACCCTCTTCTCACAATCCAGAATGGCACCATAAATGGTAAGCCAATCCATTCCTAGAATCAACCCATAGCCCATAAACCCGAGCACATACGCGTCGTATTCAAACTCGACGCCTAACACAGATATTTTCAAACCTCGACAAATCATAGATAAATGAGCTGAACCACCAATGGGGTTTGAAACAACTACGGGATCCACTATCATACTAGTAATTAAGTGCAGAGATACAACTACAGAACTTGATATAAATGAATGTGAAGCGCCAGAATCAAAAAGTGTTCTAATAGGATGGTTTGAAAGAGAAATTAAACCTTCCATGGAAATTTTTCTACCTCTATCTGGAGCATTGATCGCGAGAGCATGCATCTTCCCTCCAGAAGTCCCTGTCCTTTGACCCTGTCCTGTAATCCCTGTTTCTTCGGACACTCTCTAGTAAAGTGTCCGACCTCCCCACAGTGGTAGCAAGAGTTCTTCCTTATTCGAGCGCTAAGAACCTCTCCATCTGCATGCTTCTCTCAGCTTAGGAGAGAAATTTCATTTCGAACCTCTATCTAAAATCTTCCCAAGTTTTCACTAGACGTCCAACTTAGGTGACTTCCCACCAAAATGAGGCTTCGTCTTTCAGTAGCCAAGCGACTAGCTGAACCTTCTTTCTATCCTCTACTTCAAAGATTACAAACAAGTCCTCGGTCTCCTTAAGCCAATTCTGCGCTTCTACGAATGTCTCATTCCCATGGAATGGCTTCCCTCCTATAGCACGGAAGTCTTTGCAGATATTGGCAAAGTTATCTGCTGTTGGAGGGGGGAGGAGGAGGAATGACTGGTGCAGCTGGGGGAGGAACATTTCCTTAGCCTTCGGCAGGCGCCGTGGCCTTCAAATACCTACGGAACCACCTAGGTATCGTGACGCCCTCTGGGATATTAGGAATGTTTTGTTCCCCAGACATGCTGAAAAGAAAAAGGAAGTAATTTAGACGAAGGACCGAAGGACATTACATATGTTTTTTTGGGGTATGTTTTTCAAAACAGACTTTTCTTTTTGAAAATACATTCTTTTAAAATCTTTTTCAAAATAATTTTCAAAAACTTTATCCAATCGGGTAAACTTCAGCTCTGATACCAAGTGTGACGTCCCACGTCCGTTAATGTCACTCCCAAAGGGAATGCGTTAAGTTTCGTGAAGCGTTATAGGCAAACAGACACAGAATTTTACAAGACAGACATAAATAAGATAGCAGCGGAAATTTAAATTTTTATTTCAAACACAAATCATACAACGTGGTTCGAAATACCATAAGTCTCAAAAACCATTACAACATAACTTCTGTCCTTTAACATCAGAGTACATAAATACTTAAAAGAAAATATAATTCCCCAAATAAAAGAGACAAAGCCATAGTAGAGATAAAAACTTGAGCCATAATTCGAAAGCAGCTCTAGCAAGATGATATCTGAGTCCTGATTAAGCCTGAGTGTTTCCTCCCTGAGAACCAGTGGGAAGGATGGAAGAAAGAAGAGGAAACAAGAGGGTCAGACATAAAGTCTGGCGAGTCTAGTGACTTTTAGCAATAAATAAATAAAAGCAATATGATATGCATATAAAGTGGATAATAGAGATCACTACATAATTGACAAGTGTGGCAAGGTAGACAGGATAAGTTGTATGTGCTTCCCTAATGATTACTCTGCACTATTATTAGTACAACCAGAATGAGATGATCCCTTCTATTATAAGGTGGTAGACTTAGGGCATACGTCCAAATGTACCCTAACCGCAACACTAATCAATCGGCTCCCTACTCCATAAATACTCTGTGGCATCCCCACAGTAGGATGTATCACGTCCTACAGTGGAAACCCCTCACTGATATGCATTGCCCCATATCTACTGGTGTCACGGTCGTCTCATCCCCCTCTTCCCGGCTCATGCACGCACATGGCCCAGTCGGTTTGCATCGCCCATACTGTCCTTCACGTATGGATCTCTTATAGTCAGTAAGTGTGTCCCCTCTCCGCCTAGTATGGAGTATTTTATTTGATACTTACTCCGGGTTACTAACTGAAATGGGTCCCACACAAGATGGTGCAAGCTCTCCCCTTTGTCTTGTATCCCCAACTAGGTTTTTCATTAACTATGTATACCACTAGTTGTCTTTAATTACATAGCCCTATTCAGTTATGCTTACCCTAAAAGTTGTCTTTAATTACATAACATTTACATTTTCCTCCGGTTATTTATACCACAGGGTGTCTTTAATTACATAACCTTATCGGGTTAAGTTTGTGGGTCTATATGTAAATATTACCCACCCCCTCCAGATTTGCTTGACCCATCCACTATCCTATCAATTTACTTAACCCTAACTTTAGTTCGCAATCATACAGTCCCTATGGATTAGATTTGGTTAAGTAGTCCAATTCATTACCATGTCCATTTATGGTTCATAATGGGCTAGACCTCCCATATTAGGCCTACAACGTGTGGATGTTGGCTATGCTAGTCGGGTCCAAGCAGTCTTATTCCACAGTTGGGCCTAACCTCGTGTCTTAGCCAGATTCATATTTTCTCACTTAGACCTCCCACATTAGGTTCAACATTAGTGGCTGCTGGATATGTCGGTCTGGTCCGGGCAGACTTCCACCACTAATGCAACGTAACCTCGTGTCATAAGTGCCATTACAATTCCTAATTGTAATTACTGGACATTCCATTATTAATTAATCAATTAATTAAACCTTTCCTTTTATAGGTATTAATGCCCACTCTACCCAATAATTCGAATTATATGTCCAAAAATGTTCATATTCAAATTATGCCAATATTAACCCTTTTTCCCCCGTTCCCTAACTAGCGCACTCATAAATTGGCGGCATGCCTAGGCTAGACAATAGCCTAGACATAAATGACAAAAGGGAAAATAATGGGAATATAACCAAAGTGATCATTTTAACATAAATTGGCATAAACATAAACTAGCATGGTGATAAGGTGGACATATAAGCATAAAACTAATGAACTTGTGGCAGTTACTAGTTCTACATAACTATCACGTCATAACGAGATATTAATTGACCATTTAGGTGTCCAACTATTTAGATCCAACATAATTACAATATGGTCACAAAAACAGATCTAACATAATTAGGATGACATGGTAACATGTTTAGATCTAATTATGGATTCACATGTCCAATTTACAACATATCTAAATTGACCACAATATGATAGGTGAAAGGTGATTTACATGAAGAATTGGATCTAAACAATATTGTAACTGTCCAAATTAACAGATTTACATTAACCACAATATCGTTACAATTCAAGATAATAAAGGCGGCATAATAGAATAACCACAATTGCATTGGATCTAGAGAAGTAGATCTATCATGACATAGTATAAGATTTAACAATAGCATAGATTCATAGTTTACAACATATCCAAATCACAGTCTTTCATGATTTACTTTTAAATATTCAAATCTAAAAGTAACTAGAAACCCACTACGTTAGGATTAGAAAGGAGAAAGAATGGATCTTGAATCTCTAGATTTGATTTGCAAAACTGATAGTTGTTTGAAGAAAATGGATGCATCTCAGTTCACACCGGCAGCATTTGGCTTCCATGATATCCGATGAAGAAAATAGGGGAATTGGACACATATATATAGCTGCCAAGCCCCTTGAAAACAAGTGCCACATCAGCCCTGGGGGTGTCGACACCCCTGTGTGTAGGTCGACCCATAGGTCGACACCCCTTAAGGGGGGTCGATCCCGGTGTCGACACCCCTCTAGGGGGGTCGACCCGCTAGAGCGGGAAATTTGCCGCCTTGACGAATTTTTGATTTTCAAACTGTTCTGGATAGGGTCTGACTCATTTCTGACTCATACGTGACTCATATGTGCGTATATGTTCTTTCTGTGTGTATACAAACTTAAAACCCTCATAACTTCTTCATACATTGTCTGTTTTACGCAAACCAAATGTCTATCTTGACCAGAATTTCGAGACGGAGGCAATGGCGCAGTCCGTTTCCCTTAATTCTGAATATTAAATTAATTATTATTTAATTTATCCTCTTTAATGTTAACAAAATTACAGGGTGTTACAACTCTGATTATATTTAGTTGTTTTCTTCTCCTTCTTCTATTCTAATTTCTTTCTTTCTATTTCTCACCCTCTAACTTCTTTCTATTAACGATCAGGCATTTCCGATAATTGAATAGTCGACATTGGTATTTGTGTTGATTTTCGGGGTCGAAAATCCTTGGGTCGTTACACTTCCTAATCTCGGTAGTCCATCCATGGATGTTGAATCCTATTTTCAAACTGGGATACCTAATGGTTACAATAAAATACTAGGCTTTTGATGTTCGGCTTTTACCTACTAGCAATTTAAACATTGCTTCACAAATGAGCCAACATCCTTCTTCATGCCCTTCCAGAAGAAGTTTCTCTTCGTATTGTAGTACACTTTGGTTCTTCCGAGATGTATTATGAACTAAAAATGATGCCACACTCTAAGAATTTCTTTTCTCAGATCTCCAACCTTTGGAACACACAACCTTTCATTCCTCCATAACCAATTATTCCGCTTAAGAGTGAATTTTCCAAGGCTATTTTCTTTCATTCTGCCTCTGAGCTCTATGATCCATTCGACTAGCAAAAGATCCTATTCTTGCCTAGATGCAATCTTCTCAATCAAAGCTAATCGAGCCTCTAAGCACAACACCATTGTTATACTTTCACTAGAACTTGTTATCGACCTAACCCTCACATTACACGTAACCAAGCCATTTAAGTCTTTCCATTCACTCATCATAGACGACACCATCCATGTTTTCTAATAAGGGCACCAACAATCGATTTCCTTGCCCAGGATTATATTCTATGCCGAAGTCATAAGTCATCAAGAACTCCAACCAACTTTACTGTTGCATATTCGATTCCTTTTGAAAAACAAATATCTCAAAGACTTATGGTCCATAAACAACTTGAGCCTTTCACCAATAGATAATGCCTTCAAATCTTTGATGAAAAGAGAACAACGGCTAACTCAAGGTCATGAGATGGGTCTTGGACTTCATGAGATCTTAGATATTGGGAAGCATAAGAAATAACCGTCCCCTTCTGCATAAGAAGAACACTTGGTCCTATTCCATAAGAATCAGTATAAACAACTAAACCTTTGTTTCCCACTGGCACACTAACACATGAGCATTAGTCAATAAGTGTTTCCAACTCTGAAATGCTTCCTCACACTTATCTGACCAACAAAATTGGCATTCTTCCCATTTAGCTTAGTGAGCGATGTCATTATCTGTAAAATGTCGTTAATTATCCTTCGATACTGTCCGACCAACCCCAGAAAGCTTTGTATCTCCACAACACTTCTAGGCATCTTCCAACTAACGATAGCCTCAATCTTAGCTGGATATATCGATAGTCCTTCTCATGAAACCACGTGACTAAGGAACTTCACTTTTTTTACAAAACCAACAAATAGAAAACTTTCCATTCAACTGGTGCGTCTGCAAGTTTCTAGCACTATCCAAAGGTGAGTCCCATGCTCTTTTGCATCCTCTGAATATACCAATATATCATTAATGAAAACCAACACAAATCTGTCAAAGTGTTCCCGAAGTACTCAGACCATCAAATCCACGATGAAAGCTAGCACATTAATCAATCCAAATGACATACCAATCCATTTATATGATCCATATTTGGTATGAAACGTTGTCAACGGGACACTCTCTTCTGCTACCCTTAGATGGTGAAACCCATTAGCCAAATCCAATTGAGAAAACTCTTTGTCTCCACTCAACTATTCAAACAAATCATCAATACGAGGCAAGGGATACTAATTCTTCACTCTCTTCTCTAGAGATTCCAGTAATCAACACATATTCTTAACGATCTATAACACCCCACGTCCATTAATGTCACTCACTAAGGGAATGCATTAACTTTCATGGAGAATTATAAGAGTATAGAACATAACATCACAAGACAGATATATAAATGGTACTTAAAAATTCAAAATTTATTCATTTCAGCGGAAAATAAAAATGGTTACAATACCAAAACCATATAATAAAGCCAAGTACACAAATATCCATCTTGAACAAAATTATTACTAAAGTACATAAAAGCAAAACCATAATCACACTCCAAATAGCCATAATGAAAAAGAGATAAAGCTGAGCATTACTTTCAACACTTCCAAGCACTTCAAGAAGAAATAATTCCGAGTCAAGCTTCACAAATCCAACCCTGAGGACCTTGGGGGGGGAGAAAGAAAAGAGGCGAAACAAAAAGGGTCAGACATAAAGTTTGGCGAGTCCAGTGACTTTAACAATATAATCAGTAAAGTAATAGGATAAGAACATAAACTGGATATAAGAGATGACTGTAACATAAGCATATATGAAAAGATAAGCAAGATAGAACATCGACTGCACTCCTAACCACTATAAGATAGGCTCTGCACCGTACTAACATACTAGTTACATACTAAAAGATGATCCCTCTTAAACAAATATAATGATGGTAGTTTCATGTACTTCTAGTTACTATCATAGGTGCCAACTTGCTCCTATCCCCACTAGTTGTACCCACTACCCTTCCCATTCGATCGGCTCCCTAACCTCGTAGATACCTGTGCTGGTCCCACAATAGGGTGTATCACTCGCTAAGGTGGCAACCCCGATACTACTGAAATGCACAGCTTATACCTACATGATGCAACAACGTCTTACCTACCAGCCCGAACCAACGCACGCACATGACTCCGTTGGACTAGCACTGCCATCGCTAACTCTTTATTGACCTCTTACAATCAACCCTAGTAAGCGTGTCCCTATCCTCGACCTAGTTCGAGCTCATGTAGATACTAAAATGGGTTACTAGTTGAAAAGGGTCCGCACACTTGATACAAGCTTCCCTCCTAAGCTTGATCCCCACTAGAATTCCCACTTAACCCCTTTCTATCCCCATGTCTTATCACATGTCTCATCTTGGTTAAGTGCTTTAATTATGTTTTACATGCTACCCATGTTGCCCACTTAACCCTTTATTATTCCAATGTCTTACCACATGTCTTATCTTGGTTAAGTGTTCATTAATTCATTATAACTGTAATCTTGCAGGACCTCCAACATTAGATTACCGTTTGCGGTTACTGGATATGTCTGGCGATTCCGGCAGGCTTATACCGCAATCTGAATCTAACCTCGTGTCTTTGCATTATTACGCATCTAATTTCTGCCTTTGACCTATCACATTAGATTACCATTTGCGGTTGCTGGATATGCCGAGTGGTTCCACGCAGGCTTATACAGCAATCCAAATCTAACCTCGTGTCTTAGGCGTTCATTTTTACTTTCTTCATGCAAGTCCCAATTTTAAATCTTGGATTATAATATATTCCAATTACCCATAATTTCCAATCTAAATTATGTTTATAATTTTAATCCAAATTATGCCCATAATCTCATGTGTACAAGTTATACCAAAAATTATGCCCAAACCAATTTCCATAGCTATCAACAATTTAAGGAAAATCTCATTTTAGTACATATTTCCCAACTTTTCCCAATCATTCCAACGTTAATCGTACGTAAATCTCAACGCAATATGCTTAGGCTCGAAGTTAGCCTAATCTCAAAAGGAAAAAGGAAAAGAAGAAGGGAAGAGAATCAAAACATCAAAATTGGCATAAACATATAAATAGGCATGTGAAATGAATAACGACAAAATAGATTAGATAGGCATATGATAATAGCAATTGGGTATGAATCTGAAGGATAACAAATTACAAAACTTGATATGATTCATCTTATTTACAGGCATATACATTAAATCCAATTTACAATCCTATCACAATTACTTATTTAATTATATATGAGGGTGACATAAACTCACAGCGATAGGATCCTTAGAAAAGAGAATTAGGCGTTGTTGTAGCAAATGTGATCTTGAATAACCTCTTCTTTGATTTTTGAAGAAGAAAAGCTAAATTAATTTATGTTGGAGCAGCAGCATGGAGGCACCATGGATTAGGGTTGAAGAGATTAGGGTTAGGTGTTTATTTGTAGATGTGTTAGGTGAATTAGGACCTTTATATTAGATTAGAGACCATCAGGACCACTCAGGTTAAAAAGACACGTCATTGGGGAACTGTCCAGAATTCTCCAGATCTGGGCTCGGCATGGGCGAACTTCCCAGGTGCGCCAGTGCATTTTTGTTCTGGCTCACTTCACAAGTGCGCCAGTTATTCTGGCCCATTTCCTGATTGTTCTGCCAAACTTCTATCGTCCATAACCTTCATACGTTATCCGTGTTACGCAAACTCGGACTCTATCTCAAGCAAAATTCCGAGACGAACGCAATGGCGTAACCTGTTTCACTTAATTCTTATTCTAAAAATTATGTATTCTTTAATTATCCCTTATGTCATGTTTTAGAATTACGGGGTGTTACATTCCTACTTAAAGGATTTCGCCCCCGAAATCTCGAAGTTGAAAGGAATGTATGTCCTACCATCCATCATCCATCTACTCATCCATCAATCACGGGCGTCCATTGTCCTTAAAAGATTTCTAATGCTTTCATGAACATATGCAAAGTGTGTGTATATCTCCTTATCGTAATGCAAAATCAGGCGGTCTACTGATTCAGTTGACCTCCTTAATGCAAAACATTATAGTGCCATGCGTCCATTATGTATGCAAAAGAATCCTAATGATGCATATCATTTCTATATGAGTGCACAACCATTCATCCAAATGCAACATCCATATGACAACACATTCAATATACATCCATTAATTTAAATATGCACACTCATCCATATGCAATATGAAAGTGATTGAGCCGATCTAGTGAATAATGTGTGTGTAAATGCATCCGCGAGCAACCACTAGCAAACATTTACATCCACTTGCATCCACCAAAAATAACATGTCTCAAACACATGTTTACAACCATAGCATTTTCTACCTAAAGGTCGAAGATATAATCGAGAGGATACACTAAACGATAGAACAAGTATAAACAAAGCGGTTGATAAAGGAGAAGTTAAGAACATACCCTCAAAAAGGAAAGGGTACGACGCACGTATCTTGTCTTTCGTTTCCCAAGTCGTGTCTCCTTGATCATCTCCCCATTAGACTTTAACCAACTTGACCTCTCGGTTGCATAATTTCTTGACGTCCGATCCAAGGATGCATGTAGGAACTCGTCTAACCATGGCATCTCGCTCTAGTTCCACTTCTCTAAGCATGCTTGGCTCTACTACTTCCGCGGTACCATGTAAACACTTCCTCAAATGCGACACGTGAAATACGTCATGAACACCACTAAGCTTCTCAGGCAACTTCATTATGTAGGCCATCTGTCCAATTCTTTCTGTAATGGGGAATGGCCCTACGAATCTTGGTGCCAATTTCCCTATAGATCCAAAACGAACTACATTCCTCAATGGTGATACTTTAATAAAAACTATGTCTCCAACATTGAACTCAAGATCGGTTCGTCTCTTATCAGCATATGACTTTTGCCATTCTTGTGCCGTCTTCATGCGTCTTCGAATCAAGTCTATCTTCTCCGAGGTTTCCCTAACCATCTCGCGCCCAAGCAAAATCTTATCCATAGATTCCCACCAACAAGTCGGTGATCAGCAAGGTCGTCCATATAAAGCTTCAAAAGGTGCCATGCCAATACTAGTCTGATAGTTGTTGTTGTAGGCGAACTCTACCAATGGAAGGTGTTCTTCATGTCCCTCCAAAATCCAAGATGCATAAAGTGAAAAGGTCTTCTAGAATCCTATTCACTCTTTCTGTTTGGTCGTCCGTCTGAGGGTGATAAGCGGTGCTCAAACACAATTGTGTTCCTACTGAAACACCCCACCTCCGTTAGGGTCACTCTCAAAGGGAATGCCCTAATTTTGGTGGAGGTTTATAAGTACAAGTCACAGATATACAAGACAGATATAAGAACACATATTTGTAAACAGCGGAAGAACAACAAACTTTTATTTCATAGAGTCAAATACGTGTTACAACAACATCCTTTCCAAAAACATAGCATAACATTTTCATAATCTGTCTTGAGTACATGATTTAAAGAAGCATAAATAAAACGTAGACAAACTGCCAAAGCCCCATGGTGGATTGTCCAAAGCCATAGTTCAAAACAGGAAAGTCCAAGCAATACATTTCTCTTCTTCAAGCTGGATGTTGAGGTAGGTCAAGCTGATGTGTTTCCTCCCTGAGGACCTGGGGGGGGGGGGGGGGAACGGAAGAAAGAAGACGAAAGAAAAATAGAGTCAGACATAAAGCCTGAGTAAGTCTAGTACTACTTTGTCTATGAATAAAGAACTGGGTATGATAAGTAAAACAGGAAGTGGGCAACATTATAAACTTGGTTAAGTTATCTAGGGTCGAATATACTATCGTACCCCATGTTAATCTCTGAACCCATATACTAGTTTCCAAATTGGCACCCCATAATCAGGGTGATGTGATCCATTCTATGATGATCGGCTCCTACTCGCATAGTTACATGTGTCTTACGGCCCCCGATGTCTGTAGTACCTATGCTGGTCCCACCATGGGGTGTATCAAGTCCCATAGTGGCAACCCGACACAACCTTAGAGTGCACAGGTATGCTACTGGTGTCCAGTGCCTTATTTTTCTGCTCCGGAGTGTGTGCACGCCCGCACTCCGTTAGAACCTACACTGCTACACCACCGCCGTCGCTTTGACCTCTTACAATCAGCCCAGTAATCGTGCCCCACCCTGCCTAGTTTCAGGGTATCCTGATACACCTTTTAGGGTTACTGCTGAAAAGGATCCCCCCGTTACTAGGTTTTCTATCTCTAGCCAACATGCTAAGTTGGTTAAGTGTTTCCTAACCTAACCCCACCAGTCCGTTTAGTTTAGCATGTTCCATTTTGATTAAGTCTTTAGTTCACTTAATCCTAAAAATCCTGACTCAGCCTTAATTGTCTTATTAAGGCCCTGACCTCTCACATTAGACAGGTATTGTTGTGGCTGCCTGTTGCCGGTTGGTTCCGGGCAGTCTTACGCCACAACTCAGTCTAACCTCGGGTCCTTGCTGGGCTCCATGTTTAACCTCCCACATTGGATAGGTATTGTTATGACTACTGGACAGCCGGGCGGTTCCGGGCAGGTTTACATCACAACTCAATCCAACCTCGGGTTAAACACATCGTCTTTTCTACATTTACACATTTTGTCATTCTTCTTTATTTCTTATATGTAAATATTTGCGGCCCATTATTAAGTTAATGGTGTAAAGGTTACACCAATCATGGGCCCAACCCATACTTGAATTTGGGCCCTTCAATTTTATATTTTTATTCATTAATTAATTTTAACCCAACGTTATTTTCCCCCGTTTTACACGTCCGTTTATATATATTGGGCTTAGCCTTTTAAAGCCCAATTTAGCCATGCGAAAAGGGGAGGCTTAAAGCGTGATTACATACACAAAGAGGGGAAGGTGAGCGCATGAACTTGCATATGACGTTGGAAATACATAATAGAAACTGGTGTACTTGCATAGTGGTAACATAGGTGACATGAATCAAAGCATGTGAACTTGTAATTGAGATATCATTATTGACCCATGAACCTATATTTTTACTTAGGCATAATGTCAAACATAAGCATGGCATAAATACTTTTAGCATAAACATGGCATAATGTCAAACATGGCATAAATACTTCTAGCATAAACATGGCATAATGTCAAACATAAGCATGGCATAAATACTTCTAGCATAAACATGGCATAATGTCAAACATAAGCATGGCATAAATACTTCTAGCATAAACATGGCATAATGTCAAACATAAGCATGGCATAAATACTTCTAGCATAAACATGGCATAATGTCAAACATAAGCATGGCATAAATACTTCTAGCATAAACATGGCATAATGTCAAACATAAGCATGGCATAAATACTTCTAGCATAAACATGGCATAATGTCAAACATAAGCATGGCATAAATACTTCTAGCATAAACATGGCATAGGTATAGTTAAATTTGTTCATGGCATAAATATAAACAAGTCATGTTCATAAGGTTTCTACATGTTTACAAAGAGGATACTTTGTTACTAACACAAAAGCATAGTTCAACTTAATTAAATTTAATCACATAACGATGGTATACTTATGCATAAATATTCCTAATCATGGTGTTTGCTTTTAACTTGCAAAAAAGGGATTTTTGTGTCTAACTTAGCCATGTCTCACATATGTCATCATATAATTCTTTTAAACAAGATAGACTTAATCATGAATTTCAATTATGCCCAATATCATTCATAGCCTAGCCATATTCATAAGTTTTGCAAAAGCATGACTTAATACATGGATTATGGTGTCAAAATTCCAACATAGTTTCATATGAACTATAACAACCAAACTTGTCTCAATTACTTGCAAAATGATTTATGCACAAAATAGACATCATGATGGCATAATAACAAAGCCCCAAACTTGCATGAATTTCAATCAACTACATACATGTAGCTTCAACATAGACTACATAATTTGCGCAATATTCCAAACGTATATTTGCATAGAACTACCGCATGTAGTTCTTTATAATTGAATGACATAATTCAGAATATCCAAAAGTATATAGATCGCACAAATACGAATTTCATTGCCACAATTCAAGCATACATATCTACACAATCATTTGTTCATACCAAAGTAATACTCTACTTACAATGGTTGCGGCAAATTCTCTAATTAAGAGATATGATTCCTTTGTTGAATTGATTAGCTTTAGGTTGCTTGAATTGCTTTAGGCTTTAGAACTTTCTCCCTAATCCTCTCTCTCTAGATGGCGGCTACTCTTAGTCGTTCCTCAGCAACATGGCGGCTATGCTCTTAATTTTAATGAATAGATTAGGGTTTAGTCTAGGGTTGTTTATATAGAGGTTAGGAATTGATTAGAACCATTGATGTTGCTAGGTTAGATCGTAGCCATTCATTAGATAGAAAGACCAATTAAAACTTGCCACCTAGCCCTAATGACAAAGCAACCCACAGAAATTCGACCAAACACAGACCAGGCCAGCCAGGAGGGACTGGGTTCGATTTTCAAAAATTAAACTTTAAATTGAGCTGTTTTAGTCTATTTGAATTTTATCTATTGTATACATATATTTTTGCATATATATATATATATATATATTCTCATATATATACATATATTTTCTTTATTTCCTTATATGTACGTTCTTATCCTTTCAAAATTTGAATTTGTATACGTACATGTATTTGCATGCTCAGTTGGCCCTCTCTAAAACAGAGATAAAAATTATGTCGCCGTCGGGGTTCGAACCCCCGACCTCCATGCTACAAATCCAATGCCTTAACCAACTGAGCTACAGAGGCTTTTGTTAATAAGTCTTAGAATAATAATAATTATTGTCCTCTCCTTACTTCTCTTTTTTCATGTTTTGCTGTAATATTTAAATTAAAGATATCTTCTTCATACGTTATCCGTTTTGCGCAAACTCGGACTCTATCTCAAGCAGAATTCCGAGACGAACGCAATGGTGATGTCCGTTTCCCTTAATTTTTCTGTTACAATTTAATTATACTTTAATTTGTTAATTTACTGTTAACGGAAAAATCCGGGGTGTTACATTCTCCCCCACTTAAAAGGATTTCGTCCCCGAAATCTTCAAGTTTAGGAAGAATGTAAATCCTAACATTCAATCATCCATCTACTCATCCATCAAACACGAGCATCCATTGTCCTTAAAAGACTTCTAATGCTTCATGATCATATGCGAAGTGTGTGTGTTCATGAACTTATCTAATGCAAAATCAGGCGGTCTACTGATTCAGTTGACCTCCTTAATGCGAATCATGTAAGTGCCATGTATCCATTATGTATGCAGATTTTTCCTATTCATGATTCTACATGGGTGCACAATCTTTCATACAAATGCAACATCCATATGACAACACATTACAATTCAACCATATACGAGTGCAAACATATATGCATATGCAATATGAAGTGACTGAGCCGATCTAAAACCTAGATTGTGTGTGTATATGCAGCCACGAGCAACTACTAGCAATCACTTGCAACCACTTGCAACCATCATACATAACATGTTTCAATTACATGTTTTCATCCAAAAGGTTTCTATCTAAAAGATAAGGTCGAGGAGATATTCCTAAAAAGATAGATAAAAGCGCAACTTAAGGAAAAAGAAAGATCAAGGACGTACCCTCGAAAAGAAAAGGGTAAGCAGTGCGTATTCTAGCTTCAGTTTCCCAAGTCGCGTCTCCCTCGGCGTCGCTCCACTGAACTTTGACGAGTTTGACTTCGCGGTTGCGTAGCTTCTTCACTTCCGTTCCTAGTATGCGGGTTGGAACTTTTCTTATGGTTGCTTCGCGTTCCACTTCGGCCTCGTCGAGGATATTTGGCTCTACCACTTCAGCAGACTCATGTAGACATTTTCGGAGATGTGAAACGTGAAAAACGTTGTGGACTCCGGCCAATTTCTCGGGTAGCTCTAATCTATAGGTCATTTTCCAAATTTTCTCAATGATAGGAAATGGTCCTACCTAAAGGTATAGTCGAATGATAGAAGCAAGTAAAATTTTGTGCCCATTAGGCAATGTCAAAACTGGAAATCTATGCCACATATATATTGATTAGGAGAAGAACTCTCTAAGCATCAGCCCCGAAGACCGAAATCAACATCAGACTGACACCCAAAGAATTAATCAACCCAACCACCACATATGATTCTAGGAAACTAAGCATGATGGACTCCTTTTATGTCACAAGGGAGTCCCTTCCTAAGTCCAACTATGTTGCCAAATGTACTTACTAAGGTGATTCTTTACAACTCATGCATAAGTGAAATGAACCTTCAGCCTTAGTGGCGAACACTCCTGGAGTGCCCTATTCTGAAATGCTCCACCTAATGAACCCCTTCTCTAGAAGCTCTTTAATCTGTTTACTGAGCTCTTTTCTTTCTCGTGGAGCCATGTGTCTAACGGGCAACGCAACGGGCTTTGCATTATCTACAAGATATATGCGGAAGTCTATTTCCCGCTTCGGAGGCAAGCCCTTCACCTCTTCGAAGACATCCGGATATTCCCGGACCACTCTAACTGATTGCAAATTTTCAACAGAGGCATCTAGCGACTCAAGATAACTAAGCATAACCGCATACGAGGGATTACAAGAAATTTCCAAAGTATTACTGAGCTGGGTTAGGAGCCTAACAACCCTTTTCTCACAATCAAGGATGGCCCCATTACTGGATAGCCAATCCATACCCAAAATCAAACCATACCCCGCAAAGCCAAAAACAAAGGCACTACATTCAAATTCTACACTTAGAATAGAAATTTTCAAATCCAAACAGATCATAGACAAATGAGCTGGGCCCCCAATTGGGTTTGAAACAATTAAGGGGTCCTCTACCATACTAGTTTTTAGGTGTAGAGATTCTACTAAAGCAGACGAGATAAAGGAGTGTGATGCGCCAGAATCAAATAAAGTGCGAACAGGGTGATCATAAAGATAAACTACACTTTCTACAGAAGGGTTTGTACCTCGCTGTTGCAAAGGTGGCGCTTCCAGCACATGAACCTGTGCCCCTGGAGTGGATCCAGACCCCTGCCCCTGCCCTCGTTTCTTTGGGCAGTCCTTAGCTCTGTGGCCTGTCTGACCGCAAGAAAAGCACCCACCATTCTCCTTGGCCTTCTTTTTCCGGCAGTCCTTTACTAAGTGCCCCACTTTGCCACAGAAATTACACGTCCTCTTCTCTTTGTTGCCTTCCCCGCCTTTCTTAAAGTCTGTCTTCTTAGGCTGCAAACCCTCTTTCTTCCCTTGAGAGCTTTCTGCCTTTGCCTCCTTCTTGCCCTTATCCTCCTCATTCAGCAATGCCATTTGCACCAATCTTTCATACGTGGCCCCCATGGGTATATGTGTCATGGCCAAACTGTGTAATGGCTCATTTAACCCTTTGACGAAACGGAGAGCCTTCCTGTGCGGGGTGTTGACTAGGTCAAGCCCAAACCTAGCCAGCTCATCAAACTGATTCACATACTCTCTAACAGTCTTGTCTCCTTGCTTAAGAAATAAGAATTTCTCCAACTGCAAAATTCTTTCCGCATCTGAGAGAAATTTGGTCTCAAACCTTGCCCTAAAGTCCTCCCATGTTTCTACTGGTCTTTCAGCATTAGTGACTTCCCACCAGTAGGAAGCCTCGCCCTTCAATAGCCACACCGCCAATTGTACTTTTTGTCTGTCCTCTACCTCAAAGATGATGAATAGATCCTCAGTTTCCTTCAGCCAATTTCTAGCTGCTACGAAGGACTCAGTTCCATGGAAATCCCTTCCTCCCATAGCTTTAAAATCCTTACATATCTTAGCAAACGCGTTTCCTCGTGGAGGAGGTGGAGGAAGAGGTGCTGCTGCAGCTGGATGATTCCCTGCAGCTGGGGGAGGAGGAACGGTAGGACCTGGTTGAGTGGCCCTAGCTTCTAAGAATCGTCTAAACCAACCAGGTATTGGTACTCCTTCCGGCAAGTTAAGATCTTCGGACATGCTGAAACAAAAAGGATAGATTCAAAACGAAGGATAAGAGATAGTACCTATGGCTTTGGGGAGTGGACTTTGCCTTTTAGAATAAAATAATATTTTTCTTTTAAAAATGCTTCTTTAAATTTCCTTTTTGAAAATAATTTTTCAAAACTTTTTATCTTATCTGGTAAACCTATGCTCTGATACCAAGTGAAACACCCCACCTCCGTTAGGGTCACTCTCAAAGGGAATGCCCTAATTTTGGTGGAGGTTTATAAGTACAAGTCACAGATATACAAGACAGATATAAGAACACATATTTGTAAACAGCGGAAGAACAACAAACTTTTATTTCATAGAGTCAAATACGTGTTACAACAACATCCTTTCCAAAAACATAGCATAACATTTTCATAATCTGTCTTGAGTACATGATTTAAAGAAGCATAAATAAAACGTAGACAAACTGCCAAAGCCCCATGGTGGATTGTCCAAAGCCATAGTTCAAAACAGGAAAGTCCAAGCAATACATTTCTCTTCTTCAAGCTGGATGTTGAGGTAGGTCAAGCTGATGTGTTTCCTCCCTGAGGACCTGGGGGGGGGGGGGAAATGGAAGAAAGAAGACGAAAGAAAAATAGAGTCAGACATAAAGCCTGAGTAAGTCTAGTACTACTTTGTCTATGAATAAAGAACTGGGTATGATAAGTAAAACAGGAAGTGGGCAACATTATAAACTTGGTTAAGTTATCTAGGGTCGAATATACTATCGTACCCCATGTTAATCTCTGAACCCATATACTAGTTTCCAAATTGGCACCCCATAATCAGGGTGATGTGATCCATTCTATGATGATCGGCTCCTACTCGCATAGTTACATGTGTCTTACGGCCCCCGATGTCTGTAGTACCTATGCTGGTCCCACCATGGGGTGTATCAAGTCCCATAGTGGCAACCCGACACAACCTTAGAGTGCACAGGTATGCTACTGGTGTCCAGTGCCTTATTTTTTTGCTCCGGAGTGTGTGCACGCCCGCACTCCGTTAGAACCTACACTGCTACACCACCGCCGTCGCTTTGACCTCTTACAATCAGCCCAGTAATCGTGCCCTACCCTGCCTAGTTTCAGGGTATCCTGATACACCTTTTAGGGTTACTGCTGAAAAGGGTCCCCCCGTTACTAGGTTTTCTATCTCTAGCCAACATGCTAAGTTGGTTAAGTGTTTCCTAACCTAACCCCACCAGTCCGTTTAGTTTAACATGTTCCATTTTGATTAAGTCTTTAGTTCACTTAATCCTAACAATCCTGACTCAGCCTTAATTGTCTTATTAAGGCCCTGACCTCTCACATTAGACAGGTATTGTTGTGGCTGCCTGTTGCCGGTTGGTTCCGGGCAGTCTTACGCCACAACTCAGTCTAACCTCGGGTCCTTGCTGGGCTCCATGTTTAACCTCCCACATTGGATAGGTATTGTTGTGACTACTGGACAGCCGGGCGGTTCCGGGCAGGTTTACATCACAACTCAATCCAACCTCGGGTTAAACACATCGTCTTTTCTAGATTTACACATTTTGTCATTCTTCTTTATTTCTTATATGTAAATATTTGCGGCCCATTATTAAGTTAATGGTGTAAAGGTTACACCAATCATGGGCCCAACCCATACTTGAATTTGGGCCCTTCTATTTTATATTTTTATTCATTAATTAATTTTAACCCAACATTATTTTCCCCCGTTTTACACGTCCGTTTATATATATTGGGCTTAGCCTTTTAAAGCCCAATTTAGCCATGCGAAAAGGGGAGGCTTAAAGCGTGATTACATACACAAAGAGGGGAAGGTGAGCGCATGAACTTGCATATGACGTTGGAAATACATAATAGAAACTGGTGTACTTGCATAGTGGTAACATAGGTGACATGAATCAAAGCATGTGAACTTGTAATTGAGATATCATTATTGACCCATGAACCTATATTTTTACTTAGGCATAATGTCAAACATAAGCATTGCATAAATACTTTTAGCATAAACATGGCATAATGTCAAACATGGCATAAATACTTCTAGCATAAACATGGCATAATGTCAAACATAAGCATGGCATAAATACTTCTAGCATAAACATGGCATAATGTCAAACATAAGCATGGCATAAATACTTCTAGCATAAACATGGCATAATGTCAAACATAAGCATGGCATAAATACTTCTAGCATAAACATGGCATAATGTCAAACATAAGCATGGCATAAATACTTCTAGCATAAACATGGCATAATGTCAAACATAAGCATGGCATAAATACTTCTAGCATAAACATGGCATAATGTCAAACATAAGCATGGCATAAATACTTCTAGCATAAACATGGCATAGGTATAGTTAAATTTGTTCATGGCATAAATATAAACAAGTCATGTTCATAAGGTTTCTACATGTTTACAAAGAGGATACTTTGTTACTAACACAAAAGCATAGTTCAACTTAATTAAATTTAATCACATAACGATGGTATACTTATGCATAAATATTCCTAATCATGGTGTTTGCTTTTAACTTGCAAAAAAGGGATTTTTGTGTCTAACTTAGCCATGTCTCACATATGTCATCATATAATTCTTTTAAACAAGATAGACTTAATCATGAATTTCAATTATGCCCAATATCATTCATAGCCTAGCCATATTCATAAGTTTTGCAAAAGCATGACTTAATACATGGATTATGGTGTCAAAATTCCAACATAGTTTCATATGAACTATAACAACCAAACTTGTCTCAATTACTTGCAAAATGATTTATGCACAAAATAGACATCATGATGGCATAATAACAAAGCCCCAAACTTGCATGAATTTCAATCAACTACATACATGTAGCTTCAACATAGACTACATAATTTGCGCAATATTCCAAACGTATATTTGCATAGAACTACCGCATGTAGTTCTTTATAATTGAATGACATAATTCAGAATATCCAAAAGTATATAGATCGCACAAATACGAATTTCATTGCCACAATTCAAGCATACATATCTACACAATCATTTGTTCATACCAAAGTAATACTCTACTTACAATGGTTGCGGCAAATTCTCTAATTAAGAGATATGATTCCTTTGTTGAATTGATTAGCTTTAGGTTGCTTGAATTGCTTTAGGCTTTAGAACTTTCTCCCTAATCCTCTCTCTAGATGGCGGCTACTCTTAGTCGTTCCTCAGCAACATGGCGGCTATGCTCTTAATTTGAATGAATAGATTAGGGTTTAGTCTAGGGTTGTTTATATAGAGGTTAGGAATTGATTAGAACCATTGATGTTGCTAGGTTAGATCGTAGCCATTCATTAGATAGAAAGACCAATTAAAACTTGCCACCTAGCCCTAATGACAAAGCAACCCACAGAAATTCGACCAAACACAGACCAGGCCAGCCAGGAGGGACTGGGTTCGATTTTCAAAAATTAAACTTTAAATTGAGCTGTTTTAGTCTATTTGAATTTTATCTATTGTATACATATATTTTTGCATATATATATATATATATATATTCTCATATATATACATATATTTTCTTTATTTCCTTATATGTACGTTCGTATCCTTTCAAAATTTGAATTTGTATACGTACATGTATTTGCATGCTCAGTTGGCCCTCTCTAAAACAGAGATAAAAATTATGTCGCCGCCGGGGTTCGAACCCCCGACCTCCATGCTACAAATCCAATGCCTTAACCAACTGAGCTACAGAGGCTTTTGTTAATAAGTCTTAGAATAATAATAATTATTGTCCTCTCCTTACTTCTCTTTTTTCATGTTTTGCTGTAATATTTAAATTAAAGATATCTTCTTCATACGTTATCCGTTTTGCGCAAACTCGGACTCTATCTCAAGCAGAATTCCGAGACGAACGCAATGGTGATGTCCGTTTCCCTTAATTTTTCTGTTACAATTTAATTATACTTTAATTTGTTAATTTACTGTTAACGGAAAAATCCGGGGTGTTACACCTACAGCCCCTTGCAAGCTCTCCCAAAACTCACCAGTAAAAATGGGATTTCGATCGCTTACGATACTAGAAGGTATGCCGTGTAGACGAACTATCTCTCGGAGATTAACAGATGCTAACCATGCCGCTGTTCTTTTACTCTTAACCGGAATGAGATGGGCGCTCTTGATAAGTCTATCTACCACTACCCAAATCCCTGTATTACCCTTCCTTGACCTCGGCAACCCATCGACGAAATCCATGGAAACACTTTCCCATTTTCACTGTGGAACCTCTAAAGGGTGAAGCAAACCACTAGGCTTCTTTTGCTCAGCCTTGACTTGCTGGCGCACTAAGCATCTAGAAACAAACTCAGCTACATCCTTCTTCATTCTAGCCTAAAAGAAAACTCGCTTCATGTCCCTATACATCTTGTCACCACCGAGATGTATGGTCATCTTAGAACGATGTGCTTCTTCAAGGATTGTCCTTCTCAAACTCTCGTCTCGTGGTACACAAAGTCTCCCATTTCTACGCAACCAACCTTTTCCATCTATAGTATACCTACTAAGATGGCTCGAAGACTTCCCTCTTATGAGCTTGTCTATTATCTCTATCAGCTACGGGTTATCTCGCTGTGTTGCTGCTATCTGTCCCAAAAGCGTAGGTCGCACCTCTAACGATGCCAACAAACCGGGTACATAATCGATAGAGAGTCTAAAGTCAAAGGTAGATATATACTCTAAACTCTGCTGCTTGACAAACAAAGGACTCAAAGTCAACCTCTCTCTACTCAAGGCGTCAGCTACAACGTTACACTTGCCAGGGGTATATGCAATCTCAAAATCGTAGGATGCTAAGAACTCCATCCACCTTTGTTGCCTTAAGTTTAGATCTTTTTGAGAGAATGGGTATTTTAGTGACTTATGGTCTGTATACAACTCAAACCTCTCACCAAGCAAGTAAAGGCGCCAAGACTTAAGCGCAAAAACTATGGCAGCTAATTCTAAGTCGTGGGTAGGGTAATTCTTCTCATGGACCTTCAACTGCCTTCCACCATAACATATTACCCTTCCCTCTTGCATCAAAACTGCGCCCAGCCTGTCCCGCAAGCATCGGTATATACTGTGAATGGTTTACTCCCATCTGGCAATACTAAAACTAGAGCTGTCGTCAAAGCCCTTTTCAAATGTTGAAAAGCATCGTCACAGTCAACATCCCAAGAAAAGGTCAAATTCTTTTTCATTAACCGAGTAAGTGGGGCTGATATCTTTGCAAAGTCCTTAATGAACTTCCTATAATAGCCCGCCAATCCTAGAAAACTTCTTACTTCCGTTGCATTTCTAGGAACCTTCCAATCTTGGATTGCTACCACCTTCGCGGGATCCACTGCTATCCCCTCCTTAGAGACCACGTGCCCTAAGAACCTTACTTCCTTCCTCCAAAATGGCATTTGGAGAACTTAGCCTTGAGTTAATGTGCTCGAAGGGTCTCTAAGACTTCCCTAAGATGTAGGGCATGCTCTTCCTCGCTTCTAGAGAATATCAAGATATCACCCACAAAGACTACCACAAACTTGTGTAGAAACTCCCTAAACACCCTACTCATCAAGTCCACGAAATATGCAGGTGCATTCGTCAAACCAAAAGGCATGACGAGCCATTCAAAGAAACCATCTGAAGTTCAAAATGCAGTCTTATCTATGTTGTCCTCAACCACCCTTAGCTGATGAAATCTTGTAGCTAAATCCAACTGCAAGAAAACTGAAGCACCAACCAACTGATCGAACAAGTCATCTATTCTCGGTAATGCGTGTCTGTTCTTCTTCATGACCTTATTTAGCTCCCTATAGTCCACGCATAATCTAAGCGAACCATCAGCCTTTGTGGAAAAAACAACTGGAGCACCCTACTCCGAGATACTTCTTCTTATGAACCTTTATCAAGAAACTCTTTCACTTGTTTACTAAGCTCCATCCTTTCTCTTGGAGCCATGTGGCGCACAAGCAATGCAACTGGCTTTGCATTGTCCACCAAGTATATATGGAAATCTATCTCGCATTTTGGAGGTAAGCCCCTAACCTCCTCAATGACATCTGCATACTCTCGGACTACTCGAACAGATTACAAATCATCAATAGATGTACCAAGAGATTCTAGGTAGCTAAGCATAACAGAACCCTTACAGTCGCATGAGATATCGAGAGTATTACCCAAACTAGTCAACAGTCTAACTGCCCTCTTTTCACAGTCGAGAATGGAACTATACCTGGCTAGCTAATCCATTCCTAGAATCAAACCATAGCCCGTGAAACCAAGCACATAGGCATTGCATTCGAACTTAATGCCATACACAGATATTCTCAAATCCCGACATAACATAGACAGATGAGCCGTACCCCCAATAGGATTTGAGACAACAAAGGGATCCACTGCTATACTAGTATCTAGGTGTAGAGACTTAACAACAGAAGCAGATAAAAATGAATGTGAAGCGCCAAAATCAAACAAAGTGCATACAGGATGATCGAAAAGGAAAAGCAAACTTTCAAAAGAAATGTTTCTACCTCTCTCTTGCGTAGCTGCCATGAGAGCATGAACCTGCCCTCCAGAAGTAGATCTTGTCCTCTGTCCTTGCCTCCTTGGGTAGTCTTTAATCATATGTCCTGCCTCACCACATTGGAAGCAACCAGTCGTCCTCTTCTTCTTCCTACAATCCTTCTTCAAATAGCCAGGTATTCCACAATTGTGACACTTTCTTTTCTCTGAGCCCTTGTTATCCTTACCGCCCTTCTTTTGTTGTTGTTGTGCCTTCTATGGATCCCCTTTCTTATCCTGTGCCTTATCTACATTAGCGCCTTTCTCCTCTTCATGTATCAATGCCATATACACAAGGTTCTCGAAAGTAGCCCCCATAGGAATGTGGGACATAGCCAACCCGTGTAATGGTTCATTCAGACCCTTGGCAAATCTCAAGGCCTTCTTATGTGGTGTATTCACTAATTCCATACCAAATCTTACTAACTGGTTAAACTTGTTAACGTACTCCTTCACAGACAAACTCCCTTATTTCAAAGCCAAGAACCTCTCCATGTATAAACTCTCATCTGCTTGTGAAAGAAATTTCAACTCGAACCTTTTTATAAAATCCATCCACGTGTCCACTGCACGTCCTCCATTAGTTACTTCCCACCAAAATGAAGCTTTATCCGTCATCAACCAAGCAGCTAGCTGAACCCTCCTTCCATCGTCTAACTCAAAGATACCAAATAAGTCCACCACTTCCTTGAGCCAATTCCGAGCCTCAACAAACGTCTCAGTTCCATAAAACAGTTTTCCGCCCATCGCACGGAAGTCTTTGCATATCTTAGAAAAGCGTCTACACGGGGAGGAGGAGGAGCAGCTGCAGCTGGGGGAGGAGGAACGTTTGTTGGGCCAACGGCAGTAGCCCTAGCCTCTAGATACCTTCTGAACCAGCATGGCATCTGTACGCCCTCGAGTATATCGGGTTCCCCAGACATGCTGAAAGGAAAAAGGAAGAGATTCAAACAGAGAATAGAAAGAAAGATATATGGCTCTTGGGGATTATGTTTTTCATAATAAACCTTTCTCTTGAAAATACCTTCTTTAAAACATGTTTTTGAAAATACTTTTTTTAAATGCTTTTGAAAATGGTTTTCAAAATCTTTTATCTGTTCTGGTAACCTTCAGCTCTGATACCAGTGTAACACCCCACGTCCATTAATGTCACTCACTAAGGGAATGCATTAACTTTCATGGAGAGTTATAAGAGTATAGAACAGATCAGAACATCACAAGATAGATATATAAAATGGTACTTAAAAATTCAAAATTTATTCGTTGCAGTGGAAAAGTAAAACATGTCTGGTTACAACATCAAAACCATATACTAAAGCCAAGTACACAAATATCCATCTTGAACAAAATTATTATCAGAGTACATAAAAGCAAAACCATAATCCCACTCCAAATAGCCATAATGAAAAAGAGATAAAGTTGAGCATTACTTTCAACACTTCAAGCACTTCAAGAAGAAAGAAAACCGAGTCAAGCTTCACTAATCCCACCCTGAAGACCTTGGGGGGGAGAAAGAAAAGAGGCGAAACAAAAAGGGTCAGACATAAAGTCTGGAAAGTCCAGTGAGTTTAACAATATAATCAGCAAAGTAACAGGATAAGGTCATAAATTGGATATAAGAGACGACTTTAACAATATAATCAGCAAAGTAACAGGATAAGAACATAAACTGAATATAAGAGATGACTGTAACAAAAGCAGATATGACAAGGTAAACAAGATAAGCAAGATAGAACATCGACTGCGCTACTAACCACTATAAGTATGCTCTGCACTGTACCAACATACTAGTTACATACTAGAAGATGATTCCTCTTAAACAAATATAATGATGGTAGTTTCGTGTACTTCTAGTTACTATCATAGGTGCCAACTTGCTCCTATCCCCACTAGTTGTACCCACTACCCTTCCCATTCGATCGGCTCCCTAACCTCGTAAATACCTGTGCTGGTCCCACAATAGGGTGTATCACTCCCTAAGGTGGAAACCCTGATAATACTGAAATGCACAGCTTATACCTACATGATGCAACATCGTCTTACCTACCAACCCGGACCCACGCACGCACATGACTCCGTTGGACTTGCACTGCCATCGCTAACTCTTTATTGACCTCTTACAATCAACCCAGTAAGCGTGTCCCTATCCTCGACCTAGTTCGAGCTCATGTAGATACTAAAATGGGTAACTGGTTGAAAAGGGTCCACACACTTAACACAAGCTTCCCTCTAAGCTTGGTCCCCACCAGAAGTTCCCACTTAACCCCTTTTTATCCCCATGTCTTATCACATGTCTCATCTCGGTTAAGTGCTTTACTTATATTTTACATGCTACCCATGTTACCCACTTAACCCTTTATTATCCCCATGTCTTACCACATGTCTTATCTTGGTTAAGTGTTCATTAATTCATTATAACCGTAATCTTGCAAGACCTCCTACATTAGATTACCGTTTGCTGTTACTGGATATGTCGGGCGGTTCCGGGCAGGCTTATACCGCAATCTGAATCTAGCCTCGTGTCTTTGCATTATTACGCATCTAATTTCTACCTTTGACATCTCACATTAAATTACCGTTTGCGGTTGCTGGATATGCTGGGTGGTTCTGGGCAGGCTTATACCGCACTCCGACTCTAACCTTGTGTCTTAGGCGTTCATTTTTACTTTCTTCATTCAAGTCCCAATTTCAAATCTTGGATTATAATATATTACAATAACCCATAATTTCCAATCTAAATTATGCTTATAATTTCAATCCAAATTGTGCCTATAATCTCATGTGTACAGGTTGTACCAAATTATGCCCAGACCAATTTCCATATCTATCAATAATTTATGCCAAATCTCATTTTATTACATATTTCCCAACTTTTCCCAATCATTCCAACGTTATTCGTACGTAAATCTCAACGCAATATGCTTAGGCTCGAAGTTAGCGTAATCTCAAAAGGAAAAAAGGAAAAGAGGAAGGGAGGAGAATCAAAACATCAAAATTGGTATAAACATATAAATAGGCATGTGAAATGAATAACGACAGAATAGATCAGATAGGCATATGATAATAGCAATTAGGTACGAATATGAAGGATAACAAATTACAAAACATGATATGATTCATCTTATTTACAGGCATATACATTAAATCCAATTTACAATCCTATCACAGTTACATTTTTAATTTAATTATATGTGAAAGTGACATAAACACACAACAATATGATTCTTAGAAAAGAGAATTAGGCGTTGTTGTAGCAAATCTGATCTTGAATAACCTCTTCTTTGATTGCTGAAGAAGAAAAGGAAATTAATTTAAGTTGGAGAAGCAGCACGGAGGCGCCGTGGATTAGGGTTGAAGAGATCAGGGTTAGGTTTAGGTGTTTATTTATAGATGTATTTGGTGAACTAGGACCTTTAGATTAGATTAGAGACCATCAGAACGGTAACACCCCACCTCCATTAAGGTCACTCACAAAAGGAATGTCTTAACTTTGATGGAGCATTTTAGTAGACAAAACAGAAATTTACAAGACAGATAAAGAAGTACTTGAAAAAATTTATGACTTTATTACAACAGAAACAAAAATAAGTTTGGTAACATCTTTCCAAATCACAATATCAGAATTCAAGTACAAAATATCGGTCTTGTACAAAAGCCTTCGGAATGCATAGTTTTTAAAGTCATAATCCCCAACATAAACTGCGATGGAAAGATAGAGCCAAAGCCAAGCAATACTTAAAACACTTCAAGCAGAGAGAATCTGAATCAAGCTCCTACGTTTCCACCCTAAGCACCTTGGGGGGGAACGGAAAGAAAAGAGGAGAAACAAACTAGGTCAGACATAAGTCTGGTTAGTCCAGTGATTTTCAGTATATAAACAGATAATAGTATCATGACATGTAAATAAAACTGGATGAGAGATAACTGTAACAGGAATAGCAGGTTAATAGAATGATAGAGACTAAGTTAAGCTTCTTACTTAGTCTTCACTTCTCTTCACTAATACTAGTATAACAGGATTAGGTGTTACCCTAATGTCTAACTGAAACAGAAACGAAACAGAATAATCTCTATAGAAACAGAATGCTAGTAATGGGCCTTTACCACCCAAACAGACAGAAGGTGCAGAAGCAGAATACTAATAATGGGCCTTTACACCCAACTAATGGGCCTTTACCACCCCAAAAGACAGAAGGTACAGAAACAGAATCAGAAACGGAATCAGAGATGGAAACAGAATAATCCCTACGAAAAAAGAATGTCAGAATTAGGTGTACACTAGTAATTTGCCTTTACCATCCGAACAGACGGTACTACGCAGAAACAGACAGGTGTTACCACTTAACAGAAACAGACGGTACCAACAGAAACAAACAGAACTAAGTGTACCCTAAGTCCTACCCCCAAGCGATCGGCTCCCTAATACATAAATACCATGTGTTGGCCCCACAGTAGGGTGTATCACTCCCTAAAGTGGCAACCTACTGGCACAGACCTATTTACAGATGTCACGGTGTCTTACATCCTCAGAGCAGACCGGATCCATGCACGCACATGACCCGTTTGGAACGCACCACCAACACCCTTTGCCATTATCAGAATGAACCGCTTATAATTAGTTCAGTACGCGTGCCTGGACCCCTACATAGTGTGGGGTTAAAGTTTTGATACCAGAAAGGGTTACTGACTAATATGGGTCCCAAACAACAGATGATACAAGTATTTCCCTACCTTACCCAGTGTCCCCAGACTAACAGATTTCAGATTAACTTGTTTACAAGTTTCAGACATATAGAGTTCATATTTACTAGTTCATAGATCAGACAATCAAGTTAACAAGTTTTCAGACTAACGGATCAGATGTACAGATTAACAATTTCTCAGACTAACGGATCAGATATACAAATTAACAAGTTCTCAGACTAACAGATCAGATATACAGATTAACAAGTTCTCAGACTAACGGACCAGATGTACAGATTAACAAACTTACAGATTGTTTTACTAACTTTGTATTGGGCCTATAGATTCACAAAACGGGTTTATTAGATTTATCAGTCCAATTGATTTAACCCTATCCACCCAACACGTTTTAGGCATCATATTTATCTTAGATTTGCATTAATTAATTATTAATGTACAGACCTCTCACATTAGGTCAGTAGCTTGTGGTCGCTGGATATGCCGGGCGCTTCCAGGTAGACTTCTGCCACAAGCCAGACCTAACCTCGTATCTAAGCATATTTTAGTTATGCCTACGACCTCTCACATTAGACTGACAGTTTGTCGTCGCTGGTTAAGCCGGTTGGTTCCGGGCAGGCTTCCACTGTAAACGGAGACTAACCTCGTGTCATAGCCAACTTATTCCAATATAGATATCAGAATAATTATGTCCATTTAACAGATTAAACTTCCTTATAGGTTACAACAGATTAACCAAACTTCCATGTTTTACTCAATCTTAGATCGAGCCTACGGATTTTCATACCCAAATTACAATTATTTATCTTTCAACAGATTAGGAAATTCAACATATTTAGCTGATAACAGATTTGGCAGATTTGAAAATTCAACAGATTTAGCAGATAACAGATTTGGCAGATTAGGTAATTCAACAGATTTAGCAGATAACAGATTTGGCAGATTAGGCAATTCAACAGATTTAGCAGATAGCAGATTAGGCAATTCAATAGATTAATCATTTCTAAAATTCTATTTACATATCTTGCCTAATCCTAAATCATGGTCATAATTCATAATACAACATATGCCCAAATTTTAGTTTAAACTTTGCAAAGTACAGAATATTCTCTAAAAAGCCTCAAACAATATGAATTATGCCAAATTATAGCATATGGTGCCAAATATCCTAAAATCCATATTTAGGCGCTTTCATATTAATAGTTAACCTATTTTAATATAGATCTTTACGCCTAAGTCACATATTTCCTTTTTTTTTAAATCACAGATCGTGATATTAATATGCGCCAAAATCTAGATCTTAAATTTTAATCATGTATTATGTCCTCAAAATCAGATCTTGTATTATAATATGCATTATATTCCAAATCCCAAGTCATATGCTATCATATAATAATTCTTCTCCCAAATCACAGTCTATTATACATAGTATGCACTGATTCTAGATCTTAATTTACAATCTATGTTCTTTTCTCAAATCAGTCACAGATCAGTCATGTCCAATTATGCAATATTCATTATTGCCCCAAAATTAGCGTTCATACATTAATCTCTTATGAGATTTGGCGCAGGGTTGTAGTAGCCTGGCTATAGAACAGAAAGAAAAAGGAGATACAGAATGGTCACAGGAAAACAGATCTAACAGATAAGAATATGCATAACCTCAGATTTAGATTTATAATCATGCAAAGATCATAATAAAACTTTATATATGAAAATAACTGTACTCACAATTAAAAAGGTAAATCTTGATTTTAGGGATCTGTATTCTGACACTGAATAGCGCTCCTTTGGCGTAGACTATCGATTAGCTTTGATTCTCTCTTAACTCTATTCAGATTGGAAGAAGATGCACTAGTTCTAGTTTTTATTCTAGCAGAGTAGCGACGCCATTTTTATTTTTATTTTTTATTTAGAATAGAGGCAGAGTATAGGCAGAATGAAATTGTGTGGAGAGAAAGCTAGGTTTGGGGGTGTTTAAATAGGTTAGAGCTCACGATTCCGGTCAAAAAGGCGTCCAGGTGCAGAAAAATGTATCTGTTTACATATCTGGAAAAGGGGGGGAGGTCGACCCTAAGGTCGACCCTAGTGTCGACCTGTTTACCCAGGTCGACCCCCAGGTTGACCTGGGCCCTGGGCAAGAATTTTCCCGCCCAGCCCAGGTGTCTGTTTGAATTTCGAAATCTGAATTTTAAATTTTCGGGCTGGTTTTTACTAAAACTTCTGAAGGCCATATTTTCTTCATACGGAGTCCGATTTACGCAAACTTGGACTCTATTCCAAGCATAATTTCGAGACGAACGCAATGGCCTAACCTATTTCCCTTAATTATTTTGTTATAATTTAATTATTCTCTGATTTGTTACTCCTATGTTCACAAAAAATACGGGGTGTTACATTCTCCCCTCCTTAAAGGATTTCGTCCCCGAAATCTTCTAGTTAGGAAGAATGTGTCCTACCATCCAATCACCCATCTACTCAACCATCATCCATAAGCATCCATTGTCCTTAGAAAACTTCTAATGTTGTATAAACATATGCAAAAGTGTGCGTGTGTGTTCCTTATCTACTGCAAAGATCAGGCGGTCCACTGACTCAGTTGACCTCCTTAATGCGAATTATGTCAGTGCCATGAGTCCAACATGTATGCAATTTTCCTATTTGATATATATATATATCATTTTTATATGAGTGCACAACCATTCATTTATATGCAACATCCATGTGCTGAATCAACCATTTTGCATTCATAAAAAATTTTAAAAATGCACACACATCCATATGTAGCATGAGAGTGTTTTTGAGCCGATCTATTGCCTAGTGTGTGTATATGCATCCACGAGCAACCACTAGCACCCACTTGCATCCACTTACAACCATCAAACATAACATGTCTCAAACACATATTTACACCCATTAGTTTCTACCTAAAGGTCGAAGATTCGATTGATATGATACAACTGAGTGACAGAAGCAAGTATAATTAAAACAAAGGCTTTGTTCCCATTAGACATCGGTTTAAGAGAATAACCCCCTAAGTATCAACCCTGAAGACCGAAATCAACATCAGATTGACACTCAGAGAATCACTCCCATTAAACAAATGCCCAATTGGAAATCTACTTCACGCTTCGAGTAAAAAAAACTATCCTTTTCAGAAATATTCAGATACTTACAGACTACTGGTACAGATTAGATTATCAAATGATTCTTAGGAAACTAAGCATGATAAAACCCCACCATATCCCACAAAAACCAGAATGTATGCTTCATAGTCAACTTAACGCCCAACACAGATACCCTCAAACCCCAACCTATCACAAATAGATGAGTCGTAACCCTTATGGGGTTTGAGACCATAGGGGGATCTGAAATAAGACTAGTATTTAAGTGCAGAGACTCAACTATAGAAATAAAATGCCAGAATGATCAGATAAGGAAATTAAACTTTCTAAGGAAATTTTTTTTCCACCTCTATCCTGTCTGCCAACTATGAGAGTATCTACCCTCCAGAAGATTCTACCCTTTGCCCTTGTCTTCTGGGGAAATCCTAGATCAGATGTCCTGTCTCACCACACTGAAAACAACCAGTCTTCTTACATGCTAACAAGTCTTTCTCTAAAGTTGCCCTCATCGCATGGAAAACCTTACGAAGCTCGGAAGAGTATTAGCCGTAGGGGAAATTACTGCGACTACAGACGGAAGTTAGGTACTTCTTTTGCCCTTCGACAAGCGACGTAGTCTCATCATGCCTACGGAACCATATCGCGATGAGGTTACCTCCCAGAAAGCCAGGATCCCCGGAGACTCAGAAAAGAAGGAAACGAGGATTAAACAGAAAATCAAATGATATATATATAGCTTTGGGGACTATGTTTTTCAAAATAAACTTTACTTTTGAAAATACTTCCTTTTCAAACCCTTTTTGAAAATAGTTTTTAAAAACTTTTTATCAAATCTGGTAACCTTCAGCTCTAATACCAAGTGTAACACCCCCTCCATTAAGGTCACTCACAAACGGAATGCCTTAACTTTAATGGAGCGTTTTAGTAGATAGAACAGAAATTTACAAGACAGATAAAGAAGTACTTGAAAAAATTTATAAATATATTACAATAGAAACAGAAATAAGTTTGGTTACATCTTTCCAAATCACAATATCAGAATTGAAGTACAAAATATCGGTCTTGTACAAAAGCCTTCAGAATGCATAGTTTTTAAAGTCATAATCCCCAACATAAACTACCATGGAAAGATAGAGCCAAAGCCAAACAATACTTCAAAAACTTTGAGCAGAGAGAATCTGAATCAAGCTCCTACGTTTCCACCCTAAGCACATGGGGGGAGGAAATGGAAAGAAAAGAGGCGAAACAAACTAGGTCAGACATAAGTCTGGTGAGTCTAGTGATTTTCATTATATAAACAGATAATAGTATCATGACATGTAAATAAAACTGGATGAGAGATAACCGTAACAGGAATAGCAGGCTAACAGAATGATAGACACTAAGCTAAGCTTCTTACTTAGTCTTCACTTCTCTGCATTAATACTAGTATAACAGGATTAGGTGTTACCCTAATGTCTAACTGAAACAGAAACGGAAACAGAATAATCTCTACAGAAACAGAATGCTAGTAATGGGCTTTTACCACCCGAACAGACAGAAGGTACAGAAGCAGAATACTAATAATGGGCCTTTACCACCCAACTAATGGGCCTTTACAACCCCAACAGACAGAAGGTACGGAAACAGAATCAGAGACGGAAACAGAATAATCCCTACGGAAACAAAATGTCAAAATTCGGTGTACACGCATTTACCACCCGAACAGACAGTACCACGTAGAAACAGACATGTGTTACCACCCAACAGAAACAGATGGTACCAACAGAAACAGACAGAACTAAGTGTACCCTAAGTCCAACCCCCAAGCGAACGACTCCCTAATACATAAATACCCTGTGTCGGCCCCACAGTAGGGTGTATCACTCCCTAAAGTGGAAACCTATTGGCACAGACCTATTTACAGATGTCACGGTGTCTTACATCCTCAGAGCAGACTGGATCCATGCACGCACATGACCCGGTTGGAACGCGCCATCAACACCCCTCGCCATTATCAGAATGAACCGCTTATAATTAGTTCAGTAAGCGTGCCCGGACCCATACATAGTGTGGGGTCAAAGTTTTGATACCATAAAGGGTTACTAACTAATATGGGTCCCAAACAACAAATGACACAAGTATTTCCCCTCCTAACCTTGTGTCCTCAGACTAACAGATTTCAGATTAACTTGTTTATAAGTTTCAGACATACAGAGTTCAGATTTACTAGTTCATAGATCAGACAATCAAGTTAACAAGTTTTCAGACTAACGGATCAGATGTACAAATTCACAAGTTCTCAGACTAACGGATCAGATATACAGATTAACAAGTTCTCAGACTAACGGATCAGATATACAGATTAACAAGTTCTCAGACTAATGGATCAGATGTACAAATTAACAGACTTACAGATTGTTTTACCTAACTTTGTATTGGGCCTACAGATTCACAAAACGGGTTTAGTAGATTTATCAGTCCAATTGATTTTGCTCAATCCACAGAACATGTTTTAGGCATCATATTTATCTTAGATTTGCATTAGTTAATTATTAATGCACAGACCTCTCACATTAGGTCGGCAGCTTGTGGCCGCTGGATATGCCGGGCGGTTCCGGGCAGACTTCTGCCACAAGCCAGACCTAACCTCGTGTCTAAGCATATTTTAGTTATGCCTACAACCTCTCACATTAGACTGATAGTTTGCGGTCGCGGGTTAAGCCGATTGGTTCCGGGCAGGCTTCCACCGCAAACGGAGTCTAACCTCGTGTCATAGCCAACTTATTCCAATATAGATTATATAGATATCAGACTAATTATGTCCATTTAACAGATTAAACTTCCTTACAGGTTACAAAAGATTAATCAAATTTCCATGTTTTACTCAATCTTAGATCGAGCCTACAGATTTTCATACCCAAATTACAATTATTTAGCTTTCAACAGATTAGGCAATTCGACATATTTACCTAATAACAGATTTGGCAGATTTGACAATTCAACAGATTTAGCAGATAACAGATTTGGCATATTAGGTAATTCAACAGATTTAGCAGATAACAGATTTGGCAGATTAGGCAATTCAACAGATTTAGCAGATAGCGGATTAGGCAATTCAACAGATTAATCATTTCTAAAATTCTATTTACATATCTTGCCTAATCCTAAATCATGGTTATAATTCATAGTACAACATATGCCCAAATTTTAGTTTAAACTTTGCAAAGTACAGAATATTCTCTAAAAATCCTCAAACAATATGAATTATGCCAAATTATAGCCTACAGTGCCAAATATCCTAAAATCCATATTTAGGCGCATTCATATTAAAAGTTAACCTATTTTAATATAGATCTTTACGCCTAAGTCACATATTTCTTTTTTTCAAGTCACAAATCGTGATATAAATATGCGCCAAAATCTAGATCTTAAATTTTAATCATGTATTATGTCCTCAAAATCAGAACTTGCATTATAATATGCATTATATTCCAAATCCCAAGTCATATGCTATCATATAATAATTTTTCTCCCAAATCACAGTCTATTATATATAGTATGCACTGATTCTAGATCTTAATTTACAATCTATGTTCTTTTCTCAAATCAGTCATAGATCAATCATGTCCAATTATGCAATATTCGTTATTGTCCCAAAATTAGCGTTCATACGTTAATCTCTTATGAGATTTGGCGCAGGCTCGTAGTAGACTGGCTATAGAACAGAAAGAAAAAGGAGATACAGAATAGTCACAGAAAAACAGATCTGATAGATAAGAATATGCATAACCTCAGATTCAGATTTATAATCATGCCAAGATCATAATAAAAGTTTATAGCTGAAAATAACTGTACTCACAATTAAAAAGGTAAATCTTGATTTCAGGGATCTGTATTCTGACACTGAATAGCGCTCCTTTGGCGTAGACTATCGATTAGATTTGATTCTCTTTTAACTCTATTCAGATTGGAAGAAGATGCACTAGTTCTACTTTTGATTCTAGCAGAGTAGTGACGCCATTTTTATTTTTATTTTATTTAGAATAGAGGCAGAGTATAGGCAGAATGAAATTGTGTGGAGAGAAAGCTAGGTTTGGGGGTGTTTAAATAGGTTAGAGCTCACGAATCCAGTCAGAAAGGCGTCCAGGTGCAGAAAAATGGATCTGTCTACAGATCTGGAAAAGGCGGGGGAGGTCGACCTAATGTCGACCTGTTTACCCAGGTCGACCCTAGTGTCGAACTGGGCCCTGGGCGGGAATTTTCCTGCCCAGCCCGGGTGTCTGTTTGAATTTCGAAATCTGAATTTTAAATTTTCGGGCTGGTTTTTACTAAAACTTCTGAAGGCCATATTTTCTTCATACGGAGTCCGATTTACGCAAACTTGGACTCTATCCCAAGCAGAATTTCGAGACGAACACAATGGCGTAACATGTTTCCTTTAATTATTTTGTTATAATTTAATTATTCTCTGATTTGTTACTCTTATGTTCATAGAAAATACGGGGTGTTACAAGAACCACTCAGATTAAAAGATACGTCATTAGGGAATTGTCCAGAATTCTCCAGATCTGGGCTTGGCATGGGCGCACTTCCCTGGTGCGCCAGTGCATTTTTGTTCTAGTGCATTCACAAGTGCGACAGTTCTTCTGACCCATTTCCTGATTATTCTACCAAACTTCTATCGTCCATAACTCCTTCATACGGTATCCGTTTTACGCAAACTCGGACTCTATCTCAAGCAGAATTCCGAGATGGACGCAATGGCGTAAACCATTTCACTCAATTATTCTTCTAAAAATTAAGTATTCTTTAATTATTCCTTATGTCATATTTTAAAATTACGGGGTGTTACACGATCCATCAGGCTTTTTCATAAATACTGCAGATGCACCCCAAGGCGAGCTACTTAGAAAGATGAATCTTTTACCTCCTAACTCAACAAGTTACACTTTCAACTTCTTCATTTCCAAAGGGGTCATTCAGCTACGTGTCCTACTTACTGGATTACCTCTGAGAATAAGACTAATCAAGAAATCAGTAAGCCTTTTCGGTGGCAATTCTTCCACTATTTTGAAGACATCAGCAAATTCCTTAACAATAAGAACTCTACTTACCTTTTCCTCCAATACCAAAACAGTTATCTAAGAAAACATCTATGGAACTGCACTTTCCACCGAGAACATAGTCTATCTATACCATTAGGATGCTTCAATGATACTTCTTTGCTTCCAAACAATACTCTTCCATCCAAACAACTCAACCAATACATACCCAAGATAATTCTGAAACCCTCAAAATCAAACACATACAGGTTATAAATAAATATATAACCTACCAACATAAATCCTAGGTTATCGCTTCTCAAACCCAGAGTTGCATACCTTTCAATAGGATTAACCACCCTAATGAAGTAATAAGGTATGAAGATTCCACTGACAATGTATCTACTATACATCTAAAGACAAATAAATGTGATGCACCAATGTCAAAAAAACTCCAACAGGTATGCTACGAAACAAAAGTGTACCTTCCAACACTATCTTACCTTTTTTCTATAGTAGTATGTCTAGAAGATGAGGGTTCTATTGCCATTTACTACTTCCGGACATTTATCCTTATAATAGTCAAGCTGATTACAATTAAATCACCTAACTTTTGGCTTCCTGGCAGTAATCTTGGCTGTAATCTGTTGAATAATGACCTTTTCGTTGACACTTAAACCAAACAGCCTTTGCCTTATTCTTTTTGGGCTTTCCTCCTTTTTGTGCCTTCCCGCCCTTGAGGAATTTCCTTTTGTTTTCTTGATAGCCATAGTTCCCACCTTTAGTAAGCATCCCTTCGTTACAAATGGCTATCTCCATCACAACATCACTGGTGTCTCGCAAATGAGGCATTGTTGCTTTCTCAATCTCAAATCTTAGCCCCTTAATAAATTTCTCATTGCTTAAATAACAGTATCAATTATCCCTTGAGCATAACAAGATAATTCATCAAACCTAGCAGCATGCTCAACCACTTTCATATCTTCTTATTTCAAATCAGCAAACCTTCTCACTATCATAGATTGAGCATCTTTCGACATAAACCTTTCCCTAAGTTTCCTAAGGAAGTCTTCCCAAATGATTTCTCCCTTTGATGTAACCATAACACCGTTGCATCGATGAAAAGCATTATCCTACAGATATCTCGAGGCCAATCTTCTCTTTTGCTCATTAGTTAATCCTAAGTCTTTGAATATTAGTTCATAGTGCAATAGTCAGGTATCCACAGCGGTAGCATCTTCCATTCCAAGGAATGGATTTTCCCCTAAGCTAATATAATACCTACTCAACTTCACATAGTTATTTCCAACTTGGCTTCGATATTTACTCCTCCGGAACCAGCAGCAACTCCGGCTTGTAACATCTGGATAAAAGTTTGAAACAAATTCCCTATATCCATTGGTGATGAGGCACCTTGGTTCTCATCCTTCCACCCTGACCTCCGCTAGCATCAGCTCAAACATTCCTATAAGTCGTTGTGCTTCCGCCTCCAAGATTCATCCTTGAACTCCTTCTCTCCATATCTTACTTCCTTTTTTATAGATAAACTTTAGTAAGATATCGAAGGGTGATCATAAGAGTGTAGGGCCATATACGTACTTATATAATACAAATACAAATACAAATACGTGATAGTTTTATTATCTCGACCTTTAGGATATTTCTTTGATCTTTGGGTTTTTATTTGAATATCCTTATGGAGAAATATTCTTTTAATTTTGCATAAGCCCATGATGTGATACCAAATTTGTGATACCCTTTCCTCGAAGGATGAAAGGACAACCCTACAGATGTTGTAGTCATCTCTAATGTAAGTTCTCAGTGATAGAAAATTGAATGTTTATAATCCATAACATCATAAGACACATGAGTATGAAAATTTCATTAAACATTTGTTAATAATCATTTCAGTCATGCATCCCTTTCGTATAACCCTAAGTTATACAAAATAAAATCTAAGAGCAACATATGATGATGTCCTCTCGATTGACCAAAGTCTAAATATATTAGCAATTAAAGCTTTGCTGATACATACAACAAAAGACAGAACAAACAGCAATGCTCCTAAATAGTTGTATCCTCCTGTTTGCCTTGGAAGCTTAGTTGATGAAGAAGTTGAAAGACCCTAACCCTCAACCTGCTCAAATGAGCACCCGAGATTCAATGGGAAAAGCAAAAACTTCGGGACAATAAATAGACTATTGCAAATAATAATCCTTTACACCTGGCCCATGGATATCTTGTGGGATCACGACACATTACGAAACATCTTTCCCACTCCCTAATATAGCTACATCTGGAAAAACCCTGAAACACCTACACTTTAGTGGTTAGTACGAAAACCATACTAACATAAATGATGGTAAAAATGTGCAATATGCAACACATAATGGATTCTCCATCCCTGTTATTCCAGATTTCCCAGCTTGACAGTTTTTAATGATTCCCCATCATTTTCATTCCTTATTTTTGTTTCCCCACCATGTTTCATTAGGTAACCCCTTTCCTAGTTAACATTCAAAATAGAAGCATGTCCCATACTTCTCAAAGCAATGGATCTATATGCCATTCCTTTAAGTTAAACTGGTAACCACAATTTGCTTCTTCTTTCTTTTGGTATCCACACTGCACAAATGAAGGTAACACCTTGCTAAGGAATGGAACCATTAATTCTTATCCATTTGACTTCCGTACTACACAACTCAAGCTAACCCCTTGTGAGTCAATGAAGCCAGTTTCTTATTATTATTTCCGTATTACACGAAGTAACAGAACCATCCTTCCTTTTGATACCTCTCTCATGATTTATAAGGCAATGCCTCACGAACAAGTAGACCAAAGGACTATTATTTAGTTAATTGGTTCCTCCAATTTATTCAACCCATTGGTGTCCTAATGTTCACATAAATGCAAATATCATGTCCATGGTTATCACCAAATAATATAGGCAACTTTCAATTATATCGTACTAAATATAATAAACATTATATGTAAAAGGTGGTGCTTTCAGCTTCATAAGACAAACGGTTATTTGCTCCAAAGAAAAACCCCTCCAACATTATAGAATTCCTTTGAAAGGTGCCCCTTTCAGATCCTTTCAATCAAGAAATCAAACAGGACCTCGCGTTAAAACCAAAATGGCAGGGTATAAGGACAGAAACCTCTAACTCTTCTATACAAATGTTAAGTAAAGCTTTCCTCATTATCATTGTCGACGTCGATAGTCATGAATGAATCAACAAATCTTTATCAAAGAGACTTCCTTTTGGACTGTGAACCACATCCAAGGAAATAAGTTTTGGAAAAACAAATTTTCGAAGGCATGTCATTGCAGGCAACTATTTTAAGGTTTTTGGAAGCATAAGCTCCAATTATAAAATATATAAGATTCCCTTCCGATACCCTCTAAAGGTGTAAAGTCCTTTATACAAAATAGTTCTTTCTTAGAAAAGACATCTCTTCTTCGCTGTCGAAAAAGTGGAGGCGAAAGCATCTATGGAGTAGTATGCTTTCAAAACGTATAAATATCAATACTAAAGCTTATTTGGAAGTTGATAGGAGAATGTGTGTATGCTTCCAATACCATGCATGTGATATTCCAAGTATCAGCGCTAATAAAAGGTAGCTTCCAAAAGTATAGGATTGTTGCTTCCAAAAATGAAGTGACACTGGAAGTAAATACAAGTAGAGCTGACTTATTTCCATGTAAAGTGCTATTTTGTACTCACTCCCATATTTGTTGAATTCTTGATGGCTTATAGAATAAATTACTGTCTGTATACACTCTTTTTATAGTACTTTGTTATAGCCAAGTAGAAAATATTTATAATGGATGTATTAATCATTTTAATTAAAAATAAGGTTTTCCTAAGCAATTCAAACTTAGAAAATTCATAACTAATTCATATAATCTTGAAAAAATAATAATTTAAACCTCACATATAAATCATATAATAAACATCATACCAAAATTTGTGACATTTGAAGATTTCTAACTATAGGTTTTAACCTAAAACCAATCCGTTTTTGTGTATATTAACCATATAAACATGTCAAGCATAGCTATTGATTAACCACCAATTAATATCATTTCTATCATGAAACAATCATGAAAACACATCATTTTTGGATATTTACCTAATAACCAAAACATAAGGGTAAGAGTATTATTCACCTTGATCAATAAAAGTTGCGAGATTTGGTGTTGTTTTCAAGCTTTAAACCCTAGCTTTCTTTTCTTCCTCTTCTTTCTTAGAGTTAATGGCTATTGATCCACATTTTTATGATGCAATTATGCATTGGGCTTCTAGCTATCTCAATGCTCAAGACTTGAGTACGAGCTCGGGAAAGCTTGGAGCGATTTGGCCGAAGTCGTAGAATTCTTGAAAAGCAAGGATTTTTAGTCAAGTGTTTTGAGATCGGTACAACTCCCAAAAACATATTTGGATCGATAGGTATTGCAAGAGTTAAGGAAATATAAGTATCCCAGGATTGGTTTTGGTATGACCGAACCCGAGATCGGTATTCTTGGAAGTATGGTAGATTGGGGTTTTATATCCCATAATGGATATGACATTTCATCCTCTGGAATTCGTATCATGGGATACGAATTGGTGATGAAAGAAGCAGGTTTGAATTTATCAATGGCCCGAGGATCGGTGCTATGATCTTGTATACTCGATGTTGGAATCTGGGATTGGTATTTCAAACTCAAGAAACTTTCAAAGACTAGCTTTGGATAATTCGTATCAGGGGATACGAAGTCAAGGCAATGGAATTGTGGGAGCCTGCCCCGAACCAGATGACATTTCCCCGAAATGCACTGTGCCAATGCTCGACTAGCACGGGACGGTCGTCAAAAAGGAAAGGGTTTTGAAACTATGAATCACCAAAGAACCTGTAGTATATCTCACAGCGCATGGAATAAAATATAATAATAACATAACTTGACATAAAATAGGCGAGACAATGCATAAGATGAAAACTAAACCATCATAGCAGCTGAATCCAAAATACAACTTATGATCCAAACCATTATTACAACTTCAGAATACTGTCTCTAAAAAGGAAATAGAAAAGGTACACTACTAATGCCCAAAGAAGTGACCAACAACAACATAGGGAGAATATATGTAATAAGTACGTGGAAGCCTCTTGCTCGTCTTCAGACAGCTACTCATGCATAACCACCTAACTTGTCTCTAGTTTGCTCATGTAGGAGCACCCAGAGTAATAAGAAGAGACATAAAACTCTGGGTCAGACAAAAGTCTGGTACGAGTGATAGCAGCAAAACAAAACAATAACAGGTATAAATAGTCATACCTTAACCTGGACCTACAACCAAAGAGTTAGCACAACAAGATGTATAGTACTCTAAGGTAACACTAACATAAAGTGTAAAGTGGAAGTGCACATGTCATTGTGATAGCAAACATCAAACATAGAAATCATCCTCGCATCTCCCACTCAGTGCGTAAAGCATACGATATCCACCACTTCGATCACCCAAACCTTTGCAATGATAACTTTGCCCTTGGGAGTCACAATGACCCCATTGCACTGATCCATAGCCCAAAATCCGACTCTCAGTGGTGAACCAAAATTATGGATATCGATAACCCCTTTGCACACAACGAGCAGCAAAGCCCAACTCTAAAAGTTAACCCATTGGTTCCCTGCTGGATCCGGAGTAATAACTTCTCACTTGTACCTCCTGTGAATCTCGGGTTTTGGTTGAATTGGTTTTCATCTTCATAAGAGTTCACAATTGTTGTCGCGTGGTAGAAGTTCGAATCCGGTTCAGTTTGGAGTCATCATCTTGGATGAAGTGACAAAGTATAGGAAAGCTCGGATTCCCGCTCTCGGAATCCCGTTCTCGGAATCCCGCTCTCGGGTTCCCGCTCTCGAAATCCCGTTCTTGGAATACCGCTCTCGGATTCCCACTCTCGGATTTCCACTCTCGGATTACCGCTCTCGGATTCCCGCTCTCGGAATCGCGCTATCTGAATCCCGCTCACGGAATCCTGCTTTCGGAATCTCGCTCTCAGATTCCCGCTCTCGAAATCCCACTCTTGGAATCCCGCTTTCGGAATCCCGCTCTCGGATTCCCTCTCTCTCTTGGATGAAGTGACAAAGTATAGGAAAGCTCACCCCCTGGTTCGTGACCACCCTCTGGTTCGTGACACCCCCTGGTTCGTGACACCCCCCGGCTCGTGGCACCCTTCCCCATTTCGTAAGTCCTCATATTGGTGCGTTTCCTGACCATTATCTTGGAGCGGTTCGTGACCATCATCTTGGAGAGGTTCGTGAGTCCTCGTATTGGAGCGGTTCGTGAGACATAACCCCTTCAGGAATCGAAGTTCTCCAGGGCAGTTCGTGAGGCATACCCCCTTCAGGAAACGGTTTTCTGCAATTTTTCCAACAAGCTAATTTCTCCAAACGATGGCGTTTTCAACCATTCTAACCTTACTATGAAGTCACAAAACATACCAAACAACAGTAGTAACATGTAGAATCAACCAAAAATACCAAAATATCAATCACATGAAATATTTTAGATCAAACATACCCAAAAAGCACGATTTTCCCCTTAATCCCCATAAGCATGTTTTAACTATAAGATTAGCAAACTTAATCCAAATTAACCCAAATTTTCACTAGTGACATAAAATAATATTTTAGAATTTATACATATTTTTCCATATTTTTATGATGCATAATTTCGCTAATTATCACTAATCACCCCTAATTAGTGAATAAAAGTGCAAATCACTCACCTTAGCCACATAAAAATCTCAGATCTGAAACTCTAACTAATTTGGCACAGGTCCCAATGCAACACAGCAGTTCTACCTCCAATTTGATGTTAATTTGCCTTGATTTGATGCTGATTAGCTTAATATGTGATTAGAAAATGATTAAAAGGTGATTTGGGAGTTGAAGGCCATGACTAGGGTTAGAGGAAGGTAAATGGCGGCCAGAAAAATGAATAAAACTGATTTCCCAAACCCTATCAGCCCTCCCATAAGCCTAATCCTGAAATGGGTTATGGGCTTAGCTACTAATCACCCGTTAAGCCCAATTATGTTGTTTTTCACCTTCCAAACCTTATTTCAGCCATATCTACCAAGCAGTAAGTCCGTTTGATTAATGTAACCACTCTACGGAAAGGTAAACCATCATCTAAATCCAATGAAAGTGATTTCAGGTCAAAAACCCTTACCAAACAAAAGTTATAGGCGAAACAATATTCGCTAGGGGCAAATTGATCATTTAAAATCGGCAAAAATCGTGAATATGGGAAATGACCCCAATAGTCGTTCCCCAAAGTTACATGACTATACGACTTCGTATGTGAATAAACTAAATATTCTATGATCCTTTGATACGTATAATGCGGGTCGTTACACTCTCCCCCCTTAAGAAATTTCGCCCCCGAAATTCCATAATCAAAACATAAAAAGGTGGCCCGCATGCCTACCAACCATTTACAAACAATCGAACATACATAACAAGCCTATCCTAGCATGCGGTTTACTAACAAGGGAGTACTATATCGATATTAAAACCGTATCAGGTGAAGAGCTCTGGATATGACTTCCTTATGTTCTTCTCGGTTTCCCAAATATAGCCATTCTCATTGTCACACCACTTCATATATCGTTCTGCTAACTTAGCTGCCGCTCTAATCGACTTGACAGGTATAAATCTTGCACTTTTGGTCAATCGATCTACAATCACCCAAATACAATCATGGCCGGATCTAGTCCTTGGTAAACATCGTTGAAGTCGATTCAGACTTGCACCCATTCCATTCGGGAATTTCCAACGGTTGTAACAAAACCACTAGGCTTCTTTTGCTCCGCTTTAACTAACTGGCAGTTCATGCCCTTAGAGATAAACTTCCAAACATCCCTCTTCATCCCTTCCCAGTAGTAGGTCTGCTTTATGTCTCGATACATTTTTTTACCACCGGGATGTATAGTCAATTTCGAGTGATGACATTCTCTAAACACTTCATCTCTCAATCCATTAACGTTAGGTACAACTAGTCTCCCATCCTTTCGAAGCCATCCTTCTCTATCAAGTCCATACTTGTTCATTTTTCTCATCATCGATATTCATCTCTTCCTTGGAGATGATTTCTACTAGGTTAGGATCGTCCCTCTGACTGGAACCAATCCGTTCAATCAAAGTCGGTCTAATCGTCAAACTTGCTAACATCTCTGGACTCAGTGCATACTTAGGTCTGAAATCATATCCCGCGATATACTCCAGTTGCTTCCATTCAAGAAACATAGCATCTAAACTGGCATGTCTCCTACTCAATGCATCAGCTATCGCACCTAGTCCGGTAGAAAAGGTATCCGTGTATACCATCATCTCTTCATTTCCCATCGCTAGAATCCTACAAGTGACAGTCTACTCAAGAGAAGAAAAATACAAACAACCATAACAACCATCAAACAAGTCCTATCTATCACCTGCTAAAGCCATTAATACGTCGATACTCATATGACTGTTCCAACCAATATCAAGGGCCCATGGAAGCCCCAGCTCGAAACGGACTACTGCACGTCCAACGTACGTTTATCCTCCAAGGATAACTAGATCACGTCCAACGGATCCAAGGTAAATGGGCATCCCCAGATACCCCTGCTTGGAGTCCGCCTAGAACACTTCAAACTATCGACGATTTCTTGGCACCCCATCAAAAGAGCTATCCACAAATCCATCTTTAACTCGAGTCCAACCAAGTCAATCCATTATCTTGCAACCTTCTCGAGTCCTACTCGAGTCATCTTATTGCCCTATCGAGTCCAACTCGGGGCAGTTTACATCATCGAACAGTCTTATCATGTTACGGTTGCCCATCACTCCTCGAGTAAACCAAGACATCATTCAATGGAAATCACAATAACTACTTATATTTCACGCAAACCATCCTAGTCGAACTCTACATTCCCCATGCACAAGCCCCAAAGGCCTAAACCAATATCAGACAAGAACTCAAGGAACATCTCCTTCGAATCCAGACAATCTATGTGAGATAATATGAACAAAACAACCAAACACTCGAGCACTCATAACTAACTCTGGCTATCCTCGCCAATCCTGCTTCGAAACTATCGTTGATCGCATGACGGCCCATGCCATATGTCAAGGGTAAATAGCAACCCTAGTTCTAACCAGACTACTTCACGTCCAATGTACATTTTCCTCCCACAGAAAACTAGAACTTACGACAACGATAATCTCTCTATAACTCTAGTCGGCATCGCCAGCGACTAACCACTAATTCAGACCCAGTCTCGAGTATCCATTACCCACAAACTCAAGTCCAACATGAGCTATCACCCTACTCATTGCATCTCCAAGATTAACGAACAACCATTGCCTATGAGTTCAAGTCCAACTTGAGTCGTCCTAACCTTCGTTGTATCCCCATGATCAATGAACACATCTTATCGCTTTGAGATTTCTCCATTGAATTTACTCCGAAGTTATTACCATTCTTGAACCAAAGAGAACATCAACATAAAGTCCTAAACAATCCATAGCAATCACTCATTTACTATGGAACACCACTATGTTCATGCTACTCACCACAGCATTTAAAAATGCTTCCAAAGGCCCTTCCTTCACGAGTCATGATCGACCCGAATCTCTTTGTTCCCCTAGTTCCAGTTATTATTGCCATCACTAGGTAGGTACCCAATACCACCTTATACCCTTGGAGCCAATAGACTCCCAAAATAATGCCAAACCCAGTAAAGCCCGAAACAAAGCAATCACAAGAAACATACATCCATGACGCGATAAGGCGAAATCACGACAAATCATGCAAAGGCTAGTCGAACCATCGATCGGGCTCGTCACAACTAAAGGTCTATCGACTATCTCGGGTTCCAATCCCAACCTATCTACCAGGTCACTAGATATGAAGGAATGGGAAGCCCCTGTATCAAACAATACTCGAACAGGAACATCATAAATAGAAAGCATACCTTGAATAACGACACCCTTTTCCTTCTGTGCCACAGTTGGGGCATACGACAAAGAAGGACCAGTGTTAAGAGCATATGCTTTCACGATCTGCTTATATTTAGGGGGTTGCGGACATCTATCCTTGTGATGTCCCATTTGGCCGTAATTGAAGCACTTCCTTTCCCCAGGCTTTATCCCAACAATCTTTGGCATAGTGGCCCTTCTTGCCACAATAAATCACTCGCCATCTTTCTTATCCTTCTTTTTTTGACTATCCTTGGTTTGGCCTTGTTTCTTCTTATTCTGGGAATTATTCTTGCCTCCACCACTTGCCTGCTGCTTTGGCTCCTCTGCAGATGTAATAACAACCTCGGTTTTCGACTTAGCGTAAAGGCTCTCAGATCTCAATGCCTTTCCCACAATAGATTCGAAAGTCTCATCGATATGGTTTATGAGTGTAATGACCCGCATTGGCAGGGGTATTATGATTAGTTTATTTAATTATATCAATGGTGATATAGTGAATTAAAAGGTCGTTGAATAAAATAATAGTGAATATTTAATTAAAATAATAATTAAATAATATATTTAATTCTGAATGGTTGAAATGACGATATGGTGTGAACCAGATCATCTGTGATATTTAATTCAGCTTGGAATTGAATTTGAATAACGAATATATTCAATCGTCGACAGTTGAACATATAGTTTATAATATAATTATAAACGAGCTCGAAATGGCGCTACAGTTCATTGTTTGGCGATTCGAACTTCAACTGAATGTGCAGGGTTCGTTTTAAGCCGGATTTCTGTGAAACAAGAAACGTGTGGAGCTGGTGGAGTATATCTTTCTAGTGGAAGAGAAAAATCGGGATTTCGTCATGTAGATTTTGATTCACGTCCAAATCAAATTTCAGAAAAGTCGCTGTGGAATTCCTTTATAATTTATAAAGGAATTATTTATATTTTAAAAAGGAATTTCAATATAAATCGAATATCGGGTTGACCCAGATTTGAATATCCAGTTAAAAATTCATATAGGAATAGTCTGAAGCTGTATGGTATTCCACTGTGAATATATACGATAATATTAATTTATTAATAATTTATTTAATTATATTTAAATATATTTATATATTTAAATGGGTCATCCAGAGCTTTAAAAATAGTCAGTTTTGCAAACGACCTCAGAATTCGACGAAACTAACTTTGTTGGATCTGCAATATTAAATTATTGCTAGAGTTCAGTTTCCGTGATTTTTGAAGTCAGTATGTGGCCGCACGGGATTTTAATGTGAAGAATAGTCCATATTTTGACGGTTAAAAATACGCTGTGTGAGCATACGGAGTCGGAATTCGACGAAACCAGTTTCGTTGGGACCGTAATGTCGAAATGTAGCTGCATGTCCAATTTCGTGACTTTTAGGTATCGTATGTGATTGTATGGATTTTTAGAAGATGGATACAAATATAAAATAATAAACGGAAATATCTAAAGTTCATTTTGAGGACAAACAAAGGCCACGTCCCCCTCATTTACAACCACACAAGATTTTGCCACTTTATAAAACCGGCTTCTTCAAGCCGCAACCTCCAGTAAAATAAAAACGTGGAAATCCTCTTTGTAAAATCCAATACAAATCCAAACAAAAATCTAAAAATAGAAATACTTATATATCCATGATCCATGAATGTTTCTCTTCGATCTGGAGGGGATTTTACAGAGGGCGATACGTTTTTGGGATGCTCGTTTTATGAGCAGTGAATTAGGGTTAAGGGTTCGATCAAAACGAAGGGGTATTGGCTTGATTCGAGTTCGGATTTGGGATCAAGGAGTGTTTTAGCACTTGTAGTTGAATTTTGGTGGGATTCGGCACCTTCTGGAGTGGAGCGACGTGCTGATTCGTACAGGTAAGGCCGAGGTCGCATTCTAGTGATTGAGTTCGATGGGGATGTTTCTGATATGGTTTGGGAGAGGAGCTCGAGAGCAGAGCAGTGGTGTGTTTAGTTTTTAAAACCGTGGGGGATTGAGGTCGGAAGATGGACGGGAATGTTGGGTAATGGCACTGTGTTGTGGTTCCAGCGTGACATGGGATTCAGGGAAGAAGAGAACGTGAGGTGGATTTGGGCTGTGATGAAAATGGGCCGATTAAAAGTGTGGTGAGGCCCAAAACAATCTTTTTAAAAGTGTTTTTTAATTCAATTATATGTATTAACTTGTTAATTGAATATCTCACACATATGAAATCAGAATCACGAACCGTAAGTTGCGTTGGGATCGTATGGACGAGAGCTACACTCTGGAGCAGACTAGGAGTGAATCCGAGCTCGTTACGATTTATGGCGAAATAAACTGTTTGATTCAAATCAAACAACAGTTTATCGTTCTTTAACGATGAACTGCAAATGTGAGTAAATCTCACTAACTCTAAACAGTTTATAATTTCATGTTGTATTTTTAGAACTGTTAGATATTGGCTGATTGACTGTATGTTGACTGTTTGATTGAACTGCTAGTCAGTTAGTTGATTTTCTATATTGATTCTGTTTAACAGAATATATCATATAGAGCTGAAAGTGATGTTATCTATATTGGTTAACATCTGTGATGCAGGGAAACAGGTTGGAGGAATCCAACTGGATTCCTCAACATTTATTTTACTGTTTCCATATATTGTGATATATGATGTGTTATATAATCTGTTATGGATTATGGGTGTTGGAATGATGTTGATCATTTTTATTCGATATTTTAAATATCATAAAAGACCCTGGGATGTAAAAAGAATGATTTCAATGTATATTGAAATAAAAGGATTTTATAAAATCAACAGATTTTATAAAAGGAAATATTTCGAAAATAAATAAAAGGGAAAAATGTTTTTAAAACGAATAGAGTTTTATAAAAGGGAAATCATTTGTAAAGTGAAGAACTGTTACTAAAAGTAATCTTTATAAATGAATAGTTTATTCGAATAGAATAAAGAAGTTAATTGATGTTAGTTAATCGATTAGAGAATAAAGTAAAAGAAGTTAATCGATGTTAGTTAATCGATTAGAGAATAAAGTAAAAGAAGTTAATCGATGTTAGTTTAATCGATTAGATAGAAAGTAAAATGAGTTAATCGAATATAGTTTATTCGAATACAAAGTAAAATGAGTTAATCGAATATAGTTTATTCGAATAGAAAGTAAAAGGAGTTATCGAATATAGTTTATTCGAAAGGAGTTAAGTGAAATGAGTAAATCAATAGTGTTAGTCAAATAGAGTTAATCCAATAGTGTTAGTCCAATAGAGTTAATTGATAAGGGTTAATCGAATAGAGTTAAGTGAAAAGAGTAAATCGAATATAGCTATTCGAAGGAGGGTTAAGTAAGAAAGTTAGTAAAGGGATAAAGTGAACTGGCCTATTTCAAAGTTAGAAATGTTGTTCAGTTAAGGTCTGAGAGGTAGTTCTACCCCAACTTGATTGACTTCATTTTTAACTAAGGAATAGTTAAGGCTCGGCAGTAAAGGAAATGGTTTGAGTTGGCATCGCGATAGTTTGTTTAAACATATGTCTAAGTCCAATGAAGAAGCTTTGGAAATGTTTTCCAAAGAAGAAACCAGAAATGTTTTCTAATAAAGAAAACAAGAAATGGAAATGTTTTCCATTGTTAATAACGTATATTTTCCAAATTTAAAAAATAAGAAATATTGAATATAGGGAAACAGGAGATTAGTAAAATTATGAACTAAGGAGATGAATGTTGAATGATGTTTGATTGATATAATTTCCATCTGGAAATAATATCATTGGTTGCACACCTGTTTTTATTCGATAGTTAAATCACAGACTATCGAAGTTTTGACCATATTAACGTTGTTAATATGGAGAGACCGGTTGGATTATTATCCAAAGAACCACTCTGTATTGGCATAAGCATTGCGAATCATATATGCCAAAGGAAATTGAAGACGGAGTTATGCAAGGGCTATCCTGTTTACAGAATAGTGCCTTCGGTTCATCCTGTTCCTGGATGACTTGTATGGACGGATGTCTAACAGAGTATTTCCAGACTATCACGTATATTGATTTCTCCAATCGTACCAAGAGTGGAAGCGGAGAAGGAAACTTCTTTTAACTAACACATAATGTATTGTTGAGGACGTCAATCGGTGATTTGATGGATTTGATGATGTGGCATTCAAAGTGAATCTGGTGATGATAAAGCGTAGCTTCTAGCCTCATCATCCGGTAAATGACAGAAATCGGGCTGGCAACATGGCTAAGTCGGTCGCACCGAAGTAGGGTGTATAATCACCTGATCTAGAGTTTCATTCATTTCTAAAAATCTATTGTTGATGCTGTCCCATTCGGGAAACGGTTGCTGATCCCAACTGTTGGTGATATACATTCGATACACTCAAGCGAAATGAGTGGTCGGTCATGTGTGGCCGGGTTGCAAGATGTTCTTGTTGAACCCAGTGTATTCCTCTCTAGAGGTACACGAGCGAAAGGTGGATCCATACCTTGTCATAGTTGGAAACCCATTACCCAATACGTGCTTGCGGTTTTGATTGTATACTATATATGTAGAACGTGAGATGAAAGCGTTTCTGCTAGATGATTATATATATACTGTGGTTGATAGACATTATTATAATATCAAAAGGGTTTTGATATAAAGTTATTTTGGATTCTCATAAGGGAAAAACCCGTTCCGTTATGCGGCGTGGTCTTATGAGATATCGTTTACTTGTTCAACTGTTTTTAACTGTTTTACTCACACCAGTCCCATGAGTGACCCGGAGTTTACTTTGTTGTTTTCCCTAAACTCTTGGGTGCCTAAATTTGTATGGGCAGTCAAGTAGTCGGGATTTTACAGATATAGTTGAAGAGCTGGAGCAGGAGGCTTCAGGATCATATAGCTATAGTTATTTCCGCTATGTTGTAAGTGTTGTACTTTGATAATGATATGTATATTCAAGTACTGATTTGTATTTCAAAGTTATGTTATGAAATATATTTATTTGTTCCGCTGTGAGATTCGTGTTACTCTGATGTTGTGTTCTTCTTCTTCTATTCTAAGTTTCTATCTTATCTTCCCTCACCCTCTAATTTCTTTCACTAATTACCAGGATTTTTCGATGTTTTGGTTATCGACATCGTGCTTATGTCGATAACCAAAGTCGCCGAAAATCCGGGTCGTTACAGTTGGTATCAGAGCTTAAGTTAAGAATTACTTGGCTCTGTGGCGTGACTCGGTAGAGATAGGGTTAGTAATACCCTAGATTGAGTTGAGTGTATATATACGAGTGAACGTATTTGTTATTGATATAAAAATTTGTTTTATATTGTGGAGATCCATTGGTTGAATTGTTTTTGAATTCTGGTCGATCAGTTTGATCCACTGTATCGGTAGGAGTTACTAAACACTTGAATACGATGAACCGTCATGGTATGTTTTGAAAGAGGGTAAACGAAATAGTTTACCCAACATATATTTTGAATATATAAGGATATATATTGGTTGTTATTATAATCGAGTAAGATTATAAATTGAATGGTTATGTAAATAACCAATCATAATTCATATAAGTGAAATATATGAAATCGAGATGAGTTAAATCTGAAATTTAAAACCAGAAATTGAATTAAAACTCTGGAAAATTGGATAAGTGTTTGTAAATGGATTTGGATTAAAGGTAAGGAAAATTTAAGATCCTGGGAAATTTTAAATTGTTTTACAAGCAGTGTGAATTATATTTTGAAATGAATTTCAAAATGGAAATGTTTAGAAATAGTTTTATAGTATTGAACTCACTTCGATCGCTGGAAAATAGATTCTGATGATGACAGCTGCATCATCAGTATTCATTTTCGAGTTGTAAGTGACGAATTACTACCAGAGATACTGTTTGAATTTGTTTGGGGAAAGACAAGTTGTGTTGATTTTCAAAATGGGATTTAAAATATAGAATTTGAACTTTTAAACAGATTTGAAATATTAACTTGTTTTAAAAGAAATAAAACGATAAGTTCATTTATAAATGAAGTTTATAAATAGTTCTTTTATAAATGAAGTTTATAAATGAAGTGAAGAGAATTATCATTGAATAATTCAGAAATAAAAAAATACAAGTGTGAAATTGAAAGGGAAATCTACTTTCCAAAGGTAGAAATATCGATTTCAAAGGGAATTGAACCGAGACTTATTTAAAGGAATTTGAATAAAGGAAGTTCAAACATAGAAATTGAATATAGAAAATTCAAAGGGGATTTGGATAAAGAGAATTCAAATAGAAATTGAATATAGAAATTCAAAGGGAGTTTGAATATATGGAATTCAATGGAAGTGATATAGAATTTGAATATAGAAATTCAAATGGAGTTTGGATATAGAAAATATAAGAGATTTCAAATATAGGATTTGAATATCGAAAGTGAAAATGAAATTTGAATAAAGAAGATTCAAATATAATTGAATTTGGAATTTGTATATAGAAGATTCAAAGGGAATTGAAATGAAATAAAGGGAATTCAAATAAATTTGAATTTAGAAATTCAGATGGAGTTTGAAAATAGATTTGAATAATGAAATTCAAATATGAAATTTGAATAAGAGATTTGAAATGAAATTCAAGTATAGAATGTGAATAAGAGAATTGAAATGGAATTTGAATATAGGAAATTCAAATAGAATTGAAAAGGAATTCAATTAGTTGATAAACAAGTTAAAATATATTTGAACATGTTATACTCAAATATGAAGGGGAAATGGGCAAACCAGTAATTTGAAAATCACTTAACGAAATAAGTTAAAACGATTGGATTAAGTTGGAATGAATTAGAAATGTATGGATATACATGAGATAGGTATGGGTAAGGTATGAAGGTATATAAATAGAATGCTCGACGAAAAGGTATGTATTTAATTCATATATGAGATTTTATGCGCCGTATCGGCTAGCCGCTTGGCTTTTCTTTTTCTTTTTTGATTGGAGAAGGCCTGTGTGATAGTTTGGGGATTTTCCCGATGCTCCCGGTACAAAGGAGGTGCTGGCGAAATTTTTCGAAGAGTTAAGGCGTTAGAAAATTTTCAGGATTTTTGAAAATTTTCGATAATAGGAATTAATTAAAAATTTAATGGAAATTAAATTGGTTCAGTTGAAACTGAAGTTAAGAAGTGAACAAATATGTTCTAACCAGTCGATAGGGTCGTCCCCTACTTTTTAGCAATTTCGAGGACGAAATTATTTTAAGTGGGGAAGAATGTAATGACCCGCATTGGCAGGGGTATTATGATTAGTTTATTTAATTATATCAATGGTGATATAGTGAATTAAAAGGTCGTTGAATAAAATAATAGTGAATATTTAATTAAAATAATAATTAAATAATATATTTAATTCTGAATGGTTGAAATGACGATATGGTGTGAACCAGATCATCTGTGATATTTAATTCAGCTTGGAATTGAATTTGAATAACGAATATATTCAATCGTCGACAGTTGAACATATAGTTTATAATATAATTATAAACGAGCTCGAAATGGCGCTACAGTTCGTTGTTTGGCGATTCGAACTTCAACTGAATGTACAGGGTTCGTTTTAAGCCGGATTTCTGTGAAACAAGAAACGTGTGGAGCTGGTGGAGTATATCTTTCTAGTGGAAGAGAAAAATCGGGATTTCATCATGTAGATTTTGATTCACGTCCAAATCAAATTTCAGAAAAGTCGCTGTGGAATTCCTTTATAATTTATAAAGGAATTATTTATATTTTAAAAAGGAATTTCAATATAAATCGAATATCGGGTTGACCCAGATTTGAATATCCAGTTAAAAATTCATATAGGAATAGTCTGAAGCTGTATGGTATTCCACTGTGAATATATACGATAATATTAATTTATTAATAATTTATTTAATTATATTTAAATATATTTATATATTTAAATGGGTCATCCAGAGCTTTAAAAATAGCCATTTTTGCAAACGACCTCAGAATTCGACGAAACTAACTTTGTTGGATCTGCAATATTAAATTATTGCTAGAGTTCAGTTTCCGTGATTTTTGAAGTCAGTATGTGGCCGCACGGGATTTTAATGTGAAGAACAGTCCATATTTTGACGGTTAAAAATACGTTGTGTGAGCATACGGAGTCGGAATTCGACGAAACCAGTTTCGTTGGGACCGTAATGTCGAAATGTAGCTGCATGTCCAATTTCGTGACTTTTAGGTATCGTATGTGATCGTATGGATTTTTAGAAGACTGATACAAATATAAAATAATAAACGGAAATATCTAAAGTTCATTTTGAGGACAAAACAAAGGCCACGTCCCCCTCATTTACAACCACACAAGATTTTGCCCCTTTATAAAACCGGCTTCTTCAAGCCGCAACCTCCAGTAAAATAAAAACGTGGAAATCCTCTTTGTAAAATCCAATACAAATCCAAACAAAAATCTAAAAATAGAAATACTTATATATCCATGATCCATGAATGTTTCTCTTCGATCTGGAGGGGATTTTACAGAGTGCGATACGTTTTTGGGATGCTCGTTTTATGAGCAGTGAATTAGGGTTAAGGGTTCGATCAAAACGAAGGGGTATTGGCTTGATTCGAGTTCGGATTTGGGATCAAGGAGTGTTTTAGCACTTGTAGTTGAATTTTGGTGGGATTCGGCACCTTCTGGAGTGGAGCGACGTGCTGATTCGTACAGGTAAGGGCGAGGTCGCATTCTAGTGATTGAGTTCGATGGGGATGTTTCTGATATGGTTTGGGAGAGGAGCTCGAGAGCAGAGCAGTGGTGTGTTTGGTTTTTAAAACCGTGGGGGATTGAGGTCGGAAGATGGACGGGAATGTTGGGTAATGGCACTGTGTTGCGGTTCCAGCGTGACATGGGATTCAGGGAAGAAGAGAACGTGAGGTGGATTTGGGCTGTGATGAAAATGGGCCGATTAAAAGTGTGGTGAGGCCCAAAACAATCTTTTTAAAAGTGTTTTTTTAATTCAATTATATGTATTAACTTGTTAATTGAATATCTCACACATATGAAATCAGAATCACGAACCGTAAGTTGCGTTGGGATCGTATGGACGAGAGCTACACTCTGGAGCAGACTAGGAGTGAATCCGAGCTCGTTACGATTTATGGCGAAATAAACTGTTTGATTCAAATCAAACAACAGTTTATCGTTCTTTAACGATGAACTGCAAATGTGAGTAAATCTCACTAACTCTAAACAGTTTATAATTTCATGTTGTATTTTTAGAACTGTTAGATATTGGCTGATTGACTGTATGTTGACTGTTTGATTGAACTGCTAGTCAGTTAGTTGATTTTCTATATTGATTCTGTTTAACAGAATATATCATATAGAGCTGAAAGTGATGTTATCTATATTGGTTAACATCTGTGATGCAGGGAAACAGGTTGGAGGAATCCAACTGGATTCCTCAACATTTATTTTACTGTTTCCATATATTGTGATATATGATGTGTTATATAATCTGTTATGGATTATGGGTGTTGGAATGATGTTGATCATTTTTATTCGATATTTTAAATATCATAAAAGACCCTGGGATGTAAAAAGAATGATTTCAATGTATATTGAAATAAAAGGATTTTATAAAATCAACAGATTTTATAAAACGAAATATTTCGAAAATAAATAAAAGGGAAAAATGTTTTTAAAACGAATAGAGTTTTATAAAAGGGAAATCATTTGTAAAGTGAAGAACTGTTACTAAAAGTAATCTTTATAAATGAATAGTTTATTCGAATAGAATAAAGAAGTTAATCGATGTTAGTTAATCGATTAGAGAATAAAGTAAAAGAAGTTAATCGATGTTAGTTAATCGATTAGAGAATAAAGTAAAAGAAGTTAATCGATGTTAGTTTAATCGATTAGATAGAAAGTAAAATGAGTTAATCGAATATAGTTTATTCGAATACAAAGTAAAATGAGTTAATCGAATATAGTTTATTCGAATAGAAAGTAAAAGGAGTTATCGAATATAGTTTATTCGAAAGGAGTTAAGTGAAATGAGTAAATCAATAGTGTTAGTCAAATAGAGTTAATCCAATAGTGTTAGTCCAATAGAGTTAATTGATAAGGGTTAATCGAATAGAGTTAAGTGAAAAGAGTAAATCGAATATAGCTATTCGAAGGAGGGTTAAGTAAGAAAGTCAGTAAAGGGATAAAGTGAACTGGCCTATTTCAAAGTTAGAAATGTTGTTCAGTTAAGGTCTGAGAGGTAGTTCTACCCCCAACTTGATTGACTTCATTTTTAACTAAGGAATAGTTAAGGCTCGGCAGTAAAGGAAATGGTTTGAGTTGGCATCGCGATGGTTTGTTTAAACATATGTCTAAGTCCAATGAAGAAGCTTTGGAAATGTTTTCCAAAGAAGAAACCAGAAATGTTTTCTAATAAAGAAAACAAGAAATGGAAATGTTTACCATTGTTAATAACGTATATTTTCCAAATTTAGAAAATAAGAAATATTGAATATAGGGAAACAAGAGATTAGTAAAATTATGAACTAAGGAGATGAATGTTGAATGATGTTTGATTGATATAATTTCCATCTGGAAATAATATCATTGGTTGCACACCTGTTTTTATTCGATAGTTAAATCACAGACTATCGAAGTTTTGACCATTTTAACGTTGTTAATATGGAGAGACCGGTTGGATTATTATCCAAAGAACCACTCTGTATTGGCATAAGCGTTGCGAATCATATATGACAAAGGAAATTGAAGACGGAGTTATGCAAGGGCTATCCTGTTTACAGAATAGTGCCTTCGGTTCATCCTGTTCCTGGATGACTTGTATGGACGGATGTCTGACAGTGTATTTCCAGACTATCACGTATATTGATTTCTCCAATCGTACCAAGAGTGGAAGCGGAGAAGGAAACTTCTTTTAACTAACACATAATGTATTGTTGAGGACGTCAATCGGTGATTTGATGGATTTGATGATGTTGCATTCAAAGTGAATCTGGTGATGATAAAGCGTAGCTTCTAGCCTCATCATCCGGTAAATGACAGAAATCGGGCTGGCAACATGGCTAAGTCGGTTGCACCGAAGTAGGGTGTATAATCACTTGATCTAGAGTTTCATTCATTTCTAAAAATCTATTGTTGATGCTGTCCCATTCGGGAAACGGTTGCTGATCCCAACTGTTGGTGATATACATTCGATACACTCAAGCGAAATGAGTGGTCGGTCATGTGTGGCCGGGTTGCAAGATGTTCTTGTTGAACCCAGTGTATTCCTCTCTAGAGGTACACGAGCGAAAGGTGGATCCATACCTTGTCATAGTTGGAAACCCATTACCCAATACGTGCTTGCGGTTTTGATTGTATACTATATATGTAGAACGTGAGATGAAAGTGTTTCTGCTAGATGATTATATATATACTGTGGTTGATAGACATTATTATAATATCAAAAGGGTTTTGATATAAAGTTATTTTGGATTCTCATAAGGGAAAAACCCGTTCCGTTATGCGGCGTGGTCTTATGAGATATCGTTTACTTTTTCAACTGTTTTTAACTGTTTTACTCACACCAGTCCCATGACTGACCCGGAGTTTACTTTGTTGTTTTCCCTAAACTCTTGGGTGCCTAAATTTGTATGGGCAGTCAAGTAGTCGGGATTTTACAGATATAGTTGAAGAGCTGGAGCAGGAGGCTTCAGGATCATATAGCTATAGGTATTTCCGCTGTGTTGTAAGTGCTGTACTTTGATAATGATATGTATATTCAAGTACTGATTTGTATTTCAAAGTTATGTTATAAAATATATTTATTTGTTCCGCTGTGAGATTCATGTTACTCTGATGTTGTGTTCTTCTTCTTCTTCTATTCTAAGTTTCTATCTTATCTTCCCTCACCCTCTAATTTCTTTCACTAATTACCAGGATTTTTCGATGTTTTGGTTATCGACATCGTGCTTATGTCGATAACCAAAGTCGCCGAAAATCCGGGTCGTTACAATGAGTCTCTCCCCCAAGTACTCATCTAGGCCAGTTACGAACTTCTCGTTCTTCTTCTCAACCATATCGATAAGGGACAATACATACTTCGATAAGGTATCAAATTCAGCAATATACTCCGAGACTGCCCTACCATTCTGCTTAAGATCTAAGAATTTCCTAAACAATTCCAATTTCTGAGTGGTTGGAATAAACTTATCACTGAGTCGGGCCTTAAACTGATTCCAAGTAACTTAATCCCCAGGAGTAGCTGCTTTAATAGCATCCACCAATTCATAGCCTGTCCTTGAAGTTGACGCGATGTTAACTTTCTTTTCATTTCTTCATCGATTCCCAAATCCTCAAAGATGGGCTCACAACTATCAAGCCAATCTTAAACATCCATAGCTGATTCCGTTCCGTGGAACGGTTTCCCACCAAAGCTAGTATAATCCTTGTTAAGTTTGGCGAAATCGGCTCTAGGCGCCTGCGCATCACCACCGTTAGCGGCTATAAGAACTGCTCCCTAAACGTCCCTAAGCATATCTCGCATGAATGTAGTAAACATTGTCCTCATATCAGGGACATTCCTATCATTGGCCCTTGAACCCGTACTCCTCGTATATCGGCTCATCATTCAATCTGTAAAGAGAAAACAATTAACCGTCTTCTTAGTGGTGCCCGTGCAGTGCGACTTCATCCTTATATATACTAGTAGTCTATATATATAGTTTTTGAAAACCAAAATATCACAAATAAGCGCTCTCATATACGTATACTATCTCTCCCCGATATCTTCCCCTAGGTTAACTACACAACCTAGGCTCCGATACCAAGTGTGACGGCCCGCCCTGAAGCAGCCGACATTTCCCCGAAATGCGCTCTGCCAATGCCCGAATAGCACGGGACAGTCGTCAAAAAGGAAAGGGTTTTGAAACTATGAATCACCAAAGAACCTGTAATATATCTCACAGTGCATGGAATAAAATATAAAAATAACATAACTTGACATAAAGCAGGCGAGACAGTGCATAAGCTAAAAACTAAACCATCATAGCAGCGGAATCCAAATTACAGCTTATGATCCAAACCATTATTACAAATTCAGAATACTGTCTCTAAAAAGGAAATAGAAAAGGTACACTACTAATGCCCAAAGCAGTGACCAACAACAACACAGGGAGAATATATGTAATAAATACGTGGAAGCCTTCTGCTTGTCTCCAGACGGCTACTCGTGCATAACCACCTAACCTGTCTCTAGTTTGCTCGTTTAGGAGCACCCAGGGTAATAAGAAGAGACATAAAACTCTGTGTCAGACAAAAGTTTGGTATGAGCGATAACAGCAAAACAAAACAATAACAGGTATAAATAATCATACCTGAACCTGGACCTGCAACCAAAAAGTTGGCACAACAAGATGTACAATACTCTAAGGTAACACTAACATAACGTGTAAAGTGGAAGTGCACATGTCATGGTGATAGCAAACATCAAACATAGCAATCATCCTCGCATCGCCCACTCAGTGCGTAAAGCATACGATATCCACCACTTCGATCACCCAAACCTTTGCAACGATCACTTTGCCCTTGGGAGTCATAATGACCCCATTGCACTGATCCATAGCCCATAATCCGTCTCAATGTGGTGAACCAAAATTATGGATATCGATAACCCCTTTGCACACGTCCCGCAGCAAAGCCCAACTCTAAAAGTTAACTCATTGGTTCCCAGCCGGACTTTGAGTAATAACTTCTCATTGGACCTCCTTTGCATGTCGTATTTTGGTTGAATTAGTTTTATCTTCAGAAGAGCTCACAATTGTCGTCGCGTGGTAGAAGTTTGAATTTGGTTCAGTTTGGAGTCATCATCTTGGATGAAGTGACAAATTATATGAAAGCTCGGATTCCCACTCTCGGAATCCTGCTCTCAGATTCTCGCTCTCAGAATCCCGCTCGTGGAATCCTGCTCTCGGATTCTCACTCTCGGAATACCTCCTTCGGATTCCCGCTCTCGGTATCCCACTCTCGGATTCCTGCTCTCGGAATCCCGCTCTCGCTTGGATAAAGTGACAAAGTATAGGAAAGCTCACCCCCCCCCCCCCCGGGTTCGTAATCACCTCCCCCCGTGTAACACCCCGTGTATTCTATAACTGTGGAATTAACAAATTAAAGTATAATTAATTTGAAATCAAAGAACTGAGGGAAACGGGATACGCCATTGCGTTCGTCTCGGAAAATTACGCGAAATAGAATCCGAGTTTTCGAAAAACGGAGTCCGTATGAAGAAGATATAGCCTCCGGAAGTTTCTGAATTAAGTTTAAAATTCGAACAGCTCAGAAATCAAGTTTTAATTCCAAAATCGGGCCCAATTGGCCAAGGCGGGAAAATTCCCGCCTAAGACACCCAGGTCGACTGGGCTGTCGACCTGGTCTAACCAGGTCGACAGGGCTGTCGACAGGGCTGTCGACCTGGTCCAGACCCAGGTCGAACCCAGTCCACCCTGGCTGGCCTATTCTATGTTGGTCGATTTTCTGTGGTCTGCTTTGTCATTAGGGCTAGGTGGCAGGCTCTAATTGGTCCCTCTTGCGAATGAATGGCTACGATCAATCTAAGCAACATCGATGGTCCTAATCAGTTCATAAACTCTATAAAATGACCCTAGACTCTACCTAGGTTTCTTACACAATTCTCTAGCCTCCATTGCTCTCTTCTTCTAATTAAAAATAAAAATGGCGTCTCTGCTCTGCTGGAATTAAAACTAGAAGATAATCAACATCAGCCTAAGCAACTCAATTCAAACTAGAGATTAAAGTTTCTACAAAGATTCTACAACAAGTTAAAGTTCTTTCTTTAATCCAATCAAGGCAAGTACCGTTATTCTCCGCTATAAACGTTAATTATAATTTTGATATGCATTTAAAACTGAGTTTGAGGTTGTATATATATTCTCTTCTGTTGGATCTGTTTTCTGTGACTGTTCTGTATTCCTTTCTTCTTTTCTGTTTCTATAGCCAGGCTACCACGAGCCTGTGCCCAATCTCATAAAGAGATTAACGTATGAACGCAAAATTTGGGACAATCAATGAATGATGCGAAATTTGACAAGACTGAATTGAACGTATGACTTTAGATCTGAAGCATAAAATATATTGGACATGTGACTTGGGATTGGATGCATAAATTTGGCTATGAACATGTAATTTATATATTGCATGCATAGAATATGTTGTAATTTAGATTTGTAACTAATTAGAGAAATGAACATATGTTATTTAGATCTATAATTAATTAGAAAAATAAGCATATGTTATAAACTAGTTTTAGACCTATGCATATTCTGTGATAAAAGAAGAAGAGGAACCACTGTAAGATTACATACGATTTGAGACTTTGGACAAAATGCATATAAAAGTCAAGATTTGATTTTTAGAAGATATGATTTAAAGATTTAGATTGTTGGGTATAGTTTGCATAATGATTCATGACTTAAAAAGAAGAAGATATGGAAGCTTAGGTGTAAAAGGTTTGCATTAATTAGGATATCTATTATTGTGATTACACCTAAATAGGGATTTTTGGATATATGGCATGCATTGGAATTAATGGTTATATTTGGTATAATTTATATGTGAATCTGCTGAAAAATGCTAGTTTAACAAAAATTGGAACATATGTTATAGGGTAAATTATGTCCATATTCTGCGCTATGTAAATGTATGCAAACATGGAAGTATATGATCATATTGTGAATCATGACATTATTTAGGCATATGAACTTAGGCCTAATTTATGTTTAGGCAAGGCATGTAAATAGAACTTTTAGAAATATTAAATTTGCTAAATCTGCTAATTTGTCAAGTTGCCTAAACTACTAGTTTTGTTATATTGCCTAGACCGCTAATTAGGTTGAAATGCCTAATCTGTTAAATTTGTCGGTTGAAATGCCTAACCTGTTATATGCCAAAATCTGCTAAGTTGCTAAATCTGTTAAATCCGTTAAGTCATAGAAAATCTGTTATCTGCTATGTTGATATAATCATCCTGTTATTGATATAATCTGAATTGGCATATATATTGGGCGTGCGCATAAACGGTAAATTATTAATTAATTGGTCGCAAAGATAAACATGGCTAACTCGAGGTTAGAATGAGTTTGCAGCGTAAATCTGCCAGGAACCGCCCGGCACATCCAGTGGCCGCAAACAATAGGTTCTAATGTGAGAAGTTAGTCATAACATGCGTAAGACACAAGGTTAGGTCTGGCTTGTGGCAGAAGTCTGCCCGGAACCGCCCGGCATATCCAGCGGCCACAAGCTACCGACCTAATGTGAGAAGTCTGTGCATTAATAATTAATTAATGCAAAATCTAAGATAAGAATGACGTCTAAAACGTATTGGGGAAAAATAGGGTTAAACCAAAGGGATTAATAAATGTAGTAAAACCCGTCCATGAATTTGTAGGCCCAATACAAAGTTAGACAAATCTGAAAAATCTGTACATCTGACCCGTTAGTCTGAAAACTTGTTAACTTAACTTGTGAATTAGTATGTCTGAACTTGTAAACAAGTTAATCTGAAATCTGTTAGTCTGGGGACACAAGGTTAGGAGGGGAATTACTTGTGTCATCTGTTGTTTGGGACCCATATTAGTCAGTAACCCTTTCTGGTATCAAAACTTTGACCCAACAGTAGGTAGGGTCCGGGCACGCTTACTGAACTAATTATAAGCGGTTCATTCTGATAATGGCGAGGGGTGTTGATGGTGGGTTCCAACCAGGTCATGTGCGTGCATGGATCCCGGTCTGCCTCTGAGGATGTAAGACGCCGTGACATCTGTAAATAGGTCTGTGCCAATTGGTTGTCACTTTAGGGAGTGATACACCCTACTGTGGGGCCGACACAGGATATTTATGTATTAGGGAGCCGATCGCTTGGGGTAGGGTTTTAGGGTACGCTTAGTTCTGTCTGTTTCTGTTGGTACCGTCTGTTTCTGTTGGGTGGTAACACCTGTCTATTTCTGTGTGGTACCGTCTGTTCGGGTGGTAAAGGCCCATTACTAGTGTACACCTAATTCCACATTCTGTCTCCATAGGGATAAATCTGTTTCTTCTTCTGTCTGTTTCTGATCGGGTAGTAAAAGCCCATTATTAGCATTCTGTTTCTGTTAAAGTATTCTGTACCCGTTCCTGCTTCAATTAAGACATTAGGGAGACACCTAATTCTGCTATACTAGTATTAGTGCAGAGAAGTGTAAAACAATAGTTTATATCATTCTGTTTTTCTGTTATATCTGCTACACCTGTTATAGTTATCTCACATCCAGTTTTATGTTCATATCATATTATTATTATCTGTTCATATGCTGAAAGTCACTGGACTTGCCAGACTTTTTGTCTGACCCTTGTTGTTTCGCCTCCTTTCTTCCGTTACCCCCCCCCCCAGGTTATCCAAGGAGGGAAATACTTTAGCTTGATCCGGATTTCTCTTTGCTTGAAGTGCTTAAAGTATGGCTTGGCTCTGTATAGCTTCCGTTCCATGGGGATTATGATTTTAAACTATGCATTTTGAAGGCTTTTGTACAAGACTGATATTTTGTACTTGAATTCTGAAATTGAAAGGATGTAACCATATTAATTTCTGTTTCCGCTGTAATAAAGTTAAAAATTTTCAAGTACTGTTTTATCTGTCTTGTAAGTTTCTGTTCTGTTTACTAAAATGCTCCACCAAAGTTAAGGCATTCCCTTTGTGAGTGACCTTAACGGAGGTGGGGTGTTACACCCCGGTTCGTGACCATCCCCCCGGCTTGTGACCACCCCCTCGGTTCATGACACCCTTCGGCTTATGACCCCCTCCCCGGCTTGTGACACCCTTCCTCGATTCTTGAGTCCTCATATTGGAGTGGTTCGTGGCCATCATCTTGGAGCGGTTTGTGAGTCCTCATATTGGAGCGCTTCGTGAGACATACCCTCTTCAGGAATCGAAGTTCTCCTGGGCGGTTCGTGACACATACCCCCTTTAGGAACCGGTATTCTGCAGTTTTTCCAGCAAGCTAATTTCGCCAAACGATGGCATTTTCAACCATATTAACCTTACTATGAAGTCACAAAACATAGAATACAACAGTAGTAACACATAGAATCAACCAAAAACACCAAAGTATCAATCACATGAAATATTTTAGATCAAACATACCCAAAAAGCATGATTTCCCCGTTAATCCCTTAAGCATGTTTTAACTGTAAGATTAACAAACATAATCCAAATTAACCCGAATTTTCACTAGTGACATAAAATAATATTTTAGAATTTCTACATATTTTTATGATGCATAATTTCGCTAATTATCACTATTCACCCCTAATTGGTCGTAATTAGTGAATAAAAATGCAAATCACTCACCTTAGCCACATATAAATCTCAGATCTGAAACTCTAACTAATTTGGCATAGATCCCAATGCAACACAGCAGCTCTACCTCAAATTTGATGTTAATTTGTCTTGATTTGATGTTGATTAACTTAATATGTGATTAGAAAGTGATTAAAAGGTGATTTGAGAGTTGGAGGCCATGAATAGGGTTAGAGGAAGGTAAATGGCAGCCAGAAAAATGAATAAAACCGATTTCCCAAACCCTATCACCCTTCCCATAAGCCTAATCCCAAAATGGGATACGGGCTTAGCTGCTAATCATCCGGTTAAGCCCAATTATGTTGTTTTTCACCTTCCAAACCTTGTTTCAGCCATATCTCCCAAATGGTAAGTCCGTTTGATTAATGTGACCAATCTATGGAAAGGTAAACCATCATCTGAATCCAATGGAAGTTGTTTCAGGTCAAAACTCCTTACCAATCAAAAGTTATAGGTGAAACAAGATTCGCCAGGGGCAAAACGGTCATTTAAAAATCGGCAAAAATCGTGAACATGAGAAATGTCCCCAATAGTCGTTCCCTAAAGTAACACGACTATACAACTTAGTATGAGAATAAAATAAATATTCTACGATCCTCCGATATGTAGAATGTGGGTCGTTACAGGTATCAAGGAGCTTCGAAACGAAACTGAATTTTGGCTAAGTACCAAAGGTTTAATACCGATCCCGATATATAAAAAATTGAGGATACGAATCCTATATCCCTGTTCCTATAAATACCCCCATTATTTTGTTGTTTTCAGGATCATTTGGCTCAATTTCCTCACTCGATAACTTTAGACTTATAGCTTTTTAATGTGGTTCCCTTCATGGCTTCCCCTTCCTTGGAAGCTTCCTTGGACTTATGAACTTCCATTGGGAATTTGAATAGGATTCTTGGGCTCTCTTTGACATTGAAACATAATTTTGGTTGCACGACTTGCTATTAGCATATTTCTAGGTATAAAAGCTTCATGGACATTAAAGCTTCATTCTTGGACATTTGGTTATTAGAGAGGACTTGTTATCCTTGAGCAAGGACTTTATTATGGTTAACACCTATATTGTAATCAAAAGACTGTACTTGTAACCATATGGTATAAATATATGAAGTTACCTTGGAGTGGATGTAGGCACACCTTCCCGAACCACTATGAATCACGGTGTTATGTACTTTTCTTGCATTTGGTATCTGGAATTATACGGATTACCTAAATTCGGGTTTTGGCATATGAAACGATTAATCCCCCACATCACCATTCTGGCATGCCAGAAAGGGGTCTAACCAACTTTGGATTGCCATGGAAAAACTTTATTCTTTGATTTAGCGACGGTTGAAAGGAAACAGATCACTTTAGCTCGTTCGAAAAGAGCAGGAGTAGAAGGAAGCCAAGAGGTTTCCTCTATTCGAAATCCTCAAACTATCTGACTCGAGAGGATATGCATATAGTGGTTTAGAATTTGAATATTCAATTGGAACGACAAGAAGAACTCTTAAGAAGACAATAGGAGGCTATGTAAGCCTTCATGGCTATGATGGAAGGAACTGGAAGGCTAACTGGCTAGGGAAATCAGGCAGAATCGGGTGCGCAAGGCGCTCAAGGTTTGCAAGACTAGGGGAAATTCCCTTAACTCAGGTTCAAGCAAATCCAGCTTGACTTGGGGTCATCTGCCCTAATCCTGATGGAAATAGGGTTCATGATGCTTTGGTTGATTAGGCTATAGGATCTCAAAATTGGAACTGTTACGCAAGCGCTGGTGCACGAGGGTGTAAATGCTAGAAAAACTTTTGTGGTTTCATAAGTTAACCGCTCCTTATATTCGAGTTGAAGCAGATGTTGAGGTTGGAAATCAACAGATAGCTCATGTTGGATTAGACACCAAGAGCGCTTATGCTGGATCGGAAGATTTTAGGAAGTAGCTTGGAATTGGTGATTGGATTGCAGATGTGATCTGATGGTTTAATCGAGGTGGAGCATCTCATACAGATTTTAACTGTGTCAATCGCATCCTATTCACTCAGGCTATTAGGAATTCTCCGAATCAACCGGACTTCAAATAGTTGGTCATAGATACTTATGATGGTAGAAAGGATTGTACCGTTCACCTGATGCATTATATATACAACATGGAAGTGCTAGCAGTGTCGAATAACGTTATAGCAAAATGCTTTTCACTTTACCTCACAAATATTACTACTATGTGTTTTTGGCAGTTGGAATCAAAAAGCATTAACTATCGAGTGTTATATTTGAAAAGTACGTTGAAAAATTCGTGGTCCACATTTCTCAATCCAAGAACGTTATGAATCTTACGGGGGTCAAGAAAAGGTCAACAGAGACTTTGCGGAAATTCTTGGAATGGTGTGATGATTTCGTCGGTTGATCGATATGATTCGTCCATGGTTTTAATGGCTGTTGTTTCTGGAATTTTGGATAAGATGGATTTCAAGATCTCACTTCAACGGGATCCACCATGGGACCTTGGTGAATTCAACTTCAAAGCAGATATATATTTGCGGGAAAACCCGAACTGATAAGGAAATTATCAAGGTTAACATGGTTAAGGGTGAAGGATCGTCCGATTCTGGAAAGGATAAAGGAAAGGAAAATTTTCTATCATGGAGTGATCATAATATGTAATGGAGGGAACCTAAATTCCATACGTATACAGATCTTACTTGTTCACGAGAAGAAATTTATTTGCAGGTTCACCTATTGTTCCATTCAGAAAGCCCCTCGTAAGGGAGCCATCTCCAAGGGAAAGGGATTCTCATAAACATTGTTTATTTCATAACCTTGGTGGCCATAATACAAATGATTGTAGGCATCCTCTGTATATCTTTGAGGAGCGTGTCAGACGTAGCGAACATACAAAATATGTTAGGAATCAGGCTGTAGTGCTAGAACAAGCAAAACTACCTGCTCCGGCTCAGAATCGGAATGTGCGGGGACGTGGCTTGGATGGATTGATCATCAATTGATGTGGATTTCTCTAGACTTCAATTTTTTGGTTGTTTGGTTTTCCAGCTCTTGGATTTTAGCATTCTGGTCTTATGCCTTTAGGATACAGTTATCTAAATTTTGACCTTTTGGATTTTGGTTACTTGATCAGTAGGATTTTGGATTTTGGCTACGGGATTTAGTTGTTTCGGCTTTGGCCTGTTGGATGTTGTATCTCTAGTTTTATTGTTTTGGGTTGTTAAGCCAATTAACCCATGTATGGGATTATGACTTAATCCCTTGATATGCACTGTACTCGACTAAAATTCCTTGGCTTTCTAGCTTTGAATGCTAAATTGGGCAACCCAAGTACGAAGTTAGGACCTAAATCATTGGCATGCTCTGTATTCGACAGTAAACCATCCCATTTATACTTAACAAAACTTAATAAACTTGAAATCAGAAATGGTTAAGTCGGCTTACCCACGTATAGGTTTGGACTTAGCCCCTATGCATGCTCTATACCTGGTGATAAACTGTTACATTTTCTTTTGGCTTTATTTAAAACTTAATTTTTTTCCAAAACTTTAATAAAATTATTTTGCTCTTGAGGGCTTTGCTTGCAAAATATGAAATCGAGAATTGGAATTTCGAAATTTAAAGATTTGATGAGTAAGGACTTTGCTCATTAAATATAAAAATAAACTGGCCTCAAAGTGAGGACAGTGCTTAGGAAGAGCTGGGTCATGTTGTCAGGACCTCGCAAGGCCACTTGGTCATGGCTCGAGTATGGTCTACAATCGATCGATTGTGAGTTATTTTGCTAGTACTTGGAAAAGGAATTCATTTGGTTTTTTGTAGGTTAGACTATACAGGCTATGGATTATACTTATTCTGGTTTGGCCCAGCAAGCTTATCGATTATGGATTCCTCTGGTTTTCTAGTTCTCAAATACTCTGGTTCTAGTTTTCTCTCATAATACGATTCAGAATGGTCAATGGATTTCTTTGGATTTTGGTTTTTTGGTTTTCTACTAATACAATTCGGAGTGATCGTGGTTTTCTATATTTCTGGTCTTTGGCTATTGCATTTCTATTTGGATTTCTCTCGGATTGTTATACGTTTTTCATAGAAAGACATGTTTTAGGAGGAAAGTTTGACCTGCCTTTTTATAAGGCAGTCACACTTTGGACTTCCAGCCTTCGGAGTGCTCATGGCTTGAGTATGAACTCAGGAAAGCTACGAACGATTTGGATGAAGTCGCGGAATTCTTAAAAAGCATGGATTTTTGGTTAAATTTTTTGGGATCGGTATAACTTTTGGAAACACATCTGGATCGGCAAGCATCATGGAGTTCACGAAGTGAAAGATTGGCTAAGTATCCTGGGTTTGGTATTAGCATGACCAATCCGAGGATCATGATTCTTGGAAGTATGGTGCATTAGTATTTTGTATCCTATAATGGCTACAACCTTTAGTGTTCTGGAATTTGTATAATGGGATACCAATTGATGATGAATGACGCAGGTTCGAATTTCTCAATTGCATCGCGGATCGATGATATGATTTTATATCCTTGGTGTTGCCTTCCAAAAATTGGTATTTCCAACTAAAGAAACTTCGGGGATTGGCTTTGTATAACTCGTATCCGGAGATACAAAGTCGAGGCAATGGAATCAAGTTAGCTCGAAACGAAGCTGAATTTTGGCTAAGTACAACGGTTCGGTATCGATCCCAGGATCGATACCCCCGAGATACGAAAATTTGGGGATACAAATCACGTATTCACATGCCTATAAATCCTCTTCCTTTGGCTATTCTTAGTATCTTTTGGCAGATTTCTGCTGCATCTGGGAACTTTGGACTTGGAGCTTTTTAATGGTTTCCTTTATGGCTTCTTCTTCCTTGGACTTGTGAACTTCCATTGGGCATTTAGATCAGATTCTTGGGTTGTCTTGTACATTGAAACATACTTTTTGATATTTGGCTTGCAGTTTGCACACTTTTTTATATATAATGTTCATGGACATTAGACTCCATTTATGGACATTTGGACATTGGTGAGGACTTGTTAGCTTTGAGCAAGGATTTTTCTATTGTTAGCACCTAAATTATAATCCAAAGGATTGTACTTTTCACCATACAGTATAAGTACACGAAGCTACCTCGGGGTAAACGTAGACACAACTTGCTGAACCATTATAAATCTCAGTATTATTTACTTTTCATACATTATATGTCTACAATTATTCATATTACCTAAACTTGAGTGTTAGCATGTAAACCAACTAATATCCCACGTCAACAATGGTCGACCACCTTAGGCTTCTTTTAGTTTTTATAAAATGAATGTGAGTGAAACAAAAGTGGTAGGATATAAAATTATATAATGGCCAAATGTTTACCACTTTTCCTTTCCCTTATACCTTACTCTATGCATTAGTTGAATTATTTCTAAGACTAGTCTACTAGTTAATTCATTAAACACAATTCACATTTCCTCCTTCACCATACTATTCCTATTTAATTTAGCTAATTAAATTCCTAGATGATGTTATCTAAATTTAATGGTATTACATTTAATATCATCGAAATAAAAAATCAGTCACTTCATTCACCATAAGATATAGGCTTTTATGAGAAAGGAATAAATATGATAATATATCCCAAAATAGAGGGTACATTCCATGTAAACAAGGAGAAATCATGTCACCGCTAAAAAAAGAAAGGCTCTTTATGTTAAAGCAAAGAATAGCAAGCAAACATTTTTGCAATATCATCAATATGGACCTTAGTAAAAGATATGGAAATGAAAAGTAAAGACCATTATTCTCTACGGTATGGAAGAGTCAACATATGTGACAATGGATAAAGCAGAATCCATTCAATCATACAAATTGGCATGATCTTTTAAAAGACTTCATCAAGGATAGCACTGAAGGATGTCAAGCTTAGCCATTTTCACTATAAGCTGAGGATTGGTGTAAGTCTTAACGGCTCAATAACTGAACAATTTGTTGTATATAACAGTGTTGTATACACAATTATATGATTTTGTTTGATGATAACAACCAAATATATATTTATAAATGTGTTTGTTATTGTACTGTTATTGTTTATCACAGACAGAAATATAATATTTATATTTAATCAAAATACTATTGGATAAGAACTTAAATATTCAAACAGTCTTTTATTGAATATAATATTTTAGTTCAATATCTAAACAGTACAAATTTTTCCAACTCCACTATTTGTATGCTTCACTAATATTTTTTATTTCAATTCATTCATTACACTTGTTCCTGTCTACAACACACACACTGAGTTACATTTTTCATTTTCTTTTACGAGCTTACAAACAGTCCAGTTTTCTGTCTTCTGTCCTCACTGCTCACTATTAGTCCAGTCATCTGCTTACCTGTCACATAAAACACACACACAGTACACTGCAATAGAAATAAAACTGAATACATGCGAATATAAATTTTATTTTTAATTTTATTTGCCTCAGAATTTTGTGTGTGTTCCTCATCATTTTTCATGAATCGATCTGATATGTGCTTATATATATATATATATATATATATATGTGTGTGTGTGTGTGTATATATACTGCATACACACAATACATGTATACACATACATGTTTATGTATATACACATATTTCTATGTAGAGGTCAGATTCTTTCAAGGACAGGAAAATTTTCTAAATGGCTGCATATACACACGTGTATATATAAACGGGTGCAGTGCCTCGCCAATCCAGTGTGCAACTGAGGAGCAGCCACATGGACCAACTTGACTCAGTGCATACTCAGGCAACACAAGTGTATGGCGCAAAATTTTCAAGTCTCAAGTTCATGTGTAATAAAGTGGTCGAGGCAGCCCAACATTTAAGGCCGAGGACATAAGAAAACAAGTACAACATTTACAAGTTCATTAATTAAGTCTACAGCAAGATGGCACAAGAACAAGTTCAGAAATGGAACGGCCAACAAACAAATTATGACACCCCACATCCGTTAATGTCACTCACTAAGGGAATGCATTAAGTTTTGTGAAGAGTTATAGGTAAACAGAACCGAAACATTACAAGATAGATATAAAATAGCATCGGAATTAAAAACTTTTGTTAATCATAAAGCATGGTTACACCATATGTCTGAAAATTCATAAACTCAGTACATCATTAGAAACTTCTGTCTTGTACTTTAAATATCAGAGTACAATAGCAAAGAAAGCATAATCCCCAAATCATAAGCCATCGTAACAAAGATGGAAGCTTGAGCAATACATCTAGAAGCTCCAAGTAAGACTATAATAGAATCCTGACTAAGCTTGAGAATTCCCTCCCTTGAGAACCTGGGGGGACGGAAGAAAGAAGGAGAAACAAAAAGGGCTAGACATAAAGTCTGGCGAGTCTAGTTACTTTTAGCCAATAAATAAATAAAAGTAACATGATAGGCATATAAATTGGATAAAAGAGATCACTACATAAATGGCAGGTGTGACAAGGTAGACAAGATTAGATGTATTTGCCTCACTAATGATTACTCTGCATTATTACAAGTATAACTGAAATGAGATGATCCCTTCCAATATGAGTTGGTTAGCTTAGGTCATACGTCTAAGTATACCCTAACCACTACCCCAATCGATCGGCTCCCTACCATGTAGATATCCTATGTTGGCCCCACAATAGGAGGTATCACTTCCTAAAGTGGCAACCTAAGGTGTACAAAACCATATCTACTGGTGCCACGATCGTCTTAGCCCGCTCTGTCCGTCCCATGCACTCACATGTTCCCGGTCAGTTTGCGCCGCCCACACCATCTGTCTCGTTTGGATCTCTTACAATCAATCAGTAAGCGTGCCCCTTCTCCACCTAGTACAGAGTTCTTTACTTGATACCAACTCCGGGTTATCGACTGAAATAGGTCCCACACAATATGATACATGCTCTCCCCCTTGTCTTGTATCCCCACAAGATTTTCCACTGACTATATATACCCTCAGGTGTCTTTAATTACATAGCCCTATACCAGTTATGCTTACCCTAAAGGGGTGTCTTTAATTAGATAACTCCAATCTTTCAACCGGTTATGCTTACCTATAGGTGTCTTTAATACACAACCCCCAATCTTCCAACAGATTATGCTTACCTATAGGTGTCTTTAATACATAACCCTATTATTCCTACAAGTTATGTTTACCCTAAAAGGTGTCTTTAATTTCATAACTTCATTATTTCCACTAGTTATGTATACCACTAGGTGTCTTTAATTGCATAACCTTATCGGGTTAAGTTTATTGGCCTATATATGCCAATATTACCCACCTACCAAAAATTTACTTAACCCTCCCACTAATCCAAGCATGTTTATTTAGCGGTTAAGTTTGTAGGCCTATATATATATATACTAATATTACCCACCTACCCAATATTTACTTAACCCTCCCACTGATCCAAGCATGTTTACTTAACGGTTAAGTTTGTGGGCCTATATATATTAATATTACCCACCCACCCAAGATTTACTTAACCCTCCCACTGATCCAATCAATTTACTTAACCCTAATCTTATTTCATAATCATACAATTCCTATGGATTAGATTTGGTTAAGTAGTCCAATTCATTACCATGTCCATTTATGGTTTCATAATGGGCCAGACCTCCCACATTCGGCCTACAACATGTGGATGTTGGATATGCCGATCGGGTCCTGGCAGACTTATTCCACAGTTGGGCCTAACCTTGTGTCATAGCCCGATTCGTATTTACGTACTTAGACCTCCCATATTAGGTTCAACATTAGTGGCTGCTAGATATCGGTCGGGTCCGGGCAGACTTCCACCACTAATGCAACCTAACCTCATGTCATAAGTACAATTACAATTCCTAATTGTAATTACTAAACATTCCATTTTTAATTAATTTACCAATTAATTAATCCTTTCCTTTTATAGGCGTCAATACCTATTTTACCCAATAATTTGAATTACATGTCCAGAATGTTCGTATTCAAATTATGTCATTTTTAACCCTTTTTCCCCCATTCCTTAACTAGCGCCCTCACAAAATTGGCAACTTGCCTAGGCTAGATAATAGCCTAGTCATAAATGATAATAAGGAAAATAATGGGAATATAACTAAAATGATCATCTTGGCATAAACATAAACTTATCATGATAACAAGGTGAGTGGACATGTAATTTTCATCATAACAAGATGAACATTAAACTAGTGAACGTAACATGATGTCTCAATAAGCATAGTAAGATCTAAATCAGTGGTTTAGATGTCCAATTTGTTTAGATCTAACATGATAACACATGGTGATAGATTAGATCACATGATTCAGATCTAGAGGTTAAAATAGCTCTAACATGATAACACAAGGTGATAAATTAGATCACATGAAATAGATCTAACATGATAACACAAGGTGATAATCTAGATCTGACTAACAGTTTCAGTGTCCACATAAATTAGATCTACTAGTTTAGAAATAGATCTACACAAATCCACATCATAACATGCCATAGAAGTTACAATTTAGATAAAGATTTAGATCCAATCCTAACCAATTCAAAGTGGCATATGTTCATGATTTACATAAATAATTAGGTCTATCCAATGACATAACTATCCAAATTAATAGATTTATATTAACCACAATATTGTTACAAACCAAGATCCACAATAATAACATAGTAGAATAATCACCATTGAATTGGATCTTAAGAAATAGATCTATCATGGCATAGCAGAATAATCACAATTGGATTGGATCTAAAGAAATAGATCTATCATGACATAGCAGAATAATCACAATGAAATAAATCTATCATGACATAGCAGAGTAATCACAAAGCAATAGATCTATCATGACATAGTATCAGATATGATTATAGCATAGATTCATGGTTTACACATATCCAAATCACAGTCTTTCATAATTTACTTTTATTTATCTAAACCTAAAGGCAACTAGAACTCATAGCATTAGGTTTAGAGAATTGAGAAAGAACTGATCTAGAATTTCTGAATTTGGTTTGCAAAGTATGTTGCTGAAGAAAACGGTTTAGTTCGCACTCCAGCAGCATATGGCCTCCTTGACTTCCAATGAAGCAAATATGAGAAATAGCCACATATTTATAGCTGTAGAACCCCCTGAAACCGACTGCCACCTCTACCCTAGGGTTGTCAACACCCCTGTGGGTAGGTCGACCCATAGGTTGACACCCTTAAGATGGGTTGACCCCTAGGTCGACACCCCTTTAGGGGGTCGACCCCCTATACGGGAATTTTGTCGCTCAAAGGAATTTTTCGAAATTGAATCCTCTGGATAGAATTTTGACTCATCTCTGACTCACCTCTGAATCATGCTTATATATAAAATATTTCTGTGCGTATACAAACCTAAACCCCTCGTAATTTCTTCATACGGTGTTCGTTTTACGGAAACCAAATGTCTATCTTGGCCAGAATTTCGAGACGGACGCAATGGTGTAGTCCGTTTCCTATCATTCTGAATATTAAATTAATTATAATTTATTGTATTCTCTTTAATGTTATTAAAAATTCGGGGTGTTATATTCTCCCCTACTCAAAGGATTTCGTCCCCGAAATCTCTAATTTGAGAAGAATGCATATCCTACCATCCATCATCCATCTACTCATCCAACAATCACTGACATCCATTGTCCTTAAATATTTCTAATGTTTATATGAATATATGCAAAGGTGTGTGTATATGTCCCAACACTAATGCGAAGATCAGGCGGTCTACTGATTCAGTTGACCTCCTTAATGCAATGTATGTTAGTGCCATAAGTCCAATATGTATGCGAATAAACCTATTGTATCTTATAAGTTCTATATGTGTGCACATTCATTCGTCCAAATGCAACATCCATATGCTAACTCATCCATTACCATTCATAAAAGAAAAGAAAATGCACACACATCCATATACAGTTTGAGAGTGATTGAGCCGATCTTAGTGCCTAATGTGTGTGTATATGCGTCCACAGGAAACCACTAGCAAACACTTGCATCCATCAAACATAACATGTTTCAAACACATGTTTACATCCATAGGATTCCTACCTAAAGGTCAAAGATACGATGGATAAGATATATTCTATTGATAGAAACAAGCACTGATAAAACTTAGGAAAGGAGTTAAGAATATACTCTCGAAAATAAAAGGGTACGAAGCACGAATCTTTTCTCCGGTCTCCCAAGTCGCATCTTCTGGGTTATCTCCCCATTGAACCTTTAGCAACTTGATCTCCTTATTGCGCAGCTTCTTAACCTCTGACCCAAGAATACGGGTAGGGGCTCGTCTGACTGTCGTCTCCCGTTCCACTTCGACTTCTTCTAACATACTCGGCTCAACAACTTCCACGGTGTCATGCAGGCACTTCCGTAGATGAGAGATGCGGAAAACGTCATGAACACCAGATAGATTTTCTAGGAGCTTTACTCGGTAGGCCATTTGGCCAATCTTCTCGGTTATGAGAAGTGGTCCTACAAACCTAGGTGCCAACTTCTCTACTGATCCAAAGCGAACCACATTCCTTAAAGGCGATACTTTGATAAAAACCAAGTCTCCCACTTCGAATTTGATGTCAGTCCTTCTCTTATCTTCATAGAACTTCTGCCTGTCTTGAGTTGTCTTCATCCGTCGTCGAATAAGGTCAATCTTTTTGGACGTTCCCCTAACCATATCTGGTCCAAGTAATAATATTTCTGTAGATTCTCACCAACAATTTGGCGATCTACAGGATCGTCCATACAATGCTTCGAAGGGTGCCATGACGATGCTAGCCTGATAGCTATTATTATAGGCAAACTCTACTAGAGGAAGATGCTCTTCCCAAGTCCCTTCGAAGTCTAGGATACGCAGCCTTAAAAGATCTTCTAGAACTTTGTTCACCCTCTCTGTCTATCCATCGGTCTGAGGATGATAAGTGGTGCTCAAACATAACTGTGTACCCAATGCTTTTTGCAAGCTCCTCCAAAATTTGCTGGTAAAGATGGGGTCACGATCGCTCACGATGCTGGGAGATACTCCATGAAGACGAACTATCTCACAAACATAAATTGTTACCAAACATGGTGTCGTCCTCTTACTCTTAACTGGAAATAAAATGAGTGCTCTTAGTAAGCCTGTCTGCTACCACTCAAATGCTGGTGTTGCCCCTCGTTGATTTGGGCAAACCATCTATGAAATCCATGGAGACACTCTCCCACTTCCACTGGGGGACCTCTAAAGGATGAAGTAAACCACCGAGCTCCCTTTTCTCAGCTTTGGCTTGCTAGCAAATCAGATATTGAGAAACAACGCTGCTACATCTTTCTTCATCCCATACCAAAAGAAAAGCCTTTCTCAAGTAGCTCCCCTACTTGCTTACTCAGCTCCCTCCTTTCCCTTGGAGCCATATGGTGCACTGGTAATGCAAGTGGCTTTGCATTGTCCACCAAATATATATGAAAATTGATCTCGCGCCTCGGAGGTAAGTCCCGTACCTCATCAAAAACGTCAGAATAATTTCAAACCAATGGAACAGATTGCAAATCATTAACAAATGCATCAAGAGACTCTAGGAAACTAAGCATAACAGACCCTTGGGGGTCACAAGAAACTTCGAGGATCTACCCATGACAAGTCAGGAGTCTAACAACCCTCCTCTCACAATCTAGAATGACCCAATATGTTGTAAGCCAATCCATTCCTAGAACAACCCATAGCCCATAAACCTGAGCACATATGCGTCGCACTCAAACTTGACGCCTAACACGGATATTCTCAAACCCCGACAAATCATAGATAAATGAGCTGAACTACCAATGGGGTTTGAGACAACAACGGGATCCACTACCATACTAGTATTTAAGTGCAGAGATTCAACTACAGAACTAGATATAAACGAATACGAAGCACTAGAATCAAAAAGAGTTCTTATAGGAAAATTGGAAAGAGAAATCAAACCTTCCATGGAAACTTTCCTACCTCTATTTGGTGTACTAGCCACGAGAGCATTCGCTTGTCCTCCAGAGTTTCCTATCCTTTGACTTTTCCTTTGCTTCCTTGGGCACTCCCTAGAATAGTGTCCAACCTCTTCATAAACGAAGCAAGCATTCTTCCTTTTCCTGTAGTTCTAGGCCAAGTGACCCTCTCTCCCCCGGCTATGGCACTTCTTCTTACCCTTAGCCTTGTCATTCTTTCCGCCCTTCTTCCATTGTTGTTGTTGTCCTTTCTTGGGACATACCTTTTTATTTTTTGTTTTCTCAATTTTAACTTCTTCCTTCCAGATTTATTTGAACTTTATCTGTGTTCCCCTCCTAGGCCATCATTTTTCTCATCCTTGGATTGTGCTCCTTAGCCCTAACTCCCTTGTTCTCCTTTTTACCATCCTTGTGTAACAAGCTAACAAGTCTCTCAAAAGTTGCCTCCACCGCACGGAAATCCTTACGAAGCTTGAGAAAATTAGCCGCAGATGATATTACTGCAGCTACAGATGGAGGTTAGGCACTTCATTGCCCTTAAACATGTGCCGGAGTTCAAACATGCCTACGACATTGTGCAGGAATGGGGACACCTTTCAGGAAGAATCGGTTCCCCAGACAAAAAGAAAAAGGAATCAAACGGAGAATCGAGAGATATTTCCTATGGCTTTGGGGAATATGTTTTTCAAAATAGACTTTTCTTTTTGAAAATGCTTTCTTTTAAAACCTTTTTGAAAATAATTTTCAAAAACTTTATCCAATCCGGTAACCTTTAGCTCTGATACCAAGTGTAACACCCCACGTCTGTTAATGTCACTCACTAAGGGAATGCATTAAGTTTCGTGAAGGTTATAGGTAAACAGAACATAAACATTACAAGACAGATATAAAATAGCAGCGGAATTAAAAACTTTTATTAATCATAAAGCATGGTTACACCATATGTCTGAAAATTCATAAACTCAGTACATCATTAAAAACTTCTATCTTGTACTTTAAATATCAGAGTACAATAGCAAAGAAAGTATAATCCCCAAATCATAAGCCATAGTAACAAAGATGGAAGCTTGAGCAATACATCTAGAAGCTCCAAGCAAGACGATAGCAGAATCCTGACTAAGCTTGAGAATTCCCTCTCTTGAGAACCTGGAGGGGGGAACGGAAGAAAGAAGGAGAAACAAAAAGGGTCAGACATAAAGTCTGGCGAGTCTAGTTACTTTTAGCAAGTAAGTAAATAAAAGTAACATGATAGGCATATAAAGTGGATAAAAGAGATCACTACATAAATGGTAGGTGTGACAAGGTAGTCAGGATTAGATGTATGTGCCACACTAATGATTACTCTGCATTATTACTAGAATAACTGAAATGAGATGATCCCTTCCACTATTAGTTGGTAGGCTTAGGTCATACGTCCAAGTATACCCTTACCACTACCCTAATCGATCGACTCCCTACCCTGTAGATATCATATGCTGGCCCCATAGTATGAGGTATCACTTCCTAAAGTGGCAAACCATGGTATACACAACCATATCTATTGGTGTCATGGTCGTCTTAGCCCCCTCTGCCCGGCCCATGCACGCACATGCCCCCGGTCGGTTTGCGCCGCTCACACCATCCGTCTCGTTTGGATCTCTTACAATTAATTAGTAAGCGTGCCCCTTCTCCGCCTAGCACGGAGTTCTTTACTTGATACCAACTCCTGGTTACTGACTGAAATGGGTCCCACACAATATGATACAAGCTCTCTCCTTGTCTTGTATCCCAACTAGGTTTTCCACTGACTATGTATACCCTCAGGTATCTTTAATTACATAGCCCTATACCAGTTATGCTTACCCTAAAGGGGTGTCTTTAATTACATAGCTCCAATCTTTCTACCGGTTATGCTTACTTATAGGTGTCTTTAATACATAACCCCCAATCTTCCAACCGATTATGTTTACCTATATGTGTCTATAATACATAACCCTATTTTTCCTACAAGTTATGTTTACCCTAAAAGGTGTCTTTAATTTCATAACTTCATTATTTCCGCCGGTTATTTATACCACTAGGTGTCTTTAATTACATAACCTTATCGGGTTAAATTTGTGGGCCTATATATGCTAATATTACCCACCTACCCAAGATTTACTTAACCCCCCCCCCCCCCCCCCCCACTGATCCAAGCATGTTTATTTAACGGTTAAGTTTGTGGGCCTATATATATACTAATATTACCCACCTACCCAAGATTTACTTAACCCTCCCACTGATCCAAGCATGTTTATTTAACGATTAAGTTTGTGGGCCTATATATACTAATATTACCCACCAACCCAAGATTTACTTAACCCTCCCACTGATCCAATCAATTTACTTAACCCTAATCTTATTTCATAATCATACAATTCATGTGTATTAGATTTGGTTAAGTAGTCCAATTCATTACCATGTCCGTTTATGGTTTCATAATGGGCCAGACCTCCCGCATTAGGCCTACAACATGTGGATGCTGGATATGTCGGTCGGGTCCGGGCAGACTTATTCCATAGTTGGGCATAACCTCATGTCATATCACGATTTGTATTTACGTACTTAGACCTCCTACATTAGGTTCAGCATTAGTGGCTGCCGGATATGTCGGTCGGGTCCGGGCAGATTTCCACCACTAATGCAACCTAACCTCGTGTCATAAGTACAATTACAATTCCTAATTGTAATTACTAAACATTCCATTTTTAAATAATTTACCAATTAATTAATCCTTTCCTTTTATAGGCGTCAATACCTATTTTACCCAATAATTTGAATTACATGTCCAAAATTGTTCAAATTCAAATTATGTCATTTTTAACCCTTTTTCCCCCATTCCTTAACTAGCGCCCTCACAAAATTGGCAACTTGCCTAGGCTAGACAATAGCCTAGTCATAAATGATAATAGGGAAAATAATGGGAATATAACTAAAATGATCATCTTGGCATAAACATAAACTAATCATGATAACAAGGTGAGTGGACATGTAATTTTCATCATAATAAGATGAACATTAAACTAGTGAACATAACATGATGTCTCAATAAGCATAGTAAGATATAAATCAACGGTTTCGATGTCCAATTTGTTTAGATCTAACATGATAACACATGGTGATAGATTAGATCACATGATTCAGATCTAGAGGTTAAAATAGCTCTAACATGATAACACAAGGTGATAAATTAGATCACATAAAATAGATCTAACATGACAACACAAGGTGATAATGTAGATCTGATTATAAGTTTCAGTGTCCACATAAATTAGATCTACTTGTTTAGAAATAGATCTGCAAAAATCCACATCATAATATGCCATAGAAGTTACAATTTAGATAAAGATTTTGATCCAATCCTAACCAATTCAAGGTGGCATATGTTCATGATTTACATAAATAATTAGGTCTATCCAATGACATAACAATTCAAATTAACAGATTTATATTAACCACAATACAGTTACAAACCAAGATCCACAATAATAACATAGTAGAATAATCACCATTGAATTGGATCTAAAGAAATAGATCTATCATGGCATAGCAGAATAATCACAATTGAATTGGATCTAAAGAAATAGATCTATCATGACATAGCAGAATAATCACAATGGAATAAATCTATCATGACAAAGCAGAAAAATCACAAAGAAATAGATCTATCATGACATAGTATCAGATATGATAACAGCATAGATTCATGGTTTACACATATCCAAATCACAGTCTTTCATAATTTACTTTTATTTATCTAAACCTAAAAGCAACTAGAACTCACAGCGTTAGGTTTATAGAATTGAGAAAGAATAGATCTAGAATTTCTGAATTTGGTTTGCAAAGTATGTTGCTGAAGAAAACGGTTCAGTTCGCACTCCAGCAGCATATGGCCTCCATGTCTTCCAATGAAGAAAATATGAGAAATAGCCACATATTTATAGCTGTAAAACCCCTTGAAACTGACTGACACCTCAGCCTTAGGGGTGTCAACACCCCTGTGGGTGGGTCGACCCAAAGGTCGACACCCCTTAAGGGGGTCGACCCCTAGAGCATGAATTTTGCCGCTCAGAGGAATTTTTCGAATTTGAATCCTCTGGATAGAATTCTGACTCATCTCTGACTCACCTCTCATGCATATATATAAAATATTTCTATGCGTATACAAACTTAAAACCCTCATAACTTCTTCATACGGTGTCCGTTTTACGCAAACCAAATGTCTGTCTTCGCCAGAATTTCAAGACGGGTGCAATGGTGTAGTCCGTTTCCTCTAATTTTGAATATTAAATTAATTATAATTTAATTTATTTGCTTTAATGTCGTTAAAAGTTCGGGGTGTTACAGAAATGCATGGTGCATGTTGTACATGCCTGTAAGGACCCGTAACTTCCCCGTGAAGGAAAGCACGGATTACCTTGAGGACAAGACGAATTAGAACACAAACAGAAGAACATTTCATTGTTAATTACAACAATTCCATCAGAATACAAGAATATACAGAGTATAAATCAATATTACACATTCACTAAATATCATAGATCACAATACATTTCATAGCAGCGGAAAAATAATATAATACACAACTAAAAGAGATAAACGTATACAGAGCTTTCCGGATATCATTCAAGCTATAAATCAGGATCTTGTGAATATAAATCTGCAAAACCAAAGCTACTAGCTGCCCGTACGGAAATAGGGGCACCTAGAGTTTAGGTTAAAACAATAAACGCCAGGTCAGTCATGTGACTGGTGTGAGAACTAAAAACAGTTATTAATCTTTGTTTTAAAGTTAGGTAAATCAGGGTTTCCTCCCAAGAATACCAGTGCATAAAACAAATAGCGCAATGCTAAATAAAGAACAATGAAGCTATTATAAGACCCAGGTCCCATCACACAATGCAACGCAAGCCGGAGGATTGGGTTTTACCTTATAATAGCCAAAGAATGCTTAATACACTAAATTTCATCTTTTATTATTACTATAAGTGTATAGTGTCAAAACAATTTCAATCATAAGTATCAATCATAAACGGCATAAGTGCCCCATACCACAATGTCGCCGTATATAGGTTCTACAATCAAAACCGCAAAGTCACGTATTGGAAGTTGTATTTCCATCTGTGAACCGAGGCAAAAGATAGTACTCACTGAATTCGAGATTCTCTAGCCCGCCCCTCAGGCAAGTACTCAGTCAAGCCTTTGGATCGTCAGGGCCGGTCCACCGATGTGGATTAAAATGCCTGAACATTGCGTTTCCCCGCCCTTTGGGGCGAAAATGAGCCAAATGACTCCATCAGCTCCACATAGTCACTGATATATCCGAGGCGCCTCGCAACAGCAACAACCACACAGGTGAAAATAATATAAATGTCAGGGCTGGTAGGTCACTGACACCAACCTAGCTAGAAGGAAACGCATGCCCTCCCTGAGGTCCTCTCCCGTTTCTGGTTCACAACCAGGGTGTAAGGCTCGCGAATTAACGCTACACAAAGCTATGTCACACAGCTCGTGCTCTGATCATCACCACAAGACTCTGCTTTTTAAAAGGCGCCTTGATCATTTGCCACATAGGCATGCCACACAGGCAATTCACACCATGCAACTGATGTCTATCGATATACAACCTCTGATCCTGTACATCTCAGAGAAGGGTGAAGTAAGGGAATGAATTCCCCTTCACCAAGCATATGTGTAACAACCCGCCTCCGCTAGGGTCACTCGCAAAGGAATGCACTAGCTTTAGAGGGGCATTATTGGTAAACATGCACAGAAATATCACAAGACAGAACATATAACATAGCGGAAGTAAAATCAAACTTTCATAAATAGTAATAATTAAGGTCTAAAGCCTTTTACATCAGAGTACATCAAAACCTGTCTTGCAATAATAAAGAAGCATAAAGACTTTTTCATAAATTATTCCCCAAGTAAAAACAGTAAAGTAGCCATAGCCAAGAGAAGTCCAAGCCATCCATAATGACCTTCAAGCAGAAGAAGTCCGAACTAAACAACAGTATTTCCTCCCTATAACCTGGGGGGAAACGGAAGAAAAGAGGCGAAACAAAACGGGTCAGTCAAAAAGACTGAGTAAGCCCTATCTACTATTAGTATAAAAACTAGTAAAGTTAACAGACATGAGAAACTGAGATGAACATAAGCATGATAACAAGATGGATAAGCTAAATCAAAATAACAGGATGAACTACTGAACTCAGGTAAACTAAGGTGTCATGATAAATTACGATGTCAAGATAAAAAAAGGTATCACATCATCAGGTTTCTATCAAGTATAATATCCCCAAGATATCTATCACGTATAACGTCCCATGGTATCTATCCTGTACATCTGCTCTGCACCTACCGTACTAGTACCCCAACTGTATTACGTGTTATCCGTGAATGACCCTTACTCAAAAGTCGTGTAATGGTCCATGTCAACCTAATATGCCGCATATATAGGTTACTCAACTCATATGTTTCTTTCCATGTATAAGTTCAGTCCTTTGCCGTAGGCTGTACGGGCTTTCCCATGTAAACGGTTTATCCTTGAAGTTGTTTTGGACTGCAACCCTTGATCTAGTTGTGTTTCCTTACCATGAACTATCGCGCGTCCACTTAGGATTTATGCCACCTAGGACCGCTAGGGATTATGCTACCTAATGAACGTTTCTGTGTCTCGGTTTGGGTTTTGGCCACCCAGGACCACTAGGGATTACGCCACCCGTCAACCGCGCCCTTGATCCCACGTATGTATCGTGAATCGTTTTCCATGTCTAGATGCACATGTTCCCCAATGTGCCATCCGAGTTCCGTGCCAGGGCAAATCAAGAAATACGGAACTCGGTCGGGAGCTTTAAATCGTCTGCCGATGCAGATATCAAGGTCTGTTTTTGTACCCGTGGCTATGGTCCCACATGACCCCTCCCTCAACTACTGAAAGGCAATCCAAGAAAAAATCATGTATAAGAACCACTCCATGGCCCCACTATAGCCCACTTTCCTATGGGCCAACCTCACCCATGACTCGATAGCAAGCACATGGTCTGTTGGGGGTTCCCTGCCTTTCCGCACGTACACGATTGACTAAAGATGGTAGGTAGTCGGCGATGTGCTATCGAGGGCAAAAACAAGAATCGTCGACTCCACGCTAATCCATCCCAGTCTTTAGGTTGCTCGCATAGCAACCAAGGCATACTCTTGGTCCTTCTAACGCAGACCTTAACCTCTCATGGGCCAAGTATAATTACCTGACAGCCCACAGAGGGATCCCAAGAATATCCTCACGTCCCCCGAAGCTTCCACTTCGGCACCCAGTGCGCTGGAGCTTTTATCCAAGTCAGATAACTTGCTCCCCCTCGTATACTAAGCGATGAACTACCGTATCAGGTTACTCATCGTTTTGAGAATTAGTCCTATGTCCTTAGCTAAGAATTATTACTTAGTTACCCTTAACTAAGGTTTACCACTTAGCTTCCTTTCCCGTTATCCTTGATTAACCACGGTTTTCTACCTAGTTCTTCTAGCTAGGGTTTGTCTATTGGGTTAAGTGTTATCATTCAAGTCCATGACTTAACCCGCCCACGAATCACGTCAAAGATTGGCTAAGTATTTAAGTTCAAGACTTAGTCCCACAAGTTGGTTAAGTGTACCCAGAGGCTCATGACTTAACCCTATCAAGTCAAATTGGTCAAGTACTAGCTTACCTTAATCCTATCGGATTATCTTGCTAGATCGATTAAGCATAGATTATCTTAATCCCATCAAATTATCGAGTCGGATTGGTTAAGTATAGGCTGGCTTAACCCCATCCTCTAATCTTACTACAATGGTTAAGTATATTCTAAAAAGGTCTTGTGACTTAACCTTATCAGGTCCGCGTATTAGATTGGTTAAGTGTAAGTTACTTAACCCCATCAAATCATCATGTATAATTGGTTAAGTATAAGTCGCTTAACCCCATTAAATTATCACGTTAAGTTGGTTAAGTATTGGTTACTTAACCTCATTGAATTACCGAGTTTAAATTGGTTAAGTGTTTAACTTAACCCCATCGAATTACCGTGTTTAGATTAGTTAAGTGTGGATTACTTAACCCCATCTAATTACCGTGTCGGATTAGTTAGGTGCAAACTACTTAACCCCATCCCCTAATCATCTTGTATGGTTAAGTGTCATTAAGAAAACTTACTTAACCTTGCCAAATTATCATGTTGGATTGATTAAGTGTTGGTTAACTTAATCCCCGTCCACTAGTCGTATAAAAATGGTTAAGCGTCATTAGGCAAATCAAATCACTTAACCTACCCAACCTTGTCATGTTTTGTTAAGTATCATTAGCCTAACCAATTTACTTAACCCATTTACCCATGTCATATTTGGTTAAGAGTCATTAATCAAATTAACTTAACCCTATCATGTGGCATTAATTACTTAATGCACCCCAACCTCTCACATTAGACTTTGTTGTGGTTACTAGTTAAGCCGGTCGGTTCCGGGTAGCTTTACACCACAACTTGATCTAACCTCGGGTTCAAGCACAACTTGACCAACTTCTCACATTGGGTCCTATTGTTTGCAACTACTAGTTAGGCCGGTCGGTTCCGGGTAGTTTTACGTTGCAAACTCAACCCAACCTCGAGTTGGCCACTTTCATGTTTAGTCTAGTGTCATGTTCAAAGTCAAGTTTTCAAGCAATTGGGTAGACCTAACTTAATAGGTAAATTCCCAATGGGTAGACCTAACTTAATAGGTAAATTCCCAAGCTTATGTTTTTATGCATACTTACATGTCAACTTCCATGTTATATTTCAAGTCATGTTTTCAAGTATAAACACATGTCATATTTAACGTTACATGTTGTCATGTTTATACCCATTTACCCAAGTCATATTCATGTCATTATGTTTCTCTATAATGTGACCCCAACGCTTTTTAAACTAGCATATACGTTCGCAACAACGTGATGGATTAAAAGAAGAGACTTGGCAAAGGAATGACAAAAATGGGTATTAAGCCACAAGTTAATCATGATGGCAAATGAGGCACAAATGTGTTCATTAGCTTGCATGTTACATTCTTAAGCCTCAAAAACATGCATCAACCCAAACTTGGTACATAAGCGAATCATGGTGACAAAAGACATGGAATGATGGCTAGAAACTCGCATATATCATCATATAAGGATTATGACTTCATATGCAAGTTGACATAATGGTTATGAAGATTCTCATGTTGCATAATGCAACATTTCAACATAAAGGTTGTGGCTTTTAGCTCATAAGATCAAGATAATGACTTCATAAACTTGCATAACATGATAGCATGCATCATTCCAATTAATCAAACCCAAACTTTCAACATGAACATTTAACTTCATAGTTAATATCTAAGAGTAGGGAAGGGCTTACATAGCTATGAAGGCCTAAATCGATTAAACTAAAGCTTGTGATGAAGCCTATGCATGCCATCACCCAAAAACCCAAAGATGAACACTCCAAATCAATAAAAACCCCATCTTTATGAACAAAGATCAAAGCTTTAGCCTTGAAATCAACTTGAGAAGCTCTCATACTAACATAGGGACTCTCTAATACTCTCATGATCATGAAACCTCTCATAGAAATGAAGTGGAGGATAGGATAGTTGAGTGGAGGCCATGAGAGTAGGAATTTTGCCATAGTTTAGTTGCATGAATGAATAATGAGGATTTAGGATAGGTTAGGGTCTTATTTATAGATTAGGCAAGTGTTTTAGGCCATAGGATTAAACCTAGATTCAATCCAAGCCATCAAAGCATGTCTTGGGGAAGAAGTCAAGTGTAGGAACCATCTAGGGCCTTTAGATTAAAGATGAACCATGAGAACCATCCAAATGCAAAATCTGCATTTGAGCGAATCGGCCCATGGGTTGACAGCCAAACACCCTGGATTAACCCCTAGTCGACCCAGCGAGCTCGGGTCGACCTCAAAAATCGGCCGGTTCGGTTATTCCCCTATCCCAATTCGCTGTTTTGAACATTTTTGCATATTTATTTATTTAATTTTCAATTATATATATATATATATATATATATATATATCTGCGCAACCCATTTCACTTAATTAAGTATACTTAAATTTGGGAATTTTTCGTGAAACTTCGCGAGGCCATATCTTGGTCATACGGACTCCGATTTTCGAAAACTCGGACTCTGTTTCGCGTATTTTTCCGAGACGAACGCAATGGCATAGCCCGTTTCACTTGATTCAGAATTTAAAATTAAATTCTGCCTTGATTCTCGTCTTTAATCATGTTATCGAAATACAGGTTGTTACATTCTCCCCACCTTTTAGGATTTCGTCCCCGAAATCTCCAAGTTAGGAAGAACATATCCTACCATCCATCATCCATCTACTCAAAACATCATCCACGAGCAACCATTGTCCTTAGATGATTTCTAATGCTGTATGAATATATGCAAGACGTGTGTGTACATGTTCATTAGCTAATGCTAATGATCAGGCCTGAATAATCTTTCTAATGCAAAATATGTATAGTGCCATGAATCCAACATGTATGCAAATAGTCCTAGTCATATAGATACTATATGCGTGCACAATCATTCATTCATATGCAACAACCGCATGATAATACATTCGACTTCATCCATAAACAAGTATAAATACTCGTGCATATGCAATATGAAATGTGACCGAGTCGAGCTAGTATCTAATGTGTATTCGCGCATCCACGAGCAACCACTTGCAACCATATCAATCATAACATGTTTCAAATACATGTTTACATCCATAGGATTCTACCTAGGATTCCCTGAAACAGGGTCAAACAAGACAAACTCCTTACGGGGGTTGTAAGGATGTCCATGAAAGATAGCCTACAAGTAAGCTCTACAGAAAACAGGGATCAAGGATATACTCCCAAAAAGAGATATCATGCGCGTATCTAGTCTTCGACCATCAAAGTCGTATTTCCTTGAGCTTAATTCCATTGTGCCTTGACCGTCTTTTAACTTCGCGATTTCGTAGCTTCTTATTTCCTGTTTCCATAACATGAGCTGGAACTCATTCCTTCGTCGCCTCTCGTTCCACTTGCACTTATCCTTTTTCTAGAATACTTGACGCAAACATGACTGCGTATTCATGATCTCATGCAAGCTTTCCAAAATTCACTAGTGAACCTTGGATCTCGTTTATATACTATAAGGTATTCCATGTAGAAGAACTTTCTCTTGAAAGTAAACAGATGTCAACCAGGTTATCATGCGCACTTACTAGGATGATCTCTATAACCCATGCATAAATGAAGTAAACCATCCATCTTATTGGCGAACACCACTCGATCGGGCTTCAAATTTCCAATAAAGGCATCAAGGGATTCTAAGTAACTAGTCATGACAGAACCTCAAAAAGGTTACCCGATACTTCGAGGGCATTACCAAGGCTAGTCAAAAGGTCTAACTACCCTCCTATCAAAACCGAGAGTGGCACCCCCTACTGGATAACCACTTCATCCCTAGAATCCATCCTTAGCTTATAAACATAAGCATTAACTCAACACTTGGCATAGACATTCCCAAATCCAAACAAGTCATGTATAAATGGACTGATTCTCCAATAGGACTTTGAGACAAGAATGGGATTCTCTATTACGCTAGTACTTAAGGTGCAGAGACTCAACTATCGAAGCAAACTTAAATGATGCGGGGATCAAAACAAAGTCTTGGCGGGATGATAGAAAAGAAGGGCTAAACTTTTAACAAGATCGTTACCCTCCTTCCGAGGTACCCTAGAAATGAGAGCACACTATTACCCTCCCGATGATCTTGTCCTTGTCCCATAATACTTAACTATCCACCACGTTTTACCATGCCAAAGGTACTCTCTCGTCATGGGTTTCATTGTTCCTCTTTCTCCCTCCTTTGAGGACTAAGCCATACCAACAAGTTGTTCTTCCTTAAGCTCGTATCCTTTATCATCTTCCTCACTATCCTTTCTTATAACGCGGCCACTGGTCTCTCGAGAACCACCTCCATCGTAAGGAAAACACTTTCGTAGATAGAAAAGACTAGTCGCAGTTAAAACCACTGTGACTACAGATGGAGGAAAGAAAGGAAAAGAGATTCAATTAAGGAAACAAGGATAGTGCTAATGGCCTTTGGGGAATAGCCTTTTTCTTTTAAAAGAAAATTTTCTTGAAAAATGCTTCTTTATAAACGATTTTCAAATAGTTTTCAGAAGGTCTTTAAAAACTTTTGCCCAGTCTGGTAACCTTCTGCTCTGATACCAAATGTAACACCCCGCCTCCGCTAGGGTCACTCGCAAAGGAATGCACTAGCTTTAGAGGGGCATTATTGGTAAACATGCACAGAAATATCACAAGACAGAACATATAACATAGCGGAAGTAAAATCAAACTTTCATAAATATTAATAATTAAGGTCTAAAGCCTTTTACATCAGAGTACATCAAAACCTGTCTTGCAATAATAAAGAAGCATAAAGACTTTTTCATAAATTATTCCCCAAGTAAAAATAGTAAAGTAGCCATAGCCAAGAGAAGTCCAAGCCATCCATGATGACCTTCAAGCAGAAGAAGTCCGAACTAAACAACAGTATTTCCTCCCTGTAACCTGCGGGGGAAACGGAAGAAAAGAGGCGAAACAAAACGGGTCAGTCAAAAAGACTGAGTAAGCCCTATCTACTATTAGTATAAAAACTAGTAAAGTTAACTGACATGAGAAACTGAGATGAACATAAGCATGATAACAAGATGGATAAGCTAAATCAAAATAACAGGATGAACTACTGAACTCAGGTAAACTAAGGTGTCATGATAAATTACGATGTCAAGATAAAACAAGGTATCACATCGTCAGGTTTCTATCAAGTATAATATCCCCAAGATATCTATCACGTATAACGTCCCATGGTATCTATCCTGTACATCTGCTCTGCACCTACCGTACTAGTACCCCAACTGTATTACGTGTTATCCGTGAATGACCCTTACTCAAAAGTCGTGTAATGGTCCATGTCAACCTAATATGCCGCATATATAGGTTACTCAACTCATATGTTTCTTTCCATGTATAAGTTCAGTCCTTTGCCGTAGGCTGTATGGGCTTTCCCATGTAAACGGTTTATCCTTGAAGTTGTTTTGGACTGCAACCCTTGATCTAGTTGTGTTTCCTTACCATGAACTATCGCACGTCCACTTAGGATTTATGCCACCTAGGACCGCTAGGGATTATGCTACCTAATGAACGTTTCCGTGTCTCGGTTTGGGTTTTGGCCACCCAGGACCACTAGGGATTACGCCACCCGTCAACCGCGCCCTTGATCCCACGTATGTATCGTGAATCGTTTTCCATGTCTAGATGCACATGTTCCCCAATGTGCCATCCGAGTTCCGTGCCAGGGCAAATCAAGAAATACGGAACTCGGTCGGGAGCTTTAAATCGTCTGCCGATGCAGATATCAAGGTCTGTTTTTGTACCCGTGGCTATGGTCCCACGTGACCCCTCCCTCAACTACTGAAAGGCAATCCAAGAAAAAATCATGTATAAGAACCACTCCCCGGCCCCACTATAGCCCACTTTCTTATGGGCCAACCTCACCCATGACTCGATAGCAAGCACATGGTCTGTTGAGGGTTCCCTGCCTTTCCGCACGTACACGATTGACTAAAGATGGTAGGTAGTCGGCGATGTGCTATCCAGGGAAAAAACAAGAATCGTCGACTCCACGCTAATCCATCCCAGTCTTTAGGTTGCTCGCATAGCAACCAAGGCATACTCTTGGTCCTTCTAACGCAGACCTTAACCTCTCATGGGCCTAGTATAATTACCTGGCAGCCCACAGAGGGATCCCAAGAATATCCTCACGTCCCCCGAAGCTTCCACTTCGGCACCCAGTGCGCTGGAGCTTTTATCCAAGTCAGATAACTTGCTCCCCCTCGTATACTAAGCGATGACCTACCGTATCAGGTTACTCATCGTTTTGAGAATTATTTCTATGTCCTTAGCTAAGAATTATTACTTAGTTACCCTTAACTAAGGTTTACCACATAGCTTCCTTTCCCGTTATCCTTGATTAACCACGGTTTTCTACCTAGTTCTTCTAGCTAGGGTTTGTCTATTGGGTTAAGTGTTATCATTCAAGTCCATGACTTAACCCGCCCACGAATCACGTCAAAGATTGGCTAAGTATTTAAGTTCAAGACTTAGTCCCACAAGTTGGTTAAGTGTACCCAGAGGCTCATGACTTAACCCTATCAAGTCAAATTGGTCAAGTACTAGCTTACCTTAATCCTATCGGATTATCTTGCTAGATCGATTAAGCATAGATTATCTTAATCCCATCAAATTATCGAGTCGGATTGGTTAAGTATAGGTTGGCTTAACCCCATCCTCTAATCGTACTACAATGGTTAAGTATATTCTAAAAAGGTCTTGTGACTTAACCTTATCAGGTCCGCGTATTAGATTGGTTAAGTGTAAGTTACTTAACCCCATCAAATCATCATGTATAATTGGTTAAGTATAAGTTGCTTAACCCCATTAAATTATCACATTAAGTTGGTTAAGTATTGGTTACTTAACCTCATTGAATTACCGAGTTTAAATTGGTTAAGTGTTTAACTTAACCCCATCGAATTACCGTGTTTAGATTAGTTAAGTGTGGATTACTTAACCCCATCTAATTACCGTGTCGGATTAGTTAGGTGCAAATTACTTAACCCCATCCCCTAATCATCTTGTATGGTTAAGTGTCATTAAGAAAACTTACTTAACCTTGCCAAATTATCATGTTGGATTGATTAAGTGTTGGTTAACTTAATCCCCGTCCACTAGTCGTATAAAAATGGTTAAGCGTCATTAGGCAAATCAAATCACTTAACCTACCCAACCTTGTCATGTTTTGTTAAGTATCATTAGCCTAACCAATTTACTTAACCCATTTACCCATGTCATATTTGGTTAAGAGTCATTAATCAAATTAACTTAACCCTATCATGTGGCATTAATTACTTAATGCACCCCAACCTCTCACATTAGACTTTGTTGTGGTTACTAGTTAAGCCGGTCGGTTCCGGGTAGCTTTACACCACAACTTGATCTAACCTCGGGTTCAAGCACAACATGACCAACTTCTCACATTGGGTCCTATTGTTTGCAACTACTAGTTAGGCCGGTCGGTTCCGGGTAGTTTTACGTTGCAAACTCAACCCAACCTCGAGTTGGCCACTTTCATGTTTAGTCTAGTGTCATGTTCATAGTCAAGTTTTCAAGCAATTGGGTAGACCTAACTTAATAGGTAAATTCTCAATGGGTAGACCTAACTTAATAGGTAAATTCCCAAGCTTATGTTTTTATGCATACTTACATGTCAACTTCCATGTTATATTTCAAGTCATGTTTTCAAGTATAAACACATGTCATATTTAACGTTACATGTTGTCATGTTTATACCCATTTACCCAAGTCATATTCATGTCATTATGTTTCCCCATAATGTGACCCCAACGCTTTTTAAACTAGCATATACGTTCGCAACAACGTGATGGATTAAAAGAAGAGACTTGGCAAAGGAATGACAAAAATGGGTATTAAGCCACAAGTTAATCATGGTAGCAAATGAGGCACAAATGTGTTCATTAGCTTGCATGTTACATTCTTAAGCCTCAAAAACATGCATCAACCCAAACTTGGTACATAAGCGAATCATGGTGACAAAAGACATGGAATGATGGCTAGAAACTCGCATATATCATCATATAAGGATTATGACTTCATATGCAAGTTGACATAATGGTTATGAAGATTCTCATGTTGCATAATGCAACATTTCAACATAAAGGTTGTGGCTTTTAGCTCATAAGATCAAGATAATGACTTCATAAACTTGCATAACATGATAGCATGCATCATTCCAATTAATCAAACCCAAACTTTCAACATGAACATTTAACTTCATAGTTAATATCTAAGAGTAGGGAAGGGCTTACATAGCTATGAAGGCCTAAATCGATTAAACTAAAGCTTGTGATGAAGCCTATGCATGCCATCACCCAAAAACCCAAAGATGAACACTCCAAATCAATAAAAACCCCATCTTTATGAACAAAGATCAAAGCTTTAGCCTTGAAATCAACTTGAGAAGCTCTCATACTAACATAGGGACTCTCTAATACTCTCACGATCATGAAACCTCTCATAGAAATGAAGTGGAGGATAGGATAGTTGAGTGGAGGCTATGAGAGTAGGAATTTTGCCATAGTTTAGTTGCATGAATGAATAATGAGGATTTAGGATAGTTTAGGGTCTTATTTATAGATTAGGCAAGTGTTTTAGGCCATAGGATTAAACCTAGATTCAATCCAAGCCATCAAAGCATGTCTTGGGGAAGAAGTCAAGTGTAGGAACCATCTAGGGCCTTTAGATTAAAGATGAACCATAAGAACCATCCAAATGCAAAATCTGCATTTGAGCGAATCGGCCCACGGGTTGACAGCCAAACACCCTGGATTAACCCCTAGTCGACTCAGCGAGCTCGGGTCGACCTCAAAAATCGGCCGGTTCGGTTATTCCCCTATCCCAATTCGCTGTTTTGAACATTTTTGCACATTTATTTATTTAATTTTCAATTATATATATATATATATATATATATATATATATCAATATATATATATTTCTCTGCGCAACCCATTTCACTTAATTAAGTATACTTAAATTTGGGAATTTTTCGTGAAACTTCGCGAGGCCATATTTTGGTCATACGGACTCCGATTTTCGAAAACTCGGACTCTGTTTCGCGTATTTTTCCGAGACGAACGAAATGGCATAGCCCGTTTCACTTGATTCAGAATTTAAAATTAAATTCTGCCTTGGTGATACTCCATTCTCGATCATTTCAATCTAATTAAAGATTCATTAAAACTACACTTGGTTTTATTCTTCCCAAAAATCAATATTTATGATTGTTTAACTTGGGAAATCATATCTTGTCTTTAGCTGGGTTAAAGAACCAATGTCATTTAAAACACGGTTCGCGATAAACCCAAAATCACATTCCATTCTATCAGTCTCTAACCGTAAATTAGTAAGAGAACAATTCCCCAAATATTAACCCCGAAGCCCGAAACCAACATCAGATCAATACCCAGGAAACCATTCATCTTAACTGATTTCCAGTTATAAACTAGCTTCTTTCGATAAAAATATATTTTTATCCTTACAAATGTGGAATTTTTCTTCCCAGTTCTTTCCAATTCATAAATTATGATTTTACACAAATTATTGATATTTTTAATAATTTTATCAAGGCCGGTACAGTCGATTTCCATAAACGGACATCGAACTGCACTTACAGCGAGCTTTTCCAAATTTGATTTGGGCATAATTCCAAATCCAACCGTTAGATTTCAAACTTCTCATATTCCTTGGAAAGCTCTTTTCGATACAAACCCAACGATTCCAGTTTTAGGAGAATCCAACGGTCGGATCTCCCGTAACGTCCATTCGGAGCCAATGGTCGAAATTCGCGAACGGTCGCGTTATATTCAGGCCATTAATATATATAATATATTATATATATATTTCGTCGATTTCAATTCAAAACGTATTTTATAAATCGTTTTAACTTCGTTTTGAAAACGATTTCAACTTCATATTCAATTTCAAATCAAAATTGAATATTCCATATCATTAATATAGAAATGTTAATATTATCAAAAAGTTATATTTTGAAATCACTTCCTTTTCTATATTCATTATAAAAATCAATATAATCGATATAAATATTGTTCACGTCGAAATGGCACATATCTAATCAACACGGCTTTATATATTTCAATAACTTTGTTATTCTATTCAACAAATGAATATTTTCTTCAACACATGAATATATATTTTATTCAACGCATGAATATTTATTAATTCTTACTTACAATAAAAATGTGAATTTTATTGTATAAATATTTTATTCAACACATGAATATTTTCAACACATGAATATTCTCAACACATGAGTATTGTAAACACATGACTATTTTGTTATTTTATATATTTGATAAAATTGTGTTTTATAGCGTTTAATTCTTAATCAGACTTTAACCGTAAATTAGTAAGAGAACGATTCCCTAAATATCAACCCGGAAAGCCGAAACCAACATCAGATCAATACCTAGGAAACCACCCATCTTTGCTCGTTTCCAGTTAGTTTCTAATTTTATATATGATAAAGATGTAAATTTTATTGTTTAGAGATTTTCCACAACAGATGAATTTTCTTTTATTCAACACATGATTTTTTTTATAATATTCTTTATTTTCCAAATTGGAATGAGGCCCAATCAATTACCATATAATGTTAATTATATGGATTCCATACAACACATGCATATAATAGCAACGATAAATAATCAACCATCATCCAGAGTGCACCACACAACTGCATAAGCTTTAAATATAAATAATTAACACTTACATAGTCTTTCTACCAATCGATCGACATACAACTAAATAATTGGGATTAGTGTACGCCAAATATCATCCCAACACCCGTATGGGGTTTCAATCCACAAACACTGAATATAATTTGTGCAGTTGGGTGATGTGTAAAATTTATCGTCCCAATCAATATCCTTCAAATGGGTGTACATAAACAAATCGTTCGATTTGTAAATGAATATTTATTTTATATACACGTTAAAAATTATATTTTTAACTATAAAATATTTTTAACGATAAAATATTTTATTTCATTCCACATCACACAATCAATTTTCACAACATAACCAAACAAGCAAACAAGTCATCCATGGCATGTGGACGACGGGTGTCGGGTGCTGCTAAGCACCGTCTGCATCCTAGTATATATTTCAACTAGAAAATAAATTAAAAGTGAGAAGTTCTCACCTTTGGGATCCACTCCGCCATTCGTTATTTCTGAACGGTTCGGATTTTGTTTTGATTACCGTTGGATCCATCGCAATCTATTTCACTCTGCTCATAGTAAAAATCAGATTTTTATTATTCAATTTCATATATAAAAATCATATTTTTACATTGCTACTTCTATAAAGATCACAACTTTATCTTCACTTCGTATATATAAAAATCGTATTTTTATCTTCACTTCATATATATAAAAATCGTTTCTTTAAATAAATAAAAATCTATTTTTTATCCTTGTTATATATATATATATCACACTTTTAAATCGCTTTCATATACGTAAAAATCCAAGCTTTATAACGCTTTTCATATGATAAAGATCCATGCTTTATATAGTAAAATTAAAGTAATAGAAAAATAAATAATACAAACTCACATTTCGATCGGAGGAGGGGGTCAGAGTCGGCGCTGAGTGTTGGTGGTCGGAGGGAAGGCGCGCCTGAGGCTGGCGGCGTGGGCCCAGGTAATGGTGGCATGGCTGCTTCGCGGTGGGGCTGGGTCTCACAGTGCTCGATCGAAGGACGGAGAGGCAGACGAGGTGTAGAGGAGAGAGGGAGGCGAGGTTTGCTCTAGAAGGCGGCGTCGAATGAGGGGTCGGCTGCGGTGTCGTCGTCGTGGGGAGGGTGACCGGTTAGGGATCGCGACAGTGGCGTTTTTTTTAATTCGATTTGAACGATACTGGAAAGAGGAAGTGGGTTGACCGGTTAAGTAAGAGAAAAGGGCTTGGGCCTATTTATTTAAATATTTATATTTAATTCTATAAAGTGCAATTTTTGTTCGGACTTCGAATAGAACCCAACGACTATCGCCCCTAGTTAATTACCCCCATTCCGTACACAATGGGATATGTTTCGTTAGCTAATTTTATCGTTTCGACCCGTTTTGATTTAAATTAAAACATAATCCAATATATATTGAATTTGAACGCACATTTCAATTGACCGGGGCTACATACTAACTCTAAAAATTCTAGAAAAATTATTTCTAGCTTCGTATTGACGATACGGTCCTAACAAAACTAATTTCGTCAAATTCTGAGACCACTTGAAAAATAGCCATTTTCTGGTCGATCGAAATTGATTAAAATTGTCAAAACACGTTTTACTTCTCCACGCTCACATATTGATTCAGAAAACTATGAATTTTGAAACCTAACAATAACTCGACATTCCGGATCCAACAAAAGTGGTTTCGTTGAAAACAGAGGTCGTTTGCAAAATTCTCATTTTTAAGGCCTAGAATTCCACAGCGACTTTTCTGAATTTTCAACTGGACATAACTTTTTATTCCCGTTATGAAGTTTCAATTTTTCAGATTCGTTGGAAAGATATTCTCAAATAGATTCTAATATTTTTGGTTTTTGCTAAAATCCGGCTTATTTTGAATCCTATACATTCATTTGAACTTTGAAATCGAATTTTCAAACTACCGCGCCATTTTCAATTCCTTTTATAATTATAAATAAATAATTATATTTTAACGACGATTCAAATAAATATATTCATTCTAATTCTATTCAAAATAAATTTCTCGTCATTATTATTTAAAATAATTCACTTTAAATATTCAAAATTCATTAAAATTGCCAAAATAAAAAATTTAAATTGGATCAGTTTTTCAGGTTATTACAATCTCCCCCACTTAAAACTTTTCGCCCCCGAAAAGGAACAAATCTGAAAGTTGTTTTACTAATCAACTCAACTTCCATTATTTTCATTACGGCTTAAGTTCTTCAACTTTTCAATTTCTAAGAACTTTTCGAATTTTTCAAAAATTTGGCTATCACCCTAAATTTTTGAAAAAATTCGCCATAACCTCCCCTGCACCGTGTGCTTCGGGATATTTCAAATAGCCTCCCAATACCCTCAACAATCCAAAAGAAAAAGAAAAAGCCAATCGGCTCATAAAATCATCAAAAACCCAAGAAATACAATAAACATGTACTTATTTATCGGGCAAACAATTTTATTCCTCTTCTCTAGCTTCCTTGTTATGACCTGTTCAATGTATATACATGTATGTGCATGCAAATTGTAATCATTTTTCAATACAGTTCAATATTTGGTACAATTCGGCCTAAATTGTTCAAAATTTGATTAATCTAACAATAATCAAACAACACAATTAGCAATCAATTTGTTGATTATCATTTCAAATACATAACTTTGATACATAGTCAAAAATCATATTTTTGGTGCCAAGTCACAACAATATATTCTAACTATATTCTGGTTCTCACACCAGTCTAATGGAAATATATAAAAATCCCACTTTCGAAACCCGAACACAAACTACTGATGCTATATAGTCATCAATAGTTTCATTCCCGTGCGACTAGAGTGTGATTCTGTATCTATCCAGTATATTAAAACTTCGAATACCTGTGGATCAGACGTATATGCGAAATCTTTATATATTGGATTGTCCAAATTCGATACAAATAAATATTCAAATACGTTGAATAAAGTTTTAATTTTCAAAACAAAATTTGTTTTCAATTTTAAAAATATACTCTTCACACTCGTTCTAGGATACTACTGATCCTATCTCTAACGAGTCATTTTCATTGGATATTACTAATCCAATCTTTGATGAATTCTTTCGTTCGGTTCTAATGTGTCTTGTTCTCGAGCTTTGTAAACCAAAGCTCTGATACCACTGTAAGGACCCGTAACTTCCCCGTGAAGGAAAGCACGGATTACCTTGAGGACAAGACGAATCAGAACACAAACAGAAGAACATTTCATTGTTAATTACAACAATTCCATCAGAATACAAGAATATACATAGTATAAATCAATATTACACATTCACTAAATATCATAGATTACAATACATTTCATAGCTGCGGAAAAATAATATAATACACAACTGAAAGAGATAAACAGATACAGAGCTTTCCAGATATTATTCCAGCTATAAATCAGGATCTTGTGAATATAAATCTGCAAAACCAAAACTACTAGCTGTCCGTACGGAAATAGGGGCACCCAGAGTTTAGGTTAAAACAATAAACTATAGGTCAATCATGTGACTAGTGTGAGAACTAAAAGCAGTTATTAATCTTTGTTTTGAAGTTAGGTAAATCAAGGGACCACGCCGTATAACACGGAATGGGTTTCCTCCCAAGAATACCAGTGCATAAAACAAACAACGCAATGCTAAATAAAGAACAATGAAGTTATTATAAGACCCAGGTCCCATCACACAATGCAACGCAAGCCGGAGGATAGGGTTTTACCTCATAATAGCCAAAGAATGCTTGATACGCTAAATTTCATCTTTTATTATTACTATAAGTGTATAGTGTCAAAACAATCTATTACTTGAGAAACCAAACCCTTTCTGTGATGACATCTGTCCTTTTTGAATAGTAAAATTGGATTGTATAGATAGTTTCTTCCGTACGCTGTCGTTCTCTTAACCGCACTGTTCTCGAACACCATTCTGACCAATCGACTCCAATTCCCAGTCATCCCACTCTCGCCTGCCTATCCTCGACATTTTTACTGCTACAGGCGTCAATTATGTTCATCCACCGTCATAACCAGGACCAATTTTTGGCGTTGATTTTGTTCGTCCACCGTGTCAAGAAGATTTCCAGAAATTACTGTCTTCCTGGTTTGTAATTTCCCCTTCTCCAAATTATTTCGGTTTATGCAATTCATTAACTCTGAACATCTGTTTTGGACGGTTTACGTCATATGTCTTATGAAATTTGGTTTTACCTTCCCTTTTTTGTTTGGAAACACCATCACGCAATTTGTTTTCTCTATATTTTTACAGTCGATCCACGTTGACTGGTTGTCTTCAACGACGACGGCATCTTAGGCTTCGTCAAGTCATGCGACCTCAGTAGAAATGAAAAAAAAAAGTCTGGTGAGATCAAGTTGACTGATTGCAACAGATTTTCGCCCTCCTCTCGCACCATCTTCCTTCATTGCTAGCATTACGTCCACGGTAATGGCTAATCCATTGACCCTATGTTTGGTTTGCATTGATTTGAATGTAGTTATTTTGGGTTTAATCAATATAGTTTTTGATTTGAATGAAGCTAGAAATCTAAACGTGGCTATTGATTTTTTGCTGAATTGAATTTGTTAAATTATGGCTGAAATGATTTTTTGTTGTAGTATAACCTTTTTCAGATTAATTTGGTGAAATAGTAATGAGTTTATTTGAAATGGCAATGAATTTCCTGAATGAAATGAAAATGGATCTGCTTAAATTATAGATAATTGATCAGTATTGCAGTAAATTATTATTTTATCAAACAAAATTTATGCGTAATAATTGATTGAGGGTTATGGTTTATGCCAAAAAAATAAAAATTGCTTAAAATCACACTTTTGTTATTTCAACCGGTAGCAACTTACGATCGCCGTTCGCTGCGAATGATAATATGCTGCCAATTGTTGTGAAGAAATTTTGAATTGCATCAATACTGTCGGCAACAAGCTACCAATTGCAACAAACAGTGGTCATCAATTTGATACCGGTGGAAAAAGAATAATGTTTGGGTATTTTGCAGTGAATTTTCTGCTGCAAACTGCAACACTTGATTGTTCTACCATGCTTCTTTTCATAAGTATTCAAATAATTGTCAAAATATATGTTTTGGGGATTTCACCGCTAAACCCCCATGTTTTTTCTACTCTATGACCTCAACAACGTAAATTCTTGGCTATGCCACTGATTGCTAGTGATTAACGAGCCACTGATATTTTAGAACCAAGCAGTATGTAAAATATGTGCTTCTTTGATACAACATAGAGCCATTATTTATAGAATTGTTCAGCAAAGTTTTAATTCGAAAGATTCTGCTAATTTCTTCATTATATATTATGTTGAAATTTCTTCTTCTCTGTTTGGCTTTCACTGTATACTTCTCATCTTGACATAGAAAATGTATGCTCTGTTATTAACTTTTGTATAGTAATCCTGGCTACAGGTTTATGTATTATTCTTATTTTAAATCCCTATGGTGGTCCACGGTATTTAATATCACTTCTAAGTTACTTCAACTCAGGTTTATTTCACTCCAGATTGTTAATCATGCCCTTATTTCCAAACTGCATTAAGAGTTGCGAACGACTTAGGTTCTTTATGTCACCCTTTTTTCTTCCATATAAGTGTACCTTATGCGGAAATATAGGAGACCATATGTATTATTTCCAACATTTTTATTCCCATCTGGTAGGTGGTTTACACGAAACAAACAGTCGTAAATCAAGATAGTGGAAGTATGATGAGTCGATGACATCACTACAAAAGGAACAGTGAATAGCGACGGCAAATAGGCGTTGGCGGCCGTCGCACCCCGTCGCAAGCCGTTGCTATTTGTCGTCGCTATAAATGTCGTCGCGAGAGGAAAAAGTGACGGAAAAAGCGACGGCTCCGTCACTCGATTAGCAACGGCTTGCAACGGATACTTGCCACGTGGCATCATCAGAAGTCAGGTGGTTTTTTTTGCCGCGAAGCCGTTGCAAAAGCCATGGCTATTTTTGTCCAAAACGCCGTCGCTATCCGTCGCTCTTCTGTGTCGCTATCCGTCGCAAGCCGTGGCAAAGTAATGACCAAAATTCCGTCGCTACCTGTTACTAGCCATCGCAAATCTGGAGCATTTTTTCTGCACTACACAGCCATACCTTTCCAACAAGCCTCCACATCAACCCCAATCCACTACCAATCCATCAATATCATTCCAAATCCATCAATATCATTCCAAATCCATCAATATATCCAAAACATTACTAAATTCATCACAATACCATAACATACCATCGTCATACATCCAAAAAACAATATCATCACCGTATATCATCGTCCCATCATCACAAAACATCAAACTACACACTACCGTCATCAAATATCATCGTACGTACATAAAGCAAATAAAAAAGTAAGTGTATATACATACCCAAGCACAAGAATAAACAAACTACTCGTCGTCTTCTTCTTCTTCGCTTGTAGCATCCCCGCCATCGTCCTCGTCTGGCATCGATCCATGCTCGTCATAATAGCGTGCAATGCGCTCGTCTATCTCCTGAGCCAGCTGGCTTCTTATCCAATCGTTCATCTCTTCCAGTTGCTCCTTCAACTGAGCTATAGTCTCCTGCTCCACGGACTTCCTATATCCTCGCTGAAAATCAATAGCCTGCGAAATAGTTCAATTTCACATTTATAAATGGACTTGTAATATATACATGGACTTTGAAGATCAATACACATGTCAATTTGAAGCTTCTATATTTATAATGTCAATTTAACATGTTAATATAAAAAGAAGGTAAAAGAATGCATGTTAATTGAATACATTTTAAATGTAAACTTAAATTAAAAAAGGTACCTCCTGATTGCCGAAGCCGTTTCGCCTATTACGAGTAGGCGGCTTAATAATAGCATCCCAAATACGATCGCACTCTGCAACTGTAAGCTCATCTCGTCCACTGGACTGCGTCACTCTAGCTGCCTCTGCAACATATCTCTCCTACAATACCAATATAATTTCAATACAAATGTCATATAATTTAATAATATAATGTGATATGAACGAATATGAAATATTTTAATTATTAATAAGTATGTTTACCATTACGCCCGCAGCCTTGTCATCCGCCCAATCATATGTCACGTTCCCTTCGTCATCAGTATGCTCCACCGCATGAGTATGCCTGAAATCCTCTGCCATCGTAGGCTCCCTTCTATACTTTGCCATCTGAGTATATATACAGTAATAAAATTACTAAAAATAAAAATGAATGATATGCACTCAATTTTTACGTGAACATATGCTAAAAACTATTTCAAATTTATACCAATTCTCTCCTATGCTGCTGGAATGATTTTGAGCCACCGCGATGTAAACCAGGATTCTTAGCTCTATTTTCTTTATTCCTTTGTGCTACTTCCTATTAAATTCGATACATTATTAAATAAAAGAATGCAATCAACATAAATGTGATTATTTTCATTATATCTTACTTTCGCTGCTTCAGTATCCCAATATGCTAGAAATCCAGCCCAAACATCATCAGCCATCCATTTAGGCTTCTTCCCTGATGTCTTCGCCCTGGAAATTGTTTCTCGGTAATTCTTTCGCATTTTGATATTCCAGTGTGTCAAAAACCTGCATGTCCCGCTCCTCTACACGGACAGCCGCCTGCAAATTAAATTTATTTTGAATTATTTATAGTATATATGAATTTCTAATAATAAAATAAATAAATACTTACTAGCACATCGGCTAGAATGACGTTCTTGATGTGGGGTGGGATACAATCCCAATGAGGCCAAGTCCCAGAAATCCTACTCGTGTACGACTGCTTCGACACTTTTAAAATGAATTCCGCTGGCTCGATTTCAAACCCGGTGCTGCGTACATGTTTACATAGATAAAGCATATATTTTTAACTAATTTAAACTGAAATAAATTAGATACTTACCCAGCACTCTTCGGAACAACCTCTGCACATTGCCGTAGATCTGGCTCAAAGCTGCTAGGACCTACACCTGGCGCAGGAGATGGTGAAGGGGTCGGCTGAGATGAACTCCTCGAGCGGCGTCTATCTGACATATCTGTTACAATCATATAATGCATACAAAATAACTTGAATTATTAACATCAGTCATCATTATCATTACATAGCTCAGAAGAGTACACAACATTAACATTGTTATTACATAGCTCACAAGAGTACACAACATGATACATAGCTCATAATTGTACATAACATAACATAACATAGCTCATAATTGTACATAAATAAATAACATCAGTCTTCATCATCTTCGGATGCAGACTCAGTCTCATACTCTATATCATTTTCTTCATTACTTTCAAATGCATCTACTAACACATTCGCTTCATCATTCAACGACCCGACATCAATGTCATCAACTATTCTAATTTCAGTATTCGGCTCAAGATCCGCTTAATACGCTGCTTCGTCTAGAATATTATTTCCATCAAACGTAAATCTTGCCTTTGTTTTAAAAACTGCCCACCAATCTGCTTTATCTTTTTTTAAGGATGGATACGGAGCAAAATACACTTGTAGTGCTTGCTTGGCTAACACGAAAGGATCATACTTATAGTAACGTGATGTATGCCTTATCTCTATTAGCTTGTAATCTTTGTGCGCATTAACTCCAGAACCAGGAACATTGCTAAACCAGTTGCATTTGAATAGATAAATTTGCTCTAAGGGACGAACATAATAAGTCAACTCTACAACTTGTGTTAAGACGCCATAAAAATCTTTTATATGCTCCTCTGGATCATCACTACCTTTGACAAATACACCGCTATTATACGTTAATTTTTCAGCTCCGTAATCATTGGTGTTGAATTTAAATCCATTGACAAAGTATATTGGATAAGTCTTGACATTTCTTTTTGGTCCAATAGCAAGATGTCGTAATCCTTCGTTAACAACACAGTTTTTGGGATCATGAACATAGTCTGAAAACCATACAGCAAATTCTTTGCTGAGATCACCAGATGGATGTTGTGATTCGTATATACTGCAAATATGTGTTATGTTCCTTTTCTATTAATATAGACAAATAAATATAGATGTATATATAATTGAATTGAACATGAATTTTATATAACCTGACAAATGGTGCAACTTCCACACAATTTAACAGAACATATGTGTGTGCCACTTTGTAGTCTTCATCGCTTAACCATATTTCTACACATTTTCCAGCAGGTCTTCCGTGTTGTCTAAAAATAGATAACATTGTCTGAGAAGACTCCTGTTCAACGGCTTCTTCATTACGAGGAACAGATATGAAAGACAAGTTCACATCTTCACTGAAGTAATGAGAGAAAAAAAATGAAGCTTCTTCTTCAAGGTACGATTTGCAAATCGAACCTTCTACTCGAGCTTTTTGCCTAATTTTTTTCTTCAAATGATTCAAGTACCTATAATAAGAGTAATTTAATTTATATGTTGGTACAAAAATCTAAGTTGTATTCTATCAACAGTATTGAGTATACACAAAATTACCTCTCAAATGGATACATCCATCCATATTGCACTGGACCTCGAAGGAGTGCTTCGGACGGAAGATGAATAGGTAAATGTTCCATTACATTAAAAAAACCCGGTGGAAATATTTTCTCAAGTTTGTAGAGCAGTACAGGAATTTCTAATTGAAGCTTACGTAAACGATCTATCTTCAACGTCGTTGAACAGAGTTGTTTATAAAACATACTTAATTCTGTTATAACACTCCATAATTTTGTGGGCAACAGTTCCTTGAAAATCACAGGTAAAAAGTATTCCATCATTATATGACAATCATGGCTTTTCATCCCACTCAATTTACTGTTTTTATAGTCCACATATCTACGGAGGTTAGAAGAAATCACATCAGGACATCGTACTCCTTCCACCCACTTTAGCACAAGTTTTACTTGCTTGTTGTCTAGCTCATAGCATGCTTTGGGTTTTTTATTCTCGGCATACAAGTGAAGTTCCGGCCGTTTACAGAAATGTAATATATCACGTCGTGATTTCACGTCGTCCTTAGTTTTCCCCTTTATATTCAAAACTGTATTAAAAATGTTATCAAAAACGTTTTTTTCGTTATGCATGACGTCAATATTATGCCGAAGTTTTAGATTTTTCCAGTAAGGTAACTCCCAAAATATACTTTGTTTGCACCAATTATGAATGTCCGATTTACCTGGAATTTCAACCTGCTTACCCTTTTCGTGTATCTTTGGGTACTCACTTACAATTTCATATATCTCTTCACTTGTCCAAACTTTAGGCGGTAGCATATTCTCTACTCTGTTAGCTTTGAAGTTCTTTTTATCCGTTCTAAATTTATGATTAGGATGTAGAAAGCATCGATGACAATCAAACCAAGATATTTTTTTCCCATACTTTAATGAAAATGCTCGTGACTCATCCATACAATGAGGACAAGCCAGACGCCCGGATGTGCTCCAACCTGAAAGCATTCCATACGCAGGAAAATCACTAATAGTCCATAATACAGAAGCAAACATACGAAAATTCCTTTTTCTCGAAATATCGTATGTTTCGACCCCTTCATTCCACAGTGTTTTCAACTCTTCAATCAACGGTTGCAGAAAAACATCAATTCATTGTGTCGGATCATCGGGACCAGGGACGACAACCGTTAGAAACATATATGGATTTTTCATACACATCCATGGAGGTAAGTTATATGGAGTAACAATGATAGGCCATGATGAATATTTACTACCAAATTGAGAAAACGGCGAAAATCCATCCGTACATAAACCGAGCCTAACATTACGGCTCTCTGCAGCAAATTCAGGATAAGTCCTATATATCAAAGTGTTTCCATGCTTCACCATCAGACGGATGTATCAAAGTTCCTTCTTCTGCTATTCTCACGCTATGCCATCGCATATGACATGCTGTAGCAGAAGATGCATACAGTCGTTGAAGTCTGGGAGTTATCGGTAGATAATGCATTCTTTTATATGGAACTTCTTTTCCTTTCTTTTTCCTTGGTTTATATCTATCTTCGTTGCAAAATTTGCATTTTCTAAGATAAGCGTCTTCTTTCCAATACAACATGCAACCTTTAACACATGTATCTATCTTCTGATACGGTAGTCCAAAAGAAGACATAAGTTTTTTCACTTTATAATGACTATCGCACATCAAATTATTAGGCGGCATATGACGTTTTGCAGTTTGTACAACTGCTGTAAATGCAGCTTCTGTAAGATTGAATTTTGATTTCATAGTGACGAATTCAGCGGTTACAGATAATTCGGTTCTGCTTGTACACCCTTCCCACAACGGCCTCTTAGCAGAATTCAATAAATCATAAAAAAAAATTGCTTCCTCCGTTGGTTCTTCAGCATTTTCATTCTCATCGCCGCCTTGATCAATGGTGGGAAACATTGATCGTGCTGCATCTTGCACCATATTTTCTATCAGATTGGTCGTTGTATTATCGTTCATCATTGTACTATCGTCCTCTACCACTACAGGGTTAGACGTAGGTTGAACAAGCTCTCCATGACGATCCCATAAGTAATAATTCAACACAAAACCAAATTTATACAAATGTACTTCTACTACATCTGGCTTCCAATGCCTCAAATGTTTGCACTTACTACACGGACATCGAATGTCTAGGTTGCTCCGATTATTAGATTTAGCGAATCTAATAAATTCTTGGACACCGTTACAAAAATGTTCCTTTATCGACCCTTTCTTACCGGTACGCGGTTGATACATCCAACTACGATCACGAAAATAATCGAACATTTTCCTGATTTGCAACAAAAATGTTAGAAAATTCGATCAAACACTTTGTATTAATTGAAATCTTGTACAATTTCATTTACAACTACTTCATGTTTTCAGTTTTTTTTGTTTATTTCTTTCTACTTTGACGGCAGGTCTACCTACTTCCCATTACAAATATAATAACGTAAGCATATTTTATAAATCCTTTCAGGTTAAACGGTTCAACAAAATTTCGGCAGCACTTCCCTTTGGTCCCTGTATCATACACAAATGCGTGTACACAGGGAACAAAAAGGAAGTGCCATCGAAATTTTGTTAACCGTTTAAACTGAAATGATTTATAAAATATGGTTACGTTATTATATTTGTAACTTGTCCAATACAAGGACAAATCCAACGAATATTGTATCAGATGAATATAGATTTCTGTTTTATGGAAAAACGAATATCCATATAACGATCATATACAACACTTGTCGGACGGGGCCAAATTTATCTAAGGGGTTCACATAATTAGTCAAAACACATTCAACCTAAGTTTAAAACAAGAAACACACACATCAAATGAAAAAGCACGCCTTTTGCGCTTTGGACCTTTTTGCGCTTTTTTTGCGCTTCAGTAAAAGATGCGCCTTAAACTTCAAAAAAGACCCGTACTTGCGCCTTACGCCTTTTTGCGCCTATGTGCGCGCCTTGACTATATGGCGTCTACATAATAAGTTTTCATAATTTCAATTTGTAAAGTAACATGACAATTAGTTTTAGTAAGTTTTGATTCATTTTAGTTTAATGTATAAATTATAAAATTAATTTTAGTTAGTTTAAATTTTTGAAAGATAAACTAAGTTTTCAAGTTAATTATTTCAATTCATAAAAAATTCAAAGAGTTGAGTAATATGATTTTCATCACATTTAACAAGATTCTTACCGATCTAAACCTAAATTAAGAATTATTTTGAATTAACATTTTTAATCAACATTTGATTACTAAATATTATAGTAACAAAACAATTTTTTTTCAATTGCAAGTGCATTCTTTTGGACAGACCATTCTTGCATCCGATGGGGACATAACAGTGCATGCATGTAGGCTAGGGGCATCGTTGCACCATTTGAATAATAATCAATTTACTACCATTAAACAATTACATTAATTCCATTCATTTTCAAATCATCATACCACACATTCTACATACAACACAATCATCGTATGTCTAATTAAACACGTGATAATCATTGTTTTCAACTTCCTAAATCAATTACATATGTAATATTCATCGATTTTACCCTCCTAATCAATTACACTTATCCCCAAATCAACTCACAACACAACCGTTATCATAAACATCCCTCGAGACAACCAATTTCATATCCATAAACATTCAATTTTGCAAACTCATATAAATTAGCAACCAAAGCCTCTAATTAACCCTAATTAAGCATAAACTAGAGTTAGAAGACATAGAAGAATGAAATCAATACCTTGGAAGTGAAATTGGAGGCTTGGAATCGGAGCAGCAAGAAATGGCGACGTGTAGGGTTTAGGAATGATTTTGGGGAAAAAACATAATGAGGAAGAGGATGGTTCGGCAGTTATTATTCTGCAAATCGAGCAACGGTTTGCGACGGCAAGCGTGGCCGCTTTTTTAGCCGTCGCTAACCGTTGCCCCACCCCGTCGCTATTTAAGCTGCCTTTTGTAGTGCATTTTTGTACTTTCTTCTAAACATACTTTGACGCAAGTAATTCTGACTTCTTCAACTATTCTTTGGTTTTTGCAAATTGCAAGTACACTCGGATCATAGAAATTTTACTGAACTGAGTTTAACTGTGATAGTAATGAATTCAGTTATGTACTTCTGCTATAGTGTATATAAGATCTATAAAATTTGAACATATTTTTTTTTATTGTTCTTAACTTTTGAACCATACGAGTAGAGATCTGTGATATGTAATTGCAAACAAACTCAAATCGTACAAATTTTAAATGAACCGAGTTTTAATTGTGATAGTTAGAATTATGTTTTGTACTTCTGCTGTAGTATATATACATTTTTTTTTTAAATAAGAACAGAATTTTTTTTCTTCTGTTCTTTATTGTCAAACCACTTTGACTGACTGCAAACGAGCAGAGACTCCATGATCTGTTTAAATTAACAACTTAACAACATTTTCTCTGATGCTGACCAAGAATGTGGAAGATGAGATGCCGGAGCGAATCATCAAAATTTGTTTTCCTATGTCTTCGGAACTGAAATTTACAAACATAAGAGTAATTTGTTGCCAGTAATTATATAACTGTCATTTGTAGTATGACAATCATCCTTTTCCTTTTCCTTCTTACAAGACACGTTTACCAGTATTAATGTATTAGCATTCTCAGATTGATAGCGTGAGTAAAATATAAACAGTTTAAGTATTTGAATAGGATATATAACCATGTTACGTACTCAGCGCTACCTTATTTAGAAAATAAATTTGGATGAGTGTGTATGCTAAAGAAAAAATAAATTATAACACCTACCAGGGTATTTGCTCTTTGTCTGTTTTCCTCTGAACCTGTTCTTACTCATTTTTGTCCTACGGGGTATATTTTTGAATACAATGTGTGCATTGATTTTCATTAAATTGATTCTTTCTTCAATTATGACTGCCTCCAATCATGTTCTTACCATGCTGGTTATCTGTAGCTATCCAATGTCTGCTTTAGCGGTCCCCGCCCAATAGTCAAACCACAAATATGGCCAAACCAGAAACTGGGTTTTTCTCAGGTCTTTGACTTGGTGCAATTATTTATTATTAAAATCTAGATTTCTTTATAGATTTAAAGGCTTACTAGGTAGGATGCGCTATATACAACATTTTTTATGATCTGTTGTTTCTCTATTAGGTCAGATATGTTTATTTTTTGTTTTGTTTTGTTTTGTTTCTTCAGACTTATTATCACCATAAATTGGAAGAGGTAGTTTATACAGTTTGTTCACAGTTCTGCAATTATCAAAAATTTTACATTCAAAAATATATTCATATTAGTTTGTAATTTTTTTAATATTAAATGCAAATTATTAAGTGGTTCTATTATATGTTCAATTTTTGATCATCTATCCAACTTATAGTTATCTTTCCAATTTCTCATTGATCTTTTGTATTGCTATACAACATATTTTTATGATCCTTTGTTGCTATCCAATTAGGTTATACATGGTTTTTTTTTCTTCAAACGTAATATCACGCATAAGTTGGAAGAGGTAGTTTATACGTTTTGTTTACAGTTTTATTTCCGCTTGATAGTTTAATTTCAATTATCAAAAATTTTACATTCAAAAATATATTTATATTATTCTGTAATTTTTTAATTTCAAATGCAAATTATTAAGTGTTTGGTATTACATGTTTAATTTCAACTCATCTATCCAACTTCTAATTATCTTTCCAATTTCTCATTGATCTTTTTGTGTTACTATACAACATATTTTTATGATCCTTTGTTGTTGCCCAGTTAGGTCATATATGTTTTTTTTTTCTTCAAACACAATATCATGCATAAATTGGAAGAGGTAGTTTATACGTTTTGTGTACAGTTTTATTTCCGCTTGGTAGTTTAATTTCAATTATCAAAATTTTTACATTCAAAAATATGTTTATATTATTCTGTAATTTTTTAATTTCGAAAGCAAATTATTAAGTGTTTGGTATTATATGTTCAATTTCTACTCATCTATCCAACTTCTAATTAGCTTTCCAATTTTTAATTAGCCTTCCAATTTCTCATTGATCCTTCTGGGTTAGTCGTAGGTTGTATTGCTTTTTACATTTAATATAACGAATTAACAACGAAATGAATGTTGATAATATGGAAAGCAAATCCCTTAAGATCAAAATTACAAATTTGCTTGCTATATGAATTTTATTACCTCTCAGCACTTTCAATGTTTGCCGCATATTTAATGGTATTATATTCTGTATGTTTTTTTCTTCTGAAAAACAGATCATAACTCCTCTGCTATTTAAGAAATAGACAAGTAATTGGTTACAAAACAATATTGTTGCATGCACTGTGTACTTACCTAGCACCAGTCCGATGGATAATGAATTATGTTCCATTTTTCTTTTCACCAGAGACTACATGAACCATCTTCAGTTTATGTTTCAGCTGTTATGAAATGTAGACTAGATCCAAAAAATATATCATGCTATAGCATTTATCTAACTATTTTTTAGTTAGAAAGTTATATTTTGCTTGATTCTAACTGATCAAATTTATGTTTTCATATTACATTAACAATCTAACCAAATATTATTTTCGTACTCATCTTACTAAAATTTACTTTGTAGATCATTTCAACTTCTATTTTTGTACTAATGTACCAACTATTTCAGTATCAATTTCAAGACAAAAACAGTCTTTGCTGTATTTTTCAAGCGTTCAACAACAGTTTATTTTTAGACCCTAATCTGTTATTTTTAATTTTGGTTTCTCAACTATAATCTTTTGACGATGTTTCCCTTCATCTACGTGATCCGTTGACTCCATCAATTATTCTGCTCCATCAATCTCCAGTTTTGAAGTATTACATTTTCATTACCTTTATTTTTTACCATATGAATATTCATATGCTTCAATTTAATAGCAAACTAATGGTTAAACTGCATCGTTTAATTCCTTAAGTAATTTATTATGATTTTCATCATGTAAGTTTTATCTCTTTTACCTTCTTGGTTGCTAAAAACATCTGTAACTATGAATAATTATAAACCAGTTACTTGGAAAATCATTTTTTTACATTGCTACTTAATGTAAACTATCATTTTGTATATTTAACAAACTGAAAATATGCATTTGTTTACGTTCATTTACAAACTAATTTGTTGGAAATAATGAAGCGTCTGTTGGAAAGTAAATCCAAAGAGAAGCACTTGGAGTTCAAGAACAAGACATTAAGGGGGAGAATGTTAGTAATGTGTGTAATAATTAATATTTACATTGAAGTCATGTATCTAGAATACTTAATAGTCGTGTCTTTTGAATCAAAAGACATGTCCATTAATATTTGAAAAGATGATTAAACCACTATATATATGGTCATTTTGCATGTTGGAAGTAAGATAATAAACATTATAAGTAATATAATTCTTCTTCTAACAAAGTGGTATCAGAGCCATAGTACTCATAAGAGTTTTCTGATCTGGGGTGTTATCTACCGGCGGCGGCAGCCACCGTAAAACGGTTATCGTCCGCCGGATCGCAAAAAAGAAAAAAAAAGTAGAAGTGATTTGTTGAATGGTTGGTAAGTGCTCATGGGAAAGATGTTGGCCTTCCAACCAAAGATGACATGGGTAATAGTGGAGTTGGTCACAACGCATTAGGTGCAGGGCGTATCTTTGCTCAAGGTACAAAGTTAGTGGATCTTGCCCTTGCTTCTGGAAAGATGTATGATGGAGTAGGCTTTTTTTTAAAAAAAAAATGGCAGGAAGAGGTAGCAATGAGTGAGGAAGTGAAAAAGTAGAGAAAAAAAGTAGGAAAAAAAACCAAGAGTAGAGGAGGCAGCAGAAGATCCCATGAAATTAGTGGATCGGATTAAAAGGAAAACGGGTAGAAAAGTTGAACCCTTGACTCCTCTGCCACCTCCCAAAGTTAAAAAAAAGAAAGATAAAAGGCAGAAGGTGAGAAGGCGGAGAGCAAAGAGGAAGAAGAAAGAAAAGAAAGATGGAGATAGCAAATATCCCTCTGAATTTGCAGAAAAGAAACTGCAGAAAATACAGATGAAGCTAAAATCAAAGATGCTCAAGCCACCCATCCTAAAAAGGCAGAAGGCACTGAAACTGAGAAGTCTGAAGACAAACCCGTTGAAGAACCAGAAAGAAAGGAACTAATTCCAACAAGGCGATACAGACGCATGCTGAAGCGCATTGAGCACCCTATGTCAAAATGAGACTGTTGAACTAAAAGCTTGCAGTAAAGTGCTAGTGTGAAAATGATGTGAATATAAAGACGAAGGAGTGATGAACGTCGCTTATGTGAATGTTCAAGAGAACTGTTTGAAGTTGGGCCTACAAATGCAGTAGATGAAACCTAAGAGTGAAGCAGGTGTGGTTTCGAGTATCCGACAAGCAAATGAGGAAGAGCCGCAACTCTAGCTTGTTCGGAGAATGACAGATACAAAAATATCCAGAGACGACCCGAGTGGAGAGGTCGATGAAGAAACCAAGAGTACTTGTTTATGGTTAGAAAAACCAATCAACTGAAACAGTTGAGCATGCCCAACCAGATGCAATTGAAAGTTGTGAGCAAGTTTATCTACGGAAAACGATGAAAACAAAACCGCAATTCGATGGTTTGTAAACTTGATATTAGCACATCAATTTTAAGGGAGGGTGTTGTAAATAATGAAGCGTCTGTTGGAAAGTAAATCCAAAGAGAAGCACTTGGAGTTCAAGAACAACACATTAAGGGGGAGAATGTTAGTAATGCGTGTAATAATTAATATTTACATTGAAGTCATGTATCTAGAATACTTAATAGTCATGTCTTTTGAATCAAAAGACATGTCCATTAATATTTGAAAAGATGATAAAACCAATATATATATATATATGTGGTCATTTTGCATGTTGGAAGTAAGATAATAAACATTATAAGTAATCTAATTTCTCTTCCTCCAACAAAGTTGAACATTGTTCTAATTTGCCTTTAGCTTATCTCTATTAGTACTCATGAAGAAGCACCATAACACAACATTGGAAGCTTTCTTCTGGACTTCAACGATTGTACTTTGGAACCTGAGGAGTTTTATATGCTCAACAACAATATGAGAACATGCTGGTACGCTTTTCATAGTCACCGTGGACTAATTAATGCCTTAGACATAATAAGAATAGCAACCATCGATGGACTGTGACGATTTACATTTATGCATTTCTAAGTACCGTTTGTAAACAGTTTTTCTTTTGGAAAAACTGCTCTGTTATTTATATCAATTGCACTGCATATTTAGATTCCAAACAAAAGAAGTGGGCATGTTGTATAGTTTTTAAGCACTAAAATATTGTGAGCTATAAGTGCAAAAATATAGCCCGCTCCGACCAACTTAACATAAAAGGCTACATTGGTTAATGAAACATTTAAAGGTAATGAAATAACAATTCAAGTGATATAAACTCTTCCACTCTTCTTTAGTATATCGCCTAATTATTAAAGCCAATATCTTGTCCAATCTTCAGTAAATCTGAAGGCTTTAGATAATTGAAGAGCGTATATCAGTTCATTTAATTTACAACTATTTGTTATCCTTGATTTATTTGGACTAAATGTTGAGCAACAATGTTTGCTGTTTCGACATAAAATCAAGTTAGCAGGGCTATACTAAAAGGTGATTTATTTGTTTTCCCTATTGTTTGTAAAGTCTTACATACATGAATCAACTATCTTAAAAATTGTTCAAATTTAATATCATGATAATCCATTGACTAATATCTATAAATCCTTTAGAAGTTTAGATGTAGGCCATGGTATTAATTTTCAGTAAGTTGCCTAAAAGTTAGTCGATGTCATGTGTATTTTATTTGATTTGTTGTACTAGCTGAGATTGCCAGTTGCTTGATTATTCTTCAAGTTAGCATGTATCCATGATCTGTATTATTCATTCTGGTCAATACAAAAGTGGTTATTCTATGGGTACTGAGTACATATAGACATCAAAGATATTTGAAGGGCAACTAATACATTTTTATATGATTCTGGAGTGGGTTGTTTCTCATTCGTAACGAAGCTCCGTGCAATTAATGATAAATCGTTCAAATCTCAATGACGCCTATTTTTTTATCAAATCATATTTTCAATGCTTTGATATTTGAAGTCAGTCAACCAAACAAATTATAAATATCTTTACGGTATTAACTTGGTATTCTGATTATATGGCATTCAAATACAACCTGGTATAATTTGTTGCCACCGTACAGCCAGATATGTTCCCATATAAACCATATAAACAAATGCATAATTTGAATGCCATTGAATGAACTATGTGCTTATAGTTAATAATGGATAAAAGTATGCAACATTAGATTACAACTATGCTTAGTTGGGAAAGCCGTAGTTGCAGTCTAATGTGAAGCCCTTATAATTGACGTAATGTAGAGTTAGTAAAGCGTATTTGATGTTTCAACAAGAATGATTACAATTTGAGTAGGCCATCCATTATTAGAAGATAAGTGGTCATCACGAAAATATCTAACTTGATGTTATCTCCTTTTCACCCTGGAACTGTGAAAGTTACACGGCCTATCTCTTGCATTAGCGTTAAAACCAATTTTCACATGCATTCAGCATGTACTAATAAGTTCCTTAGTAAAAGTAATTTATATGTATCTTCTAAATTGGTTCACAATTTAATAAATAAACCAAGGATGATGCTTACTTGCAACTTTATAACACAATTTTAATATGCACACTTCGGTATAAAATATTGTTGTGATGGTTCCATGGATGGCCACTCCATGGACCAGGGGCGGATTTACCTGTGGCTTAGGTAGGGCAGAGTCCCTACCTGGCATATTTAAATTCAATGAGAAAAAGTAAGCTTTCTTGTTTGGCCCTGCCTCAAATCATCGTATTGCCCCACCTCATCACATTCGTCAGCCAACTTAGCTTATTAATAATGCTTTTAATTGTCTGCAATTGCTGTAAGACACAGAAGTGATAGAACTACTGGTTTTTTGTTGTTGTTTACATTAAAAAAATGATAAATTTCTTTTGTAAATGCTGTGTTTTTTTTTCCTTCAACTTTTCGCCCTACCTGCATGTAGTAGCTGGTTCCGCCACTGCCATGGACGCTACCAAGGTACCTTGCTCTGTGCATCAATGAAAACTTTGTTTATATCAAGGTATCAAAAGTTCCACTTTTGTTATATGAACCTTTCTATTTTTTTCCTACCTTTATAATCTCCAAACTAGGTTTGGTTTTTGAAACCAGTCGTTTTTTAGATAAAACCGAACCAATAAGAATCTTGAGAGATATATGTACTATGCATGTCAGCAAATAAGAGTATGCAATATAGATGTTTGTAGAAGTTTCGTGTAAAAATTCCATCCCTAATGAAGCAGCACTAAAATTTCCTTACATTGAAACAAACATAGCATAAATACCTGGAACCTCTACATATGATGCAGCAAGAGCTGCTAGAAAGTGGTCTTCTCAGAAATTGGAGCATTCTGGTGCTGCGAGGAAGGGGAGGGGCTTCTGTATCGTGATTACATGCCTTAAGCTGGCAGTTAGTGACACACAAGATACATCTGGGAGTTTCAGCTGACATTGACTGAAGTTATACAGCTGAATGGATTCAACCTGCACTCAATATCATGGACAAGTTTGGTTTTAATGGTAGTGGTATCTATATGATATGGTAAACCTGTCCATAGCATCTACAATAGAGTATTATGTTTTTGCTGCTTTCGTCCGAATGATGGTCAGGTTCAGCCCCAACAGTTTCAGCAGTAAATTTGCACACTCCATAAGTACATGTTTAGTTTCAAGGTATGCTTCTAAAGGTTCATCTCTATTACGTGTGTAATTATGAGATGTATTTTGTATGTGATCAACTGTTTATTGAGGTTGGTCATTTATATAACCTAATACATTGACTGTTTATTCAAGTTAGTCCTGACGCTCATTGATTTATATGCGATCAAGGTCAAACCACCGTTATCCTAGACTAATTATTTTGCGACAATTTTCCTTTTCTTTGTTGATAATTAAAGAAAGTATTGTCAACTGTAGTTGAAAAAAAAAAACATGGCATAAATACACAAACATATCACTTTGCGCAAGGAAATGCTGTTTTCATGGAATGAATTGCTTTTCATTGTTTATATTTCCATCGTTTTCACAACTTTCACTCAAGTAGATGAAAGAGTACGGAGGAGCACGTGGTACAAAGCATAATTCTGCAAATCCAAAACCACAAATAGTTCAGATGGCAGGTCCAAGGATAAAATAGATTTCTGTTCATGGCGTTTTAAATGCTTATTCGGCTTTTTTTCACCAATGTAAAAATAGAAGAATAATTTTGTTGTACCTACTGCTGCTGACTATCTCATTCGATTGTTTCTTTGATTCAATCAGTGCATATTTTCCTACTTGCATACCAATGCAGGCATCATTGCTATACTTTATTTGAAAAATGACAAGTCAGATAAATTTTAGATGTTATAATGAGGTTCGTGTTTCGGAGTGAGATTACAAGTGCTACCGAATGTAGATGTAATGGGATAAAAATACTTTTGGATTACAAAGAAAACAGAAAAATGTTTCCCTTTTCTCTTGAAATATAAATTCAAAGCTGTATTCAGAACCAACTACTCCATTTATAAAATCATTCCTTATACCTAATAACCAATATCCCAATAAGATAAAAATAAATAACCAGTTCTATTTCCATAACTACCACGCGCTACTGTTATTTGCTTCATATTTCATAGGTAATATTTTCGTCCCTCAATATAATACTCTTTTAGCTCTTTAACGCATGAGACACTATATAGCAGCTAGAAACATTAACGCTGGCGATATCTTGATATATTTGTGAAATTTGCTCAGTCGGCTACCTAAGTATCAAGAATATCACAAGATATCCATTTGCTATTACATAACTCAAAAAGTAAAAGCTTGACCGTATTTTAAAGACTATAGCAACTCAACTGCCCGTATGCGTAGCACGGGCCACGCACTTGTTTCAATCATAAGTATCAATCATAGACGGCATAAGTGCCCCATACCACTATGTCGCCATATATAGGTTCTACAATCAAAACCGCAAAGTCACGTATTGGAAGTTGGATTTCCATCTGTGAACCGAGGCAAAAGATAGTCCTCACCGAATTCGAGATGCTCTAGCCCGCCCCTCAGGCAAGTACTCAGTCAAGCCTTTGGATTGTCAGGGCCGGTCCACCGATGTGGATTAAAATGCCTGAACACTGCGTTCTCCTGCCCTTTGGGGCGTAAATGAGCCAAATGACTCCATCGGCTCCACATAGTCACCGATAAATCCTAGGCGCCTCGCAACAGCAACAACCACACAGGTGAAAATAATATAAATGTCAAGGCTGGTAGGTCACTGACACCACCCTAGCTAGAAGGAAATGCATGTTTTCCTTGAGGTCCTCTCCCGTTTCTGGTTCACAACCGGGGTGTGAGGCTCGCAAATTAACGCTACACAAAGCTATGCCACACAGGCCGTGCTTTGATCATCAACCACAAGACTCTGCTTTTCAACATGCGCCTTGATCATTTGCCACTTAGGCATGCTACACAGGTAATTCACACCATGCAACTGATGTTTATCGATATACAAACTCTGATCCTGTACGTCTCAGAGAAGGGTGAAGTAAGGGAATGAATTCCCCATCACTAGGCAGATGTATATTTAATAGAGATCAATCAACACAGAGCAAAATCCAATGTCAGACACACAGTCCATACAAGTTCGTTGTGGGTCTGAACGAAACCATAGGAACCTTATTCCTCGCATATCCATCGATCTCCAAGTACGTCTGGACGATAACCAACTGATTCCCTCCTCTTGGGTGTACAGCCCAATCAAGATCATCAGTAATCACCCAAACGATGTGAAGACCTCCGGACTTCAACCTCCTTCTTCATCATCGACACATCGTCGAATCAGTTATTCAGAATGGGATAAACCCGGTCTTTTTGAATAACTCGCGTATATAATAAACAAGTGTTACACAAACACAACATACGCCTCATTCCAATTCAGAATATTCTTTTATTCAAATATTCTTTTACTTTGGGAAAGGTTCCCATTAATTTTATCAAAGATAAATTCTTTAAATTTATTCTTTAATCTTCTGTTGAATATCAATTCAAACCAAATTACGGTTTATCCAAACTAGTAGGGATTAACGAACCTTACCGAAGTAATCATTTGTTTTAATTTCCCAATCCAAACTTATTCATCCCATGAAGTAAAACTGGTAATACTTCATATCTAACACCACAGTGTTATCGGTAAATTCAATTACCATTTCACGTTTAAATCTAATTAAAGATTAACTATCGCCTGGAGCAAAACTGGTGATACTCCATTCTCGATCATTTAAATCTAATTAAAGATTCATTAAAACTACACTTGGTTTTAATCTTCCCAAAAATCAATATTAATGATTGTTTAACTTGGGAAATCATATCCTGTCTTTAACTGGGTTAAAGAACCAATGTCATTTAAAACATGGTTCGCGATAAACCCAAAATCACATTCCATTTTATCAGTCTCTAACCATAAATTAGTAAGAGAACAATTCCCCAAATATTAACCCCGAAGGCCGAAACCGACATCAGATCAATACCCAGGAAACCATTCATCTTAACTGATTTCCAGTTATAAACTAGTTCCTTTCGATAAAAATATATTTTTATCCTTACAAATGTGGAATTTTTCATCCCAGTTCTTTCCAATTCATAAATTATGAATTTACACAAATTATTGATATTACTAATAATTTTATCAAGGCCCGTACAGTCGATTTCCATAAACGGCCATCGAACTGCACTTACAGCGACCTTTTGCAAATTTGATTTGGACATAATTCCAAATCCAACCATTAGATTTCAAACTTCTCATATTTCTTGGAAAGCTCTTTTCGATACGAACCCAATGGTTCCGATTTTAGGAGAATCCGACGGTCGGATCTCCCGTAACATCCATTCAAAGCCAATCGTCGAAATTCACGAACGGTCGCGGCGCAGCGCGTTATATTCAAGCCATTAATATATATTGTATATATATATATTTCGTCGATTTCAATTCAAAACGTATTTTATAAATCGTTTTTACTTCGTTTTAAAAATGATTTCAACTTCATATTCAATTTCAAATTTAAATTGTATATTCCATATCATTAATATATAAATGATAGTATTTTCAAAACGTTATATTTTGAAATCACTTCCTTTTCTATATTCATCATAAAAATGAATATAATCGATATAAATATCTTTCGCGTCAAAATGGCGCATATCTAATCAACACGGCTTTATATATTTCAATAACTTCATTATTCTATTCAACAAATGAATATTTCCTTCAACACATGAACATATATTTTATTCAACACATGAATATTTATTAATTCTTACTTACAATAAAAATTTGAATTTTATTGTATAAATATTTTATTCAACACATGAATATTTTCGACACATGAATATTCTCAACACATGAGTATTGTCAACACATGAGTATTGTCAACACATGATTATTTTGTTATTTTATATATCTGATAAAATTGTGTTTTATAGCGTTTAATTCTTAATCAGACTCTAACCATAAATTAGTAAGAGAACGATTCCCTAAATATTAACCCCGAAGGCCGAAACCAACATCAGATCAATACCTAGGAAACCACTCATATTAGCTCGTTTCCAGTTAGTTTCTAATTTTATATACGATAAAGATGTAAATTTTATTGTTTAGAGATTTTTCTCAACACATGAATTTTCTTTTATTCAACACATGAATTTTTATTTTATAATATTCTTTATTTTCCAAATTGGAATGAGGCCCAATCAATTACCATATAATGTTAATTATATGGATTCCATACAACACATGTATATAATAGCAAAGATAAATAATCAACCATCATCCAGAGTGCACCACACAACTGCATAAGCATTAAATATAAATAATTAACGCTTACATAGTCTGTCAACCAATCGATCGACATACAACTAAATAATTGAGATTAGTGCACGCCAAATATCATCCTAAAACCCGTATGGGGTTTCAATCCACAAACACTGAATATTATTTGTGCAGTTGGGCGATGTGTAAAATTTATCGTCCCAATCAATATCCTTCAAATGGGTGTACATAAACAAATCGTTCGATTTGTAAATGAATATTTATTTTATATACACGTTAAAAATTATATTTTTAACTATAAAATATTTTTAACGATAAAATATTTTATTTCATTCCACATCACACAATCAATTTTCACAACATAACCAAACAAGCAAACAAGTCATCCATCGTGTGTGGACGACGGGTGTCGGGGGCTGCTAAGCACCGTATGCATCTTAGTATATATTTCAACTAGAAAATAAATTAAAAGTGAGAAGTTCTCACCTTTGGGATCCACTCCACCATTCTTTATTTCTAAACGGTTTGGATTTTGTTTTGATTACCGTCGGATCCAGCGTAATCTATTTAACTCTGCTCATAGTAAAAATCACATTTTTATTATTCAATTTTATATATAAAAATCATTATTTTACATTGCTACTTCTATAAAGATCACATCTTTATCTTCACTTCATATATATAAAAATCGTATTTTTATCTTCACTTCATATATAAAAAAATCGTATTTTTATCTTCACTTCATGTAACACCTCGAATTTTCTGTTAACTGTAACTTCACAAATTAAAGTATAATTAATTATAAATGATGAAATTAAGGGAAATGGGTTACCCCATTGCATTCGTCTTGAAATTCTGCTTGAGATAGAGTCCAAGTTTGCGTAAAACGGATACCGTATGAAGAAGAAATGGACGAACGAAGTTGGGCAGAAAAATCAGAAATGGGTCAGAATGCACTGGCGTACTTGGGAAGTGCGCCAGAACAGAATTGCACTGGCGCACTTGGGAAGTGCGCCAGTACAATTTTCGCACTGGCGCACCTGCCAAGTGCGCCCAGGCCTGAAACTCTGTTTGGTCAGGCCCTGACTGGCTTGGTCGGGTTCTGGTCGATTCTGAGGCTTGGCTGAGTCACTAGGGCTTACATGTCACTTTCTGATTGGCTTCTCTTGAGATGGATGGTCTGAATTCACTCTAGCTTCATCGACGGCTCTAATCGGATTAAAATTCTATAAATACAACTCAAGTCTAACCCTAAATTCACACAAATAATATAATACTAAAGCCGTCATGCTGCTGGAAAGAAACTAGGAGTGGCCGTCAGTTAGAAAGCTTAGAGACAAGCCAATACTAAAGTAAAACACGAATCAAAACAACGTTAGTCTACCCAAAGGAAAGCATATCAAATTCAGAATTCAGAATCTAGAATCCAAGTTCGTCGTGCGTTGTAAGTATAGTGATTTTTCCGATGAGAATAAAACTAAGACTTGATTCGATGTAAATTGGAAGTGGAATTGTGCTATTATGTAACGACGATGTTAATTCATATCTATGAATTGAAATGATTGTGTTGCGAATGAAATTGGGATGTTTGTGGTATAATTAAGATTGATGCTGATTCTATTGTACTTTTAGAATGACAACAACATCACAAGCAAGTTGTATAGTTCATGTTTATGTGATTATATAGGTTGTTTGTGATTAGAACCCCATGTATATACTTTATGCAAGAACCTTTATGCCTAAATGGCTATGTTCATATACATGACCCTATGTTTATACAAAAGTTGCAAGTTCCTAATTGGATCCATGTCAAGATCCACTTTAGTACATGTTTCATGTTGTAATTAGATATGCGATTGGATCTAGTTCACTTCCTTGTCATAAAGTTATACATATTTATGAAAATGTCATATTCTTGTCATGTGCTAGTGATGTTCGATGTTATGTCTAGATCCAAAAACAAGTTTAGACTTATGTTGTCTAAATGATATGTTAATTCATGTGACACCTATTTGGTTAGACCCTTATTTCAATGCAAATTCACAATATATGTAAATTAATTTAGGCTATGTTGCAAATTCACGTATATGTATATTGACTATTTTGCAAGCTCACATCTATGACATTCATGTTGGCTATTTTGCAAGTTCACACCTATGATGTTCATATTGACTATGCCAAAAATGCCAAGTTTACACCTATGTTATGTTCATGTTTATGAATTCCCTTATGCCTATTTGTGTGCGCTAAATTAGACTAAGTTTTTAGCCTAATATTACATGTTAAGACTATGCGAACGAAAATTAGGCTAAGATTGTTAGCCTAATGTTTAAACGGGGTAACGTTGGGATATTAGTAAAACTTGACATAAAAATATATGAAATTGGCATGTTTGTCACATGCCAAAATTGGTGGCATTTAAACGGTATAAATTCTTATACCAAAAATGTTAAACTTGGTGTAACACCCCGTGAATTCTGTAACATTAAGATTCACAAATTAAAGTATAATTAATTATAAATGATGAAATCAAGGGAAATGGGTTACGCCATTGCGTTCGTCTCGAAATTCTGCTTGAGATAGAGTCCAAGTTTGCGTAAAACGGATATCATATGAAGAAGATACGAACGAACGAAGTTGGGCAGAAAAACCAGAAAACGGGTCAGAATGCACTGGCGCACTTGGGAAGTGCGCCAGAACAAAGTTGAACTGGAGCACTTGGGAAGTGCGCCAGTACACTTTTAGCCTGGTGCACCTGCCAAGTGCGCCCAGGTCAGAAAGACCTGTTGGTCAGGCCCTGGCTGGCCTGGTCAGGGTCTGGTCGAATTCTGATGCTTGGCTGAGTCACTAGGGCTTACGTGTCACCTTTTGAGTGGCTCTTTGAACTTTGTATGGTCTAAATTCCTCCTATCTTCATCCGACGGCTCAAAACAATTTAAAATTCTATAAATACAACTCAAGTCTAACCCTAAATTCACACAAATAATAGAATACAAAAGCCGTCATGCTGCTGGAAAGGAACTAGGAATGGCCGTCAATTAGAAAGCCTAGAGACAAGCCAACACCAAAGCTTAAGAGACGAATCGGATTAAAGCTTAATTAAATCATTCAACGCAACTTTGCTACCCAAAGGAGAGCATCTCCAAATCAAAATAACAGAAATCAGAAAACAAGAATTCATCATACGTTGTAAGTATAGTGACCTTTCAAAATATGAATAAAAACTGTGATGTGATTCGATGTAAATGAAAATAGAATCGTGTTGTTATAATCTTTGTGTATTGTGATGGTTCTATCATGACTTGTGTACTGATGTTTATGGCATAAATTGATTGATGCAAGCCTATTGAACAATTGTATATGAAAAACGATGGCACTTGCAAGCTTGTGGCAAAAACTAGAAATTGATCCCTTTTTGTATATGTCGATGGCATGGACTATGTATATTCCCTTAGTCTAAATTAGAATTTATGTAAACATGTTATAGACCTTTTATGCCTACATGACCCAAAACCTATGATATCATCCTTATGTTTATTGGCAAGTATAATTAGATCTATGTTTGCAAGTATAATTGGATCTATGTTTCATAAACTATGCAAGTTCATGTTTATTTGCAAAATATAATTGGTTCTATGTCAAACGTCGTTTGGGTTTCATAAACTATGCAAGTTTATGTTGAAATAGGCTATATGATTAGATGTAAAAATTGTACATTTTTGTGAATATACAACATGCTAGTTTTGTGGTTGATATTTTGCCAGGTTAACATGTTTAAACACAAGTTTGTATTTGCCTAAACTATGCCATTTCATATGTCACCTACTTAGTCATACTTTGATTCGAATGCAAGTTCACATATCCCATGTTATATGTTAGTTGAATCGCCAAATTGCAAGTTCATGCGCCACACACCTTTATGTATTACATGTTCATGATTTCCCCTTTTCCTCATGTTTATAAAGTTGGACTGAATTGTGACAAGCCCAACACATGTTATAACGTTGCGAACAAACGGGGGTAATAACGTTGGGTGTAAAATATGAAAATATATGTTGCCATGTTTGGCACATGCCAATGATTATGACACATAAGCGGTATGAATTGAAATACCCAAAAATAAAAGATATGACATTTACATATACTTGAGAAGTGGTAAAATATGTAAATTTAGAAAACACGATATGCTTAACCCGAGGTTGGATTGAGTTGTGATGTAAACCTGTCCGGACCCACCCGGCTGTCCAGTAGTCACAACAATACCAATCCAATGTGGGTGGTTAAGCATTGAGCCCAATAAGGACCCGAGGTTAGACTGAGCTACGGTGTAAACCTGCCCGGAACCGGCCGAAACATCCAGTAACCATAGCAATACCTGTCTAATGTGAGTGGTCTGGTGCTCCTAAGAGGCTAAGGACAGATGGTAGGGTTAAGTCAACTATAACACTTAACCAAATTCAACATGTTAACAAGAATTGATGGGTGGGGTTAGGTAAATACAAACACTTAACCACTTAACATGTTTGACTAGAAAATCCTGGTAACGAGGGACCCGTTTTAGTAGTAACCCAAAGTTAGGTATCAACGGTACCCTGAAACTAGGCAGGGTGGGGCACGATTACTGGGCTAATTGTAAGCGGTCAAACGACGGCGGTGGGTGCACAGTGCAGGTCTAACGGGGTGCGGGCGTGCACACACTCTGGAGCAGACAACCAGGGCACTGGGGACACCAGTAGTATAACCTATGCCTTCTAGTTTTGTGTCGGGGCCGCCACCATGGGTCTTGATACACCCCATGGTGGGACCAGCATAGGTATCTACAATTCTTGGGGGCCGTATGACACATGTTAATGCGAGTAGGAGCCGATCTTTAACAAGAATGGGGATCACTTCACCCTCACCATGGGGTGTCAGTTAGAATAAATTCAAGTAGGTGCAGAGATATAGTATGGGTGTGATAGTACATTCGACACTTCCTTAGCTTGTGACACTTTCCTATTTTTAGTTTACATCCATCATACCCTTTTCTTATTCACAGTATTGAAGAGTTACTAGATTTACTCAGGCTTTATGTCTGACCCTATTTTCTTTTCGTCTTCTTTTCTTTCGTTCCCCCCCCCCCCAGGTCCACAGGGAGGAAACAACTCAACTCAGTCAGACTCTTTACAAGCACCAAGAACGTAGATGTATGATTTGGATCTTTCTTGCTCGGATAATGGCTTTGGATATCACTATGGGGATTTTTGTCACTTTATTTATGTTTTCATGCTTCTTTAATAATCAAGGCAGTTATGAGGTTGTAATGTTGAAAGTATTTTGAGACAATTATGGAAATCTTTGTTTGATACACGTATTGATGAAATAATAGTTTGTTTGGCTTCCGCTGTTTAAAATATGTGTATTCATATCTGTCTTGAGTTCATCTGTGGCTTTTGCTTATAAACCTCCACCAAAGTTAAGGCATTCCCTTTGTGAGTGACCTTAATGGAGGTGGGGTGTTTCACTTGGTATCAGAGCATAGGTTTACCAGACAAGATAAAAGATTTTGAAAATTGTTTTCAAAAAGAAAGTTTAAAGAAGCATTTTTTTTTAGAAAAAGTGTTATATTTATAAAAAGACAAAATCCCCCAAAGCCATGTGCCCTATCTATCCCTCTCTATCCTTCGTTTTGAATTTTTCCCTTTCTGTTTCAGCATGTCTGGATACCTTAACCTTCCAGAAGGAGTGTCGATTCCCGACTGGTTTAGGAGGTACTTAGAAGCAAGGGCCAATGGCGCGGGCCCAGCAGACATCCCTCCTCCAGTGGTCGCGGTTCCTCCTCCTCCACCTCCTCTTGGAAATGCCTTCGCAAAAACATGTAGAGACTTCAAGGCTATGGGTGGAAAAGACTTTTATGGGACAGAATCTTTTGTTGAAGCAAGAAACTGGTTAAAGGAGACTGAGGATTTGTTTGTCATCTTTGGAGTGGATGACAGGCAAAAGATACAACTTGCGGTGTGGTTACTTAAGGATGAAGCTTCCTATTGGTGGGAAGTTACTAATGCTCAGAGGGCGGTGGAAACATGGGAAGACTTCAGGACAAGGTTTGAGATGAAATTCCTCTCCCAAGCCGAAAGAAGCCTGCAAATGGAAAAGTTTCTAACTCTGAAACAGGGAAGCATGACGATTAGGGAATATGTTAATCATTTTAATCAGCTGGCCAGGTTTGGGCTAGACTTAGTAAACACCCAGCACAAGAAGGCACTCCGCTTCGTCAAGGGTTTGAATGAGCCTCTACACAGCCTTGCCATGACCCATGTATCCATGGGTGCAACTTATGAAAGCCTAGTGGACATGGCGTTGCTACACGAGGAAGACCACGGCAAGAAAGAAACTAAGGGGGAAGAGAAGAAAGAAGGTCTACAAGCAAAGAAAACAGACTTCAAGAAAGGAGGGAAGAAATATAAGCCCCGTGAGAAGAGAAGGTGCAATTTCTGTGGCATTGTGGGCTATATATCAAAAGACTGCCGAAAAAGGAAGGCGAAGATGGGATGTTGCTTCCATTGTGGAGAAACTGGACACCAAGCTAAGGACTGCCCAAAGAAGAAAGGGCAGGGACAGAAAGCCGGATCCACTTCAGGGGGTCAGGTTCATGGCCTAGTGGCACCTCAACAGGAACGAGATAGTAATATTTGTGTAGAAAGTGTAGCCTATCTTTATGATCATCCAGTTCGTACACTTTTTGACTCTGGCGCATCACACTCTTTTATTTCATCTGCCTTAGTAGAATCTCTGCATCTAGACATTAGTATGGTAGAAGATCCCTTAGTAGTTTCAAATCCAATTGGGGGCTCCGCTTACTTGTCAATGGTTTGTTTGGGTTTGAAAATCTCTATTCTCAGCGTTGAGTTTAGTTGTAGTTCCTTTGTTTTGGGCTTCTCGGGATATGGTTTGATCTTAGGCATGGACTGGTTATCCAGTAATAGTGCCATTCTTGACTGTGAGAAAAGAGTAGTTAGACTCTTGACTCGGCTTGGTAACACTCTAGAAATTTCCTGTAATCCTTTGAATGCTGTTATGCTTAGTTATCTAGAGTCGCTTGATGCTTCTGATAAGAATTTGCAATCAGTTAGAGTAGTCCGGGAATATCCGGATGTCTTTGAGGAAGTGAAAGGCTTACCTCCGAGGAGGGAAATAGACTTCCTCATATATCTTGTAGATAACGCAAAGACTGTAGCTTTACCTGTCAGACACATGGCTCCAAGGGAGAGAAAGGAGCTCAGTAAGCAGGTTAAAGAACTTCTCGAAAAGGGGTTCATTAGACGGAGCATTTTGGAATGGGGTGCTTCAGTGGTGTTCGCAAGCAAAGCAGACGGTTCGCTTCGCCTTTGCGTCGACTATAGGGAGTTAAACAAATTGAACAAGAAAAATAGGCACCCTCTTCCCCGAATCGACGATTTGTTTGATCAGCTTGTAGGAGCGACGGTCTTCTCCCAACTTGATCTGGCAACTGGGTTCCATCAGCCAAGAGTAGCTGAAGACAGCATTGATAAGACAACATTCAGAACCCCAGACGGTTTCTTCGAGTGGCTTGTCATGCCTTTCGGCCTGACAAACGCACCCGCTTATTTCGTAGACCTAATGAGCAGGGTGTTCAGAGAATTCCTCAACAAATTTGTGGTTGTCTTCGTAGATGATATCTTAATCTTCTCAAAGAGTGAGGAAGAACATGCTCAGCATCTGAAAGAAATCATAGATACTCTCCGTGCACATCAACTAAAAGCCAAATTCTCCAAGTGTCACTTCTGGAGAAAAGAAGTAAGGTTTCTTGGGCATATAGTGTCCAGAGAAGGGTTGGCTGTGGACCCCGCGAAAGTGGTGGCAGTACAAGATTGGAAGACACCAAGAAATGCAACCGAAGTTCGAAGCTTTCTTGGGCTAGCCGGTTTTTATCGAAAGTTTATTAGTGATTTCGCGAAAATCTCAGCCCCCACTCACAAGGCTAACAAAGAAGAATCTGGCGTTCGCTTGGGATTTGGACTGTGACATTGCTTTCCAACGATTAAAAAGGGCTCTCACAACAGCCCCAGTTCTGACCTTGCCAGATAGAAGAAAAATGTTCACAGTATACACGAATGCATGTGGAACGGGACTAGGCGTTGTTCTAATGCAAGAAGGAAGGGTAGTAGCTTATGGCAGAAGACAACTGAAGGTTCATGAAAAGAACTACCCAACCCACGATCTTGAGTTGGCCGCCATCGTCTTTGCACTTAAGTCTTGGCGCCATTATCTCCTAGGTGAGAAGTTTGAATTATACACTGACCATAAATCGTTGAAATATCTCTTCTCCCATAAGGATCTTAACTTGAGGCAGCAAAGATGGATGGAGTTTCTTGCCTCATATGATTTTGAAATTTCCTATACTCCCGGAAAAGGCAACGCGGTAGCAGACGCGTTGAGCCGAAAGAAACTGACCCTAAGCCCTCTCTTTGTGGAAAGGCGAAACTTGGAGTATATAGCCAGTTTCAACTTTAGGCCCTCCTCGGAATTTGTATCGGGTTTGTTAGCATCTCTCGAAGTACGCCCCACTCTCTTAGACTCAATAAGGGCAGCACAACGTGAAGACCCTCAGCTTGTTCATGTGATTGATAAACTTATTAGGGGTGAGACTTCTAGTCACCTCAGTAGATACGCCATCGATGATAAGGGTTGGCTGAGACCAGATGGAAGATTATGCGTCCCACAAGCAAGGGAGTTAACAAAGAAGGTTCTCGAGGAAGCGCATCATTCCAAGATGACTATACACCCTGGCGGTGATAAGATGTACAAGGATATAAAAAGGACTTTCTTTTGGAGCGGCATGAAGCAAGACGTGGCAGATTTCGTTTCTAAGTGCATGACCTGCCAACGGGTCAACGCGGAACAAGAGAAGCCTGGAGGACAACTTCACCCTCTAGAGGTCCGACAGTGGAAGTGGGATAGCATTTCAATGGACTTCATTGATGGACTGCCTAGGTCGAGAAGAGGCAACACTAACATTTGGGTAATAGTGGATAGGCTTACTAAAAGCGCCCACTTTATACCTATCAAGAGTAGGAGGACTGCCGCATCTCTAGCATCTCTTTATCTCAAGGAAATAGTTCGACTCCATGGGATACCCTCCAACATTGTTAGTGACCGAGACCCTATCTTCATGAGTGAGTTTTGGCGGAGTCTGCAAGAAGCTGTAGGCACACAGCTATGTTTTAGTACGGCCTACACCCCCAAACAGATGGCCAGACGGAAAGGGTGAATAGAGTTTTAGAGGATCTTTTAAGACTTTGTGTTCTTGACTTTGGAGGGACGTGGGAGGATCACCTTCCTTTAGTGGAATTCGCCTACAACAACAGCAACCAAGCTACCATCGGCATGGCACCCTTCGAAGCCTTGTATGGAAGACCGTGCAAATCACCAACTTGTTGGTGGGAGTCTACAGATAAGCTTATACTTGTGCCAGACATGATTCGAGAAACTTCAGAGAAAGTGGACTTGAAACGTAGGAGAATGAAGACTGCCCAAGACAGACAGAAATCCTACGCTGACAAAAGAAGGACCGACCTTGAGTTTGAGGTTGGGGACAGGGTTTTCCTTAAGGTATCCCCTTTAAGGAACGTCGTTCGCTTTGGATCTGCAGGAAAGCTAGCACCAAGATTTGTAGGGCCATTCCCTATCATCGAGAAGATTGGGAAAATGTCTTATAGAGTAGATCTGCCTGAAAGATTGGCCGGAATTCACAACGTCTTTCACGTTTCTCATCTCCGGAAATGTCTACTTGAATCAGCGGAAGTGGTGGAGCCAAGCATTCTAGAAGAAGCCGAAGTGGAACATGAAGCAACTGTGAGGAGAGTTCCAACTCGAATCATAGGAACTGAAATCAAAAAGCTACGCAACCGCGAAGTGAAGCTCGTTAAGGTTCAGTGGAGCGACGCCGAGGAGGACGCGACTTGGGAAACTGAGGATAGAATACGAGCTGCCTACCCTCTTCTTTTTGAGGGTACATCTTTGACCTCTTTTTTTTTCTTAAGTTGTGCTTGTATCTATCTTTTTAGGTATATCTCCTCGATATTATCCTTTATCCTTAGGTAGAAACCCCTTTGGATGTAAACATGTATTTGAAACATGTTATGGTTGATGGCTGCAAGTGGTTGCTAGTGGTTGCTCATGGATGCATATACACACACAACCTAGGTCTTAGATCGGCTCAATCACTTCATACTGCATATGCATATATGTATTCTTATTTGTATATGGTTGTAAACTTGATATGCTGTCATATGGTCGTTGCATTTGTATGAATATTTGTGCACTCATGTAGAATTATAAGTAAGAATAATTTGCATACATAATGGATTCATGACACTTACATGATTCGCATTAAGGAGGTCAACTGAATCAGTAGACCGCATGATTTCTGCATTAGATAAGGGCATGTACACACACTATGCATATGATCATGAAGCGTTAGAAGTCTTTTAAGGACAGTGGATGCCTGTGTTTGTTGGTTGAGTAGATGGACTGTTGGATGGTAGGATATACATTCTTCCTAACTTGAAGATTTCGGGGACGAAATCCTTTTAAGGGGGGAGAATGTAACACCCCGTGAATTCTATAACGTTAAGCTTCACAAATTAAAGTATAATTAATTATGAATGATGAAATCAAGGGAAATGAGTTACGTCATTGCGTTCGTCTCGAAATTCTGCTTGAGATAGAGTCCAAGTTTGCGTAAAACGGATATCATACGAAGAAGATACGGACGAACGAAGTTGGGCAGAAAAACAAGAAAACGGGTCAGAATGCACTGGCGCACTTGGGAAGTGCGCCGAACAAAGTTGAACTGGCTCACTTGGGAAGTGCGCCAGTACACTTTTAGCCTGGCGCACCTGCCAAGTGCGCCCAGGTTAGAAAGACCTGTTGGTCAGGCCCTGGCTGGCCTGGTCAGTGTCTGGTCGAATTCTGATGCTTGGCTGAGTCACTAGGGCTTACGTGTCACCTTTTGAGTGGCTCTTTGAACTTTGTATGGTCTAGATTCCTCCTATCTTCATCCGACGGCTCAAAACAATTTAAAATTCTATAAATACAACTCAAGTCTAACCCTAAATTCACACAAATAATAGAATACAAAAGCCGTTATGCTGCTGGAAAGGAACTAGGAATGGCCATCAATTAGAAAGCCTAGAGACAAGCCAACACCAAAGCTTAAGAGACGAATCGGATTAAAGCTTAATCAAATCATTCAACGCAACTTTGCTACCCAAAGGAGAGCATCTCCAAATCCAAATAACAGAAATCAGAAAACAAGAATTCATCACACGTTGTAAGTATAGTGACGTTTCAAAATATGAATAAAAACTGTGATGTGATTCGATGTAAATGAAAATAGAATCGTGTTGTTATAATCTTTGTGTATTGTGATGGTTCTATCATGACTTGTGTATTGATGTTTGTGGCATAAATTGATTGATGCAAGCCTATTGAACAATTGTATATTAAAAACAATGGCACTTGCAAGCTTGTGGCAAAAACTAGAAATTGATCCCTTTTTGTATATGTCGATGGCATGGACTATGTATATTCCCTTAGTCTAAATTAGAATTTATGTAAACATGTTATAGACCTTTTATGCCTACATGACCCAAAACCTATGATATCATCCTTATGTTTATTGGCAAGTATAATTAGATCTATGTTTGCAAGTATAACTGGATCTATGTTTCATAAACTATGCAAGTTCATGTTTATTTGCAAAATATAATTGGTTCTTTGTCAAAATCGTTTGGGTTTCATAAACTATGCAAGTTCATGTTGAAATAGGCTATATGATTAGATATAAAAATTGTACATTTTTGTGAATATACAACATGCTAGTTTTGTGGTTAATATTTTGCCAGGTTAACATGTTTAAACACAAGTTTGTATTTTCCCAAACTATGCCATTTCATATGTCACCTACTTAGTCATACTTTGATTCGAATGCAAGTTCACATGGCCCATGTTATATGTTAGTTGAATCGCCAAATTGCAAGTTCATGCGCCACACACCTTTATGTATTACATGTTCATGATTTCCCCTTTTTCCTCACGTTTATAAAGTTGGGCTGAATTGTGACAAGCCCAACACATGTTATAACGTTGCGAACAAACGGGGGTAATAACTTTGGGTGTAAAATATGAAAATATATGTAGGCATGTTTGGCACATGCCAATGATTATGACACATAAGCGGTATGAATTGAAATACCCAAAAAAAAAGATATGACATTTACATATACTTGAGAAGTGATAAAATATGTAAATTTAGAAAACACGATATGCTTAACCCGAGGTTGGATTGAGTTGTGATGTTAACCTGCCCGGACCCGCCCGGTTGTCCAGTAGTCACAACAATACCTATCCAATGTGGGTGGTTAAGCATTGAGCCCAATAAGGACCCGAGGTTAGACTGAGCTACGGTGTAAACCCGCCCGGAACCGACCGGCTCATCCAGTAACCGTAGCAATACCTGTCTAATGTGAGTGGTCTGGAGCTCCTAAGAGGCTAAGGACAGATGGTAGGGTTAAGTCAACTATAACACTTAACCAAATTCAACATGTTAACAAGAATTGATGGGTGGGGTTAGGTAAATAAAGACACTTAACCACTTAACATGTTTGACTAGAAAATCCTGGTAACGAGGGACCCGTTTCAGCAATAACCCAAAGTTAGGTATCAACGGTACCCTGAAACTAAGCAGGGTGGGGCACGATTATTGGGCTGATTGTAAGCGGTCAAACGACGTCGGTGGGTGCACAGTGCAGGTCTAACGGGGTGCGGACGTGCAGACAACCAGGGCACTGGGGACACCAGTAGTATAACCTATGCCTTCTAGTTTTGTGTCGGGGCCGCCACCATGGGTCTTGATACACCCCATGGTGGGACCAGCATAGGTATCTACAATTCTTGGGGGCCGTATGACACATGTTAAAGCGAGTAGGAGCCGATCTTTAACAAGAATAGGGATCACTTCACCCTCACCATGGGGTGTCAGTTAGAATAAATTCAAGTAGGTGCAGAGATATAGTATGGGTGTGATAGTACATTCGACACTTCCTTAGCTTGTGACACTTTCCTATTTTTAGTTTACATCCATCATACCCTTTTCTTATTCACAGTATTGAAGAGTTACTAGATTTACTCAGGATTTATGTCTGACCCTATTTTCTTTTCATCTTCTTTTCTTTCGTCCCCTTCCCCCCCCCCCCCCAGGTCCACAGGGAGGAAACAACTCAACTCAGTCAGACTCTTTACAAGCACCAAGAACGTAGATGTATGATTTGGATCTTTCTTGCTCGGATAATGGCTTTGGATATCACTATGGGGATTTTTATCACTTTATTTATGTTTTCAAGCTTCTTTAATAATCAATGCAGTTATGAGGTTGTAATGTTGAAAGTATTTTGAGACAATTATGGAAATCTTTGTTTGATACACGTATTGATGAAATAAAAGTTTGTTTGGTTTCCGCTGTTTAAAATATGTGTATTCATATCTGTCTTGAGTTCATCTGTGGCTTTTACTTATAAACCTCCACCAAAGTTAAGGCATTCCCTTTGTGAGTGACCTTAATGGAGGTGGGGTGTTTCACTTGGTATCAGAGCATAGGTTTACCAGACAAGATAAAAGTTTTTGAAAATTGTTTTCAAAAAGAAAGTTTAAAGAAGCTTATTTTTAGAAAAAGTGTTATATTTATAAAAAGACAAAATCCCCCAAAGCCATGTGCCCTATCTATCCCTCTCTATCCTTCGTTTTGAATTTTCCCTTTCTGTTCCAGCATGTCTGGTGACCTTAACCTTCCAGAAGGAGTGCCGATTCCCGGCTGGTTTAGGAGGTACTTAGAAGCAAGGGCCAATGGCACGGGCCCAGCAGACATCCCTCCTCCAGTGGTCGCGGTTCCTCCTCCTCCTCCGCCTCCTCTTGGAAATGCCTTCGCAAAAACATGTAGAGACTTCAAGGCTATGGGTGGAAAAGACTTTTATGGGGCAGAATCTTTTGTTGAAGCAAGAAACTGGTTAAAGGAGACTGAGGATTTGTTTGTCATCTTTGGAGTGGATGACAGGCAAAAGATACAACTTGCGGTGTGGTTACATAAGGATGAAGCTTCCTATTGGTGGGAAGCTACTAATGCTCAGAGGGCGGTGGAAACATGGGAAGACTTCAGGACAAGGTTTGAGATGAAATTCCTCTCCCAAGCCGAAAGAAGCCTGCAAATGGAAAAGTTTCTAACTCTGAAACAGGGAAGCATGACGATCAGGGAATATGTTAATCAGTTTAATCAGCTGGCCAGGTTTGGGCTAGACTTAGTAAACACCCAGCACAAGAAGGCACTCCGCTTCGTCAAGGATTTGAATGAGCCTCTACACAGCCTTGCCATGACCCATGTATCCACGGGTGCGACTTATGAAAGCCAAGTGGACAAGGCGTTGCTACACGAGGAAGACCACGGCAAGAAAGAAACTAAGGGGGAAGAGAAGAAAGAAGGTCTACAAGCAAAGAAAACAGACTTCAAGAAAGGAGGGAAGAAAAATAAGCCCCGTGAGAAGAGAAGGTGCAATTTCTGTGGCATTGTGGGCCATATATCAAAAGACTGCCGGAAAAGGAAGGCGAAGATGGGTGGTTGCTTCCATTGTGGAGAAACTGGACACCAAGCTAAGGACTGCCCAAAGAAGAAAGGGCAGGGACAGAAAGCCGGATCCACTTCAGGGGGTCAGGTTCATGCGCTAGTGGCACCTCAGCAGGAACGAGGTAGTAATATTTGTGTAGAAAGTGTAGTCTATCTTTATGATCATCCAGTTCATACACTTTTTGACTCTGGCGCATCACACTCTTTTATTTCATCTGCCTTAGTAGAATCTCTGCATCTAGACACTAGTATGGTAGAAGATCCCTTAGTAGTTTCAAATCCAATTGGGGGCTCCGCTTACTTGTTAATGGTTTGTTTGGGTTTGAAAATCTCTATTCTCAGCGTTGAGTTTAGTTGTAGTGCCTTTGTTTTGGGCTTCTCGGGATATGGTTTGATCTTAGGCATGGACTGGTTATCCAGTACTAGTGCCATTCTTGATTGTGATAAAAGAGTAGTTAGACTCTTGACTCGGCTTGGTAACACTCTAGAAATTTCCTGTAATCCTTTGAATGCTGTTATGCTTAGTTATCTAGAGTCGCTTGATGCTTCTGATAAGAATTTGCAATCAGTTAGAGTAGTCCGGGAATATCCGGATGTCTTTGAGGAAGTGAAAGGCTTACCTCCGAGGAGGGAAATAGACATCTGCATATATCTTGTGGATAACGCAAAGCCTATAGCTTTACCTATCAGACACATTGCTGCAAGGGAGAGAAAGGAGCTCAGTAATCAGGTTAAAGAACTTCTCGAAAAGGGGTTCATTAGACGAAGCATTTCGGAATGGGGTGCTCCAGTGGTGTTCGCAACCAAAGCAGACGGTTCGCTTCGCCTTTGAGTCGACTATAGGGAGTTAAACAAATTGACCAAGAAAAATAGGCACCCTCTTCCCCGAATCAACGATTTGTTTGATCAGCTTGTAGGTGTGACGGTCTTCTCCCAACTTGATCTGGCAACTGGGTTCCATCAGCTAAGAGTAGCTGAAGACAGCATTGATAAGACTGCATTCAGAACCCCAGACGGTTTCTTCGAGTGGCTTGTCATGCCTTTCGGCCTGACAAACGCACCCGCTTATTTCGTAGACCTAATGAGCAGGGTGTTCAGAGAATTCCTCAACAAATTTGTGGTTGTCTTCGTAGATGATATCTTAATCTTCTCAAAGAGTGAGGAAGAACATGCTCAGCATCTGAAAGAAATCATGGATACTCTCCGTGCACATCAACTAAAAGCCAAATTCTCCAAGTGTCACTTCTGGAGAAAAGAAGTAAGGTTTCTTGGGCATATATTGTCCTATGAAGGGTTGGCTGTGGACCCCGCAAAAGTGGTGGCAGTACAAGATTGGAAGACACCAAGAAATGCAACCGAAGTTCGAAGCTTTCTTAGGCTAGCCGGTTTTTATCGAAAGTTTATTAGGGATTTCGCGAAAATCTCAGCCCCACTCACAAGGCTAACAAAGAAGAATCTGGCGTTCGCTTGTGATTTGGACTGTGACATTGCTTTCCAACGATTAAAAAGGGCTCTCACAACAGTCCCAGTTCTGACCTTGTCAGATAGAAGAAAAATGTTCACAGTATACACGGATGCATGTGGAACGAGACTAGGCGTTGTTCTAATGCAAGAAGGAAGGGTAGTAGCTTATGGCGGAAGACAATTGAAGGTACCCAACCCACGATCTTGAGTTGGCCGCCATCGTCTTTGCACTTAAGTCTTGGCGCCATTATCTCCTAGGTGAGAAGTTTGAATTATACACTGACCATAAATCGTTGAAATATCTCTTCTCCCAGAAAGATCATAACTTGAGGCAGCAAAGATGGATGGAGTTTCTTGCCTCATATGATTTTGAAATTTCCTATACTCCCGGAAAAGGCAACGTGGTAGCAGACGCGTTGAGCCGAAAGAAACTGACCCTAAGCCCTCTCTTTGTGGAAAGGAAAAACTTGGAGTATATAGCCAGTTTCAACTTTAGGCCCTCCTCGGATTTTGTGCCGGGTTTGTTAGCATCTCTCGGAGTACGCCCCACTCTCTTAGACTCAATAGGGGCAGCACAACGTGAAGACCCTCAGCTTGTTGATGTGATTGATAAACTTATTAGGGGTGAGACTTCTAGTCACCTCAGTAGATACGCCATCGATGATAAGGGTTGGCTGAGACGAGATGGAAGATTATGCATCCCACAAGCAAGGGAGTTAACAAAGAAGGTTCTCGAGGAAGCGCATCATTCCAAGATGACTATACACCCTGGCGGTGATAAGATGTACAAGGATATAAAAAGGACTTTCTTTTGGAGCGGCATGAAGCAAGACGTGGCAGATTTCGTTTCTAAGTGCATGACCTGCCAACGGGTCAAGGCGAAACAAAAGAAGCCTGGAGGACTACTTCACCCTCTAGAGGTCCCACAGTGGAAGTGGGATAGCATTTCAATGGACTTCATTGATGGACTGCCTAGGTCGAGAAGAGGCAACACTAGCATTTGGGTAATAGTGGATAGGCTTACTAAAAGCGCCCACTTTATACCTATCAAGAGTAGGAGGACTGCCGCATCTCTAGCATCTCTTTATCTCAAGGAAATAGTTCGACTCCATGGGATACCCTCCAGCATTGTTAGTGACCGAGACCCTATCTTCACGAGTGAGTTTTGGCGGAGTCTGCAAGAAGCTGAAGGCACACAGCTATGTTTGAGTACGGCCTATCACCCCCAAACAGATGGCCAGACGGGAAGGGTGAATAGAGTTTTAGAGGATCTTTTAGGACTTTGCGTTCTTGACTTTGGAGGGACGTGGGAGGATCACCTTCCTTTAGTGGAATTCGCCTACAACAACAGCTACCAAGCTACCATCGGCATGGCACCCTTCGAAGCCTTGTATGGAAGACCGTGCAAATCACCAACTTGTTGGTGGGAGTCTACAGATAAGCTTATACTTGGGCCAGACATGATTCGAGAAACTTCAGAGAAAGTGGAATTGATACGTAGGAGAATGAAGACAGCCCAAGACAGACAGAAATCCTACGCCGACAAAAGAAGTACCGACCTTGAGTTTGAGGTTGGGGATAGGGTTTTCCTTAAGGTATCCCCTTTAATGAACGTCGTTCGCTTTGGATCCGCAGGAAAGCTAGCACCAAGATTTGTAGGACCGTTCCCTATCATCGAGAAGATTGAGAAAATGGCTTATAGAGTAGTTCTGCCTGAAAGATTGGCCGGAATTCACAACGTCTTTCACGTTTCTCATCTTTGGAAATGTCTACATGAATCAGCAGAAGTGGTGGAGCCAAGCATTCTAGAAGAAGCCGAAGTGGAACGTGAAGCAACTGTGAGGAGAGTTCCAACTCGAATCGTAGGAACTGAAATCAAAACGCTACGCAACCGTGAAGTGAAGCTCGTTAAGGTTCAGTGGAGCGACGCCGAGGAGGACGCGACTTGGGAAATTGAGGATAGAATACGAGCTGCCTACCCTCTTCTTTTTGAGGGTACATCTTTGACCTCTCTTTTTTTTTCTTAAGTTGTGCTTGTATCTATCTTCTTAGGTATATCTCCTCGATATTATCCTTTATCCTTAGGTAGAAACCCCTTTGGATGTAAACATGTATTTGAAACATGTTATGGTTGATGGCTGCAAGTGGTTGCTCGTGGATGCATATACACACAACCTAGGTCTTAGATCGGCTCAATCACTTCATACTGCATATGCATATATGTATTCGAATTTGTATATGGTTGTAAACTTGATATGTTGTCATTTGGTCGTTGCATTTGTATGAATAGTTGTGCACTCATGTAGAATTATAAGTAGGAAGAATTTGCATACATAATGGATTCATGACACTTACATGATTCGCATTAAGGAGGTCAACTGAATCAGTAGATCGCCTGATTTCTGCATTAGAAAAGGACATGTACACACACTATGCATACGATCATGAAGCATTAAAAGTCTTTCAAGGACAGTGGATGCCTGTGTTTGTTGGTTGAGTAGATGGACTACTGGATGGTAGGATATACATTCTTCCTAACTTGAAGATTTCGGGAACGAAATCCTTTTAAGGGGGGAGAATGTAACACCCCGTGAATTCTATAACGTTAAGCTTCACAAATTAAAGTATAATTAATTATAAATGATGAAATCAAGGGAAATGGGTTACGCCATTGTGTTCGTCTCGAAATTCTGCTTGAGATAGAGTCCAAGTTTGCATAAAACGGATATCGTATGAAGAAGATACGAACGAACGAAGTTAGGCAGAAAAACTAGAAAACGGGTCAGAATGCACTGGCGCACTTGGGAAGTGCGCCAGAACAAAGTTGAACTGGCGCACTTGGGAAGTTCGCCAGTACACTTTTAGCCTAGCGCACCTGCCAAGTGCGCCCAGGTCAGAAAGACCTGTTGGTCAGGCCTTGGCTGGCCTGGTCAGGGTCTGGTCGAATTCTGATGCTTGGCTGAGTCACTAGGGCTTACGTGTCACCTTTTGAGTGGCTCTTTGAACTTTGTATGGTCTAGATTCCTCCTATCTTCATCCGATGGCTCAAAACAATTTAAAATTCTATAAATACAACTCAAGTCTAACCCTAAATTCACACAAATAATAGAATACAAAAGCCGTCATGTTGCTGGAAAGGAACTAGGAATGCCCGTTAATTAGAAAGCCTAGAGACAAGCCAACACCAAAGCTTAAGAGACGAATCAGATTAAAGCTTAATCAAATCATTCAACGCAACTTTTCTACCCAAAGGAGAGCATCTCCAAATCAGAATAATAGAAATCAGAAAACAAGAATTCATCACACGTTGTAAGTATAGTGACCTTTCAAAATATGAATAAAAACTGTGATGTGATTCGATGTAAATGAAAATAGAATCGTGTTGTTATAATCTTTGTGTATTGTGATGGTTCTATCATGACTTGTGTATTGATGTTTGTGGCATAAATTGATTAATGCAAGCCTATTGAACAATTGTATATGAAAAACAATGGCAATTGCAAGCTTGTGGCAAAAACTAGAAATTGATCCCTTTTTGTATATGTCGATGGCATGGACTATGTATATTCCCTTAGTCTAAATTAGAATTTATGTAAACATGTTATAGACCTTTTATGCCTACATGACCCAAAACCTATGATATCATCCTTATGTTTATTGGCAAGTATAATTAGATCTATGTTTGCAAGTATAATTGGATTTATGTTTCATAAACTATGAAAGTTCATGTTTATTTGCAAAATATAATTGGTTCTATGTCAAACATCGTTTGGGTTTCATAAACTATGCAAGTTCATGTTGAAATAGGCTATATGATTAGATGTAAAAGTTGTACATTTTTGTGAATATACAACATGCTAGTTTTGTGGTTGATATTTTGCCAGGTTAACATGTTTAAACACAAGTTTGTATATGCCTAAACTATGCCATTTCATATGTCACCTACTTAGTCATACTTTGATTCGAATGCAAGTTCACATGACCCATGTTATATGTTAGTTGAATCGCCAAATTGCAAGTTCATGCGCCACACACCTTTATGTATTACATGTTCATGATTTCCCCTTTTCCTCACGTTTATAAAGTTGGGCTGAATTGTGACAAGCCCAACACATGTTATAACATTGCGAACAAACGGGGGTAATAACGTTGGGTGTAAAATATGAAAATATATGTTGGCATGTTTGGCACATGCCAATGATTATGACACATAAGCGGTATGAATTGAAATACCCAAAAATAAAAGATATGACATTTACATATACTTGAGAAGTGGTAAAATATGTAAATTTAGAAAACACGATATGCTTAACCTGAGGTTGGATTGAGTTGTGATGTAAACCTTCCCGGACCCGCCCGGCTGTCCAGTAGTCACAACAATACCTATCCAATGTGGGTGGTTAAGCATTGAGCCCAATAAGGACCCGAGGTTAAACTGAGCTACGGTGTAAACCTGCCCGGAACCGACCGGCACATCCAGTACCGTAGTAATACCTGTATAATGTGAGTGGTCTGGTGCTCCTAAGAGGCTAAGGACAGATGGTAGGGTTAAGTCAACTATAACACTTAACCAAATTCAACATGTTAACAAGAATTGATGGGTGGGGTTAGGTAAATACAGACACTTAACCACTTAACATATTTGACTAGAAAATCCTGGAAACGAGGGACCCGTTTCAGTAGTAACCCAAAGTTAGGTATCAACGGTACCCTGAAACTAGGCAGGGTGGGGCACGATTACTGGGCTAATTGTAAGCGGTCAAACGACGGCGGTGGGTGAACAGTGTAGGTCTAACTTGGTGCGGGCGTGCACACACTCCGGAGCAGACAACCAGGGCACTGGGGACACCAGTAGTATAACCCATGCCTTTTAGTTTTGTGTCGGGGCCGCCACCATGGGTCTTGTTACACCCCATGGTGGGACCAGCATAGGTATCTACAATTCTTGGGGGCCGTATGACACATTTTAACGCGAGTAGGAGCCGATCTTTAACAAGAATGGGGATCACTTCACCCTCACCATGGGGTGTCAGTTAGAATAATTTCAAGTAGGTGCAGAGATATAGTATGGGTGTGATAGTACATTCGACACTTCCTTAGCTTGTGACACTTTCCTATTTTTAGTTTACATCCATCATACCCTTTTCTTATTCACAGTATTGAAGAGTTACTAGATTTACTCAGGCTTTATGTCTGACCCTATTCCCCCCCCCCCCCAGATCCACAGGGAGGAAACAACTCAACTCAGTCAGACTCTTTACAAGCACCAAGAACGTAGATGTATGATTTGGATCTTTCTTGCTCGGATAATGGCTTTGGATATCACTATGGGAATTTTTGTCATTTTATTTATGTTTTCATGCTTCTTTAATAATCAAGGCAGTTATGTGGTTGTAGTGTTGAAAGTATTTTGAGACAATTATGGAAATCTTTGTTTGATACACGTATTGATGAAATAAAAGTTTGTTTGGTTTCCGCTGTTTAAAATATGTGTATTCATATCTGTCTTGAGTTCATCTGTGGCTTTTACTTATAAACCTCCACCAAAGTTAAGGCATTCCCTTTGTGAGTGACCTTAATGGAGGTGGGGTGTTTCACTTGGAATGTGGGCCATAACATTTAATTGTTGACAAACTTACATATATTCAGTTATAAAGACAAATATGTAAATTTAGAAAATACGAATATGCTTAACACGAGGTTGGATTGAGTTGTGATGTAAATCTGCCTGGACCCGCCCGGCTGTCTAGTAGTCACAACAATACCTATCCAATATGGGTGGTTAAGCATTGAGCCCAATAAGGACCCGAGGTTAGACTGAGTTACGGTGTAAATCTGCCCAGAACCGACAGGCACATCCAGTAACCATAACAATATCTGTCTAATGTGAGTGGTCGGTACTTTAAAAGGCTAAGGACAGACAAGTCAGGATGGTAGGGTTAAGTTAACTAAAACACTTAACCAATTCAACATATTAATGAAACTGATGGGTGGGGTTAAGTAAATACAGACACTTAACCACTTAACATGTTTGACTAGAAACCCTAGTAATGGGGACCCATTTCAGCAGTAACCCAATTAGGTATCATGGTACCCTGAAACTAGGCAGGGTAGGGCACGATTACTGGGCTGATTGTAAGCGGTCAAAGCGACGGCGGTGGGTGCAACAGTGTGGGTTCTAACGGAGTGCGGGCGTGCACACACTTCGGAGCAAACAAACAGGGCACTGGGGGCACCAGTAGTATAACCTATGCATTCTACGGTTTGTGTCGGGTCGCCACCATGGGACTTGATACACCCCATGGTGGGGCCAGCATAGGTATCTACAATATTTAGGGGCCGTAAGACACATGTAATTATGCGAGTAGGAGCCAATCTTTAAAATAAGGGGATCATTTCGCCCTCAGTATGGGGTGACAGTTTAGAACTAATGCATGTAGGTGTAGAGATATAGTGTGGGGTGCGATAGTATATTCGTTTCAAAACTACCTTATCTTAGTTTATGATACTTTCCTATTTCCAGTTTATACCTATCATGCCCTTATTCTTATTCTCATACTAAAGAGTCACTAGACTTACCAGGCTTTATGTCTGACCCTATTTTCTTTCGTCTTCTTTTCTTCCGTTTCCCCCCCCCCCCCCCAGGTCCGCAGGGAGGAAATAACCCAGCTTAGTCAGATTCTTTAAAAGCTTCAAGATAGTTGATGTACGGTTTGGAGTCTCTTTCCTTGGCTATGGCTGTTGGACACACTCTATGGGGATTTATGCAGTTTTAATCACGTTTTCTGCTTCTTTATTTAAAAACCAAGACAGAAATGATGTTGTAATGTTTTGGATGTTGTTATGAGACAATTACGGAAATGTGTTGTATGAACAAGTATTTTATGAAATAAAAGTTTGATGTTTTCCGTTGCTTATATATATATATGTGTGTGTGTGTGTGTGTGTGTGTGTTTATATCTGTCTTGTGTTTTATCTGTGACTTTTACTTACAAACCTCCACCAAAGTTAAGGAAGTCCCTTGTGAGTGACCTTAATGGAGGGTGGGGTGTTTCACTTGGTATCAGAGTGAGGTTTTACCAGACTAGATAAAAAAATTTGAAACTATTTTCAAAAAGAAGTTTAAAGAAGCATCTTTTTCAAGAAAAAGTGTTGTTTTTTTAAAGGCATTATTCCCCAGAGCCATATGCACTATCTATCTATCCTTCGTTTTGAACCTTTCTTTTTTGTTCCAGCATGTCTGGAGATCTTAACCTTCCAGAAGGAGTACCGATCCCTGGCTGGTTCCGAAGGTACCTAGAGGCTAGGGCCAGTGGCGCGGGCCTAGTAGACATTCCTCCCCCAGTGGCAGCGGTTCCTCCTCCTTCGCCTCCTCCTCGTGGAAACACTTTCTCTAAGACATGTAGAGACTTCAAGGCTATGGGAGGAAAGTACTTTTATGGAACTGAATCATTTGTGGTAGCAAGGAACTGGATGAAAGAGTTTGAAGATTTATTTGTTATCTTCGAAGTTGACGACAGGAAAAAGATACAGCTAGTAGTGTGGTTGCTTAAAGATGAAGCATCTTATTGGTGGGAGATCACCAATGCTGAGAGGCCAGTGGAAACATGGGAAGATTTCAGGATGAGATTTGAGATGAAATTCCTCTCCCAAGCTGAAAGAAGCCTGCAAATGGAGAAGTTCCTAACTATGAAACAGGGAAGTATGACAATCAGGGAGTACGTTAATCAGTTTAATCAGCTGGCCAGATTTGGGTTGGACTTAGTAAACACCCAACACAAGAAGGCGCTCCGCTTCGTCAAAGGTCTGAATGAGCCTCTACACAGCCTTGCTATGACTCATGTATCCACGGGGGCGACTTATGAAAGCTTAGTTGACATGGCATTGCTACATGAGGAAGACAAGGGCAAGAAAGAGACTAAGGTGGAAGAAAAGAAGGAAGGTTTACAAGATTAGAAAACAGACTTCAAGAAAGGAGGGAAGAACAACAAATCCCGTGAAAAGAGAAAGTGCAATTTTTGTGGTATTGTGGGACATATAGCAAAAGACTGCAGAAAGAAGAAGGCAAAGATGAATGGTGGTTGCTTCAGTTGTGGTGAGACTAGACACTTGGCTAAGGACCGCCCAAAGAAGCGGGGGCAGAGACAGAGGACTGGATCTACCTCAGGCGGACAAGTTCACGCGCTGGTGGCACCTCCACAGGAATGAGGTAGAAATATTTCTATAGAAAGCTTAGTTTATCTGTATGATCATCCAGTTCGCACTCTCTTGATTCTGGTGCATCACACTCCTTTATTTCATCTGCTTTAGTAGAATCTCTGCACCTAGACATTAGTATGGTAGAAGATCCCTTGGTTGTTTCAAATCCAATTGGGGGCTCGGCTTATTTGTCGATGATTTGCTTGGATTTGAAAATCTCTATTCTAAGTGTTGAATTTAGATGTAGTGCCTTTGTTTTGGGCTTATCATGGTATGGACTGATCTTAGGCATGGACTGGTTATCCAGTAGTGGTGCCATTCTTAATTGTGAGAAAAGAGTGGTTAGGCTCTTGACTCAGCTCGGTAACACTCTAGAAATTTCTTGTAATCCCTTGAATGCTGTTATGCTTAGTTATCTAGAGTCGCTTGACGCTTCTGTTGAGAATTTGCAGTCGGTTAGAGTAGTCCGAGAATATCCGGATGTCTTTGAAGAGGTGAAAGGATTACCTCCGAAGCGGGAAATAGACTTCCGCATATATCTTGTTGATAATGCAAAGCCCGTAGCTCTGCCTGTTAGACACATAGCTCCAAAGGAGAGAAAGGAGCTCAGTAAGCAAGTTAAGGAGCTTCTCGAGAAGGGGTTTATTAGAAGGAGTATCTCGGAATGGGGTGCTCCAATGGTGTTCGCCACCAAAGCAGATGGTTCACTACGTCTTTGTGTGGACTATAGGGAGCTAAACAAGCTGACTAAAAAGAATAGACACCCGCGTCCCCGAATAGACGATTTGTTTGATCAGCTTGTAGGTGCGTCGGTCTTCTCCCAACTTGATCTGGCTACTGGGTTCCATCAGCTAAGGGTAGCTGAAGATAGCATTGATAAAACGGTGTTCAGAACCCCAGACGGTTTCTTCGAGTGGCTTGTCCTGCCTTTCGGTTTGACGAACGCACCCGCTTATTTCGTAGACCTGATGAGCAGGGTATTCAGAGAACTCCTCAATAAGTTCGTGGTGGTCTTCGTAGATGATATCTTGATTTTCTCAAAGAATGAGGAAGAACATGCTCAGCATCTGAAAGAGATCATGGATACTCTCCATGCACATCAGCTAAAAGCCAAATTCTCCAAGTGCCACTTTTGGAGAAAGGAAATAAGGTTTCTGGGGCATATAGTGTCCAAAGAGGGGTTAGCTGTGGACCCCGCGAAAGTGGTGGCAGTGCAAGATTGGAAGACACCAAGAAATGCAACCGAAGTTCAAAGCTTTCTTGGGCTAGCCGGTTTTTACCGAAAATTCATTAGGGATTTCGCGAAAATCTCAGCTCCATTCACAAGGCTAACAAAGAAGAATCTGGCGTTCACTTGGGATTTGGATTGTGAGTTTGCTTTCCAACGATTGAAAAGGGCTCTCACAATAGCCCCAGTTCAGACTTTGCCAGATGGAAGCAAAATGTTCACAGTATATACGGATGCTTGTGGTACGGGGCTAGGCGCCGTTCTGAAGCAAGAAGGGAGGGTAGTAGCTTATGGTGGAAGATAATCGAAAGTGCATGAAAAGAACTACCCAACCCACGATCTTGAGTTGGCCGCCATCGTCTTTGCGCTTAAGTCTTGGCGCCATTATCTCCTAGGTGAGAAGTTCGAATTATACACTGACCATAAATCATTGAAATATCTCTTCTCGCAAAAGGATCTTAACTTGAGACAGCAAAGGTGGATGGAGTTTCTTGCCTCGTATGATTTTGAAATTTCCTATACTCCTGGCAAAGGCAACGTAGTAGCAGACGCGTTGAGCAGAAAGAAACTAACCCTAAGCCCTCTCTTTGTAGAAAGGCAAAGCTTGGAGTATATAGCCAGTTTTGACTTTAGGCCCTCCTCAGATTTTATACCTGGTTTATTGGCATCCCTAGAAGTACGGACCACTCTTTTAGACTCGATAGGGGCCGCACAACGAGAAGACCCACGGCTTGTGGATGTGATTGATCAGCTAATTAGGGGTGAAACTTCCAGTTATCTCAATAGGTACTCCATCGATGATAAGGGTTGGCTAAGGCGAGATGGAAGACTATGCGTCCCACAAGCTAGGGATTTTGCGAAGAAGGTTCTCGAGGAGGCACATCATTCCAAGATGACAATACACCCAGGTGGAGACAAGATGTACAAGGACGTAAAGAGAGCTTTCTATTGGAGCGGCACGAAGAAGGACGTGACAGATTTCGTTTCTAAGTGCGTGACATGCCAACAAGTCAAGGCAGAACAAAAGAAACCTGGAGGACTGCTTCATCCTCTAGAAGTCCTGCAATGGAAGTGGGATAGCATTTCAATGGACTTCATTGACGGGTTTCCTAGGTCAAGAAGAGGTAATACTAGCATTTGGGTAATAGTGGACAGGCTTACTAAAAGCGCCCACTTTATACCTATCAAGAGTAGAAGGACTGCTTCGTCTCTAGCTTCTCTTTATCTCAAGGAAATAGTTCGACTCCATGGAATACCCTCCAGCATAGTGAGTGATAGAGACCACATCTTCACGAGCGAATTTCGGCGGAGTCCGCAAGAAGCTGTCGGCACATAGTTATGTTTGAGCACGGCCTATCACCCCCAAACTGATGGTTAGACAGAAAGGGTGAATAGAGTACTAGAAGATCTTCTAAGACTATGCGTTCTTGACTTCGGAGGGACTTGGGAGGATCACCTTCCTTTAGTGGAATTCTCCTATAACAACAGTTACCAAGCCACCATCGGTATGGCGCCCTTCGAAGCTTTGTATGGAAGACCTTGCCGATCACCAACTTGTTGGTGGGAGTCCACTGACAAGATTATACTTGGGCCAGACATGAATAGAGAGACTTCAGAAAAAGTGGAACGCGAAGCAACTGTGAGGAGAGTTCCAACTCGAATCGTAGGAACTGAAATCAAAAAGCTACGCAACCGCGAAGTGAAGCTCGTTAAGGTTCAGTGGAGCGACGCCGAGGAAGACGCGACTTGGGAAACTGAGGATAGAATATACGCGGCCTACCCTTTTCTTTTTGAAGGTACATCTTTGACCTCTCTTTTTTCTTAAGTTGTGCTTGTATCTATCTTTTTAGGTATATCTTCTCGATATTATCCTTTATCCTTAGGTAGAAACCCCTTTGGATGTAAACATGTATTTGAAACATGTTATGCTTGATGGCTGCAAGTGGTTGCAAGTGGTTTCTCGTGGATGCATATACACACACAACCTAGGTCTTAGATCGACTCAATCACTTCATACTGCATATGCATATATGTATTCATATTTGTATGTGGTTGAAACTTGATATGTTGTCATATGGATGTCGCATTTGTATTGATGGTTGCACACTCATGTAGAATTATGAGTAAGGACAAATTTGCATACATAATGGATTCATGACACTTACATGATTTTCATTGAGGAGGTCAACTGGATCAGTAGAACGCCTGATTTTGCATTAGTTAAGGACATATACACACTGTGCATATAATCATAAAGCATTAGAAGTCTTTTAAGGACAATGGACGCCTGTGTTTGTTGGTTGAGTAGATGGACGATTGGATGTTAGGACTTACGTTCTCCTAGACTTGAAGATTTCAGGGATGAAATCCTTTAAGGAGGGGAGAATGTAACATCCCGAATTTTCTGTTAACTGTAACTTCACAAATTAAGGTATAATTAATTCTAAATGATGAAATTAAGGGAAATGGGTTACGCCATTGTGTTCGTCTCGAAATTCTTCTTGAGATAGAGTCCAAGTTTGCGTAAAACGGATACCGTATGAAGAAGATATGGACGAACGAAGTTGGGCAGAAAAATCAGAAACGGGTCAGAATGCACTGGCGCACTTGGGAAGTGCGCCAGAACAGAATTACACTGGCGCACTTGGGAAGTGCGCCAGTCCAATTTTAGCACTGGTGCACCTGCCAAGTGCGCCCAGGCCTGAAACTCTGTTTGGTCAGGCCCTGGCTGGCCGGTCGGGTTCTGGTCGATTTCTGAGGCTTGGCTGAGTCACTAGGGCTTACATGTCACTTTCTGATTGGCTTCTCTTGAGATGGATGGTCTGGATTCACTCTAGCTTCATCGACGGCTCTAATTGGATTAAAATTCTATAAATACAACTCAAGTCTAACCCTAAATTCACGCAAATAATATAATACTAAAGTCGTCATGCTGCTGGAAAGAAACTAGGAGTGGTCGTCAGTTAGAAAGCTTAGAGACAAGCCAATACTAAAGTAAAACACGAATCAAAACATCGTTAGTCTAACCAAAGGAAAGCATATCAAATTCAGAATTCAGAATCCAGAATCCAAGTTCGTCGTTCGTTGTAAGTATAGTGATTTTTCTGATGAGAATAAAACTAAGACTTGATTCGATGTAAATTGGAAGTGGAATTGTGCTATTATGTAACGACGATGTTATTTCATATCTATGTACTGAAATGATTGTGTTGTGAATGAAATTGGGATGTTTGTGGTATAATTAAGATTGATGCTGATCCTATTGTACTTCTAGAATGACAACAACATCACAAGAAAGTTGTATAGTTCATGTTTATGTGATTATATAGGTTATTTGTGATTAGAACCCCATGTATATACTTTATGCAAGAACCTTTATGCCTAAATGGTTATGTTCATATACATGCCCCTATGTTTATACAAAAGTTGCAAGTTCCTAATTGGATCCATATCAAGATCCACTTTAGTACATGTTTCATGTTGTAATTAGATATGCGATTGGATCTAGTTCACACCCTTGTCATAAAGTTATACATATTTATGAAAATGTCGTATTCTTGTCATGTGCTAGTGATGTTCGATGTTATGTCTAGATCCAAAAACAAGTTTAGACTTATGTTGTCTAAATCATATGCTAATTCATGTGGCACCTATTTGGTTAGACCCTTATTTCAATGCAAATTCACAATATACGTAAATTAATTTAGGCTATGTTGCGAATTCACATATATGTATATTGACTATTTTGCAAGTTCACATCTATGACATTCATGTTGGCTATTTTGCAAGTTCACACCTATGATGTTCATATTGACTATGCCAAAAATGCCAAGTTTACACCTATGTTATGTTTATGTTTATGAATTCCCTTATGCCTATTTGTGTGCGCTAAATTAGGCTAAGTTTTAGCCTAATATTATATGATAAGACTATGCGAACGAAAATTAGGCTAAGATTGTTAGCCTAATGTTTAAACGGGGTAACGTTTGGAATATTAGTAAAACTTGACATAAAAATATATGAAATTGGCATGTTTATCACATGCCAAAATTGATGGCATTTAAACGGTATAAATTCTTATACCAAAAATGTTAAACATGGAATGTGGGCCATAACATTTAATTGTTGACAAATTTACATATATTCAGTAATAAAGACAAATATGTAAATTTAGAAAATACGAATATACTTAACACGAGGTTGGATTGAGTTGTGATGTAAATCTGCCCCGACTCGCCCGGCTGTCTAGTAGCCACAACAATACATATCCAATGTGGGTAGTTAAGCATTGAGCCCAATAAGGACCCGAAGTTAGACTGAGTTACGGTGTAAATCTGCCCGGAACCGACCGACACATCCAGTAACTGTAACAATATCTGTCTAATGTGAGTGGTCGGTGCTTTAAAAGGCTAAGGACAGACAAGTCAGGATGGTAGGGTTAAGTTAACTAAAACACTTAACCAATTCAACATGTTAATGAAATTGATGGGTGGGGTTAGGTAAATACAGACACTTAACAGCTTAACATGTTTGACTAGAAAACCCTAGTAACGGGGACCCATTTCAGCAATAACCCAATTAGGTATCATGATACCCTGAAACTAGGCAGGGTGGGGCACGATTACTGGGCTGATTGTAAGCGGTCAAAGCGAGGCGGTGGGTGTAACAGTGTGGGTTCTAACGAAGTGAGGGCGTGCACACACTTCGGAGCAGACAAACAGGGCACTGGGGGCACCAGTAGTATAACCTATGCAGTCTAAGGTTTGTGTCGGGTCGCCATTATGGGACTTGATACACCCCATGGTGGGGCCAGCATAGGTATCTACAATATTTGGGGGCCGTAAGACACATGTAATTATGCGAGTAGAAGACGATCTTTAAAATAAGGGGATCACTTCACCCTCAGCATGGGGTGACAGTTTAGAACTAATGCATGTAGGTGCAGAGATATAGTGTGGGGTGCGATAGTATATTCCTTTCAGAACTACCTTATCTTAGTTTATGATACTTTCATGTTTCCAGTTTATACCTATCATGCCCTTATTCTTATTCTCATACTAAAGAGTCACTAGACTTACCAGGCTTTATGTCTCGCCCTATTTTCTTTCGTCTTCTTTTCTTCCGTTTCCCCCCCAGGTCCGCAGGGAGGAAATAACCCAGCTTAGTCAGATTCTTTAAAAGCTTCAAGATAGTTGATGTACGGTTTGGAGTCTCTTTCCTTGGCTATGGCTGTTGGACACACTCTATGGGGATTTATGCAGTTTTAATCACGTTTTATGCTTCTTTATTTAAAAACCGAGACAGAAATGATGTTGTAATGTTTTGGAAGTTGTTATGAGACAATTACGGAAATGTGTTGTATGAACAAGTATTTTATGAAATAAAAGTCTGATGTTTTCCGCTGCTTATATATATATATGTGTGTGTGTTTTTATATTTGTCTTGTGTTTTATCTGTGACTTTTACTTACAAACCTCCACCAAAGTTAAGGCAGTCCCTTATGAGTGACCTTAATGGAGGGTGGGGTGTTTCACTTCATATATATATAAATCGTATTTTTATCTTCACTTCATATATATATAAATCGTTTCTTTAAATAAATAAAAATCTAATTTTTATCCTCGTTATATATATATATATATATATATATATATATATATATATATCACACTTTTAAATCGCTTTCATATACGTAAAAATCCAAGCTTTATAACGCTTTTCATATGATAAAGATCCAAGCTTTATATAGTAAAATTAAAGAAATAGAAAAATAAATAATACAAACTCACATTTCGATCGGAGGAGGGGGTCAGAGTCGGCGCTGGGTGTTGGTGGTCGGAGGAAAGGCGCGCCTGAGGCTGGCGGCGTGGGCCCAGGCAGTGGTGGTGTGGCTGCTTCACGGTGGGGCTAGGTCTCGCAGTGCTCGATCGAAGGACGGAGAGGCAGACGAGGTGTAGAGGAGAGAGGGAGGCGGGGTTTGCTCTAGAAGGCAGTGTCGGATGAGGGGGCCGGCAGCGTCGTCGTCGTGGGGAGGGTGACCGATTAGGGATCGCGGCAGTGGGTTTTGTTTAATTCGATTTGAATGATACTGGAAAGAGGAAGGGGTTGACCGATTAAGTAAGAGAAAAGGGCTTGGGCCTATTTATTTGAATATTTATATTTAATTCTATAAAGTGCAATTTTTGTTCGGACTTCGAATCGAACCCAACGACTGTCGCCCCTAGCTAATTACCCCCATTCCGTACACAATGGGATTTGTTTCGTTAGCCAATTTTATCGTTTCGACCCGTTTTGATTTAAATTAAAACATAATCCAATATATATTGAATTTGAACGCACATTTCAATTTACCGGGGCCACATACTAACTCTAAAAATTCTAGAAAAAATATTTCTAGCTTCGTATTGACGATACGGTCCTAACAAAACTAATTTCATCAAATACTGAGACCGTTTGAAAAATAGCCATTTTTGGTCGATCGAAATTGACTGAAACTGTCAAAACACGTTTTACTTCGCAACGCTCACATATTGATTCAGAAAATTATGAATTTTGAAACCTAGCAATAACTCGACATCCCGGATCCAACAAAAGTGGTTTCGTCGAAAACAGAGGTCGTTTGCAAAATTCCCATTTTTAAGGGCCAGAATTCCACATCGACTTTTCTGAATTTTCAACTGGACATAACTTTTTATTCCCATTATGAAGTTTCAATTTTTCGGATTCGTTGGAAAGATATTCTCAAATAGATTCTAATATTTTTGGTTTCGCTAAAATTCGGCTTATTTTGAATCCTGTACATTCATTTGAACTTTGAAATCGAATTTTCAAACTACCGCACCTTTTTCAATTCCTTTTATAATTATAAATAAATAATTATATTGTAATGATGATTCAAATAAATATATTCATTCTAATTCTATTCAAAATAAATTTCTCGTCATTATTATTTAAAATAATTCACTTTAAATATTCAAAATTCATTAAAATCGCCAAAATAAAAATTTTAAATTGGCTCGGATTTTCGGGTTATTACAATGCCTCAACATGGTCAGGAAATAGATATACATGGATCTGCATTGAAGATAGTGCATACATGGAGCAACAACAATAAAGTGAATACATAGCAGTGGGACAACTAAGGCAAGCATGTTAACATATACATGGCCACAAGAATGCAGCATGATATACAAATTCATGGGTGGATGTACAAGGAGCCAACATACATGCATAAATAAGCAAATAGGGGGGAACAAGAATTTACCCAAATTCAAGGCAGATTCAGCATACATGAATGGTGCCAAGAACAACACAAAATCATGCAAGCCATGTGCAAGTCAAACCAAAACAGTGAAGTTAACACAAATGGCTCAAAGAAGTTTCAGTTTTTTACAAGGAGTAGTCACAAGTCAAGATGCAAAGTAGTTTAAACGTGGATGATAACATGGTAGTAACAAACAACTCGGCCTCAAGTTCAAAGTGAAAAAGCAACATATCAAAATGTTTAACAAAGCATGTAGATTCAAATTGCTACAGTAATGTCAGTATTGCCAAAGTGGTCATAGCAGTGCAGAATGATCTCAAGTTCATGGCAGCATGTTCAATGTGTATGTGCACAAGTTCAGTATCACAACTACAGCATGTAGCATGTTCATGGCACTGTGCAAATATGGTGCAACAGTTCTAAGCTGTACAAGTAGTACTTGTTCAATAACAAAATGGTGAATGTGTACACATCAGTGCATAGTGGTCATGGCATGACAATTGATGAATACATGGCTCAGCACAATGATACAAGGATGACACACAGAGCATAGTATAAAGGATCAAAACAGTTTGAATTACATTCATGGGATGAACAAAACATGCAAGAAGATTTCCAGGAAACCAGATTGTTTCAGCAAATGAAAAAGAGTGAGTGTGAACTCAAATCAAGGTATGGACATGTTTCTTGTAAACTTCCAGATATAGGAGTGAATTCGAATAATAACACAAATCCAAGAAATCACAAATGTTCAGCAATGTTTGGCAAGTAAACAATCCATGATTTCGAATGTCAGCAATTCATTTTTGGCAACTGTTTTAAAAAGGAAAATTGATTATTTCCAGATTTCATTTTTGGACAGTTAAATCATCCAAGAAATCAAGCAAGGACACAAGGATTTATTCAATGACCAAATCAACACTTTCCAGAAATTGCTCAAGATTTTTTTGTTAATAGTTTAAGTGCAAGGTTCTTAGTTCCAGATTTCGTAATATATTTGGAAATAAATCAGAGAGTAATTTGAAGAAATCTTTCATGACATGGAGGCAATCTTGCAAGGGAAAATATTTATTTTCCAGATTTTATCAAGCATTCAAAAGGGGAATTTAATATACCAGATTCAGTGAAGGTCAAGAATAAGACCAGGTTCAATCAAGCAAATCATACGTGTCTTTTATTCACACAGGAGAATTCAATCAAGAAATTCAAAAGAGGAAATTCTCACGCAATCAGGCCAAGTCATAATCGGTTAAACCAGAGAGCAATTATAGGATTTCTATATCTTATACAAACAGCATTTCATCACAGGCATCATCTATCTAAAACCATTCCAATAATTCAAAGTGAAAACATAGAAAATCGTTTCTAAGAACTCACTGCTTTCGATCGTCGAAGAAGATCCCAAATCGATCGAGCAAAGCCATCGAAGCACTGAAAGCATCCAATGATTCAAGGCATCGCTGAATCAATTCCATCAATCAATTGCAAATTTGGGAATTCTTCTGAAAACCCTAGTTTGAGATCGGCCGTCGCCATTTGTTTTCCACAGAGGAAAGTGAACGAGACAAATAAGTCAAGGGTGCACCAAATTTACAAAGGGCTGGCCATGTTTGAAGTGAAAAGGGGATAACCCTTTGTTCCTATCTCCTAGGGTTTAATTTTTTTTTTATTGTTTTTGTAATTTGAATTGAAATCGACAAAACAGTTCTAGAGTCTGTAAAATCTAGGGATTCAGTTACGAGTTTAACTGACAATTGCTAGAGTCTATAAAATCTAGGTGGTTTCCTAGTTTCATCTGTAAAACTAGGCAGTTTACTAGAGTCTGTTAAACTAGGGGAAAATCTGGTCTAGGGGATATAGACCAGTCTAGGGATTTGAGTGTAGGGTTAGGACAGGAGCAGGCGTTGCGAGTTTACATGGGATTATAAGAGGGATCTGTTTTTAACACCTAGTAGAAACCTTAGGAATGTAGCAGTGGGCAGGATTTTGCCAAAGCTGGGTATATCTTGTGTCATTTACTTTCTGCATTACTTTTTCTGCTATATTCTATGATTTGATTATTATTTCAATATCCCATCAGATTATAACTCTGCGAAAAATTGTAATAAACCCTATTCACCCCCCTCTAGGGTTAATCTAGATCCAACACAGTTGAGTGGCTAAATGACTAAATGGAACTACTTAGTTGGACAGCTGGATGGCTAAACAACCCAATAGAACTACCTTGTTGAGAGGTTAAATAACTAAATAGATAGATGACCAAATGGAACTATCGTTGAATGGTTGAATTTTTAATACAACTGAAAGAAACAACAACTGAATGGTAAAACCATAAAAAAACTAAACTAAACTCCAGCTAAACGGTTAGATAGCTTGCGGCTAAATGGAATTAATTTATTTTAGAACAGATCTAAGAATTTCATTGCTTGATGCTAAAATTAATGTTGCCATATATTTAGCCAATATTTCTCTACTTCTGTGAATTTCGCATTTCTTTCACACTATGGCATTAACAATTCCTTTTTCCCTCATTGAGTGGTTGATGTTTATACTTAATGGCTTCACTTGAGTTATTTGGATTATAGATCCAAATTACATAACAATTCTTTTCGAACTATATATAATGCTTGCATACACAATTGCCTAACTCACTTTACTCTTACATATCAGGGGACTCAATTTTTTTTTTTTTTTATCATTGCATAATTCTTGAATTAACAACATTGGATGAGGTTCATTTCATTTGTTTAATGGATCCCTATGGAATGGATGGGTGATATACATTTTCCTGATAATTCACATTGATACATAGAAATATATATTACATGTTGATGATTTCTATTTATGTATGATCTTTGGATGTTTTACTCATGAATGAATGATAATTTTTTGATGGATTCCAAGAGTTACCATGATAAAAAAAATCTACTACAATTGCATTTTTGATACCATGTTGTGGTTTTTGCTTGCATATTTGTTTTAAATGCTTTTGGAAAAAAATAGATTTTCTTTATTATTAAGTAGATTGTTAATGGTTTCATAACTTCAGATTTCTTCATCATAGATTTTTGCCTATGAGATCTCATTTTCTAGTGAATTCTAATATCTCTCTTACTTCCTGATTTCCTCCTATGAGATGGTAATTTCATTTCATTTAATTGGATATATGATGTTTTGAACATCTTTTGGTGAAATTTTTATTATCATTGATGAACTGTAACGCTATTATAGCTTCCTTAAATTTCTTATTTAGCAATTTTCGCTTCTGATATTACTTTGCAATATCCATGTGCATTGTTTATAGATTCGATATTGTTTCCACTTGCTTCATGAATTTTGAGATTATTGCCTTGCTCCTTTCCTATGGTATGAATTATTGATTTAATTTATGAATGGATGATGCATTCGTCTAAATGATTTTCCTAATCTTATGATTTTCATATGTTCTAGTGTAATTCTAGGAATTCTTGTTCGTTTCAACTCATTCGAAAGTGATTTATGTATTTATTATTTAGAATTTAGTTTGTTGTTTCCTATGATATAAAGGTCTTGAACAAGTTTGGTTCTATGAATTTTCATGATTTTTTGAAGATTTTTTGTTGCTTTGAGAATGATTATATAATATCTTCGAACGCCTTTAATTTTTATGGTTGTTGAGTTATTTCTTATAGTGATTTTACTGTCGTTCATAAACTGATTCAAAGACTCTTAGTAAAATTATGTTTTTAATGTTTATAGTGGCTTTCTATTCCAATTTCTAAAATTCACTTAGGATATTTATAATTGTTTATGGACCACAACCATTCTGATTAACATCCCGATTAATTTACTAATCAATAAATAACCCTTTGAAATGCGCATTATATGATTTCCTTGTTTGTAGAATCAATTTATGCATAAGCTTTTGTTTGTCATATAATTATTACACCCATTTCAAATGAGCCTTCCAGTACTTTAATGATCATAAATGATTAAAGTTTATGATGACTAGTGAGATTTTATTTCATGGCGATTTTTGGCTATCCAGACTGAAAGGAATTAAGAGATGATGGTGTTCTCTTAAGCATCACCGTTCAAACTATAGTCAGGAAAGTAACTTCTTGTTCTTTATGTAGTAATTAAGTTGTGACACCCCACGTCCGTTAAGTCACTGACAAAAGGAATGCATTAAGTTTCGTGAAGCATTATAGGTAAACAGACACAGAATATTACAAGACAGATATATAGAATAACAGCGGAATAAAAACTTAATTTATCATAAGATATTGTGGTCCAAAAACATCACATGTCTGAAACATAAAAGCCCATTACAACATAAAAGTTACTGTCTTGTACTTCAAAAATAACAAAGTACATAAAAGAATTAAAATTCCCCAATAACAAAATATAGCCATAGCAACAAGGATAGGAGCTTGAGCCATACATATCAGCAGCTCAAGCAAAAGTAAGTAGAATCACGGTCAAGCCTGAGTGTTTCCTCCCTGAGAACCTGGGAAGGAGGGGGAAACGGAAGAAAGAAGGAGAAACAAAAAGGGTCAGACATAAAGTCTGGCGAGTCTAGTGACTTTTAGCAAGTAAATAAATAAAAGTAGCATGATAGGCATATAAAGCGGATAAGAGAGATCACTACGAAGATGACAGGTGTGACAAGGTAGACAGGATAAGGTGTACATGTTTCTCTAATGATTACTTTGCACTATTACTAGTATAACTAGAATGAGATGATCCCTTCCACTATAAGGTGGTAGACTTAGGGCATACGTCCAAATGTACCCTAACCACTACCCTAATCGATCAGCTCCCTACTCCGTAGATACTCTGTGCCGACCCCACCGTAGGATGTATCAAATCCTAAAGTGCCAAACCCTCACTGATATGCATAGCCCCATATCTACAGGTGTCACGATCGTCTTATCCCCCTCTGCCCGGCTCATGCACGCACATGGCCCGGTTGGTTTGCGCCGCCCACACCGTCCTCCACGTTTGGATCTCTTACAATCAATCAGTAAGCGTGCCCTTTCTCCGTCTAGTACGGAGTACTTAATTTGATACCTACTGCGGGTTACTGACTGAAATGGGTCCCACACAATATGATACAAGCTCTCCCCTTTGTCTTGTACCCCCCATTAGGTTTTCACTAGCTATGTATACCACTAGGTATCTTTAATTACATAGCCCTATACCAGTTATGCTTACCCTGAAAGGTGTCTTTAATTACATAACTTTTATATTTTCCACCGGTTATGTATACCACTAGGTGTCTTTAATTACATAACCTAATTGGGTTAAGTTTGTGGGCCTATTTGTAAATATTACCCACCCCCTCAGATTTACTTAACCCACCCACTGTCCAACCAATTTTACTTAACCCTGACTTAAGTTCATAATCATACAATCCCTATGGATTAAATTAGGTTAAGTAGTCCAATTCATTACCATGTCCAATTATGGTTTATAATGGGCTAGACCTCCCACATTAGGCCTACAACTTGTGGATGCTGGATATGCCGGTCAGGTCCGTGCAGTCTTATTCCACAGTTGGGTCTAACCCTGTGTCTTAGCCCGATTCGTATTTGTGCACTTAGACCTCTCACATTAGGTTCAACATTAGTGGCTGCTGGATATGCCGGTCGGGTCCGGCCAGACTTCCACCACTAATGCAACCTAACCTTGTGTCATAAGTGCCATTACAATTTCTAATTGTAATCCTAGGCATTTATTATTAATTATACCTATGTCAATTACAGGTTTTATGCCCCATTTTGCCAATTTTGTCCATAATTGATTTTATGCCAAATTTATTCATATTCATTACTCCAATTAATAACCAAATTAACATTCAAATTTCCAATTATGCCTAAATGTCCAATTATACTCATAATGGGTTATATGTCCAAATTCATATCAAATTATGCCAAATCTAATATTTTCTCCCATCCCCTAACTAACGCATTCGCATATATTTGGCGGCATACCTGGGCTAGAAAGTAGCCTAGGAATATACAGTAGAAAGGGAAAGGTGATGGGAAAAATGACAATAGTGATCATTCTAACAAAGGTGACATGAACATATATACTGGCATAGACATGTTTTGACATAATAATAAGATGGACATAAAAATAGATCTAGTGAACAGGCAATGATAAAACCAAATCTGACATAATTATAATGTGGACCTAAAAACAGATCTAGCATAATTAGGATGACATAGCAAGCATGTTTAGATTTAAATATGTATTCACATGTCCAATTTATAACATATCTAAATTGACTACAATATGACAGGTGAAAGGTGATTTACATAAAGAATTAGATCTAACCAATGTTGTAACTGTCAAAATTGCATTAACCACAATATAGTTACAAATCAAGATCCACAAAGGCGACATAATAGAATAACCACAATTGAATTAGATCTAGAGAAGTAGATCTATCATGACATAGTATAAGATTTAACAATAGCATAGATTCATAGTTTACAACACATCCAAATCACAGTCTTTCACAATTTACTTTTATTCATTTAAACCTAAAAGTAACCACCTCACAGTGTTTGGGTTGTTAAGAAGATAGAAAAGAAGTGGGTGTTGAATCTATGCTTGAATCTCAGAATTTGATCTGCAGAAGATGAATAGAATTGGGTTTAGTCTATCTACTGATAGCATCTGGCCTCCATTGCGTTTCAGGATAGAAAACAAGTGAAAATCGACCTTTATTTATAGCTGCCAGCCTCCAAACCGACTATGCCACATCTACCCTAGGGGTGTCGACACCCCTGTGGGCGGGTCGACACCCATATGGGCGGGTCGACACCCCTATGGGCGAGTCGACCCCGGTGTCGACACCCCTTAAGGGGGGTCGACCCCGGTGTCGACACCCCTCTAGGGGGGTCGACGCCCTAGAGCGGGAAATCTACCACCTTTTTTGCTTTTTCAAATTCGAACTGTTCTGGATAAGGTGCTGACTCATATATGACTCATACATACATATATATATATATATATATATCTTCTTTCTACGCGTATACAAACTTAAAACCCTCATAACTTCTTCATACAGTGTCCATTTTATGCAAACCAATTGTCTATCTTGACCAGAATTTCGAGGCGGATGCAATGGAGCAGTCCTTTTCCTTAATTCTGAATATTAAATTAATTATTATCTAATTTATCCTCTTTTATTGTTGTTAAAAATTCGGGGTGTTACATTCTCCCCTACTCAAAGGATTTCGTCCCCGAAATCTCTAAGTTGAAAAGAATGTGTCATACCATCCATCATCCATCTACTCATCTACCAATCACAGGCATCCATTGTCCTTAAAGATTTCTAATTCTTATATGAGTATATGCAAAAGTGTGTGTCTATGTCCCTATACTAATGCTAAGATCAGGCGGTCTACTGATTTAGTTGACCTCCTTAATGCAATGTATGTTAGTGCCATGAATCCAATATGTATGCAAATAATCCTATAATAACATGTAAGCTCTATATGTGTGCACACTCGTTCGTCCAAATGCAACATCCATATGCTAGTTCATCCATTTCCATCCATAAAAGAAAAGAAAATGCACACACATCAATATGCAGTATGAAAATGATAGAGCCGATTTAGTGTCTAATGTATGTGTATATGCGTCCACAGGAAACCACTAGAAAACACTTGCATCCATCAAACATAACATGTTTCAAACACATGTTTACATCTATAGGATTCCTATCTAAAGTTCGAAAAATACTATGGATAAGATATACTCAAACGATAGAAACAAGCACAGATAAAACTTTGAAAAAGGAGGTAAGAACATACCCTCGAAAAGGAAAGGGTATGAAGCACGAATCTTGTCTTCAGTCTCTCAAGTAGCATCCTCTAGGTTATCTCCCCATTGAACCTTTAGCAACTTTGATCTCTTTATTGCATAGCTTCTTAACTTCTGATCCAAGAATATGGGTAAGTGAGTCCCCTGACTGTCGTCTCCCATTCCACTTCTACTTCTTCCAACACACTCGGTTCAACAATTATTGCGGTGTCATGCAGGCACTTCCGCAGATGAGAAACGTGGAAAACATCATGAACACCGAACAGATTTTCTGGGAGCTTTACTCTATAGGCCATTCGGCCAATCCTTTTGGTTATGGGAAATGGTCCTACAAACCTAAATGCCAACTTCCCTACTGATCCGAAAGGAACCACATTCCTCAAAGGTGATACTTTGATAAAAACTATGTCTCCCACTTCAAATTCGATGTCATTCCTTCTCTTGTATGCATAGAACTTCTGCCTATTTTGAGCTGTCTACATCCGCCATCAAATGAGGTCAATCTTTTCGGACATTTTTCTAACCATATCTGGTCCAAGTAGTAATCTTTATGTAGATTCCCACTAACAAGTTGGTGATCTATAGGTCGTCCGTACGATGCTTTGAAGGGTGTCATGCCGATGATAGACTGATAGTTGTTGTTATAGGAAAACTCTACTAAAGGAAAGTGCTCTTCCCAAGTCCCTCTGAAGTCTAGGATACACAACCTCAAAAGATCTTCAAGAATCCTGTTCACCCTCTCCGTTTGTCCATCGGTCTGAGCATGATAAGCGGTGCTCAAACACAACTGCATACCTAATGCTTCTTGCAAGCTCCTCCAAAATTCACTGGTAAAGATGGGGTCACGATCGCTTACGATGATGGAAGGAACCCCATCAAGACGAACTATCTCACGAACATAAATTGCTACCAACCATGATGTCGTCCTCTTAGTCTTAATTGGAATTAAGTGAGCGCTCCTAGTGAGTCTATCTACCATATCCCAGATACTGGTGTTGCTTTTCTTTGATCTAGCCAAACCATCTATGAAATCTATAGAGACCCTCTTCCATTTCCACTGAGGAACCTCCAAATGATGAAGTAAACCATCGAGCTTCCTTTACTCAGCTTTGACTTGCTAGCAAACTAAACATTGAGAAACAAATTCGGCCACATCTTTCTTCATCCCAGCCCAAAAGAAAACCCTCTTCATGTCTCTATACATCTAATCACCGCCTAGATGAATGGTCATCTTAGAATGGTGGGCTTCTTCTATGACTGCCCTTATCAAGCTTCCAGATTGAGGAACACAAAGCCTTCCATCTCGTCGCAACCACCCCTTTTCATCTATGGAATATCTACTGAGGTGACCAGAAGTCTCCCCTTTTCTGAGCTTCTCTATGATGTCTAAAATATGTGGGTCACCTTGTTGCGAAGCTCCTATCCGGTCCATAAGAGTTGGTCATATCTCCAAGGATGCAAACAAATCAGGGAAAATCTCGACGGAGGGTCTAAAATCAAAAGTTGATATGAACTCCAAGTTCTTTCTCTCCACAAACAGATGACTCAGGGCAATCCTTTGCCTAGTTAGTACGTCTGCCACCACATTACCCTTGCCAGGCATATAAGCAATCTCAAAATCATAAGAAGCTAGAAACACCATCCACCGTTGTTGCCTTAAATTGAAGTCTTCCTGCGAGAACAGATACTTGAGAGATTTATGATCAGTGTATAACTCGAACTTCTCTCCAAGTAAATAATAGTGCCACGTCTTTAACGCGAATACTATGGCAGCCAACTCTAGATCATGGGTGGGGTAGTTCTTTTTATGAACTCTCAACTGTCTACCCCCATAACATACTACTTTCCTTTCTTGCATCAGAACCGCACCAAGCCCTGTACCACACGCATTAGTGTAAATGGTAAAAACTTTACTCTCGTCAGGCAAGGTCAAGATTGGGCTGCTGTCAGAGCCCTCTTCAGTCGTTGGAAAGCAACGTCATACTCTATATCCTATGAAAATGCGAAGTTCTTCTTCGTCAGCCTGGTGAGTGGGGCTGATATCTTTGCGAAGTCCTTAATGAACTTCCTATAGTAACCTGCCAACCCAAGAAAGCTTATCACCTCGGTTGTATTTTTAGGAATCTGCCAATCTTGCACTGCCACCACCTTGGCGAGATCTACAGCTATCCCTTCTTTGGAGACTACAAGCCTTAAGAATCTCACCTCTTTTCTCCAAAAATGGCATTTGGAGAACTTCACCTTAAGATGATGGTCACAAAGAGTTTTCAAACCTTCTCTCAAATGTTGGGCATGCTCTTCTTCGCTTTTGGAGAAGATCAAAATATCATCAACAAAAACTACAACAAATTTATTTAGGAACTCCCGAAACACTCTACTCATCAGATCGACAAATTTGGCGGGTGCATTCGTCCGCCCAAAAGGCGTCACTAGCCGTTCAAAGAAACCGTCCGGAGTTCTAAAAGCAGTCTTATCTATGCTGTCCACAGTCACCCTCAACAGATGGAACCCGTGGCCAAGTCTAACTGAGAAAATACGGAGGCACCAACAAGTTGATCAAATAAATCATCAATCCTCAGAAGCGGGTGCCTATTCTTCTTAGTGAGTTTATTCAGCTCTCTATAGTCAACACACAAATGAAGCGAACCATCCGCCTTACTCGCGAATAATACTGGAGCACCCCATTCAGATATGCTTCGTCTGATAAACCCTTACTCAAGTAGCTCCCCTATTTTCTTACTCGACTCCCTCCTTTCCCTCGGAGCCATGTGGCGCATTGGCAATGAAACTGGCTTTGCATTGTCCACCAAATATGTACAAAAGTCGATCTCACGCCTTGGAGGTAAACCCCAAACCTCATCGAAAACATCGAAATAATCTCGGACTACTGGAACAGATTGCAAGTCATCGATAGATGCATCAAGAGATTCTAGGAAACTAAGCATAACCGACCCTTGTGGGTCACAAGAAATCTCAAGGGTCCTCCCATGACAAGTCAAAAGCCTAACGACCCTCTTCTCACAATCCAGAATGGCACAATATGTGGTAAGCCAATGCATTCCTAGAATCAACCCATAGCCCATAAACTCGAGCACATACGCGTCACATTCAAACTCGATGCCTAACACATATATTTTCAAACCCCAACAAGTCATAGATAAATGAGTCGAACCACCAATGGGCTTTGAAACAACTACGGGATCCACTACCATACTAGTAATTAAGTGCAGAGATTTAACTACAGAACTTGATATAAATAATGTGAGGCACCAAAATCAAAAAAAGTTCTAATAGGATGGTTTGAAAGAGGAATTAAACCTTCCACAGAAATTTTTCTACCTCTATCAGGAGCACTGATCGCGAGAGCCTGCACCTGCCCTCCAGAAGTCCCTATCCTTTGACCCTGTCCCTGTGATCCCTGTTTCTTAGGGCACTCTCTAGCGAAGTGTCCGACCTCTCAGCAATTAAAGCAAGTGTTCTTCCTTCTCTTACACTCTTTGATCAAGTGACCTTCCTTCCCACAACTGTGACATTTTCTCTTATCCTTGCCTTTGTCATTTTTCCCTCCTTTCTTCTGCTGTTATTGCTGTTGCTACTGCCTTTTCTTGGGCCACACCTTCCTATTTTGCGATCCTCAGCCTTTGCTTCCTTCTTTTCTCCCTTGTCTTCCTCATGCATTAGTGCCATATTGACAAGCTTTTCAAAAGTGGCCCCCATTGGAATATGGGACATGGCTAACCCATGCAGAGGTTCATTTAGCCCTTTAGCAAACCGCAAAGCCCTTTTGTGCGGCGTACCCACCAGCTCTAACCCGAATCTTGCTAGCTGGTTGAATTTATTCACATACTCATTCACCGTCAAGTTTCCTTGTTTGAGTGCTAAGAACCTCTCCATCTGCATGCTTCTCTCAGCTTGGGAGAGAAATTTCATTTCGAACCTCTGTCTAAAATCTTCCCAAGTTCCCACCGGACGTCCAACTTAGGTGACTTCCCACCAAAATGAGGCTTTGTCTTTCAGTAGCCAGGCAACTAACTAAACCTTCCTTCTATCCTCTGCTTCAAAGATTACGAATAAGTCCTCGGTCTCCTTGAGCCAATTATATGCTTCTACGAATGTCTCGTTCCCATGGAATGGCTTCCCTCCCATAGCACGGAAGTCTTTGCAGATCCTGGCGAAGTTATCTGCTCTTGGAGGGAGAGGAGGAGGAATGACTGGTGTAGCTGGGGGAGGAACGTTTCCTTGGCCTTCGACAGGCGCTGTGGCCTCCAGATACCTACGGAACCATCCAGGTATAGTAACGCCCTCTGGGATGTTAGGAATGTTTTGTTCCTCAGACATGCTGAAAAAAAGGAAGAGATTTAGATAAAGGACCGAAGGATATTACATATGGCTTTTTAGGGAATGTTTTTCAAAACAGACTTTTCTTTTTGAAAATTCTTTCTTTTAAAATCTTTTTTGAAAATAATTTTCAAAAACTTTATCCAATCTGGTAACCTTCAGCTCTGATACCAAGTGTGACACCACACGTCCGTTAATATCACTCACAAAGGGAATGCATTAAGTTTCGTGAAGCGTTATAGGTAAATGGACACAGAATATTACAAGACAGATATATAGAATAACAGCTAAATAAAAGCATTATTTATCATAAGATACCGTGGTCTAAAAACATCACATGTCTGAAACATAAAAGTCCATTACAACATAAAAGTTAATGTCTTATACTTCAAAAATATCATAGTACATAAAAGAAGTAAAACTCCCCAAGAACAAAATATAGCCATAGCAACAATGATAGGAGCTTGAGCCATACATATCAGCTGCTCTAGCAAAAGTAAGCTAAATCACGGTCAAGCCTGAGTGTTTCCTCCCTGAGAACCTGGGGGGAACCGAAGAAAAAAGGAGAAACAAAAAGAGTCGGACATAAAGTCTGGCGAGTCTAGTGACTTTTAGCAAGTAAATGAAAGTAGCATGACAAATATATAAAGTGGATAAGGGAGATCACTACATAGATGACAGATGTGACAAGGTAGACAGGATAAGGTGTACATGCTTCTCTAAAGATTACTCTGCACTATTACTAGTATAACCACAATGAGATAATCCCTTCCACTATAAGTAGGTAGACTTAGGGCATACATCCAAATGTACCCTAACCACTACCCTTATTGATCGGCTCCCTGCTCCGTAGATACTCTGTGTCGGCCTCACGGTATGATGTATCACGTCCTAAAGTGGCAACCCCTCACTGTTATGCACAGCCCCATATCTATAAGGTGTCACGGTCGTTTTATCCCCCTCTGCCCGGTTCATGCACACACATGACCCGATCGGTTTGCGCCGCCCACACCGTCCTCCACGTTTGGATCTCTTACAATCAATCAGTAAGCGCGCCCCTTCTCCGCCTAGTACGGAGTACTTTATTTGATATCTACTCCGGGTTACTGACTGAAATAGGTCTCACATAATATGATACAAGCTCTCCCATTTGTCTTGTATCCCCTACTAGGTTTCCACTGGCTATGTATACCACTTGGTATCTTTAATTACATAGCCCTATACCGGTTATGCTTACCCTAAAAGGTGTCTTTAATTATATAACTTTTATATTTTCCACCGGTTATGTACACCACTAGGTGTCTTTAATTACATAACCTTATTGGGTTAAGTTTGTGGGCCTATATGTAAATATTACCATTCCCCTCAGATTTACTTAACCCACCCACTGTCCCACCAATTTTACTTAACCCTAACTTAAGTTCATAATCATACAATCCCTACGGATTAAATTAGGTTAAGTAGTCCAATTCATTACCGTGTCCAATAACGGTTTATAATGAGCTAGACCTCCCACATTAGGCCTACAACTTGTGGATGTTGGATATGCCGGTTGGGTCTGGGCGGTCTTATTCCACAGTTGGGTCTAACCTTGTGTCCTAGCCCGATTCGTATTTGTGCACTTAGACTTCTCACATTAGGTTCAACATTAGTGGCTGCTGGATATGTCGGTCGGGTCCGGGCAGACTTCCACCACTAATGCAACGTAACCTCGTGTCATAAGTGCCATTACAATTTATAATTGTAATCCTTGGCATTTATTATTAATTATACCTACGTCAATTATAGGTTTTATGCCCCTTTTTCCCAATTATGTCCATAACTGATTTTATGCCAAATTTATTCATATTCATTACTTCAATTAATAACCAAATTAACATTCAAATTTCCAATTATGCCTAATGTCCAATTATACTCATAATGGATTACATGTCCAAATTCATATCAAATTATGCCAAATCTAATCTTTTCCCCCATCCCCTAACTAATGCATTCACAGATATTTGGCGGCATACCTAGGTTAGAAAGTAGCCTAAGCATATACATTAAAAAGGGAAAGGTGATGGGAAAAATGACAATAGTGATCATTCTAACTGAGGTGACATGAACATATATACTAGCATAGACATGTTTTGACATAATAATAAGGTGGACATAAAAATAGATCTAGTGAATAGGCAATGATAAAACTAGATCTAACATAATTATAATGTGGACATAAAAATAGATCTACCATAATTAGGATGACATAGCAAGAATGTTTAGATCTAAATATTGATTCACATATCCAATTTATAACATATCTAAATTGACCACAATATGGCAGGTGAAAGGTGATTTACATAAAGAATTAGATCTAACCAATGTTGTAACTGTCTAGATTAACATTAACCACAATATAGTTACAAATCAAGACCCACAAAGGCAACATAATAGAATAACCACCAATTGAATTAGATCTAGAGAAGTAGATCTATCATGACTTAGTATAAGATTTAACAATAGGATTCATAGTTTACAAAATATCCAAATCACAGTCTTTCACAATTTACATTTATTCATTTAAACGTAAAAGTAACTAACTCACAGTGTTTGGATTGTTAAGAAGATAGAAAAGAAGTTGGTGTCGAATCTATGCTTGAATCTCAGAATTTGATTTGCAGGAGATGAATAGAATTAGGTTTAGTCCATCTACTGACAGCATCTGGCCTCCATTGCATTCCAGGACAGAAAACAAGTGAAAATGGACCTTTATTTATAGCTGCCAGCCTCCAAACGGACTATGCCATGTCAGCCCTAGGGGTGTCGACACCCCTTGGGGGTCGAACCCGGTGTCGACACCCCTCAGAGGGGTCGACCCCCTAGAGCGGGAAATATGCCGCCTCGTTTTCTTTTTCAAATTCGAACTGTTCTGGATAAGGTGCAGACTCTATCTGACTCCTATATGACTCATATATATATATATATATATATATATATATATATATATATATATATTATCTACGCGTATACAAAGTTAAAACCCTTATAACTTCTTCATACGGTGTTCGCTTTACGCAAACCAAATGTCTATCTTGACCAAAATTTCGAGACGGACGCAATGGCGCAGTCCGTTTCCCCTAATTATGAAAATTAAATTACTTATTATTTAATTTATCCTCTTTTAGTGTTGTTAAAAATTCGGGGTGTTACATAAGTTGTCTTTGAAAACTCTATCAATAATAAATTATAAAATTTCCTTTAGAACATTAAAATTCGATTGATATAAATTGAAAAAGTTACAAAGACTTATTCAGAATTATTAATATTGTAGAAACTAAAAATGCAATAGGGGTATTGCCAATGGCATTGACATGATCACTAAAAATTTGGTCTAAAGAACAAAAGTTTGTTCCATACAAGAGGGAGATTAATGTTAACCAAAATATTCACTCGACTTAAGGTATGAAAGAAGGTTAGCAAAAACTAGAAGAAAAGCTGCTGTAAAAGTTAGAAATAACTACCGAAATAACGGAAAAAAGCCATTGGCAGTATCGGAAGAACCTTGCTAAGGGATTAAGAAGAAAAGCCAGAGAAATGAGCCTTCAGGAGAAGAAAGAGAGCCTTTGGAAACATCAAGCATAAACTATCGTGAGCATTAAAGCAAAACAAACAGAGGTTATGAAGGAGCACTCAGGAAGAACCTATTCAAAATAAGAACATGCCTTTCGAATTTGTAGAGGCATCGCTAAGATTCTCATTGCAAAATCAAAAGTCACATAATGTGAAGACCCGCAACCTCCCCGTAAAGGAAAGCGTCGGATAGTTCGAGAACAAACCACAGCAGAACGCATACAGAAGAACATTTCATTGTATATTACAACAATGCATCAGATTACAAGAATATACAGAGTATAAATGAATATACACAGAAATATCAGAGATTTAAATTACATTTAAATACATAGCAGCGGAAAATAATACAATACACAACTAGAAGAGATATACGGATACAAAGCTTTCCGGATATCATTCCAGCTGTAAACCAGGATCCTGTGAATATAAATCTGCAAAAACCAAAACTACTAGCTGCCCGTGTCAAAATAGGGGCACCCAGAGTTTAGGTTAAAACAATAAACTCCAGGTCAGTCATGGGACTGGTGTGAGAACTAAAACAGTTATTAATCTTTATTTTAAATCATTAGGTAAATCAAGGGACCACGCCGTATAACACGGAACGGGTTTCCTCCCAAGAATACCAGTGCATAAAACAACAGCGCAATGCTAAATAAAGAAAAATGAAGCTGTTATAAGACCCAGGTCCTATCACACAATGCAACGCAAGCCGGGGGATAGGGTTTTCCCTTATAACAGCCAAAGAATGCTTGATACGTTTAAAACAAATCATTTGATACTATTATAAGTGCATAGTGTATAAACAACTTCAAATCATAAGTATCAATCATAGGCGGCATAAGCGCCCCATCCCACTATGTCGCCATAAATAGGATTACAATTAAAACCGCACATGTCACGTATTTGGAAATTGGATTTCCGTCTATGAACCGAGGCTAGGGTCAAGATCCTCAACTGATTCGAGACTGCCTAACCCGAGTCTCAGGCAAGCGCGCAGGCAAGCCTTGGATCGTCAGGGCCGGTCCACACGGAGTGGATTAAAATGCCTGAGCACTACGTTTCGCCGCCCTTTGGGGCGTAAGCGAGCCAACGAATGACTCCATCGGACCCGGATCGTCCGATCTAACCGAGGCGCCTCGCAACAGCAACAACCACATAAGTCAAACTCGTCAGGGCGTGTAAAACCACTGACGCCACTTCTAGCTAGGAGGAAACGCATGCCCTCCCTGATGTCCTCTCCCGTTTTTGGTTCATACCGGGTGCGAAACTCGCGAAGGAAACGTTACACAAAGCTACGCCACAAAGGCCGTGCTTTGATCATCACCACAAGACTTTGCTTTTCAACAGAAGCCTTGATCATTTGCATCTTAGCATGCCACACAGGCAAACCACTCTATGCAACCGATCTCAGTCACACAGAATGAAATCCGATGTCAGACACACAGTCCATTTACAAGTCCGTTCTGGGTCTGAACGAAACCGGAGGCACCTAGTACCCCGCATATCCATCGATCTCCAAGTACGTCTGGACGATCACTAACTGTTTCCATCTTCTTGGGTGTACAGCCCAATCAAGATCATCAGTTATCACCCAAACGACGTGAAGACCTCCGGTCTTCGACCATCGTCTTCATCTTCGACTTATCGTCGTATCAGTTATTCAGAATGGGATAAACCCGGTCTTTCCGAATAACTCGCGTATATATTATAAAAGTGTTACACAAACACAACATACGCCTCATTCCAACTCATTAGTCATTAACCGTAAATTAATCAAGAGAATAATTCCCCAAATATTAACCCCGAAGGCCGAAACCAACATCAGATCAATATCCAGAAAACCATTCTACTTAGCTAACCGACAGTTAGTTTCTAAATTTCACGTTCAAATCTAATTAAAGATTTAACTATCGCCTGGAGCAAAACTGGTGATACTCCACTCTCGATCTTTTCAATCTAATTAAAGATTCATTAAAACTCCACTTAGTTTTAATCTGTGACTGGGTTAAAGAATCAGTGTCATTTAAAACACGGTTCACGATAAACCCAAAGTCACATCCCATTAATTATCGGGTTAAAGAACAAGTGTTATTTAAAACACTGTTCACGAAAAACCCAAAAATCAATATCCATTCAATTCCAATTAAATATTATTTAATTGGTACACTTCATTAAATCTAAATAAAAAGATTTAATCTTTTCTCAACTGGGTTCAAGAACAGTGTTAGTGAAGACACCATTCACGACAAACCCAAATCACATTCGATTAATTATCGGGTTAAAGAACAAGTGTTATTTAAAACACTGTTCACGATAAACCCAAAAATCAATACCAATTCAATTCCAATTAAATATCATTTAATTGGTACACTTCATTAAATCTAAATAAAAAGATTTAATCTTTTCTCAACTGGGTTCAAGAACAGTGTTAGTGAAGACACCATTCACGACAAACCCAAATCACATTCGATTAATTATCGGGTTAAAGAACAAGTGTTATTTAAAACACTGTTCACGATAAACCCAAAAATCAATACCAATTCAATTCCAATTAAATATCATTTAATTGGTACACTTCATTAAATCTAAATAAAAAGATTTAATCTTTTCTCAACTGGGTTCAAGAACAGTGTTAGTGAAGACACCATTCACGACAAACCCAAATCACATTCGATATTCAATACAAGGCTCTGAATAGAAAATATATCGGCTTATATTCAATATCGAATTCTACGACTAACAAATGTCGTATTGGAAATAACGATATAAATATATATCTTTCAAATTTCCATAACAACACCTGTATAATCACGAATTCCAACATCGAAATATTCCGAAGACAATTTCGATTCAAATCCACTCCAATGCAATCATTGGAAATTTTGGTTATTTTCAAAACCATTTCAAATTCAATTTATTTATTTAAAAATAAATAGAATTATAATTCTAGTTCAAAACTAGTTCATTTCGATAAAAATCTATTTTTATCTTTTCAAATATGGAGTTTTTCATCCCAAACTTTCACAAATCATTTCTTATGATTTTACACAAATTATTACTATTTTTAATAATTTTATCAAGGCCCGTACAGTCGATTTCCAACAACGGCCATCGAACTGCACTTACAGCGACCTTTTTCGAATTTGATTTGGACGTATCTCCAAATCCAACCGTTAGATTTCAAATTTCTAACGTTCATTAGAAAGCTCTTTTCGATACGAACCCAACGGTTCCGGTTTTAGGAGAATCCGACGGTCGGATCTCCCGTAATGTCCGTTTGAAATAAATGGTCGAAATTCACGAACTGCCGCGGCGCGGCGCGTTCTATTCAGGCCATTATATTATATATATAATATATATAATATATATTTCATCGATTTCTATTTAAAACGAATTATATAAATAGTTTTGAATTCGTTTCAAAAACAATTTCAACTTCCTTTTCAATTCAAATCAAAATTGAATTCTTCTTTATAAATTCGTTTTAAAATTCATTTCTATTCAATTCAAATTTCAATTCAATTTGAATTCATTTCAATTTGTTTTCAATTCAATTCGAAATCGTTTTCAATTCAATTCATTTCGAAATCGTTTTCAATTCAATTCATTTCGAAATCGTTTTCAATTCAATTCATTTCGAAATCGTTTTCAATTCAATTCATTTCGAAATCGTTTTCAATTCAATTCATTTCGAAATCGTTTTCAATTCAATTTGAATTCGTTTTCAATTCAATTCATTTCGAATTCGTTTTCAATTCACTTTGAATTCGTTTTCAATTCAATTCATTTCGAAATCGTTTTCAATTCAATTCATTTCGAAATCGTTTTCAATTCAATTCATTTCGAAATCGTTTTCAATTCAATTCATTTCGAAATCGTTTTCAATTCAATTCATTTCGAAATCGTTTTCAATTGATATAAATATCGTTCACGTCAAAATGGCATCAATCTAATCAACACGGCTTCATATATTCCTTTATTTTCAAATATTCTATTTCAAATATTTCTTTTTCAAATATTTCTTTTTCAAAACTGGAATGAGGCCCAATCAATTACCATATAAAATTAATTATATGGATTTTCATACAACACATGTATATAATAGCATTGAAAATAATCAACCATCAACCAAAGTGCACTACACTGTATAAGCATCAAATATAGATATTCAACGCTTATAACAGCCTGTCAATCAATCGATCGACATATTTAATCAATCAGGATGAGTGAACTTCAAATTTCATCCTAACACCCGTGTGGGGTTTCAAACAATCAAACACATATTTTATTTGTGCAGTTGGGCGATGTGTAAAATTTATCGACCCAATCAACGTCATTCAAATAGGTGTACATAAACAAACCGTTCGGTTTATAAATGAATATTTTATTTTATTCACTTCACGTTAAAAATTATATTTTTAACGATAAAACATTTTATTCCAACCTATGAATTTCTATTCGGTTCATTCTTTAAATAAAATGCTATTTTTATTTTTCTAACTTATTTTAGAAAATTTCGGCGGCATAACGGCACGATACTAGAAACGGGACAAGGCCTAGCCTTATCCCCGGTCTAGTGAAGGCCCACGCCATTCACACATCAATCAAATTCACTTTCGTTATGCAAACCACAAAATTTGGAGTAAGGGTCTAACCTAGCCTTACTCCTTCGCCTTATAACGGCGCACGTCTAATCCTAACCAATTTATCGATTCGATTTTTCACACCACAAACCACATTCAAACCAATATCACAATCAATAACCAAACAGCCAAACAAACAAGTCCATGGTCTGTGGACGATTGTGTCGGGTGCTACTAAACACCGTCTGCATCCTAGTATATATATATAACTAGAAAAAGTAAATTGAAAGGTGAGAAATTCTCACTTTATAGCTATCCTAGCTCCACGGCTCTTCTTTTGCAGAAGTCTTCGTCTTTTCGCCTTTTTGTCACCTTCGTTGCCCAAGGCCACTATATATATAAAAATCGAATTTTTATTTCAAAGTTCAATATATAAAAATCGAATTTTTATTTCCAAGTTCAATATATAAAAATCGAATTTTTACTTCAAAGTTCAATATATAAAAATCGAATTTTTATTTCCAAGTTCAATATATAAAAATCGAATTTTTACTTTTGCTTTCAACATATAAAAATATGATTTTTACTTTTGCAAGTTCAAATCTTTTTCTACTAAAAGATTAAACCCTTTTTTTTTTCCTATTTTAAAGTTCAAGATAAAATCAGTTTTTCTCTTTTATAAAAATGCAGTTTTTAGTTTCTTTTTTTTTTAAAATCTTTTTAAAAAATCTCAGTTTTAATTTAAAAATAAATTTAGTTTTTACTTTATAAATAAATCAGTTTTATTCTTTTTTTAAAAAAAACTCAGTTTTAAATTCTTAAAAAAAACAGGTTTAAATCAGTTTCAATTTTATTTATAAATCAGTTTTAAAATCATGTTCAAATCAGTTTTCAATTTTATTTATAAATCAGTTTTAAAATCATGTTCAAATCAGTTTTCAATTTTATTTATAAATCAGTTTTAAAATCATGTTCAAATCAGTTTTCAATTCTATTTATAAATCAGTTTTAAAATCATGTTCAAATCAGTTTTCAATTCTTTATATATATAAAAAAAACAGTTTTAAACGTTATATAAAATCAGTTTTCTAAATCAAAAAAAGAAAAGTATTTAATCCTCTTTTTTTTTTCTGTTTTTAAATTACTTCCTAAAATCGGTATTTACAGAATAAATAAAATAAAATATTAAAAGAGAAATAAATAAAATACTTACTGATTTGCTGCGAAAGGGGGGGGGAAGAAGATGCCGTCGAAATCTGGTGGGGGGGGGGGGGGAGTCGTCGGCCACTGGTGGCGAGTGGAGTTCGTCAGAAGGAAAGGGGGGGGTCTCGTCGGCTGTTCGCAGAGGGAAAAAGGGGGGGGGGGTCTCGTCAGCGACGTGGCGGTGAAGGCAAGGGAGGCGCGGCGGCTTCGCTTCAGAGGGGGGAAGAAAGAAGATCGGAGGGCGTGCGATGGGGGGTTCGGCGGTCGTGGGCTGTCGGGGGGCGGTGGCGTCGAATCGTTTGCTAGGGTTTTTTTTTTTTTTTTTTCTTTTTTTTTTTCTCTGGTTATAATCGAATGAGGGGGGGGGGCCAAGCAGGAGATAAGGAGGGAGGGAAGAGTTTTTTTTTTTTTTTTTTTTTATTATTTTATTATTTAAATTTGCAAAAGGGGTTGACTTTTACATACGACCTCGAAACGAGGCCCACCGCCTGTCGCCCATAGCGTTTTACCCCCATTCCGAACACAATGTGATATGTATCGCAAGCTGATTCGATTGTTACAATCAGTTTCCTTTTGAATTTTCATTTAAATCACTATATTGAATTTTAAACGTACATTTCGATTTACCGGGGTCACATACTAACTAGAAAAATTCTCGAAAAATATTTTCTAGCTTCGTATTGACGATACGGTTCTAATAAAACTAGTTTCGTCGAATTCTGAGACCGTTAGAAAAATGGCCATTTTCCAGTCGATTAAAATCAACTGAAACTGGTCAAACGCGTTTTCCTTTGCCACGCTCACATATTGATTCGAAAAATTATGAAATTTGAAACCTAGCAATAACTTGACACTGCGGACCCAACAAAAGTGGTTTCGTCGAAATCCGAGGTCGTTTGCAAAATGTCCATTTTTAAGGGCCTGAATTCCATAGCGACTATTCAGAATTTTCAACTGGACTTATCTTTTGATTCCCGATATGAAATCTTGATTTTTCGGATTCGTTGGAAAGATATTCACTATTAGATTCCATTATTTTTGGTTTCACTAAAATCCGGATTGTTTTGCACTCGGTACATTCAATTGAAGTTTGAAATCGAATTATCGAACTACCGCGCCATTTTCAATTCTATTTATAATTATATATAATTATTTATATTCTAACGACGACGTATATAATATATACGATCGAATTATATTCAAAATAAATTTCTCGTCGATCTTATCTAAAATAATTCATTTTAAATATTCAAAATTCGCGAAAATTGCCAAAATAAAAATTTCAAACTGGCTCGCATTTTACGGGTTGTTACAATCTCCCCCACTTAAAACTTTTCGTCCCCGAAAAGGAACAAAGTCGAAAGTGGTTTGATTATTCAACACTATATTCGATCTGGCTTCCATTCTCCAACTCTTTAGTTTCTGAGAATTTTCAAAATCTCAAAAATTTGGCTAACACCCTAAATTCTTGAAAAATTTCGCCATAACCTCCCCTGCACCGGGAGCATCGGGGAATTTCAAATTGCTTCCCCGGTCCTTCAGATCTCAAAAAGAAAAAGAAAAAGCCAAGCGGCTAGCCAATAGGCTCACAAAATCATCATCACCCAAACAAAACAGGAAATTATGTAGTAAACATGTACCTATTTGTCGGGCAAACAAATTTTATTCTCTGGCTCTAGCCTCCTTGCTATGACCTGTTCAATGATATATATGTATATGCAAGCAAACGCAACCAACCTTCGATATAATTCAATATTTGGTTCTGTTAGGCTAAATGGCTAAAAATTAGCAAACAAATAAACAAACAACACAAACATCAATCCATTAATGAATTAGAGTTTCAAATCCATAATTTTGATACATATACAAAAATCAGATTCTTGATGCCAAATCACAACAATAAATCCTATGTAGCTTTGGTTCTCACACCAGTCAATAGGAAATATATAGAAATCACACCTTCGGAGCACGAACATAAATATCGATGATGCCATGGTCATTATCAACATCATCTCCGGGCGACTAGAGTGTGATTCTATATCTATTCAATATATTAAAACTTTGAATATACGTTTGCAAGGCGTATATGCAAATTCTTTATATACTGAATTGTCCAAATCTATATAAATAAATAATCAACTACGAATAATTGAATTAAATTTTCAAAACAAAATTTGTTTTCATTTTCAAAAATATACTCTTCACACTCGTTCTAGGATACTACTGATCCTATCTCTAACGAGTCATTCCATTGGATATTGCTAATCCAATATCTGATGAATTCTTTCGTATGGTTCTAATGTGTCTTGTTCTCTGAGCTTTGTAAACCAAAGCTCTGATACCACCTGTGAAGACCCGCAACCTCCCCGTAAAGGAAAGCGTCGGATAGTTCGAGAACAAACCACAGCAGAACGCATACAGAAGAACATTTCATTGTATATTACAACAATGCATCAGATTACAAGAATATACAGAGTATAAATGAATATACACAGAAATATCAGAGATTTAAATTACATTTAAATACATAGCAGCGGAAAATAATACAATACACAACTAGAAGAGATATACGGATACAAAGCTTTCCGGATATCATTCCAGCTGTAAACCAGGATCCTGTGAATATAAATCTGCAAAAACCAAAACTACTAGCTGCCCGTGTCAAAATAGTGGCACCCAGAGTTTAGGTTAAAACAATAAACTCCAGGTCAGTCATGGGACTGGTGTGAGAACTAAAACAGTTATTAATCTTTATTTTAAATCATTAGGTAAATCAAGGGACCACGCCGTATAACACGGAACGGGTTTCCTCCCAAGAATACCAGTGCATAAAACAACAGCGCAATGCTAAATAAAGAAAAATGAAGCTGTTATAAGACCCAGGTCCTATCACACAATGCAACGCAAGCCGGGGGATAGGGTTTTCCCTTATAACAGCCAAAGAATGCTTGATACGTTTAAAACAAATCATTTGATACTATTATAAGTGCATAGTGTATAAACAACTTCAAATCATAAGTATCAATCATAGGCGGCATAAGCGCCCCATCCCACTATGTCGCCATAAATAGGATTACAATTAAAACCGCACATGTCACGTATTTGGAAATTGGATTTCCGTCTATGAACCGAGGCTAGGGTCAAGATCCTCAACCGATTCGAGACTGCCTAACCCGAGTCTCAGGCAAGCGCGCAGGCAAGCCTTGGATCGTCAGGGCCGGTCCACACGGAGTGGATTAAAATGCCTGAGCACTACGTTTCGCCGCCCTTTGGGGCGTAAGCGAGCCAACGAATGACTCCATCGGACCCGGATCGTCCGATCTAACCGAGGCGCCTCGCAACAGCAACAACCACATAAGTCAAACTCGTCAGGGCGTGTAAAACCACTGACGCCACTTCTAGCTAGGAGGAAACGCATGCCCTCCCTGATGTCCTCTCCCGTTTTTGGTTCATACCGGGTGCGAAACTCGCGAAGGAAACGTTACACAAAGCTACGCCACAAAGGCCGTGCTTTGATCATCACCACAAGACTTTGCTTTTCAACAGAAGCCTTGATCATTTGCATCTTAGCATGCCACACAGGCAAACCACTCTATGCAACCGATCTCAGTCACACAGAATGAAATCCGATGTCAGACACACAGTCCATTTACAAGTCCGTTCTGGGTCTGAACGAAACCGGAGGCACCTAGTACCCCGCATATCCATCGATCTCCAAGTACGTCTGGACGATCACTAACTGTTTCCATCTTCTTGGGTGTACAGCCCAATCAAGATCATCAGTTATCACCCAAACGACGTGAAGACCTCCGGTCTTCGACCATCGTCTTCATCTTCGACTTATCGTCGTATCAGTTATTCAGAATGGGATAAACCCGGTCTTTCCGAATAACTCGCGTATATATTATAAAAGTGTTACACAAACACAACATACGCCTCATTCCAACTCATTAGTCATTAACCGTAAATTAATCAAGAGAATAATTCCCCAAATATTAACCCCGAAGGCCGAAACCAACATCAGATCAATATCCAGAAAACCATTCTACTTAGCTAACCGACAGTTAGTTTCTAAATTTCACGTTCAAATCTAATTAAAGATTTAACTATCGCCTGGAGCAAAACTGGTGATACTCCACTCTCGATCTTTTCAATCTAATTAAAGATTCATTAAAACTCCACTTAGTTTTAATCTGTGACTGGGTTAAAGAATCAGTGTCATTTAAAACACGGTTCACGATAAACCCAAAGTCACATCCCATTAATTATCGGGTTAAAGAACAAGTGTTATTTAAAACACTGTTCACGATAAACCCAAAAATCAATATCCATTCAATTCCAATTAAATATTATTTAATTGGTACACTTCATTAAATCTAAATAAAAAGATTTAATCTTTTCTCAACTGGGTTCAAGAACAGTGTTAGTGAAGACACCATTCACGACAAACCCAAATCACATTCGATTAATTATCGGGTTAAAGAACAAGTGTTATTTAAAACACTGTTCACGATAAACCCAAAAATCAATACCAATTCAATTCCAATTAAATATCATTTAATTGGTACACTTCATTAAATCTAAATAAAAAGATTTAATCTTTTCTCAACTGGGTTCAAGAACAGTGTTAGTGAAGACACCATTCACGACAAACCCAAATCACATTCGATTAATTATCGGGTTAAAGAACAAGTGTTATTTAAAACACTGTTCACGATAAACCCAAAAATCAATACCAATTCAATTCCAATTAAATATCATTTAATTGGTACACTTCATTAAATCTAAATAAAAAGATTTAATCTTTTCTCAACTGGGTTCAAGAACAGTGTTAGTGAAGACACCATTCACGACAAACCCAAATCACATTCGATATTCAATACAAGGCTCTGAATAGAAAATATATCGGCTTATATTCAATATCGAATTCTACGACTAACAAATGTCGTATTGGAAATAACGATATAAATATATATCTTTCAAATTTCCATAACAACACCTGTATAATCACGAATTCCAACATCGAAATATTCCGAAGACAATTTCGATTCAAATCCACTCCAATGCAATCATTGGAAATTTTGGTTATTTTCAAAACCATTTCAAATTCAATTTATTTATTTAAAAATAAATAGAATTATAATTCTAGTTCAAAACTAGTTCATTTCGATAAAAATCTATTTTTATCTTTTCAAATATGGAGTTTTTCATCCCAAACTTTCACAAATCATTTCTTATGATTTTACACAAATTATTACTATTTTTAATAATTTTATCAAGGCCCGTACAGTCGATTTCCAACAACGGCCATCGAACTGCACTTACAGCGACCTTTTTCGAATTTGATTTGGACGTATCTCCAAATCCAACCGTTAGATTTCAAATTTCTAACATTCATTAGAAAGCTCTTTTCGATACGAACCCAACGGTTCCGGTTTTAGGAGAATCCGACGGTCGGATCTCCCGTAATGTCCGTTTGAAATAAATGGTCGAAATTCACGAACTGCCGCGGCGCGTTCTATTCAGGCCATTATATTATATATATAATATATATAATATATATTTCATCGATTTCTATTTAAAACGAATTATATAAATAGTTTTGAATTCGTTTCAAAAACAATTTCAACTTCCTTTTCAATTCAAATCAAAATTGAATTCTTCTTTATAAATTCGTTTTAAAATTCATTTCTATTCAATTCAAATTTCAATTCAATTTGAATTCATTTCAATTTGTTTTCAATTCAATTCGAAATCGTTTTCAATTCAATTCATTTCGAAATCGTTTTCAATTCAATTCATTTCGAAATCGTTTTCAATTCAATTCATTTCGAAATCGTTTTCAATTCAATTCATTTCGAAATCGTTTTCAATTCAATTCATTTCGAAATCGTTTTCAATTCAATTTGAATTCGTTTTCAATTCAATTCATTTCGAATTCGTTTTCAATTCACTTTGAATTCGTTTTCAATTCAATTCATTTCGAAATCGTTTTCAATTCAATTCATTTCGAAATCGTTTTCAATTCAATTCATTTCGAAATCGTTTTCAATTCAATTCATTTCGAAATCGTTTTCAATTCAATTCATTTCGAAATCGTTTTCAATTGATATAAATATCGTTCACGTCAAAATGGCGTCAATCTAATCAACACGGCTTCATATATTCCTTTATTTTCAAATATTCTATTTCAAATATTTCTTTTTCAAATATTTCTTTTTCAAAACTGGAATGAGGCCCAATCAATTACCATATAAAATTAATTATATGGATTTTCATACAACACATGTATATAATAGCATTGAAAATAATCAACCATCAACCAAAGTGCACTACACTGTATAAGCATCAAATATAGATATTCAACGCTTATAACAGCCTGTCAATCAATCGATCGACATATTTAATCAATCAGGATGAGTGAACTTCAAATTTCATCCTAACACCCGTGTGGGGTTTCAAACAATCAAACACATATTTTATTTGTGCAGTTGGGCGATGTGTAAAATTTATCGACCCAATCAACGTCATTCAAATAGGTGTACATAAACAAACCGTTCGGTTTATAAATGAATATTTTATTTTATTCACTTCACGTTAAAAATTATATTTTTAACGATAAAACATTTTATTCCAACCTATGAATTTCTATTCGGTTCATTCTTTAAATAAAATGCTATTTTTATTTTTCTAACTTATTTTAGAAAATTTCGGCGGCATAACGGCACGATACTAGAAACGGGACAAGGCCTAGCCTTATCCCCGGTCTAGTGAAGGCCCACGCCATTCACACATCAATCAAATTCACTTTCGTTATGCAAACCACAAAATTTGGAGTAAGGGTCTAACCTAGCCTTACTCCTTCGCCTTATAACGGCGCACGTCTAATCCTAACCAATTTATCGATTCGATTTTTCACACCACAAACCACATTCAAACCAATATCACAATCAATAACCAAACAGCCAAACAAACAAGTCCATGGTCTGTGGACGATTGTGTCGGGTGCTACTAAACACCGTCTGCATCCTAGTATATATATATAACTAGAAAAAGTAAATTGAAAGGTGAGAAATTCTCACTTTATAGCTATCCTAGCTCCACGGCTCTTCTTTTGCAGAAGTCTTCGTCTTTTCGCCTTTTTGTCACCTTCGTTGCCCAAGGCCACTATATATATAAAAATCGAATTTTTATTTCAAAGTTCAATATATAAAAATCGAATTTTTATTTCCAAGTTCAATATATAAAAATCGAATTTTTACTTCAAAGTTCAATATATAAAAATCGAATTTTTATTTCCAAGTTCAATATATAAAAATCGAATTTTTACTTTTGCTTTCAACATATAAAAATATGATTTTTACTTTTGCAAGTTCAAATCTTTTTCTACTAAAAGATTAAACCCTTTTTTTTTTCCTATTTTAAAGTTCAAGATAAAATCAGTTTTTCTCTTTTATAAAAATGCAGTTTTTAGTTTCTTTTTTTTTTAAAATCTTTTTAAAAAATCTCAGTTTTAATTTAAAAATAAATTTAGTTTTTACTTTATAAATAAATCAGTTTTATTCTTTTTTTTAAAAAAACTCAGTTTTAAATTCTTAAAAAAAACAGGTTTAAATCAGTTTCAATTTTATTTATAAATCAGTTTTAAAATCATGTTCAAATCAGTTTTCAATTTTATTTATAAATCAGTTTTAAAATCATGTTCAAATCAGTTTTCAATTTTATTTATAAATCAGTTTTAAAATCATGTTCAAATCAGTTTTCAATTCTATTTATAAATCAGTTTTAAAATCATGTTCAAATCAGTTTTCAATTCTTTATATATATAAAAAAAACAGTTTTAAACGTTATATAAAATCAGTTTTCTAAATCAAAAAAAGAAAAGTATTTAATCCTCTTTTTTTTTTATTTCTGTTTTTAAATTACTTCCTAAAATCGGTATTTACAGAATAAATAAAATAAAATATTAAAAGAGAAATAAATAAAATACTTACTGATTTGCTGCGAAAGGGGGGGGGGAAGAAGATGCCGTCGAAATCTGGTGGGGGGGGGGGAGTCGTCGGCCACTGGTGGCGAGTGGAGTTCGTCAGAAGGAAAGGGGGGGTCTCGTCGGCTCTTCGCAGAGGGAAAAAGGGGGGGGTCTCGTCAGCGACGTGGCGGTGAAGGCAAGGGAGGCGCGGCGGCTTCGCTTCAGGGGGGGGAAGAAAGAAGATCGGAGGGCGTGCGATGGGGGGTTCGGCGGTCGTGGGCTGTCGGGGGGCGGTGGCGTCGAATCGTTTGCTAGGGTTTTTTTTTTTTTTTTTTTTCTTTTTTTTTTCTCTGGTTATAATCGAATGAGGGGGGGGGGGGGGGCCAAGCAGGAGATAAGGAGGGAGGGAAGAGTTTTTTTTTATTTATTTATTTTTTTATTATTTTATTATTTAAATTTGCAAAAGGGGTTGACTTTTACATACAACCTCGAAACGAGGCCCACCGCCTGTCGCCCATAGCGTTTTACCCCCATTCCGAACACAATGTGATATGTATCGCAAGCTGATTCGATTGTTACAATCAGTTTCCTTTTGAATTTTCATTTAAATCACTATATTGAATTTTAAACGTACATTTCGATTTACCGGGGTCACATACTAACTAGAAAAATTCCCGAAAAATATTTTCTAGCTTCGTATTGACGATACGGTTCTAATAAAACTAGTTTCGTCGAATTCTGAGACCGTTAGAAAAATGGCCATTTTCCAGTCGATTAAAATCAACTGAAACTGGTCAAACGCGTTTTCCTTTGCCACGCTCACATATTGATTCGAAAAATTATGAAATTTGAAACCTAGCAATAACTTGACACTGCGGACCCAACAAAAGTGGTTTCGTCGAAATCCGAGGTCGTTTGCAAAATGTCCATTTTTAAGGGCCTGAATTCCATAGCGACTATTCAGAATTTTCAACTGGACTTATCTTTTGATTCCCGATATGAAATCTTGATTTTTCGGATTCGTTGGAAAGATATTCACTATTAGATTCCATTATTTTTGGTTTCACTAAAATCCGGATTGTTTTGCACTCGGTACATTCAATTGAAGTTTGAAATCGAATTATCGAACTACCGCGCCATTTTCAATTCTATTTATAATTATATATAATTATTTATATTCTAACGACGACGTATATAATATATACGATCGAATTATATTCAAAATAAATTTCTCGTCGATCTTATCTAAAATAATTCATTTTAAATATTCAAAATTCGCGAAAATTGCCAAAATAAAAATTTCAAACTGGCTCGCATTTTACGGGTTGTTACACATAAAGCCAACAAAGAAGGAAAAGAGCCCTTCAGCAAGATCGAAGGGATACATCTGCACTTGTGCAAGTTACAACATACTTACCAAAAAGCCATAAGAAAAAAGGATAAAGCTTTCAACTATGACACCACCCATTCAAAGGAGTTAAAAACGTCACTTTCAAAGAAATCGAAACTGGCGACCCCCATCATCATAAAAAGGTCTCAAGAAGACTATTCTTGAAGGATCCTAGAAAATCCTTAGGCTGATCCAGATGGTGTTTCGGTAACCCAAACATCCTGTGATGACCACCCATAACCCCTACACTAAACAAGAAGAATAATTCACTGAATGGTGTGCCAGGCAGCTATGGACGATCATCATAGGTAGTAAACTCAATCGATACATGTCATAACTCACAGCGCAAGGATAAAATATAATAGAACATATACAACAGGTAGTAATAGTGAAGCAGAAAACACCAGACTTTCTTAATAACTAGAAAGTAATATCCATACACTTGGAAATAGTGTTTATACAAATTGCCTCACTTCATCACTCAGAGTAACAAACAGCGAAAATCCAAATACTATATAGTAAAGGATAGTACGCCAGCCTACTGGTCGCCTCTGAACAAGTACATTGTCCAACCTAAGCAATCACCTATCACCTGCCACCTAGTCTGCCCATCCACAACCGGATGAACAACCCAGGGTAATAAGAGGAAACATAAAACCTTGAGTCAGACAACAGTTTTAGTGAGCGATAAAGCAGCTAACAAACTTCATCAGTAAAGTATATGAGAATAGGTAGATTAATAAACCAATCTACCAAACACCAGAGAAGAACTTAACTCCCGTCTTCCCCCACATCGGACAGTGATAGCCTTAACGATAACATTTCAACCATACATCCTTGAGAACCAGAACACTCATTCAATCATGGAAAAGCACTCATGACATCTAAATTATATATCTCATGTAAACCATCCTAATCGAATTCAACATCCCTCAAGCACAAGCCCCGGAGGCCTAAACCAATATCAGATAAGCACCCAAGGAACATCTCCTTCAACGTTAGACAATCTACATAAGACGGTACAAATAGAGCATCCAAACAATCAAACATCCATGACTGACTCAGGCTATCACCGCCAATCTGCTTTGAAACCATCGTTAATCGTATGACGGTCAACCTTGCCATATGTCAAGGGCTAATGGTAACCCCAGTTCTAGCATAAACTCTATACGCCTTTCAACGATACGTATGTATGTCCAACCTTGACAAATAGGCCTTTCAACGATACCCAGGGTGCTCGACCTACAACCGGTCTTTTTAGTGCCCCTATCGTACCCCTGCTTTGAGCCTGCTAGAACTTACGACAACGATAATCTCTCGGCCTTCGCATCTCTAATCATCCAACCCGACGACTTTTCATAGCTCAAGAAACCTTCTCAAGCAACCATTATTCACCAATTCATGACCTTTGATTTGTCACCTCATTCACTGTTCTACACCGATCAACGAACACATTTCAACACTTTGAACCTTCCTCCTTGAATTAACTTTGAAGTCACACCATCACTGAGCCAAATCACATCACTGCGCTGCGGCTACGATTCGGGGGGGGGGGGGGGTTTCCCCCAGAAAAATAATTTTTTCAGACCATTTTGTTCAAATCTAAGTAGCACCCAAAAATATAATTTTTCAGAAAATGACCCTGTGCGACCGACCAGAGATCGACTAACCCTTTACTTGATCGACCGAACATGCTACTCGAGCCTCTACTGCTCGACCCACCTGCACGACCGATCTACACATGTTCAACCTGACCCCTATACCCTGGCCGACCCATCTTCTTCACACACTGACTGACCAGGTTCCCTGGGTGCTCGACCGACCCAGCCCACGACCGACCCGACCACCTTTATCTTGACTGACCCAAACCCAATTCTTGTTCGACCCACACCTCTGCACGACCCGCACCCTACTCGACCCATACCTCTGCACGACCGACCTACTACGTGCGACTGACCCTAACCATGACTTGTTCTCCAAGCCATACATTTGCATGACCGACCCCTCCTTTGGCTCGACCAACCCTGGCTTGCACGACCCAAAACCTGGACAGATCCAATTCTTTTTCGAATTCAACCAAAACTTCTCCAAACGACCAATTCGACGAAACCAACTTATCCAATTCATTCAACACAATCTTAATCATGTTATGAAGTCACTAAAAACATGAATATGACGATTATTACTAAAATTATGCAAATCACTCCAAAATCGTGATAAATGAACATATGAACTAGATTGCGGATTTAACTTGCATAATCATATGAAATAGCATTGTAATTACCGGTTAAAACTTACTAAATTGGATCCTATGGTGATTCATATGAAAATGAACTTAACATGGTATAGATCTATGGTAAAACACTTGAATTCGATAAAAACATGATCAAACATTCATATACTTCATTGAATCCATGCGAGAGATGTAAATCACTCACTAATTATCCAAAATAAGCTAAAATGATGGAAATATGATTACGGACAGCAAGCAATTCGAACCAAACACCTTGATCCGATGAATTCTCACTTCAAATGATGATGATCTAGCCTCTAATGGTGTAGATATTCGATTTGCTTCCTTAGATTTTGATTTTTAATAGTGGAAAGGTTCTTAGAGGAAGGAGGAACATAGGCCACCAAATGAAAGAATAGAGAAACTAAACCATTTCTCATACCTCCCACCCCCTATTTATATTCTTCCACTAGCCCACTAAATGGCCTTCCCAAATCATCCCATTGTGGCTCTCCAAACCTGAACAGCCAACTGAAAAACCTTAAAACAGCGATTCCTCCCAAACTGCTAAACCAAATTTGTAATGTAACCACTCTACGGAAGGGCAATCATCATTTCCTTTCCAACGACACAGGTCTCACCACCTAATTCGACCTGAGTCAAAAGTTATGCCCTTTACAAGACTAACAGAGGCAAAATAGTCACAATAAAAATTGGTAAAAATTATGGACATGTCTCACATCCTCATAAGCAATATATTAAAATATGAGAATGATCCAACCCTCCGGAAATGAAATAAAAATGTTTTACGATCTTCCGATATGTAAAATGCGGGGTGTTACACTCCCCCCTCCCCCCTTAAGAATTTCGCCCCCGAAATTCCAAGCAAACACAAGCAACCACAATAATTCTGCATGCCTATCATCCATGGAAAGCCAATTCTATCATCCAAACGAGCAGGCATCAAGCCATGCATCCATAGCCTTATCCTAGCACGTGGAACTCTATCAAACAACAACAAGATACGACGATGATACAATATCAAAGGGTCCTACCGACGAAAAGTTCTAGATGAATCTCCTTCATGCTCTCTTTCGTCTCCTAAGTGCAATTGTCGCCATCTTCACTCTATTATACCTTGACTAGTTTAACCGTCTTCGTCCTAAGTTGTTTTGTGTCATTCCCCACAACACGAAGCGGCTTACAAGATTTCGCAATTGCGGTCTCTACTTCTTGATCTTCGTACTGCTCTGTATATACCACCACATTCGAATCATGCACGAACTTCCGTAGAAATGACACATGGAACACATTATGCACACTCGACATCTTCTCGGCTAACTCCAATCTATATGCGAGCTTTCAATTTCGCTCGACTATCGAAAATGGTCAAACAAACCTTGGAGCTAACTTTCCTTTACTTCTGAATCGAACCACATGCTTTAATTGCGAAATATTCACGAAAACCATATCGCCAACATCGAATTCCAAATCTTTTCAACGCTTATCAGCATAAGTTTTCTGACGATCTTAGGCCGCCTTCATTCATTGTCGAATGATCTCGATACAATCCAAGGTCTCTCTAATCATCTCGGTCCAAGTACCAACTTATCTCCAGTTTCTAACCAACATGCTGGAGAATTACACGGCTTACCATACAACGCCTAGTATGGTGCCATCCCAATGCTAGACTGGTAGCTATTATTATATGCAAGCTCAACTAGGTGTAGATGGTCTTCCCATCATCCTCCGAAGTCTAACACACAAGCCCTCAGGAGATCTTCCGAAACTCGATTGACTCTCTTGGTCTGACCATTAGTTTAGGGATGGTGAGCCGTATTTAAACACAACTTGGTTCCCAAAGCTTCTTGTAAATTTTTTCAGAATCCACTTGTGAATAATGGATCTCGATCACTTACTATACTCTTTGGGGTACCATGGAATCGAACTATCCATTTCACATAAAGTTCAGCCAGCTTCGATGCCATCCTAGTCGACTTAACAGGAATGAACCTAGCACTTTTGGTCAAACGATCCACGGTGACCCAAATCCCTTCATTTCCTTCCCTCGTTCTAGGTGGTCCATCAATAAAATCCATCGATATTTGCTCCCATTTCCACATACGAACTTCCAATGGCTGAAGCAACCCACTAGGCTTCTTCTGCTTAGCTTTCACCAACTGACAGTTCATAAACTTGGAAATAAACTTTTCAATATCTCGCTTCATCCCCACCCAGTAGTAAACTTGCTTCTTGTCCAGATACATCTTATTACCACCGGGATGAATTGTCAACTTTGAGTGATGACATTCCCCTAGAACCTCATCTCTCAATCCATTGATATCAGGAACAACTAATCATCCTTGCTTTTGAAGTCAACCTTCTCAATCGACTTCGAACTCTTTATTTCCTGGTCCTAGTTTCTAGATAAACTTGACAAGCTTTGCATCCTTCTTTTGGCTCTCGCCAATCCTTTCGATAAGAGTGGGTCTTATCGACAAGTTTGCCAAAATTTCAGGTTCCAACTCACACCGTGGTCTGAAATCGAACCTTGCCAAATACTCGAGGCTCTTCCATTTCGAAAACATCGTTCCCAAACTTGCGTGTGTTCGACTCAACGCATCTGCAACCGCGTTACCCTTGCAAGGAGTATAGGCTATACCAAAATCATATGATGCCATAAACTCCAAACATCTTTTCTGCCGAAGATTCAAATCCTTTTGGGAGAAAAGATACTTCAACGACTTATGACTCGAATCGAACTCCCAATAGATAATGTCTCCACATCTTCAGAGCAAACGCAATTGCCGCCAACTCCAAATCATGAGTTGGGTAATTTCTCTCATGCGGCTTCAGCTGTCGACTTGTGTTGGCCATTACTTTATCCTTCTGCATTAGCACTGCTCCAAGCCCAGTGCCGCATGCATCGGTATACACAATCATCTCTTGATTACCACTTAGAATAGTCAACACAAGAGCACTCGTTAGTCTTTCTTTCAGGGTTCCAAACGCTTGTTCATGCTTCGCATCCCATGTGAACACTTGGTTCTTCTTCATCAATCCTGTCAACGGTGCAGCTATCTTGGAGAAATCCTTGATAAATCGTCGGTAATAACTAGCCAACCCAAGGAAACTCTGAACATCCATTGCATTCTTAGTTATATCCTAGTCCTAGATTGCTGCTACTTTAGCAGGGTCAACTGTTATCCCATTTCTAGAAACAACATGGCCTAAGAATCTCACTTCGCTCTTCCACAAGTTACATTTTGAAAACTTAGCTCTCAACTGATGCTTTCGCAAGATTTCCAACACAACTCTCAAGTGCGTCTTGTGTTCTTCCTCGTTCCGAGGGTAAACCAGAATATCATCCACGAACACAAGTACGAACTTGTTCAACTGATCTCTGAATACTCTATTCATAAGGTCTACGAAATACGCTGGCGTGTTAGTCAACCCGAATGGCATTAACAACCATTGGAAGAACCCAGATGGTGTCCTAAAAGCAGTCTTTGGCACACTATCCTTAGCCACCCTCAACTGGTGAAATCACATTGCTAAATCCATTTGAGAAAATACTTTGGCTTCGTGAAGCTGATCGAATAAGTCATTAATCCTTGGCAATGGATAATTGTTCTTTTTGGTCACCTTGTTTAGCTTACGATAGTCCACACACAACCTTAACGAGCCATCTGCCTTTTTTGTAAACACGATCGGTGCACCCCATTCGGAAACACTTCTCCGAGTGAATCTCTTTCCTAAAAGGTCACGAACTTGCACCTCTAACTCTCGTTGTTCCTTAAGCGCCATCCGCCTAAGAGGCATAACGATTTGTCTGGCACCCTCGACCAAATCGACTCTAAACTCGATCTCACGATGCAGCGGCAACCCTTTGACCTCGTCAAAGACATCCTCATACACATTAGCGATCAATAGTCATCCTGTGGAATCCCAAGCGAATATAGACACCTCACGAGGACACCCTCTTCGTGCTTACATCTAATCAACACCTTTCGCCCTTCCACTCCCCGACTCTCACTTCTAGCTTCTCGCAATTCACCTTTGCTACATACCTCTTGAGCCAATCCATGCCCAAGATGATCCCAAACCCAACGAAGTTAAGAACAAAGCAATCACACACAAAAGAGCAACCATGACTCGACAACACTAGACCATGACACAACATGCACAAACTGGACGAACCCTCAATTGGATTAGTCGCGATTAATGGTCTATCACAAATCTTAGGTTTCAAACCTAAGTGACACATAAGCTCATTGCAAATAAATGAATGCGATGCTCCAGTATCAAATAACACACGAACCGAGACATCATTAACTGAAAGAGTACCTTGTACGATGACATCCTTTCCCTTCTCATCTGCATTAGGAGCTCGTAAATAAGATGGCACGACTTCCAAATCATATGCCTTCACAACCTGCTTGCCCTTAGCTGATTCTAGGTAGTCTTTCTTCTCATGCCCAGGCTTTCCACATTTGAAGCACTTCTTCTCAGCTTTGGAATTCTTGCATTCATTGAGTAATGACCCTTTTATTGGCAGTTAACGCAAAACACCTCACTCTTAGGCTTCTTCTGGCCATCCTTTCCTTTCTGATGTTGTTGCTTCCTCTTCATGTTATTACCACCTTGCTGCGGTTTCTGAACTTCCTTGGTTATAGCAACAACATTTGCTTCTTTAGGAAACAAGCTTTCATGGCGAACATCTTTTTCCATAATCTTATCAAATGAATCATCAAGGTGATCCACCAACGGCCTTCCAATATAGGTATCTTGACCTATAACAAACTTCTCGTTCTTCTAATAGAGTGTATCAATGTATGAACGAGCATATTTGGACAAGGTCTCGAAATCAGAAGCATATTCAAGCACAGAATGACGATTCTATTTTAGCTCTACGAACTTCTTGAATAGAGTTGATTTCTAAGCTGTGGAAATAAACTTTGCTTCAAACTTAGCCTGGAATTGCCCCCATGAAATCTCCTTTTCTGGAGTCTCAAGTGTAAATGAATTCCACCATTCCATGGCCAAGCCTTGCAACTGCCTTGACGCAAGCATTCTCTTAGTTGCATCTTCCAATCCTAAGTCTCCAAAAATACAGACACAAGAATCCATCCATCTCCAAACCTCTTCAGCTGGCTCAGTTCCTTTGAATGGTTTCCCTCCTAGAGATGTGTAATCTTTGCATAGCTTCGCAAAATCCACAACCCTAGGCAACTGAACTCCTACTACCGAAGCTACCACTGGAGCGGGGCCCTTCACATGAATGCCTCCATCATGGCCTCAAACAAGGTAGGGTAGTCTGGTTCATCGCCATTTCTCCCTCCAGTACTAGCTCCCCTAGCAGCGTGTCTTGATAGTCGCCTACACATTCTAAATCTGCAATTCAGAATAATTAGCGACTTCCAAGAAAAATTGCTAAAGGAATACAACCGCTACTACTGTATATGCTAATATATATAGTAAGCATCCAACTAAAATTTACAAGTACGTATCTCATATGTAATTATGTCTTCGAACTTTTGCTAAAATCGTTAACCAGATCTCTGATACCAAATGTGATGACCGCCCACAACCCCTTTACTAAACAAGAGGAATATGCGCTGAATGGTGTGCCAGAAGTTATGGATGATCATCATAGGTAGGTAAACACAATCGATACCTGTCGTAACTTACAGCGCAGGGATAAAATATAATAGAACATATACAACGGGTAGTAATAGTGAAGCAGAAAACACTAGACTTTCTTAATAACTAGAAAGTAATATCCATACACTTGGGAATAGTGTTTATACAAATTGCCTCACTTCATCACTCAGAGAATAATGAATGGCGAAAATCCAAATACTATATAGTAAAAGATAGTACACCAACCTCCTACACGCCTCTGAACAGCTACATCGTCCACACTAAGCAATCACCTATCAACTGCCACCTAGTCTGCCCGTCCACAACCGGATGAACATCCTAAGGTAATAAGAGGAAACATAAAACCTCGAGTCAGACAACAGTCTTTGTGAGCAATAAAACATCTAACAAACTTGATCAATAAAGTATATGAGAATAGGTTTTCCCCTACATCGGACAGTGATAGCCTTTATGATAACATTTCAACCATACATCCTTTAAAACCAGAACACTCATTCAATTATGGCAAAGCACTCATGACATCCAAATTATATATCTCATGTAAACCATCCTAATTGAATTCAACATCCCTCAAGAACAACCCAAGAGGCCAAAACCAATATCAGACAAGAACCCAAGGAACATCTCCTTCGACGTTAGACAATCTACATGAGACGGTACAAGCAGAGCATCCAAACAATCAAACATCCATGACTGACTCTGGCTATCACCGCCAATCCTACTTTAAAACCATCATTAATCGTATGACGACCAACCTTGCCATATGTCAAGGGCTAATGGTAACCCCAGTTCTAGCATAAACTCCATACGCCTTTCAACGATACGTATGTGTGTCCAATCTTGACAACTAGGCCTTCCAACGATACCCAGGGTACTCTACCTACAACTGGTCTTTTAGGTGCCCATATCGTACACCTGCTTTGAGCCTGCTAGAACTTACGACAATGATAATATCTCGGCCTTCGCATCTCTAGTCATCCAACCCAACGACTTTTCATAGTTCAAGCAACCATTATCACCAATTCGCGACCTTTGAGTTGTTACCTCATTCGCTGTTCTACACCGATCAACGAACACATTTCAATACTTTGAACCTTCCTCCTTGAATTCACTTCGAAGTCACACCATCACCGAGCCAAATCACATCACTGCGTTGCCGCTAGGATTCGGGAGGGGGGTTGCCCCTGAAAAATAATTTTTTAGAAAATGACCCTGTGCGACTAACCATAGATCGACTGACCCTTTACTTGCTCGATCGAACATGCTGCTCGAGCCCCTACTGCTCGACCCACCTGCACGACCGACCTACACATGTTCAGCCCGACCCCTATACCCTGGTCGACCCATCTTCTTTACACACTGACCGACCCGGTCCCCTGGGTGCTCGACCGACCCAGCCCTCGACCGACCCGACCATTATCTTGACTGGCCGGAACCCATTTCTTGTTCGACCCACACCTCTACACGACCCGCACCCTGCTCGACCCGCACCTTTGCACAACCGACCTGCTACGTGCGACCGACCCTAACCATGACTTGTTCCCCAAGCCATACATTTGCACTACCGACCCCTCCTTTGGCTCGACTGACCTTGTCTTGCACGACACAAACCTGGACAAATCCAATTCTTCCCCGAATTCAACCAAAACTTCGCCAAATGACCGATTCGACGAAACCAACTCATCCAATTCATTCAACACAATCTTAATCATGTTATGAAGTCACTAAACACATGAATATGATGATTATTGCTAAAATTATGCAAATCACTCCGAAAATCATGATAAATGAACATATGAACTAGATTGCAGATCTAACTTGCATAATCATATGAAATGGCATAGTAATTACCGGTTAAAACTTACTAAATAGGATCCTATGGTGATTCATATGAAAATGGACTTAACATGGTACAGATCTATGGTAAAACACTTGAATTTGATGAAAAACATGATCAAACATTCATATACTTCATTGAATCCATGTGAGAGATGTAAATCACTCACCAATTCTCCAAAATAAGCTAAAATGATGGAAATATGATTCCGAATAGCAAGCAATTCGAACCAAACACTGTGATCCGATGAATTCTCACTTCAAATGATGTAAATCACAGCCTCCAATGGTGTAGATCTTCGATTTGCTTCCTTAGATTTTGGTCTTTAATGGTGGAAAGGTGTTAAAGGAAGGAGGAACATAAGCCACCAAATGAGAGAATAGAGAAACTAAATCATTTCTCCTACCTCCCACCCCCTATTTATACTCTTCCACTAGCCCACTAATGGGCCTTCCCAAATCATCCCATTGTGGCTCTCCAAACCTGAACAACCAACTGAAAAAAACTTAAAACAGCGATTTCTCCCAAACCATTGAGCCAAATCTTTAATGTAACCCCGCTTCGGAAAGGTAATTATCATTTCCTATCCAATGGCATAGGTCTCACCACCTGATTCGACCTGAGTCAAAAGTTATGCCATGTACAAGACTGACAGGGGCAAAATGATCACAAAACAATATCGGTAAATTTTTTGGACATGTCTCACATCCCCATAAGAAACATATTAAAATGTGAGCATGATTCAACCCTCCGGGAATAAAATAAAAATATTTTACGATCTTCCGATACATAAAATGCGGGTTGTTACACATCCAAAGAACATCACTTTTGGAATATACTGCCAAGAGTTACTTCACCCCTACTAAATAGTTGATTCAAGCAACCTACCCTTCCGAAGGGGTCGAAACGCACAGCAATAGGCATTTGACAATTTTCCAACTATAGGGTCAATAATCTATTTGAAGCTGCCTTCCAAGCCTACAACTGTGCTGTTTCATATAACTAAGCCAACCATCTCAAAATCCAAATCTCAAAAACCTCTACGCTAGAATCCTACTTCGATTCCACTAAACGACGAAGATCAAAGCATCAGGACGAAAGAAGGTCAACTCGCATCTATAAATACGACCCTAGGGGTCTACAGTTAGGAACTTTTTGTTATTATAAATCTCTAATATACAAATTATGAGTTGTAAAACTCAAATCCTAGATCAGTTTGGTGATTTTGTCTAATTTATATTTTGAAATGTCTGTTATTATTTGTAATGATTAATAAAGGGAAGATCTAAAGTATTCAAAAATGTTGTTTTCATCAGTATCTTGCTTACCATTTTTCTATCAACTCTAACCCGAAAGGGTCATGACACTTTTGGCAAAAACAACTTGTGTTACTCAAAGACTACAGAACCTTTCTGTCCGATGGATTACTGGCTTCTCAATTGGCACAAAAGCTTTGTCTTCTGAAGCTTAACTGAAATTTTCTCATATTGGAGTGCTGACCATTTTTGTTATTAACACATTATATACAAATTTCAAAACCAAAAACATTATTCTATTATTTTGAATAATTGAAATATAAAATAAAGGTGTATTTCTATATAAAAATTCTCTAATATGCATCTTGCATAAATAGTTATGAAATTTAAAACCATCATGTTTCTCACATCATATTAAAATTTCTAGCTAATTAGGGGTCATTGGATAAGGCTTTTGAATTAAACATACATGGTAATTCCATAATTAATTCTGATAAAACAACATACCTCAAAAAGTGAACCTCTTTCTAAATGACAGCACTTAAAAATTTTTGTTGTAAGTTTGTGCGCTCAAAGTGTCTTAAGCATCTCCTCTAGATGTAAAGCATGCTCTTGTGTGCCACTCGAATGCAAGAAGATGTCATCCATAAGTACAACTAGAAACTTATTTAACAACTCCATAAACACATAAATCATCAAATTAATAAAACAAGAAGGGTATTGCTTAGTCAAGAGGGAACGACTAACCACTAAAAACCCATCAAGGGTTCTGAATATAGCCCTCTTGGTTAATATCAACTGACGGAACTTATGGAAAAATTCAAGCAAGGAAAACACTCTTGCTCTAAATACCCGATGAAAGATCATCTATCCAAAGCAAGGGACAACGATTTTTCTTTGTAAGCTTATTTGCTTCTCGGTAATCAATGCAAAGACTAATGGAAACCATTCTCCCTAGTGACAAGTGCTCCCTACTTAAAAATACTTCTCCTAATGAAGACCTTCACTAAAAGGTCATTCACTTTCTTATTCAATTCAATTCGTTTTCTTTAAGCCACGTTCTTTAAAGGAAAAGCAATTGATTGAGTTTTGTCTATAAGACACATGTTGAACTCGATCACTTTTTGGGGCGAGAGTACAGTAACCATAAAAAATATGTTTGGAAAATCTCAAACTATTAGGATAGAAACAAGCTCGTCCTATGGTAGGTCTATGGAAGTAGCTCACCATAACCAATCCTCGTGGATCACAAAAAACCTCTAAGCCATAACCACTACATGTTCCCAATATAAAATTCATCCTACTATAGTCCAGTAAAACCTCATACATGAACATCCAATCCATGCCTAAGGTTAACCCAAAGCCAATAAACCCTTTCTACATCACATGCTTTACACTCAAACATATCCCTTAGGATCATCAACCTCAAATCATCACAAATTTCAAATAAATAAGTCCATCCCTTATAGAGTTTGACACAACTATTGGGTCGTTCACAATATTAATGTCCAGATGCAAGTCATAGACAAACTTATTAGAGATAAATCAGTAGGAAACCCTAATATTAAATAAAGTACAAACAGAAAGATCGAAAAGAGATAACACACCTTTTATCACCATCTCTTTCCTTTATCCAATGTTTGTTAAACACCAGATTAGGGCCAGCCTCAAATACATAAGTCTAGACACTAGAGTAGAAGCCTAGGATGAAGCTTTGGATGGAACTACAAAAGCCTTCTTAATATGACCAAAGAGATTTGAATTGAAGCACTTCACCTTTTTTGATGGATAACACTTAATCAGTCTTAGCTTCAGAAACTTCCCATCACTAAGGGTCTTCCTATGCAGTTGTTAAGTAGCAAGATAGCATTTTACCCTATTTGCTAAACCCATTAGTTCCTACTCACACGTTCGGATTCTAGCATCAATAAAGACTTTGTACCATATGGGCTTGAAACCCAAGCTAAAAAAATTCTAACATAACTTAGCAAAATCAAGAGTGGTAGGTATGTAGGATAAACCCTCACCTACCGCCACCTCTACAAGTTTTGTAGTCGGGTCCTTAACTAGTCCCCTAGCTTGTTAGTAATGGTAGAATTGAATAACATGTTCACATCTGCAATATTAGATATGTTGGTAGAGCTAAACACTACACGATCCTCATTTCTATTTGTATGTAGTAAAGTTTCAATTAAGTACTTCCACAAATAGGCCAAACAAGATTAAGATATTAAAAAATAAAAAAATTAAATTAAATACTTCCATAAAAAACTCAAAGTAGATTAAGAGTTTAAAAATAAAAGATAACATGCGTCAGAATTGAAATAAGTATTAATATAAACTTTGAGGGATTTTCAACAAACTTCCAAAAATTCTTATATACATTACTACATTTTGAAAATAACTTTTGAAAAAAAATCAATGAAATTTCCTTGTTAAAACTATATATATCCACATGAGTCAAATATGATATATATATATATATCCATACGAGTCAAATACACGGCTACCGCTAGAAATATTGAACCATTATGGAAACTTTCATCTCTTGACATCCTTGAAAGCCATCATATCAAGAAACACAAATAATCGCTTTATTAAAAAAAAGTACCATAAAGACTAAGAACAAAGAAAGAAATAAACTATTTAATCCAAATGTCATCATAGCGGAGACATGATGTCAAATATATAAATAATCCAAGAAAGATGGTGATATAATCTTAAAGCATCAAAACATTATAATATTACATAACCACAATATCAAAGTACATAAAAGCCATCCAACATAAGAAAAGAACAAAACATAGTAAATATAATGATAGAAAATAAATGACAAAGGATAGGATAAAGAAAGACTCCAAACATGATAGGCTGAAAGCAGCGACCAGCCTTTCACTGGCTACTCATGGCCGTCTGCAGTGGGAGATAATAGAAGGGGTCAAGCATATATCTAGTGAATGTGAACAAGACTAATAATAAGGACATTAAATGTAGCACACCCCAAGTCTATTCTAAGTGATATAGATTGTGGTACACAGTATCCATGCATCGAAAGTCAGATTTGTGTTGTTAAAGCCTCGCTAGACCCTTTAAAATCCCAACTATAGGGCAAAGCATTCTTTACTTCTATGCTATCTCAATTTAGGCTCTATGAATAGTATATGAACTTTAAGACTAACAATCTTCTGCTATGATCGGTAAATTAAGGATTTTTAGCATAAACTTTAGCTAGATTGTATGATTTGACTAGTACTCATTCAAACTAAATCTACAAAAGGTAGAGTGAATGTCTAGTCTTAAGGCATAGGTGCTCAATATAAGTTAGAAACCTATTATTTTCCAAATTTGGACTGCAAAAGTAATGATATTCTTCTGTTTTGTTACATTATATTAAACAATATTTCCCTTTTTCTTTACGAATGATATGTCAATGAAAGTAAATTACCTTTGAATATTTTAATTTGTAGTGAAGATTTTTGCACCTCAACTTTTTTCTACTATGTACCCTCTTAGCCCCACTATAAATTTTTGCATATCCACCACTATAAAACCGCTTAGCACTTTAATTACATAGTTTCACATACCAAAGATCTCATATCAAAGGTCATCAGACTAACACAATGTTAAACCTAAACCGATTAATCACTAAACTTGAAAATCTACCATCTCATTTAATCTCATTATTTGGTCTGGAGATAAAGAACACAAATGTAAACTAGTAGAGTGACTCATCATATGCACCCGCTCTATGCCCCTCGATCCTAGCAACAAAATACCTCATATATTCCGGTCGAAGTCACTACGTTTATACTCCTACTAGTACAAGGACCCATCTAGCTCCTAACATTACGCAACCTCTTATTATCGTACCAACATCCACATGTGGCATGTTTTCCAAAAAAACATGCAACATTAGGAACTATTATTCCAACTAAACTATTAGAAATGCCCTTGAACAGTGTTGCACCCACCCAACTTAACACCTTGATCCAATGGGAACTTAAGTCACCCAGCCTTGTAAATTTCCATGTCCTACTTTACGACATAGAAACACAAACTCAGTTTAGCAATTAACCCTCAACAAAGAACTCATTTTCCATATTAATTCTATATCCACAACTGATTCCACATAAATAAAGCAACTTTAAATAATAACAAGGCTCATACATCTGTTAGGATCTTTCTCTTAATGGTCGACTAGGTCCAAATTAATTGGTGATGGTTAACAATAGTCCTTGGTTAAATGCCTATAATCCAATCAATTTTTATTTTAGTTACTTTAATCCAATTTAATTATGTTGTTAATTTCAACTCATAATTAGAATATTTTTTACCCTATTTTATTTTTTTATCACAATGTTTACAGTATTTCTTATTTTCAAATTATCAATGCTTATTTTGATTTTAAAGTATGATTTAATTTTTACAATTTATACTCATCAGTTACAATTAACTAAAAAGATCTATTGTTCTATATTTGTAGTTTAATATTTAACAGATTAGTTTTAGAATTAGCACTCTAATCAACAAGGGTAAACTCAAAATTTGTCGAATTTGTTAACTTGTTAGATCTATGCCCACTTATCTTTGTCTTAAGGTTTGGGTTTGCCCTTGACACCACAAGCTTTCTCCCCAAAATTTGTCTAGGCTACTCATCCAATTACTAGGTCTCCTTTTAATTTTAATGTACGAAAATTCTGATGATGGTGGGTGGCAGTGGATTGGAAAATGCAAGAACTCATTTGCACATGAGGCGGAAAACAGCAACAAAACAAATTTGGGGAACAGGAATTATAACAGATCGATTGGAGTGAATAATCAAAGCTTTAATAGTGGAACATATTTGTGGGTTGAAGATATTGCTGGTAACACTAGAATTAATGGTAGAGTGAAATTATTTGAAAATAAAAAGATAATGAAGGATAATTTGCAGATCTAGATGACCTGTTGTTCAATGAAGCTGGAAATTTGTGAAAAAAATCGATATATATTTATTCGGTTGAAAAACACCCTTATTATACACATCTTAATGATTATATCAAAAGGTAATGGAAACAAACGGGTTCATGGGACGTGTTTGCAAAGGAAAATGGATTTTACTTAATTACATTTGAAAACGGGAACTGATTGTAATGAGGTGTTAAATGGTGGACCTTGGTTTATGGATAGTAAGCTTATTTTTACCAAGAGATAGGAACCAAACCTTCGTTTAGAACGTGGTATGTTAGAAACGTACCCTGTATGGATAAGTCTTATGAAACTTGATCTATCACTTTGGAATTCCAGAGGCATTAGTAAGCTTGATTGCTTAGTTGGATTTCCATTGAAAATGGACGATAACACACGTATGGTCAAAAAACTTAACTATGCCAGAGTTTTAGTTGAAATAAAGGCATCATATGAACGTAAAAAGAAAATAAGGGCTAAAGATAAGCATGATGATGACTTATATTTACAAAGTGTAGAATATGAGTTCTACCCACCTTGTAGCAAGTACAAATGCTTCGGGCACACTGGTTGTGATGCAACCATTAAACTTGTAATGCAAGACTGAAAAGCCAAAACGAATATTACAACAAGCAATGACCATCAGACTAACAAAAACATTGACCCTACTGCCAGTGACGAAATTGCTACTAATAATATCCCTATCCCTAACTATACACCTGATACTATAGCCATAATTAGTATGGAGGAAGAGCAGCAGGGTGTGGAGACCCTGGGGAAGCAAGTAGTTGAAGCACCAATGGAGCAAGTTCACCATAATTAGGTAGTTGAGGTGGTAACTAAAATGGAACCTGAATCAGTAGAGGGCATTATTGAAAACGTTAATTTGGAAGATGAAGAAGATAGTCCTATAGAAATAGGAAGCAGTGAAAAAAAGTTTACTAAAGCAAATGAAAAATATGATAAACAGTTTTCCAAGAATGATGATCAAAGTAGGTCTGCACTCGTGGCGATCGGGATTAATTTATAAATTCGGGAAGTATATCTCAACCTTCTAAATGTCCTTAATTAGTTGGAATGTGCTAGATTTAAACATTGATACCCGTTTTTTAGACCTCCTTAATTTTAGAAGGAAGTTGCTTCCTTCTTTTATGGGTATTCTATAAAATAAGTTGAATGATGACAATCTTAATTTTTTTATACATGTTATGGGTAATGAATGGAGTCATGAAACTAATAATGAATTCTCTGATAAAGGCACAATCTTGATCCTCTAGAATAATCATATTTGACAATGCAGTGATTGATTAAGATGAACAATAGATAATTGTTAGTTTTCTAAATATTGAGGGTTTATCTTTGAATGTTACTGTTGTTTATGCTTGTAATCAAGATAATCAAAGAACCATTTTGTAGAGTAAAATTGATGACTTAGCAAGAAGTTTACAGGGTAGACGGTTAGTGATGGGCGATTTTAATGTTATTCTCATACCAGAGGAAAAGGAAGGAGGAGCTAACGTGAGAGTGTCACAATTATCTGAATTCAATAGATGTATAGTCTTGTCTGGATTGGTGGAGCCTGTGCATTGTGGCATGCATTATACATGGAGAAGTGGTGAGAGTAAAAAGATTTCTTATAGACTAGACAAAGTATTAGTTAATTGAGAATGCATCAACAAATTTACTGACATGAAAATCAATGTACTTCAATCTTCAACAAGTGACCATTGTCCAGTTCATATTAATTTGCTGGATAAGACTGACAACTCCAAAGGAAAACCATTTCGATTCGCTAATAACTGGCACTCATTTGAGGGTTACACTGACAATTTGTTATTTGAGGAACTTGATTATAGTGAAAGTTATTTGTATGACTTTGTTTGTTCCTTAGAAACATCAAAAACAGGTTAAAGCACTAGAATAAAATCAGACCAAAGGAGGAAGACCAGATCAAAAGCCTAGAGGAAAAGCTTGTTGATTTACTATGAAAGATGGATGAAGGTGGTACCATCGATGATGTTTAGAAACGGTACCATGACAATCAAGTCAAATTGAAAGAGTTGCTTAAAGTTAAAGCTGTGGAGCTTAGGCAGAAGGCAAAGGCGAAATGGCTACCAAAGGGGCATGAATGCACTAAATTCTTTTATACTAAAATGTCGTATCAAAGAAATACTAACTATAACTATGAAACTTTTGATCAGGATGGCAAACAATTGGTGGATTATAACAAATTTGAAAAGGAGGCAATTGAATACTTTACTGGTTTATATAATGGGAATACTGAAAATGACTTACCCTAGATCCACCCCCGCAAGGTGATCAACTCCAGAGGCAAACCTATGTTGTGTAGAAGATTCACCGAGGATGAGATGTTCGAGGCTGTCACCTCTATCCACATCGACTCCTCTCCTGGTCCCAACGGCTTCGGATCCAGTTTCTATAAGTCCCACTGGAGTGATCTGAAAAACAAACCGGTGTTAGTGGTGAATGAATCATTTCAATATGGAAAAATTCTGAAAGAAATCAATCACACTTTCCTATCCCTAGGCAACCACACTTTCCTATCCCTAGGGCTGATAAACTCGTCTCGATAGCGGACTACAGATCGATTGCGTGTTGTAATGTCCTATACAAGATTCTCAGCAAGATTCTATGTAATAGAATGAAGAACATGTTACTATACATGATTGCAGAGTGTCAAAATGCTTTCACTAAAGGGAGAAACATTTCAAAGAACTCTCTATTAGCACATGAATTGATAAGAATAAGAAGGGAGCTGGTAAATTCTTCTTAAAAGTTCACCTCCACAAGGCATATGACAAAATCAACCGAAGTTTCATTATTCATATGCTAATTGCTATGGGGTTTCCAACAAAATTTACGAGACTCATTTAAGTGTGTATAATACACCTACCTTTTCTATTCTGATCAATGGTGTTCCGAAAGGTTTCATTTCTAGCAACAAAGGTATCAGACAGGGACCCACTATCTCCATATCTATTTGTTGTAGCTATGGAATGTTTTACATTACAGAAGAAGATTGCTTAATTTGAGAAAGTTATCAAGCCTATTCACAATTTTCAACTGACCATTAGTCATTTGTTATATGTTGATGATCTTATCATTTGTATCAAATCTAAAGAAGAAGCCGCCCATAAAATTATAAACATTTTCAGCAAACTTGAAAAGGTTATGGGATTGAAGATGAACGAATTAAAAAAACAGATCTTATTTTAATAAATTTTGTAGAAGGTAGGAGGTCATTTTGGACATACTAAAGGTAAAAGAAGGTAGTCTTCCTGTTAAGTATCTTGGAGTTCCATTGTCGTTGAATAAGATAACTGATAGGGAATGTGCTTCTCTGGTGACTAGTATTCGTGATCGACTTCGTGGCTAGAGTTATCGTCTCCTTTCCCCTGCCAGAAGAGTTGGGTTGGTGCATACAGTTATACATACCAAGTTCAATTTCTGGCTTCTGACTTTTCAATTACCAGATGCTTCAATTGGGAAGATAAAAAGTTTTTGTGCTTATTTCATCAGGAAAGGCAGTATGCATAAAATTAAATATAGTGATTTGTGCAAGCCTGAAGATGAAGGTGGAGTAGGGTTGAGAAACCTAAGAGATATGCGTGATGCATTCACATTGAAGCAAGAACGGAAATTATTTATGAAAAGGGTTTATGGGATTGATGGATGAGAAAGTGATATATTAAAGATAACTTTTGGTCAATGGCCATTGATCCTAATGCATCAGCAACTTGGAATGCGGTTTTGAGAATTAGAGATAAATTAGCAATTAACATCGAAAAAGAAATGGCAAAAGGGAATAACACCGATCTTTGGCATGTCCTTTGCATGGTCATAAGTCTCTTATTGACTACCTTGTTTGGGATACTTTCTAAGCATATGGTTGTCCCAAAACTTCAGTAAATAACATTGTGCAAAAAGGGTGGTGAAGGTGTGATAGAATTCATTATACATCAGAAATTAAGAGAAAAATTGAGTACATGCCTCTGTTCTTTGGGAGAGATTATGAAAAATGGAAATGGGATAATTCTAACAACTTCATTATTAAATCTACATGGGATAAAACTCGAATTACACACAGCAAGGTGGATTGGTGTAATATTATATGGGGCAAATTCATTCCTCCGAAAATGGCATTTATAGCTTACAAAGTCTTAAAGTGACAGTTGTCTACTATAGACGACCTACGTAACTGGGGAATCATTAATGAAAATGGGTGTAGCTTATGCGATCAGCAAGATGAAAGTCACATTCATCTATTTTTGCAGTGTGAATTCTTAGGGTGAATCATTAAACATTTATGCTCATAATATTTCATACAAAATCCTAATCGAGAAAGAAAAATCACTGACATTTTAACTTACCTATGTGAAGGCTGGAGCAAAAAAGACCCGATAAGAGTAATATGCAGCATTTCTATCATAACTGCGATGTGGTGGATTTGGAAAGAACACAATAATAGACATTTTCAGTAGAAGAAAAAGATGGTGGAGGAAATCATCAAGTTAGTGGAAATTGAAGTCAAAATCATTATGAAAACGAGAGGTGGAAAGCTTACTGAATCTGAGCGAGTACTATAACCTGGTAGGGATGAAGCAGATCAAGCGGAGAGGTTGGAATGCAATACTGATAGTCGAAACCTAGCATCGCCATGATTTCTTTAGTTAACACAATTTTGGCAAAGTAAGGGTTTAAGTGTATGGGCTATCAAATTGCGAAGTGATGATGTATGTTATTATTATAGCTTTACTTTAATTGTATTGTTCAGTTGCAATCACACTTGCCTATTTTTGGGCTTCCCTTGAGCTGAAAAGCCTTAATAAAGCTATACCCATTTTCAAAAAAAGAAGATTTAGACTATAATTGGGCTTTAGAAATTGATTTAGGAAATTATGGCTTGAGGATTTATTTTGACCAAGGTTTTAAATCTCGGATATCGGTCGCTTTTTGTCTCGGAGAATATATAGACTTGACCTGATATCGGGGGAGATCTCATACGAGATGAGTCTAACTCGGGAGTTTGTCTTGGATTTCCATCTCGGATCTGAAAGTTCATATCAGAACAATCTCAGGGTACATGATATGTTAAAAAATGATATTTTTACAAAATATATTTTATGAATGCTATTAAAAACATAATAATTTAAACTTGAATTGCAAAATAACTTTACTATTCTTTATTTTGCTATAGATCATTCATACTCTAAATCGCAATATTCTTAAAACAGGAATATTGTTAGACATAAAGCATTAAGAGGATCCAAAACATTAAAAAATTCAGCACAAATAAACCATAAAATACATGATTTTATGGCTAACATTTATGTAAAAAAGACAAATATGAAAATCATAAGCATTGTACGTAGAACATATATAAACATACAATAAGGTCGTTTAACATGCAAAATGTAAAACAACAAAAGATTCTCACGGCTAGATTTGATTTTTTTTAATTGTTGTTCTAGTTCAGACATATATTTAAATTTTAACCAAAAAACTAAGATCTCGGACGATATTCCAGTATTTCATCTCGGTCGATATATTGTTCGATATTGCAATATCTAGAGCGATATATTCGAAAGGAGATTTAGAGTGGTATTTGCTGTTTCATTTCGGAAGGAGCCTAAAACGATATCTCGGAGGAGATCTCGGGCGATATTTGCGAGATTTGAAATAGTGATTTTGACAAAGCTTCGTTATAATGCAAAGAATCGGGGTTTTAGGTTAAAATAGGCTATGAATTAGTAGGGTAGCATCTTCGCTCACAACCATCATATCTCAACCTTAAAATAATCTCACACTAATTAATTCCTTTGCTTGCACACAAATAGCAGGGAACACATGAAATGAATCAGCTTCATGTCATAACCCTTAGGTCGACACTAGGCCAAGTCGATAGCACCAATTGACAGAGTCAAATATAGGTTAACCTAACCTAGTTTTACTTTTTGTTTTAATTTTTAATTTCTTTTTTATTCAATTTTTTTAACTTGTCGTTTTAGCTCGGATTTCAAAAAATTATATATGAAAGTTGTCTATGAAATTATTGTGGACATAATAGTGCAAGTCTTGTAATCAAAATCAAACTTTTATGAAAATATTACTTTTATGTTCATTCTTATTTTTTATTTACATTTTCTTATTTATTTCATAGAAAATCACAGAATGTTATAAGTGTCGCTGGGAGTCCTATTGGAATCAAGATCTTGAAATACATAGAATCTGAGGTAAGGGAGAAAGGCAAAAAAATAAAAAGGTTTGCAATTAAGAAAGCCCCTTGGTGCCAAAAGAAACCTCTTGGTACCTAGAGACATATAATTATTTATATGTGCCTCCCTATGATGTTTTTCTCTATAAATGCTAACCTTAGAGGAGTTAAAGAGAGATATTCATGGGTCAATATTCTAAATAACAATCTCTGCTTGACTTTCTTCATCTTCTTTCTTTCTTACATTAATCATGTAGAAAGACAATGTTGATGGTTCTAACCCTGTGAACTTGTCATTCCCTATGAAGTGATGATCCTAAAACTTTTTAATATTCTATCCAATCCTATCAAATTCAAAGCAATAAAAAATAAAGTGGAACTAGGCCAATGATATGATTAGCCAATACAAATAACTTGTGTCATTCTAGTCTCTTTATTGCTATTTGTATCATCTGCTGGATTTATCATTCGCAGGTTCCCTACGGCTCATTATTGATTGTTGATCCAATTTTGCATCAACAGTGTTCGCCGTTCTCAGTATAATCTAATAACCAAATTACTTTTAGAGCAAGCCAACAATTTGAACCCGACCCAAAAAGTTTCAACCATTTTATCATTTTATATAGTTGCATCATCATTTTTCGCACTCACTCTGCTACAAAATTAGCACAAAAGAAGAATATAATAGCAACTTCACGATGATCACATAGATTGATTCCTCATGTGGACAATATGTTTCAATTCTCTAAGATTTCAATAAACATAGCTTTGAACATGAGGTAAGAATATTCACATTAACTCGATAAGCTTCATGTGCTGAAACTTTATAATTTTGTATGTAGGAAAATTCTAAGGTTTCTCTCTGCCCATATGTGATAGATAAAAATGATGACAACAATGCCAAAAAGTTCATGTATCGTATTTCTACATGAAAATGAGTCATTTAGCAAGTTCAGAAAACGGACTATGGTGTTGTCAAGAAAAAGCATTAATTTGACTTCTAACTGAACAAAGAAAATAGAAATTATACAAACAACTGAAAAGAGTTGTGATATCTTGACTCTTCTTCTGTATCATATAATATACTAGTACTTTGATGATGCACTCTTATTTTGGTAGTGTATCAGCAACAGGTACCCTGTTTAATACTTCATTATGTGCAAAAATTTCTAGTTTTCTATAAAATTTTGAATTCTGCATAGTAGTACACCAATAGCATTATTTTTGGATCAAATTTAAGAATAGTAACAGGCCAAATTTCATCCCTTTATGGTCCCAAATATTAATTTGAAGAATATTTGCAACGGTTTACTACTATTGGAAATGAAGGGATGCATTGTTTAAATTTAAACAGATATGACCGTTTGTAACAGTCACGAACTATTCCAAATAGTGAAATGATGCCTCCGTTGCCTATAAATATCAACGCCAGAAACTATCGCAAATTCATTCGAAAATTCTTCATCCTAATTTGCAACACTTGTAAACCATTGCAAAATTCTTTATCTTCCTCTTTATTTTGTTCTCTACTTGCATCATCTTAAATCAAATTATGGTGTGTTCTTGGTCGGATCGAAGTCATACAAACTTTGGACTCAATTACGTTGTTCCAAAGCTTCATTGAATCCCGAAAGTCGATAGTTCGATAAGCCGTTTTTATCTGATGGGTTGATCTGTTATCAAAAAAAAATTATTCCATATATCTTTGAAGTCTAAAATATGACATTATCTTCCAACAAGTCGTCTCAAACCACAAAATTTCCAATAAATTTTCAGACAATATTCTTTAACCATGGAAGGTTCGAATGCACTATAGGTTTTGAATCATCATTTAACTCGATTGGAGAGATTTGATGGAAAAGAATTTACTCGTTAGCAAGAGACAATGAAATTCTTTCTAATCACCGTTAAATTGTTCTACGTTTTCGAAGATGTATTGGAAATGATACTAGAGGAAACTGACAACGATGATGTCGCTCTAAAGGAAAAACATGCAAAGTGCAAAGAGGATGATTTTCTATGCAGAGGGCACATTCTGAATGCATTGTCTACTCCAATCTTCATTGCTTATAAGACCTTGGAAAATGCAAAGGCACTCTGGTCTGCACTCGAAAGAAAATATCGTATATTCGAGGCAAATAACAACAAGTTTCTTATTTGTAATTTTATGGATTTCAAAATGGTCGCCAACAAGTCCAAGTTGGATAAATAAGTGAAATCTTATTGTTGGTAAATCAACTTAAAGATTGTGGAATAGATCTCTCTGAATCCTTTGGTGTTGGATTTGTTATTTCAAGACTACCACATTCTTCGAATGATTATAAGAAAAATTTAAAGCATGTAGAAACGAATTATGATTTAGACGGTATACAACGTCATCTTCGTATTGAGAAGGATTCTCGAACTAGATGCTGATCCGCAAAATGAGTCTCTTTCTAAGGAAAACAATGTTGGAACTACTAAAAAGTTAAAATCTAAGAAAGAGACACAATTTAAGAGAAAAATCATTCCAAGAAAAAGAAAAAGAAAGATGCTTGTTACTATTGTAACAAACCCGACCACTATGCCCGAGACAGCCGTCTACGGAAGAAACAACAAAGAGAGAATGCGATTGAAGACTGTTGCGGCTATAGTTAAAATCTAATAATTTCATCGTTTCCTTTGAACGATTTCTCATTTCCCTTTTAAATTCATTCTTGAATTATATTTCCAAATTATTTAATAATAATTATTTCGTATTATTTATAAATATTGTTTATAAATCAAATCACTTGTTTAATATAATTAAAACAAGTTAATATATTTTAGTTAAATCAATATTCTATTTCTATTATTTAAAAATAATAAATAATAGATTTTCCCTTTTTAAATTCGAATTCTTTTCCATATTTTTTTCGATATTTCAATACCAATCATTTCAGGTCAATGTTGTTCAAAAAATTCCAAACACACAATAATCAATCACAGATTATTTAAAACATCATATAATGTAATATATGAAAAATAACAATATAATTATTGAGGAATCCAGTTGGATTTCTCCAACATATTTCCCTGCATTCACAGATGTTAATCAATATAAATAACACTAATTTCATAGCAATATGAGATATTAAAATAAATAGATCAGTATTCAATCAACTGTTCATATATGTATGATTATGTATACAATTTCAACCAATTAATAAGCAATCATCTAAACAACCATGACACACAACATCAACTCATATTTATCAGTATTAAATAACGTTTACAAAATTGTAAAACTGGACAGAGTTAGTGAGTTTACTCACCATGGTCGTTAATCGTTGAATAGCGATTTACGTTGGTTGATTTTGAGTCAAACATTCTACTTTTGTCTAAAATTCATATGAGCTCTAAATGGCTCCAAACCGGTTTCATCGTGTAGCATATGATCATACGATCCCAATGGATCGGACTGTTCTTGATTTTGACAATGTACATGCAAGTTACAAATTTATTCATTATTTAAATTTAAACAATACTCGACTTTAAATGAATTTGGGCCATACCGTTTAAACATCGGTCCACGTGTTCCACATCTTACCGCATCCAATGAAACATTTAGCCCAATTAAATCCAGCCCTTGAATGGTTTTACCGCAAACAAACACACATTCCACACCGTACTCCTTCTCGCAAATAAACTAACCCGTCTTCAGTATTTCATCTTCTCTTTTTTGTTTTCTTCTGATTTAGGATGGGCTTAATTTAATTGTTTTCCTTCCATCGGCCCATGCCTACCAACGTATCACGTCAGGACCTCTCCTAACAAACATCATGCAAACGCTCGACGCTCCCTCTCTCTCTTCTTATTTTTTTTTTGTTCGTTTAATTTAATTGTTTTCCATTTTTCTCTCCTTTTGTTTCCGTCAGTGGCATAACTACTCTGCGTGTATATATAGGATTTCGGAAGCTTGGCACCCAAGCATTAGACTTGTAGAGTAATTGCTACCATCCTTGAGTTTTCTTTTCATTTCCTATCTATTCGAATGGCAGCATCTGTTCTTTACGTAATATATGTAGGATAGGTTAGCTGACATAGTTGTGAAGACTGAACCGTACGTCAAACCGTGATAGTGCAAGGTCTAAGGTTTTCATGGTTCAACCGGTCAGACCATGAGAACCGCGCTGGTAGTTTATTTCTATTTTTTTTCATTTAAACGTAAAATTATTTTAAATATAGATAAAATTTTACCAATAATAACAAACACCCATGTCAAAACTACGTAATTGAAATAATTATATAAAAATTTATCATAACAAATTTGTTTGTTTACTAATTATCTATACTGAAAGAGAATTAGTCCAGTAATATTTCGTAAAATGTACGTAATAATGAATTATATCATCCAAAATTTAATGACAGTTGCTATAAAATTATTTGTTAAATTTATTATAGTAAAAAATAAAAAGTGAAACAACTATTTTTTTCGTAAATTTAAAGAACCCTAATGTTCAAAGAGGTCGGATTAGAGGTTTTGAGGTTAAACCGCGGGTCAGTGCATGCGCAAGGTTATTTCATTTTCAAAACCGTGACGCTCTAAGGGCGAAGATTAACCGCAGTCGAACCGAGGTTGGGTTGGGTCTTTAAAACACTAGTAGCTGGTGATCTAATACTTAGCGTAGGAAATAGGGAGTAGAGACCTGCCTATAATTTAAAACAATTCCTGTGTGGTTTCATTTCCATGTTATGTACGTTGGGGGGTGTGTGTGTGTGTGTGTGTATATATGTATATATATATATATATATATATATATATATATATATATATATATATTCACTTCATAGCAATGGAAAAGAGAACTCAGAACATACAAAAAAAAAGTATATTCTAATATATATGGTTGACCACTAATATATTGAAGTCAGCAATTTTCTATTTTGTGTGAAACTATTGAATGATGGCAACTGAAATGGGCAATGTTGCATTCCTAGCTTGAGTACTGGCAAAATGTATGGTCACTTCATATTCAACTATACATTCTATTCAGTTACGTATTTATTTCGTTCATTCAATTACTTTCAATGATTTTGAACTATTTAATAAAGGAATACTATATAGGAATTATTGTACTAACTATAAAATTTAGAAAGTATAATAAACATATTAAATGTGCCCAGTTGCTTAGGAAGTAATCAAGGCATATTATATTTGTTTTAAAAAGTTAAGGTTTATGCGGCATAGAATTTCATTTATTTACGGTCTGCTACGGACAAAAATAAAAATACGGTCGCATCGAGTAAGGCGCTACGACCATAGAACGAAAATAAAATAGACAAGTTAACTTATATTGTGAATTCCAAAATGCTGATATAGGTTACAAAATACGTTGAACGAAAAGTGGCTTATTTTCCAAAATAAAAATTGCGGAAAAATTCTATAAATTAAATTATAACTACGTCTCAAAGATCTTGTCCAAATTCAAAACCAATATTTAATTATAATTAAATATATCGTTATGGTTTATAAATGATTCCATAACGACTATTTGAAAATTTAATTTGGACATAACTCACCATCTGTAAGTCAAAATATAGATCTTTCACATCCATTAGAAAGATACAGTTTAACAGATTCGAACGTTTCTTGTTTCACAGAAATCCGACTTATAACGAATCTTGTATACCTATTTAAAGTTCAAGTCGCCGAATTACGAACTATCGCGGCGTTACTAGCTCGTTTTATATTATATTATTATTAATATGTTCAATTCCATTCAAATAATATACTCGTTATAATAACACGAATATAAATTCAATTAAATTAGTTATAACATCCAATTCATACAATATTGCCAATTCAATTCATTTCTAACTATTTCAAAACTTAAATTTTATTACACCATTATTTATATTCAATAAAATAATCAAAATTGTTTAAATTCATGCCATTTATATTGCCAAACCATTTGATTAAATAATTAAATTAATTAATTACTATATTGTTAAAAATACATGATGTTACATTCCAGTCTTATTCATCCCATGGAGAAAAACTAGTGGTACTCCATATCTAATACCCAAAATCGTACTTACAAATTCTTATTCTTAACAAAGCTCATATTTGAAAACTTGTTAAATCCAAAATACATTTCTCTAAATCTTTCTGTTAAGGAAAACTCGTTTATCTTCAAACGATCTTTAAACTTGGTCCCATTATTATTTGTTAGGGAAAACTTTTCCAGTCAATCTTTATATTCAATTTGAATAAAGATTTCTTTTCAACTATTCTTAAGAAATTATCTTCTCCTTTTACTGGGTTAAAGAACAAAAGTTATTTAAAGAAACGTTTACGGTAAACCCAAAATAAAGCTTCCATTACATTCCAATTATATTTATTAACTGGATAACTTCACTTTGGAAAACTTTATTTAATCTTAATTAAAAGATTCAATCAATCTTAATTAGAAGATTAAAACTTCCTAAAAATCCAAACATAACTTCATCTTTAACATGGTTAAAGAACGATGTTATTGAATGCACCATTCACAACAAACCCAAATTCAATTTATATCAAATATAAGATTTAAACAGAATTTACTTAAACTTACATTTAACACTAATTCTCATAATCAATGAATACTCTAATTGGAATAACAATGTAGAACATCTTCCAAATTCCTCAAAATAGTAAATGCCTACACAACGGTAATCAGTATCAAATATCCGAAAATCATTTCTATCCAAATACATATTTCTATTAATCTTAATTAAAAGATTTTCAAAACTCATCTTTCAAATACGATAAACCAATATTTGGAAATCTTAAGTTTATTTAACTTAAATTCGCAAAACGACGTTTTTTCATTTTCAATTAGTTTGGCTGAAAACATGAATATCCAAAATAAAGATCATAACTTCATAATTCTTTTCCAAATCACTTTAAAATCATTAATTATGACTTGTCAAAAAAAAATCATGTTTTTAATAATTTAAAATAGCCCATTTCATTAAAATCCATCTTGGGGTCACTGATGGCACTAGCGTTATTTCTATTCAAAATTGATTTGAATTTATTTCAAAACCTAACCATAGGATTTCAAATCTTCACATATCATTGGAAAGCACTTTTCATTTCGAACCAAACATTTTTCATTTTGGGAAAATCCAATGATCGGGTCTCCTGGTACGTCAATTTGAAGTCAATGATCGAAATTTTCGAACGGTCGTTGTGCGACACATCCTATTAAAACCATATTATTATTTAAAATATAATTTGCCGATCCAGTTAATGTATTTTATAAAAGGTTTTAAATTCGTTTAAAAACGATTCAAACTTCAAATTTAATTATATAACAAAATTGAATATTTTGTAGTATTATAATATTAGAATAATAATATTTTTTAAAATATAACATTTTGAAATCCCAACTTTCCTGGAATCCATTATAAAAATAAATAAGATTAATGGAACAATCGGTGGACGGTCCACCTTAAAAACCATAGCTTATTGTTATCCTCAATTACTTGTACTTCATGTATTTTATTATTTGTTATAAGATAAGGTGTTTGCGGTCACCTTAAAAACCGGTCCGCTTTGCCAAAAATAATAATTAATGGAACAATCCATCTGAGTGAAAAACATCATTTATATACCTAACTCAAATTCACTTTTTGAATTTACTATTCAAAATCTAATTTGAATTAAAACAAGCCATTTTAATCCTAATCTCTTTCAAAACCATTTCAACCCTTTCAAACGTTGTTTGAAATCATATTAACTTCATCTTCAAATCGTTTCAGATTAAAAATCCAATTTCCATTTTCATGCCTATTTCATTTGTATGAATATAATATTCATTTAAAACCTCAACGGGACACAACTCAATCAATTTTCAAATAATTTCATATTCGTGGTGTCAATGTGTAAACAATAATAATAACACCCATAACAGTTCGTCAACCATCAACCAACAGCCATAAGATAAGCATTTATAATTTCAGCGCTTAAATGTACAACAAACAGTATATATAAAACTGTAAATAAATGTCCATCATACACAAAGCAACCATTGGAACCACAACCAATCAATATATAATATGATAAGATTATAATAACTTTAAAAACAGTTCAGGGAATTCTCACATTGACTTTTGATCATTATAATAGCAATCGCTTTTGAATTAAATTAAACGTGAGTTTAATTTTAACCCAAAATTCCAGTTTACTCCAAATTCGACCAAATTAGTTTTGTTGTGAATCTCTCGGCTCCGTGTTTCTAATGGATCTAGTCTCGTCCAATTCTTAGTTCATACGAGCGAGTTATAAATGTTCGAACGTTGAATACATCAATTAAATATTAATGTAATTAACCTTCTTCTTCATTTGCTTAAACTCATGGCTCCCTTCCCTTTCGAGCTCGCGCCGCCCACCAGAGACCGTCGGAAGTCCAGCACCGCTCACCACTAGAACCACCTCTCTTAGCAGCCCCTTCGCTAGCCAGGGCCCACCCTTAGTCGCCGCCGTTCGTCCCCAACCACCTCCGACCAAAAAATGGTTCAAGCTTCACCATCGCCGCCTCGCTTCACCAAATGACACGAAATTTGACCAGCAGCTAGGTCTCACCACCACGAAAAAACTCAACGTTGACCCCTTCGTCTGAATCGCCACCCATTCGCAGGAAATTGCAACTCTACATTTGCTGGTCCAAAAATGCCCAATTTTGATGAACTCACGGCCATGACCATTTCCAAGCCAAACCCTGAACTACAAAGTTGTAGCTCTATCTCCCCTCTCCAACTTCCTAGTTGACCCACTTTGCCTAACTCTTCCTTTTTTGTCCCCAAAACCTTTAAAAACAGAAGTCATCCCATGCATTGCGGGCTAGATCTCGACCGCCTCCGACGTCCTTTGACCATGAAATTTTTACAGTAGCTAGCTCTCACCGAGTACTCTAACTTTCATGTTGTGCACTTGGTAATTCTCAATGGTTTGAGTGATAAAAATTAAAGATTGAAGAGGGACTTATTTGCAAAATGTAAAGGAGGAGAAATAGGCTGAGGGTTTAAGGGAGTAAGGGTGTATTTATAGAGTAGAGTTTAGCTTGTAGGAGAAGTTTCGTGTTATTAGTATATTAACTTTTATTCAATTGCTACTTTCGATCGACGTTTAAAATTCGCACGGGCACATACGAATTCCGTTCGAAGTGAAAATTGACATAAGCTAGAGTTTGTCATTACGGTCCTAATGAAACTTGTTTCGTCAAATCCGAGTCCATTTACTCAAATAGCACTCGTTCGAGCTTAAATTATTTATAACATTGAACGTTTATATCTAACTCCGCCTGTGTAGTTTTCTATGCAGCCTGTCCCAAGCCAGGGTAAAGGAGGAGGGTTGTGATTGGTTTGGCGAGCCAACGTAAAAACTTAGCCACTCTTATGGATATGGAACCTTATGATATGTCGTTGGGGCGTAACCCTCTTAGCGACGCGCTATATCGAGGCTCGGATATGGTGTTAAATATGCAAGGGCTGGGCCGCCATTCAGTTAGTGGCGCGCTACACCGACGCCCCGGTGTGGTGATAAGTGAGCAAGGGTCCTCGCATTTTTCTCGGCGGATGCGAGGGGCAAGGAAGCTAGTCGACGATAGTAGGGTTCAGTTAGGTAGTTGGAATGTAGGGTCCTTAGCAGGAAAATTAAGAGAGATAGTGGATACTATGATTAGGAGACGGGTTAACATCTTGTGCGTTCAAGAGACTAAATGAGTGGGTCAGAAGGCGAAGGAGGTGGAGAACACTGGCTTCAAATTGTGGTACACGGGAGAAGTACGTAACAAGAATGGGGTAGGCATATTGATTGACAAGAACCTTCAGAATAGTGTGGTTGACGTCAGAAGACCAGGGGATAGGATCATCCTAGTTAAGCTAGTAGTTAGCGAGGCAGTTTTGAATGTCATTAGCGCATATGCCCCACAGGTAGGTCTAAGTGAAGAAGCCAAAAGGAAGTTCTGGGAAGACTTGGATGTCATGGTTAGGAATGTGCATAGTAGCGAGAAACTTTTTATAGGAGGAGACTTCAATGGCCATGTTGGCTCATCTAGCGGGGGTTTTGAGCGAGTGCATGGTGGTTTTGGATTTGGCAGTAGGAACCAAGAGGGTGAAGATATTTTGAATTTCGCTCTCTCTTTTGATCTCATGATTGCTAATACCTTCTTTAGAAAGAGGCAATCACATCTGATCACCTTCAGTAGTGGCCAACATGCTAGCCAGATTGACTTTGTCCTAACTAGAAGAGATAGTAAACGAGATTGTGTTGATTGCAAGGTCATACCTGGAGAATGTGTCGTCTCACAACACCAGCTGTTGGTATGCGTGTTTCGTCTTCGGGTGGTGAAGGATAAGAGAGCGAAGATTAGCAGGACGAAATGGTGGAAACTCAAAGGAGATGCTTCACGGGTGTTTAAAGATAGAGTGATGGGAGAAGGAGCTTGGAATGTGGAAGGAGAAGCAAATGTCATGTGGAATGCGATGGCAACTTGCATTCGGAGAGTCTCCACTGAGGTATTTAGGATAACAAGAGGAAGCAAGCGAGAACCCAAGGATTCGTGGTGGTGGAATGACGAGGTGCAAAAGGCTGTCAAAGAGAAGAAGGAATGCTACAAACGCATGTACCGTCATAGAAGCGAAGAGAACATGCACAGGTACAAAGTGGCAAAGAAGACTGCAAAGAGAGCAGTGAGTGAAGCAAGGGGACGAGCGTACGAAGATTTGTATCAAAGGCTAAGTACAAAGGAGGGCGAAAAAGACGTTTACAGAATAGCTAGGCTACGCGAGAGGAGGACAAGGGACTTCAATCATGTTAAATGCATTAAGGATGAGAATGATAGACTTTTGGTGAAGGAAGATGAGATAAAGAATAGGTGGAGAGAATACTTTGATAAGCTTTTCAACGAAGAAAGTGATAGCTCTTCGATCGAGTTGGAAGACTTAGCCGATAGCAACAATAGACATTTTGTGCGGAGATTTCAAGAAGCTGAGGTAAAGGGGGCGTTGAAACGTATGAAATCAGGCAAGTCGGTAGGGCCTGATGATATTCCTATTGAGGTGTGGAGATACTTTGGAGATGCAGGGATAAGATGGCTAACTAAGTTGTTCAACAATATTTTCAAATCAAACAAAATGCCAGATGAGTGGAGGAGAAGCATTTTATTTCCAGTCTTCAAGAATAAAGGAGATATTCAAAGTTGCACAAACTATAGAGGAATTAAGCTTATGAGTCATACAATGAAGCTTTGGGAGAGAGTTTGCGAGCAGCGTTTGAGGAAGTTAACAAGTGTCTCTAGGAATCAATTTGGTTTTATGCCGGGAAGGTCAACCACTGAGGCGATTTTCTTGGTTAGGCAACTTATGGAGAGATACAGGGAGCAGAAGAAAGATCTCCACATGGTTTTTATTGACCTGGAGAATGCTTATGACAGAGTACCGAGGAGGGTTATGTGGTGGGCGCTAGAAAGGAAGAGAGTGCCATCAAAGTATATTACCCTTATTAAGGATATGTACGAGGGGGTTGTGACTAGTGTTAGGGCATGCGATGGTGAGACTAGAGACTTTCCAATTAACATAGGGTTACATCAAGGTTCGGATTTGAGCCCCTATATTTTTGCATTAGTGATGGATGAAATCACAAAAGATATACAAAGGGAGATTCCTTGGTGTATGCTCTTTGCCGATGATGTTGTGCTGATTGATGAAAGTAGAATAAGGGTTAATCGACAACTGGAGTTATGGAGGGAGACCTTGGAATCAAAGGGTTTCAGGCTTAGCAGAACTAAAACAGAGTATATGAAGTGTGAGTTTAGCAGTGTCAGGTCAGATGACGGAGATGTTACCCTGGCCGGTAGAGTAGTACCCAAGAAGGAATCGTTTCGATACTTAGGATCTATGTTGCAGTTTGATGGAGAGATTGATAAGGATGTTAGTTTTAGAATTCAAGCAGGATGGGTGAAATGGCGACTAGCATCTAGCATTCTCTGTGATCGGAAGATTCCTCAGAAGCTTAAAGGAAAGTTCTATAGGACAGCAATCAGACCTGCAATGTTATATGGTGCAGAATGTTGGCCTACTAAGAGGCAACACGTCCAAAAAATAAGTATAGCAGAGATGCGAATGATGCGTTGGAGCTGTGGGCATACCAGACGAGATCGGATTAGAAATGAGGATATTCGGGAAAAACTTGGAGTTGCACCTATTGAAGAGAAGTTAGTCCAATACCGCTTGAGATGGTTTGGACATATCCAACGTAGACCATACGATGCACCTGTACGCGCTGGAATTCTAGGTCGCGCCGAAGGCCCAAAGAGAGGTAGAGGTCGACCTGAAATGACATGGGAGGAGATAATAAAGAGAGATTTAAGTAACTGGAGTTTATCGGAAGAGCTGGTAGTTGATAGGAGTGCATGGAAATTGGCAATCCATGTACCAGAACCATAGTGTTTCTCTTTTTTTTTAGACTTTATTTCACGTTTACTGAACCTTTTTACTTTTTATTTACTATTTTAGATTTTATTTCACTTTTACAGAACATTTTTACTTCCTCTTCTTATTATTATTTAAAAGAAATCTTTATCGGACGACTTTTTATTTGATTGGTTATTTTAAACCCTCTTATATATATATATATTATTATCATCATTATTAATTTTATTTTATTTTAATTTTGGGTTCCATATCTAGCCAACCCCAACTTGTTTGGGATATATGGCTTTGTTGTTGTTGTTGTTGTTGTTGTTGTTGTTGTATTGAACGTTTATATCTCGTACAACCGCATACTAAGTACTAACTCCGACTGGTTCGAAATTTGGAATCTAGCAATAATTTACTATTCCGGATCGAACAAAATTAGTTACGTCAACAATGGAGATCGTTTGCAAAATAGCTCTTTTTAAGGCCAATGTAATATTATTATAACATTATTTAATTTCAAAACTATTCAATTTAATCAATAAAATTATTATTATTATCGTATATATCCCAATAGAACGTCATATAGCTTCAAAATAAACATACTTGAGTTTTTAAAATCAATATTTCATTTTCTAGCCAAATCGATATTTGCTTTATTATAAGATCCCTTTATTTTATTAAATAAAACATTATGGTTTGTAAACAATTCCATAGCGACTAGTTGGAAATTTGATTTGGGCATAACTTACAATCTATAGGACAAATCTCGATTTTTCACTTTCGTTAGAAAGATATAGTTAAATGGATTCTAATGTTTCTTATATCAACGGACCTTGACTTATATTGCATATTTATTTAAAGTTCAAAACGTAATATTACGAGCTACTACGGAGCTGCGAGCTCGTTTTTGATTATATTAAAAATTATACGTTCAAACGTTAAATCAAATAAATTTCAAGTCATGAATTCTGAAAATAAATCGCTTTTTAATTGTTTCAAATATTTAATATTCAATAAATATTTTTTAATAAATTCTGCGGCGATACAATTTAATTTTAAAAGATCAAAAGAACTTTTAGTTATTTTTCAGATTTTAGATTTTCTGAAAAGATTACAGGAATTAAGTTTCATAAAACTCAATTTTAAAAAAGTAATATTAAATATATAATTACCAAATTATACAACTCAAAAATTTGTTTTTTCCTATTTTTTCGATAATTCAATATTATCTGATTTTTTATTTATTTTTAATATCCTAAAATAAATATGAATTTAGAAATTTAACGAAAATATAATTTGAAATGTGTAAAATCTTAAGTTTAACGAATTTTTAAACTTTTGTATTTTAAATTTATTGAATATTTAGTGTATTTATATGATATGTAAAAAATTACATTCAAGGGTGAATATGGAAGAAATTATCATTACACATTCAGAACTACAAAAAACACTATAAAAGTGCTTAATGCTTTTTCACTAAATAAGTGCTTTTGATCTGAATACTTGTTCAAAACAAACAAAATAAAAATGCTTAATAGTCAATAAGTCATCAAACAAGTTGCCACTTATTTCAAACAAACAATGCCTGAGCTAAGGAAACGGAATAATAGCTTCCAGTCGTTTCACTCATTCTGCTTTGTACAATTTGAGTTATCTTACATCCATTCGTATTACTGTTTTTTATATTATTCGTTCTTGCGCTCATTTTATAAATTAGGCGATCTTACGTGCGACACATATGATACGATATGTTCTGCATATATTTATGTAACCACCTAATCGATTTATCCATTATCACCTAAATTTGATATTTGATTGTTCGATATAAATAATGTCAAGCGTTGACGCAGCATTGCTATTTGATAAAATTCCCAAAAGAAATTTTATTTATAATTCGGCTGTAGCCGTTGTTTAAAATGGAGTTCACTTAAGTCTTAACTTGGATACTGTTTACCGAGGTTAGTGCAAGGTTAATGCATGGAGCTGCATAATATTCTACACCTGCAATTATTTTTATTTTTATTTTAAAAAAATAAGTCTAAACGGATAAGGAAAGGGTTTAAACGTCTCAATACCATCTTTTCTTTTATAAGGGTTACACATAGAATTAAATGGCAGCCATTCTTATCAAGTCGTGAATTTTGAAAATAAATCGTTTTTAAATTGTTTCAAATATTTAATATCCAATAAATATTTTTTAATAAATTCTGCGATGTTACAATTTAATTTTAAAAGATCAAAAGAACTTTTAGTTATTTTTCAGATTTTAGATTTTCTGAAAAGATTTCATGAATTAAGTTTCATAAAACTCAATTTTAAAAAATAATATTAAATATATAATTACCAAATTATACAACTCAAAATTTTGTTTTTTCCTATTTTTTCGATAATTCTATATTATTTGATTTTTTATTTATTTTTAATATCCTAAAATAAGTATGAATTTAGAAATTTAACGAAAATATAATTTGAAATGTGTAAAATCTTAAGTTTAACGAGTTTTTAAACTTTTGTATTTTAATTTTATTGAATATTTAGTGTATTTATATGATATGTAAAAATTACATTCAAGGGTGTATATGGAAGAAAATATCATTAGACATTCAGAACTACAAAAAACACTATAAAAGTGCTTAATGCTTTTTCACTAAATAAGTGCTTTTGATATGAATAATTGTTCAAAACAAACAAAATAAATATGCTTAATGGTCAATAAGTCATCAAACAAGTTGCCACTTATTTCAAACAAACAATGCCTGAGCTAAGGAAACGGAATAATAGCTTCCAGCCGTTTCACTCATTCTGTTTTGTACAATTTGAGTTATCTTACATCCATTTGTATTACTTTTTTTATATTATTCGTTCTTGCGCTCATTTTATAAATTAGACGATCTTACGTGCGACACATATGATACAATATGTTCTGCATATATTTATGTAACCACCTAATCGATTTATCCATTATCACCTAAATTTGACATTTGATTGTTCAGATATAAATAATGTCAAGCGTTGACGCAGCATTGCTATTTGATAAAATTCCCAAAAGAAATTTTATTTATAATTCGGCTGTAGCCGTTGTTTAAAATGGAATTCACTTAAGTCTTAACTTGGATACTGTTTACTGAGGTTAGTGCAAGGTTAATGCACGAAGCTGCATAATATTCTACACCTGCAATTATTTTTATTTTTATTTAAAAATAAAAAGTTTAAACGGATAAGGAAAGGGTTTAAACGTCTCAGTACCATCTTTTCTTTTATAAGGGTTACACATAGAATTAAATGGCAGCCATTCTTATCAAGTCGTGAATTTTGAAAATAAATCGTTTTTAGATTGTTTCAAATATTTAATATTCAATAAATATTTTTTAATAAATTCTGCGGCGTTACAATTTAATTTTAAAAGATCAAAAGAACTTTTAGTTATTTTTCAGATTTTAGATTTTCTGAAAAGATTTCATGAATTAAGTTTCATAAAACTCAATTTTAAAAAAGTAATATTAAATATATAAATACCAAATTATACAACTCAAAATTTTGTTTTTTCCTATTTTTTTCGATAATTCAATATTATCTGATTTTTTATTTATTTTTAATATCATAAAATAAATATGAATTTTGAAATTTAATGAAAATATAATTTGAAATGTGTAAAATCTTAAGTTTAACGAATTTTTAAACTTTTGTATTTTAATTTTATTAAATATTTAGTGTATTTATATGATATGTAAAAAATTACATTCAAGGGTGTATATGGAAGAAATTATCATTAGACATTCAGAACTACAAAAAACACTATAAAAGTGCTTAATGCTTTTTCACTAAATAAGTGCTTTTGATCTGAATACTTGTTCAAAACAAACAAAATAAAAATGCTTAATGGTCAATAAGTCATCAAACAAGTTGCCACTTATTTCAAACAAACAATGCCAAGGAAACGGAATAATAGCTTCTAGCCGTTTCACTCATTCTGCTTTGTACAATTTGAGTTATCTTACATCCATTCGTATTACTATTTTTAATATTATTCGTTCTTGCGCTCATTTTATAAATCAAACGATCTTACGTGCAACACATATGATACGATATGTTCTCCATATATTTATGTAACCACCTAATCGATTTATCTATTATCACCTAAATTTGACATTTGATTGTTCAGATATAAATAATGTCAAGCGTTGACGCAGCATTGCTATTTGATAAAATTCCCAAAAGAAATTTTATTTATAATTCGGCTGTAACCGTTGTTTAAAATGGAGTTCACTTAAGTCTTAACTTGGATACTGTTTACTGAGGTTAGTGCAAGGTTAATGCACGGAGCTGCATAATATTCTACACCTGCAATTATTTTTATTTTTATTTAAAAAAAAAAGGTTGTTATTGACACTCCAAATATTGTTAAGGGGGGATCAAATTTTTTTTTTTTTAAAATTATTTTGATAAGGGGAGTACCAATGCAGAGAGCACCCCCTTAACGAATAATGTTTATTTTACTAAATTAGGCTTTTTTACAATAATCTTTTTTTTAGTTGTAAATAAAAAACAATTTGTACGGTATATTAGTCGAACCGCATCAGATTTTTATATCAAATTATCAATAATCTCATTTGTCGATATACATATATCAGATGAAAATATATCATTAATAGAAAGTCGATACGAACAATTTTTTTTATATGGTATCCCACCGCCGAATTTGTCGATACACCTCATTTCCCCTACTTCGGCAACTCGACAACGAATACAAATTTGAAAAACGATGAACACTGTCGAACAAAAATATATAATACCCAAGACCTACGTCGTTCATGTCAAAAAAAATGATCGCTTTTTTTGTTTATAGATATTTTAGGGATTTGTTTTTTGTTTTTTGCGTTTGAAATCATTGGCATTTGGACAGTAACTAATGTTATTAGCAGGGTAAAAAGGGAATGTAAAATATCAAGTACGTGACGTCCTCTAACATTTTTTTAATGATTGGAGTGTTTTTAAAATTTGACATCCCTTTGACAATACTTGGAGTGTCAATAACAATGAAAAAAAAAAAAAAAAAGGGATAAGGAAAGGGTTTGAACGTCTCAATATCGTCTTTTCTTTTACAAGGGTTACACGTTGAATTAAACGGCAGCCATTCTTATATAAAGGGACGAATCCCCACGTAGATCTATTATTCTACCTCAAAACCATTATTTCTATCATCCCAAATTTCAGCACCAAGAAAAAAATAAATCCCGCTTTACCCTAATTCTTGAACAATGAGTCATAACACTGAAGCCTCCAGCTCCAATCCACCATCATCTTCAAAGAAGGAGACGGTATTCGAGACCATGGGTGAAAATGCTGAATATTTGATAAATAGAATACGCAAAGAGTTGAGGGAAAAGGTGGAATCTAACAAAAACCTGAACATTCTCACTTTCTACTCTAGACTCATAGCTGCTGCATTTGACGCTATCAATGCCACGATCAGTAGACTCAAACCCGAAATCTTGTTCCCAACTGTGGAGGACTCTGGTTTATTATCAGCTGAACCTTTTGCCTACGAATATTATTTCATGAAAGCCTGCCACAATTTCAAAGATATTAGAACTATGATTTCAAATTCCATTTTGACAGGCCCACCGACCAGAAACACAGATGGTAGTTCAAAGAAGGTTCTGATGTGGAAGAAACAATGTTACAAGAACATAGAGAAGATTGAATGGTTGATCAAGGATGAGTTTTTGAGGGATGTTCGTACTTGGTTTGATGGGTTTGTGTCATATGGAGCAATGAATGCAGTGAGCTGCATTTTGTTTTGTTTATATAATATTATGAAGATAACAGAGTTGGAAGATGATGCAAATTTCGTGAGAAGAGCAGAGAATATCTCTGGGAGTTACGAATCGTTTCATAGAAAGTTGGTATTTCTACGTCTAGGCAAATTTGTTGAAAGAGTAAAGGAGCATAAGAAATCAGTAGAGGAATTGCACCTGAAGGGTTTGGAAGAACAAAATGCCTTGAGGAAATTACAAAGTATCGATGAAATGCTGAAGATAATTCAGGAAGATATTAGAGACAAAGATTACCGAGATGAAGAATGCTTGAATAAATTGCAAGAAGTGGAAGCAATGGTAAAAATACAAGAAGTGGACTTCCAGAAGAAAGTACAAGTAGTGCAGACACTGAAGAAATTGCAAGAAGAAGAGACAAAGGAGAAATTGCAAGCAGAGGAATCATTGAAGAATTTACAAGGGGAAGAAGCGTTGATGAAATTACATGAAGAAGATACCAAGAAAATATTACAAGAGGAAGAAACACTTATAAAATCACGGAAGGAAGAAGCATTATTGAAGGAATTACAGGAGGAGGAGACCAAGAAGATTAACAAGAAACAGAAATCAACAGGAAAATCCAAGAAGAAGAAGAAGAAGCATTGAAGAAATATTATCACAGGAGGAGAAAAACTCAGGTGATGAGATGATACAATTCATGATTGAAGATATAACATTCAAATTTGGAAAATGTCCTGAAGCGAGTTCTTGAGTCAATGTGTGTGATGAAAGTATTCTTCTTGGATAGTTGTACAGAAGTTGAAGGTAGATTCTTTGATTTTACAAAATTCAAGGCTGATTCCTTGTATGATGGTATTCTGCTTGGGTGATACTAATTCTTTCTTATTTTGTGCATGAACTTTGCATTTGCTAATGTTACAAAATTTACTTCTTCCACGATATCTTGTATTATTCTCATATTTTATACATGCCAGTTATAGCTTTCTTTCCCATTCTTCATTCCTTCCACTTTTAGTTCCTTCATTTAATTTTCTAGATTTCGCTCGATGTGCATTGATGGATTGCTGGTTTTCAAAGGTATCAAATAATCCCATTAGTGTCCTACAGTAATTTTCTGCTGGGGTGGCAAGTAAAATTAGAAATGATGAAGATGGCGTTCAATTATTTTGACATTGCTAGTATATGAAAATAAAATTACACCATCATATAAATAATCAATGGCCTTTGCTTCTATTGGGATGCCAGATTGCCTCTTCTTATCACAAGTTAAAACAGAAGCTATAAGATTAATCCTTTACCCACTAAAGAGGCATACCTAAAAATTTCAGAACTATTGGAAGCTAGGTCAATTCACACATGAGGTAACATGGTGTCTCCAATCTGAAGAATAGCACTCCAAAGTCCAAACCCATCCAAATGAAGGTGATGCTTAGTTAGCCAAAGTTCTTCTGGCTAAGACTTTGTGTCTCCTTGCCGGCATAACCCATTAGTCTAACTTGCAGTTCACGAAATTATCAAGGTGCTTAAAGAAAGCAGCCTTGTTCCAAAGCCTCATACACTTAATGCCTAATCATCCATTGCTTAGAGGCATCCCCATATTTGCAAAGGCTAGAGGGACAAGTTTCCTAAAATGCACATACATATCCATAAGAAATGGTTCGTGGCTTTTCTGATTTGATTTATCAGACTGTTAGGGAGGATGAATGTCCTACATAAGTAGAAAATCACGGCAAAGATGATCCATTTAATTGTCACTAGTAATCTGGCTTGGCTTGGCTTCCTGCTCACTCAGTTAGACATAATGCTAGTGATTTTCTCAAATACGGGAAGACAAGGAGAGGTACATACCTTCATGGCTTAAAGAGGAATTCCTAAATGGGATATATACCACTGGATAAAGGAAGGCAATACATGTCATGCTAAACATCAGAGCGCACTTCTAGAAGACCAACAGTTGTCAAAATTTTCCAAAATTAATCTGTAGGAGTTAGGACCATTGAGTTGTCAAAGACTCAAAAGTTTCAAAGACATTAGTGATGCATGAAAAAGATACTGCGGTTAGTTTGCTAAATAAAATCACATCATCAGCAAACAGGGGAGAAACTATACAATGATGCCAACGCTTAAGATGCAACATAAATTTTATTATTAATCATAACTCTGTTGATTGGATGTGTGAGGCATTCCATCAGAATTATAAACATGTAGGAGGAAATCGAGTGTCCCTGCTGCCTAACCCCTTGTGCACCTTTGAAGTTTGAAATTTCATACAACCAATCCATTCATTCAACCATCACAGTTAATGCCCCGTAATCACTCCAATTAATGAAATTCAGTATAGCAACTGTTGCAATCAATAAATGCAAAAAATAATACCTCTACTCATCTATCACAACAATTCATGGTACGGAACAGAATAACTAAAGCAAAAAATATATACAACGCTAAATTCCGACCGTAAAACAGGATGTAACAACTAAGATATACCCACATTAATCACTGATCTTAGTAACACATCACCAGTATAGGTATAAACAACTAAATGTGTATTAAACACTCCATAATGGTGATAAACTCGACTATCAGATGTGCACTAACATAATCCACAAGCAACACACATCCACCACCATTAACTGACCATGATTAATTTTGCATTGCTTAGTAGTAGTAATGATAAAATATAGCATACTTATTTGAGTGCGACCTTGCCATCATCATAAAGCAACATATCATATGTTACATTTATTCGACATTAGACACATGTGATAATTACCTTGATAATTAATCATATGTTTTATAACCCTCTGGATAATATACTTGCATTCATTATTCATTTAAAACTGTTATACATCACTGTTTACTACACATGTTCCTCCTAGAATCAATAATCCCTCTGTAAAAACGATAATACACTTGCGGGTCCTTTACTGTACTTCATTTCTTTAAGTACTAACACATCATATTTTGAATAAAAAATGATAGCCTTCAACAGATTGCTTTATAAGCTATATTATTATTTTAGGTGAAAATAATAAGATAAAATAATTCTTGGCTACCTGCTATTTTTTATGTTAATGACATGTACATTTTCCAATAGAAACATAAAGCCACTGAGAAGCCCACAAATGATGGACAAAAGAAATTTTTGAAGAAGATGAAGGTCTGTCAATAACTGGCTTTTGTGCAAAATAAACATGCTGTAGCAACCTCACAATGGTACCTTATCAAAGCAGGAACGTGAATTACCTAATCATCCAACAGAGGCACAGCCTAATGAATTGCAAATGAAGTGGTAGAAGCTTAGGAATAAATGGGAATCTAAAGATGACAGGAACACTAAAACCTACATCAACTCACTTAAAGTCAAGGTAGTTAGAAGTAACATTTCCCATACCACTGGTGAAATTGGCTTAATGCATGGAACATCTAGTTCTGTTGACTATTAAGCTGCTTGGAACACAGGTAAATCATAATCCTAACAATAGCTTTATAATTCTAGGATATCCAATGCAACATGGTAGAGTCTGTTATGAATGACACAGACAAACCCAACAAAATGCACCAATGATTAATGCAAATAATCCACATAACAAGAGATAATAATAAAGTAAGAACACACGGATTTTTAACGTGGAAAACCTCTTCGATGTGAAGAGTAAAAACCACGGAACCAATGACGGAGGTCTCCCAAACTTCTCTTACTAAGATAATGGAGTGGTACACAAATCCAAATCCAAGTTACAAAGTGGATATACAAATTATCCAACAATAGCTAACAATAACAGCATCAAAACAAAAACGAAAAAAGTGAAAAATATCACCAGAAAATAGAGCTTAGAAAAGCTGAGAGATCTCACAAAAACACTCTAGCAAAGGGCAATCTTAAAGTAGTAGAAGCAACCCACAAAGTCTTGGAGAAACTGACAAAGTTTTGATGTTGTTGTTGTATATTTCTGCTATCCAAAAATGGATGTATATATAGGCACCAAAGAGGCACCTTGAAGTCTCCATTCAACCGCCATGTTTAATAAAATTACAATTTCCATAAAAGTGACTATTTCACTTTTGGTGTGCTTTGGTAATTGAACCTTTATGGGAATTGTAATTTGTAACGTCCCGTATTTTTACGGTATAATAATTAATTTATTTAATTATTTAGATAATGATTTAGAGATTTAAATGGTCGTTTAATTAAATAATATTAAATATTTAATTAATATAAATAATAGAATAATATATTTAAATCCCAAAATAGTCGGAAATAACAGAATTGACAATATTGTGCGAATTGGACAATTTATAATATATAATTCAGTTTATAATTGAATTATATTAACAAATTTATCTATAAATGTCAGTTGAACGTATAATTTATAATCAAGCTCGAAATGGCGTGGTAGTTCGTAATTTGACGATTCGAACTTCAACTGAGTATACATGATTCATTTTAAGTCGGATTTCTGTGAAACAAGGAACGTTCGGAGCTGGTGAAGTATATTTTTCTAATGGAAGAGAAAAATCGGGATTTCGTCGTGTAGATTGTGAGTTGTGTCCAAATCAAATTTTTGAAAAGTCGCTATGGAATTCCTTTATAATTTATATAATAAATGGATTTTTATATATAAATTGAATATCGATATAATCTGGAATTTTGAAATATCAAGTGATGAATCCAGATATATTTCTTTTGGAGCTAGATAATATTCCATGTGAATATATACGATAATATAAATTTATTTATATTTAATTTAATTGTTTTTAAATATATTAATATTTAAAGGAGTTTATTTAGAGCTTTAAAAATAGCCAGTTTTGCAAACGACCTCTGTTTTCGACGAAACTAATTTTATTGGATCTGAAATATTAAATTATTGTTAGATTTCAATTTTCGTAATTTTTGGAGTCAGTATGTGGCCATACGGGATTTAAATGTGAAATACAGTCAATAATTTGACTTTAAAAATATGTTGTGTGAGCAAAGGACTCGGAATTCGACGAAACAAGTTTCGTTGGGTTCGTAATGTCGAACCGTAGCTGCATGTCCATTTTTGTCGCAATTAAATATTGTATGTGACCCTACGAATTTTAAAGACAAATACAAGCAGCGATCAATTAAATAGGAATATAAAATCGAATATAAAAATAATAAAAAAAATCCTATAAATACCGTGCCATCCTAACTAAACCTAATTTCATCCTCTAGTCAAATGGCATTCACGCCGTCGGTTCTTTGTATTTCCACAGCAAAGTTTCCAAGTTTTAAATTCAAAACAAAATTAGAAATAAAATCCTATAAATTAGGAAATGTATATATTTGGATCCACCAAGTGTTTTGCTTCAACTTGATATGTATTTCGTTGAACTCGACGCAAGAAGTTGTCGCTGGTTTGTACACAGCGAAGTCTAGGGTTCAACATTTCGAGAGAATGAAGGCATCGTTTGAATTTTTGTGTTGATAATTGGGTTTAGGAGATTGAATGGAGGTTGCGTTCAAAGTATGGGTGATTTCGGTGGATAAAGGGGTCGATATGAAAAGACTGTAACCTGCGTTTTCAACTGGGTATCGTGATTTTTCCTAAGCTTTAGTTGGACGCTATGATTGCGGAAAGATGAAGATTTGGAGGGAGTGAATGATGGTATTGTTTTTGCGATTTTTAGTTAAGTGTAAATGGAGCGACGAGGAGATTAAGAAGCGGGAATGGCCAAAATGAGGAGCAGGTTTATCATGGCAGATTTGGGGAAGAAGAAAATGCAACGGTCTGGGCTTTGGAAGGTGAATGGGCCGAAAGATTTTGATAAAGCCCACCATAACTTATATTTAAGTTTTAATTTAATTTAAAAATAGTATAACTTGTGTAAGTCATAACTTGATCATACGTTATCGAAATCCAGCAAAACTAGATCCGTTGGGATCATATGGACAGACACTATACAATGGAACTGACTGGGAGTGAATTGGAGCTCGTTACAATTTATAGCGAAATAAATTGTCTGTCTGAATCAACCGACAGTTATCGTTATTTAACGATGACCGTCCAATGTGAGTAAATCTCACTAACTCTGTACAGTTTATATTTTTATAAATATAATCTAGTACTGATAAATGATTGATTGCTGTGTGTTGATTGTTTGGTTGAATTGCTGATGTATTGTTTGAAATTATAGATAACGATATATATAAATCGTTAATCAAATAATGATTATGTTTATCAGAATATTTCATATTGAAATGGAATTGATGTTATTTATATTGTTTAACATCTGTGAATGCAGGGAAACAGGTTGGAGGGATCCTACTGGATTCCTCAATATTTATAATACTGTTTGTTTTCATATATTGTGACATATGATGTGATATATAATCTATGATTGATTATGATGACACTGGTCAGGTTATTTGGTATTTTAAATACCATATGAAATACTGGAATGTAAAAAAGGAAATTTTCAAAGTGAATATTGAAAATGAAATATTTATATATAAAATAAATATGATATTATCAAAGGAAATATTTATATGAAATAAATATGATATTGAAAAGGGAAATATTTATATATGAAATAAATAGGATATTATAAAAGGTAATATTTGGAAAACAAATATTGGAAAATATAATTAAGGTAACATTCGGGAAATGAATAGAATTATATAAAAGGATTTATATAAAATGAATAGAATTATATAAAAGGATCTATATAAAATAAATATGATATTATCAAAGGAAATATTTATATGAAATTAATATGATACTGAAAAGGGAAATATTTATATGAAATAAATAGGATATTGAAACGGAAATATTTGGCAAAACAAATAGAATTATAAAAAGAAATTAATTGGAAAACAAATAGAATTATATAAAGAAATATTATTCACATTTTATGTGAAAAATAGATGAAAGTAAATATTTTGAAAATAAAATATTATAAAGGAATTCGTGTTTTGAAATAGGTGTTTAAATGGAATTACTGAAATTAGAAACTGACTGGAAATTAGTTGAGTTGAATGACTTTCTGAGTATCGATCTGATGTTGGTTTCGGCCTTCAGGGTTTATACTTGGGAAGTTGTTCTCTTACTAGTTTACCATTAGAGACTGATAGAGGTGGAAAGATATTGATGCGTGAATCAGAAATGGAAACGTTTTCCAAAGTTAATAACATATATTTTCTAAAATTAGAAAATAAGGATTTGATGAATATATGGAAACGAGAAATGGGGAAATGAATAAATGTTGATTGATGATTGATCGATATAATTTCCATCAGGAAATAATATCGTTGTTTGCACACATGTTTTTCTTTGATAGTTAAATCACCGACTATCAAAGTTTTTGATCAATTTTCTGTTGTCAATACGGAGAGATCGGGGTTAGATATATTATCTGAAAACAACTCCATACGGCATTAGCGCTGCGAATCAAATATGGCGAAGATAACTGAAGAAGGAGTTATGCAAGGGCTGTTTAGTAAATCCTAGTTAGAAATTGCCTAAGATGGATTTACAGAATAGTACCTTCGGTCTGTCCAGTCCCAGGACAACCTGTATGGAAGAATGTCGGACAGAGTATATTTAATATATCGCGTAAGTTGATCTCTTCAAACGTATTTATGTTTGGTGGCGGAGGAATTCGTTTCTCTTAGATGTATACACGTGAAATTTTTGGTGAAATCAATTTGTGATTTGGCGGGTATGACGATGTGACATTCAAAGTAAATAAAGGTGTGATCTATACGTTATGGCGTCTAGCCTCACAACCGGAAATGGTATAAAATCGGGTAGGTCGCATGGCTAAGTGGTTGGCTGCCAATTAGGGTGTATTGTCACCTGATCTAGAGAAATTCCATTTACTTCTATAATCTATTTCGATGTTGTCCCTTTCGGGAAACGGTTGCTAATCCCGGCCATTGGTGATAATACATTCGGTACACTCAAGCGAAATGAGTGACCGGTCATGTTTAGCCTGGGTTACAAGATGTTCTTGTTGAACCCGGTGTATTCCTTTCTAGAGATACATATCGGAAGGTGGTCCCATACCTTGCCAGTTGGAATTCATTAACCAATAAGCGCCTGCGGTTTTTGATTATATATTATGTATGTGGAACGTGAGATGAAAGCGTTTTGCTAAATGATTATTTAGTTGTGGTTGATAGAAACTATTACAATATCAAAAGAGTTTTGATATAAAGATTATTGTTCTTGCCAAAGGATTTTGAAAATGTTAAATCAAGTGTGTTGGATTCTCATAAGGGAAAAACCCGTTCCGTGTTATACGGCGTGGTCTTATGAGATATCGTTTATTTTCTTAAACTGTTTTAAATGGTTTTACTCTTACCAGTCGCATGATTGACCCGGAGTTTATTTTGTTTTCCCTAAACTCTTGGGTGCCCAATTTTGTACGGGAAGTCAAGTAGTCAGGATTTTACAGATACTGAGAGCTTGGAGCAGGGGGGTTCAGGATTTTATAGCAATTGTTTATTTCCGTTGTGTTGTAAGTACTATACCTTAATAATGATATGTATATTCAAGTACAGATTTGTATTTCAAAGTTATGTTATATAGTATGTTTTATTCGTTCCGCTGTGAGGTTCTTGTTACTGTGATGTTGTCTCTATGTTCTTCTTCTTCTTCTATTCGAATTTTCTATCTTATCTATTCTCACCCTCTAACTTCTTTCATTAACTATCTGGTATTTCCGTACTTGGGCAATCGACATTGAGTTTATGTCGATAACCAGGATTGCGAAAACCCGGGTCGTTACATAATCTTATTAAATATGGTGGTTGAATGGAGACTTCAAGGTGCCTCTTTGGTGCCTATATATAAATCCATTTTTAGGTAGCAGAAATACACAACAACAACATCAAAACTTTGTCAGTTTCTACAAGACTTTGTGGGTTGCTTCTACTACTTTGAGATTGCCCATTGCTAGAGTGTTTTTGCGAGATCTCTCAGCTTTTCTGAGCTCTATTTCCCAGTGATGTTTTTCGCTTTTCTCGCTTTTGTTTTGATGCTTTTATTGCTAGCTATTGTTGGATAACTTATGTATCCACTTTGTAACTTGGATTTGGATTTGTGTACCACTCCATTATCATAGTAAGAGAAGTTTGGGAGGAACCCCGTCATTGGTCCCGTGGTTTTTACTCTTCACATCGAAGAGGTTTTTCACGTTAAAAATTCGTGTGTTCTTACTTTATTATTATCTCTTGTTCTATGGATTATTTGCATTAATCATTGATGCATTTTGCTGGGTTTGTCTGTGTCATTCATAACAAACAGGTATCAGAGCAAGGTTGGTTAATTTGTAATATCCCCTGATGGATTCTAGTAATATCAACACTAGTAGAATGACTAGTTTGAATGGAGCTAACTATCATATTTGGAAGAGATAAATAAGAGACTTGTTATATGTCAAAAGTTGGCATTTACTTGTGTTTAGTGATGAAAAACCAGAAGGTAAAACTGGTGATTAATGACAATTTGAACATGAACAGGTGTGTGGAATTATTTGTCAGTGGGTTGATGATAATGTTTTGAATCATATAAATGATGATGTTCATGCAAGATCACTATGGCAAAAACTTGAATCCCTTTATGCTAATAAGTTTGGAAATAATAAATTTTACCTTATCAAGCAATTGATGGGCTTGAAGTACAATTCAAGCAAGTCACTTTCTGATCACTTGAATGATTTTCATGGCATTATGCAGTAATTATCAGCTATGGATATAAATTTTAATGATGAAATTTAGGGACTTTTGTTACTTGGCACTCTTCTTGATTCATGGGACACTTTCAGAATGACACTTTGCAACTCAGCACCACATGGAAAAGTTACACTGGATATTTCCAAAGTTGGTATTTTGAATGAGGAGATGAGGAAGAAATCTCATGGTGTGTCTTCTTCATCCGAGGAAGCATATGTTGCTGAAAATAGAGGAAGAAGCAAGAGTAAAGCTCCAGTTTCTAGGGACAAAAGCAGAAGCAAATCTCGTGGAAGATACGTAAATACGAAGTGCCATTATTGTGATAAATACGGTTGCATAAAGAAATGTTGCTATAAGTGGAAAAGAGACAACAAGGGTGGTAATGGCATGGAAGAGAAAAAGAAAGATGAAAAAGATTGCAGTAATGATGATAGAGCTGCTACTACAACGAATGGTGATCTTATCATTGTACATGATGAGAGTTATGTGAACCTTGCTAAATATGAGTCGAGTTGGGTCATTGACAGTGGAGCATCACTACGTATGACATTACGGAAGGAATTCTTCACATCTTATACACCTGGCGACTTTGGGGTGTTGAAGATGGGTAATGATGGTGTGGCTCATGTTGTGGGCATTGGAGATGTATGTTTGGTGACCAACATTGGAGCAAAGTTAATGCCTAAAAATGTCAGACATGTTCCAGAAATTTGATTAAATTTGATCTCTACTGGAAAACTCGATGACGATGGCAACTGCAACACTTTTCATGATGGTCAATGGAAGCTTACTAAAGGAAACATTGTGCTAGCTCGTGGGAAGAAGCACACAAGCCTGTATTTGCTGCAAGCCTCAATTCCCACTAATTCTGTAAATGTGGAAAATGACAATCTTGCAAAATTGTGGCATATAAGACTTGGTCATATAAGTGAAAAGGGGCTAAGTTGTTTGATGAATAAAAATGCACTACCTGAGTTGAAGTGTGTAAAATTGGACAAATGTCCTCATTGTTTTGCAGGAAAGCAGAATCAGGTCTCCTTTAAGAGACACCCTCCTTCAAGAAAATCAGGTTTGCTTGATCTTGTTCATTCTAATGTTTGTGGTCCGTTAAAAGTTAAGACCTTTAGTGATGCACTTTACTTTGTTACTCTTATTGATGACTGCTCAAAGAAATTGTGGACATATGCTTTAAAAACAAAAGATCAGGTACTTGATGTTTTTAAGCAGTTTCATGCCTTGCTTGAAAGGCAATCCAGTAAAAAGCTAAAGTGTTTACGTTCTGACAATGGTGGTGAGTACATCGGTCCACTTGATGAATATTGTAAGGCACAAGGTATTTGGCATCAGTTTACACCAAAGAAGACTCCAGAGTTGAATGGTGTAGCAGAGAGAATGAATAGGACTTTATTAGAGAGAATGAGGTGCATGCTTTCAGAGGCTAAGTTGCCAAAACACTTTTGGGGTGAAGCTTTGTTTACAGCTACACATGTGATTAATTTTATCTTCTTGTTTTTCTTTGAATGGTGATGTTCCAGATAAGGTTTGGCTTGGCAAGGAGGTTTCTTACAGTCATTTACGTGTCTTTGGGTGTAAGGCATTTGTGCATGTGCCTAATGATGAAAGATCGAAGCTGGATTCCAAGACTCGCCAATGCATCTTTGTGGGTTATGGTCTTGGCAAGTTTGGCTACAGGTTTTATGATCATATAGAGAATAAATTGATTCGTAGTAAAGATGCACACTTTGTTGAAGACCAAACAATTGAAGATATTCAGAAACCGCAAGAAACTGCATCTCATAGTGGCTATGATCTGGTTGATTTAGATATCCTTCCTTTGACTTCTGCAACTCCTACACCAGCTCCAACTGAACAAGTACAAGAAAATGACAATGAAGGGCATGTACCTGAGGAAGATGATCCCCATGATGAAGATGCTGAAATTGATCATCATGCTTCTCCGAAAACTGAAACAACCTTTGTAAGGCGATCTACCAGGGAACGACGTACTTCCACTAGGTATCCTTCTTCCGAGTATGTTCTCTTAACCAATGGAGGAGAACCTGAGACCTTTAAGGAAGCTATAGATAGCGATGATAAGAAACTTTGGTTGGATGCAATGAAAGAAGAGATGAAGTCATTGCATGATAACAAAACTTTTGATCTCGTGAAACTACCGAAGGAAATAAGGCTTTGAAGAATCGTTGGGTTTACAAGCTGAAGCAAGATGAAAGTGCAAAGACACTTCGGTACAAAGCTAGACTTGTAGTATAAGAATGCAAACAAAGAAAGGGAATTGACTTTGAAGAGATATTTGCACCGGTTGTCAAGATGTCTTCCATCAGAGTTGTTTTGGGTATTGCTGCTAGTTTGAATTTAGAAGTTGAGCAGTTGGATGTGAAGACCTCTTTTCTTCATGGTGACCTTGAAGAAGACATTTACATGGAACAACCAGATGACTTCAAAGTTAAGAGGAAGGAAGAATATGTGTGCAAATTGAAGGAGAGTTTGTATGATCTAAAACAAGCTCCAAGACAACGATATCGCAAATTTGACTCTTTTATGGGAGAGCAAGGCTACAAAAAGACATATAATGATCATTGTGTTTTCTTGAAGAAATTTTCTAACGATGATTTTATCATTTTGCTACTTTATGTTGATGACATGCTTATTGTAGGGAAAAATGTAGATCAGATTGCTAGTTTGAAGCAACAGTTGAGCAAGACTTTCTCCATGAAGGAACTTGGTCCGGCGAAGAACATTTTAGGAATGAGAATTATTCGTGATCGTGAGGCTTGAAAATTATGGCTGTCACAAGAAGCATATATTCAGAGAGTGCTTAAAAGGTTCAATATGGAGAAAGCAACGTCTGTGAGTACTCCACTTGCTATGCATTTTAAGTTGAGTTCTCAACAGTGTCCTTCCACAACAGAAGAGAAGGAGAAGATGACGCATGCTCCTTATGCTTCTGCCTTGGGTAGTTTGATGTATGCAATGGTTTGCACTCGGCCTGATATAGCTCATGCTGTAGGTTTGGTTAGTAGATTTCTTTCTAATCCAGGTAAAGAGCATTGGAATGCTGTGAAGTGGATTATGAGATACCTACACGGTACTGCTGATATGAATCTATGTTTTGGAAGTGACAAGCTTTGTCTTGTTGGTTATTCAGATTCTGATATGGAAGGTGATATTGACTCAAGAAAATCCACTTCGGGTTATTTAGTCACTTTTGTAGGGGGGGCCGTGTCTTGACAATCTAGGCTACAAAAATGTGTGGCTTTTTCTGCTACATAATCAGAGTTTATTGCAGCGACAGAGGCATGTAAGGACTTATTGTGGATGAAGCAGTTTGTTCGTCTGCTTGGATTTTCACAAAAGAGATATGTATTGTATTGTGATAGTCAAAGTGCAATCCATCTTGCTAAGAATTCCACTTTTCATGCAAAGACAAAGCATATTGATGTGAGATCTCAATGGATAAGCGATGTTCTTGATGATAAATTAATTGAGCTTGAGAAAATTCATACCGATGATAATGGTTCCGACATGATGACTAAATCTTTGCTAAAAGACAAATTTGAGACTTGTCGTTCGATGGCCGGAATGACAACCACCTCAGCATAGTTGGAATGACAGCCACCAACACACCAAAAGTCAAATAGTCATCTTTTCAAATAAAAGCACGAAATACCATAGCAACACTTATTGCTCTAATTAAATATGGGTTTTTCCATATAGGAAGGGACCCATTCCCAACAGAGTCTCCATTTTTTATGGTTCGATAACTATAATAAACCGTAAATTTAACATTGTACATATTATGTTAATCAAAAATGAAACTTTAATAAGAGGGTCGCCGTCACATAAATTCTCTTTCACTACTCCCAAAATTTTCCTTAGTCCCCCTTTAGTGGCAGATAATCCTCAACAATAAACAGTGATTCTAAAATTCAGAGTGTCCAAAACATGATTCATAACACACTAATTCAAAGCACGAAGGGATATGAAGAGATAAAAATCACCTGTTTTGGAGATAGTGTTTGAGATGATCAGAGATCTCAGTCAAAATCTGAGGTTGGCGAACTCTAAGGGCAAACACAGGCATTTCGATTGTGGACAAACTGGGCAAAGAGATCAGTTGCAACTATAAGACATTATCGCCTTAGGTCCAGGCGTGGTTTCATTTTGCCTAAATGGAGTCGGATTTGGCTTTAGGGGCTTCTGAAGTGTGATGGTTAGGGACACAACGGTAGCTAGGACGACGGTCGTTCGGATGGTGGCAGACAGGTAAGGCCGACAGCGATAGAAATGGTGGTTGCCTCGACTTCATTGATGGTGGCCTATAGCAGTGGGAATTGACAGTCAAACCTTTGTCTTGATTGATTAATGTTTAAAATATGGTTAATTCTATTTAAAGCCGGTGGAATGCTAAGTTCACCCAGAAAAATTAATGATTAAACTGTCCTTATTTTGCTTTTTTTTAAATTAGCATACCTCGTAGAGATCCTACGAGGTTCCCTAGGTAACCTCGTACAGACTCTACGAGGTAGCTTAGGGGACCTCGTAGGGGTTACACCCAGTGGGAGATCCAGAAAATTCAAATAGAGGGGGGGGGGGGTCATAATATTACTATAACATCAAAAGGTACAAAAATTTAAACATCGGTAGCACATTGAAATATAGTTTAAATAAAGTTTGAAACCTACATAGAAATACTAAAATAGACTTATAGTTGACCTCTACAATTTTTCATTTTTGATAATAATTTGTGACAGTATCATTAGATAAATTCTTAAATACATTCCTTTTCAATGTATACAACCAAACTATCATTCAACCACTGATCACATATTCGATTGTGGAGTCTTCTAGTTTGTCTCCAATATTCTCCATATGGTGCAAAGGGTATGTCAGATAAATTTATATGATTTAATAAAATATTACATGCTATTTTTTTGTAATGATTTATTTGATTAAAAAGAAAAATGCATGATTTTCACAGTTTAATCTGTTTATTCTTCGAAACCTTGGATCACAATGATCACTGTCAGTATTCGAAACTGTGGTTCTATCTACGATTATCAACGATATTTCTCACTAACATTTTCAAAATGAGTTAACTCCAAGTCTACTTACAGGGCTACCTCAATGTAACATGGGTCAAACCAAATTAAAGCGGTAATACAGTCAATAATTTGTACCCGCATAAATTGATACCTAAAATGTCTTGTTATGAACACAAAATTACAAGTCCCTATATATTCATTACTGCTACTTAATCCCTAGAATGAGCCGCTTCTGATATATTTTCTTACCACTTATTGTGCCCGTAAGCCTTGTTTAATAACTATTTTCCACAAGAGTTTAATCCCTGTAGATATGCAAAGATTTTCACATGCCTAGAAGTTCAAGGGAGTCGCTTGACCCTCCTTGGCCCTGATTGGATCCGCCTATGGCTGCACCTCGTAGAGGATCTACGAGGTGTTGGATCTAGATTAACCCTAGAGGGGGGGGGGGGTGAATAGGGTTTATCACAGTTTTTAAACTGAATTGAAAAACTAACAGGATATTAAAATAATAAACAGATCACAGAATGCAGCAGAAATAAAAGTGCAGAAAATAAATCACACACAGATATACCCAGCTTCGGCAAAACCATGCCTACTGCTGCATTCCTAAGGTTTCTACTAGGTGTTATAAACAGATCCCGCATACAAGACCATGTACACTCGCAGCACCTGCTCCTGTCCTAACCCTACGCTCAAAACCCTAGACTGACCGATGTCCCCTCGATCAGATTTTCCCTAGTTACGACCCCGTAACCAGTATCCCAGATTTTACAGACTCTAAAACTGACAGTCAACACCCTGACTGATTTACCCTAGAATTTTACAGACTCTAGAAAAACTGGTTTGATAGTTTCAATTCAAAACAAAATACAACAAACAATAAACAGCTTTGAAAACCCTAGGTTTAAATTTAAATTTAACAAGAATTTAAATCTCCTCCTTTTAAACAGCTTTGGACTTGACTAGATTAAGCCAAGTAGGCCGGCCCCTTTCATTTGCACTTGTCCGATCATTTTCTCCTTTGCTCTGGAAAATAAAATGGCGGCAGGCGATTCTCTTTGGTTTCTGAAATCCTTCCCAATTCGAAACGATGGCTTGATTGAATGATGAAATTTTGTATGAACTTTAATCTCGAGTTGCTCGTGTTTGTTGCTGAGTGATTCTTCGATTACGGCTTTCACTGATTTGGAGGAAATTCTTCGATTGAAAAACACTTTGGAAAATTGTGAGTATTCTAGATTTTTCTTCCTTTGAATTGATTGTGGTTTTTCGATAAATGATGCCTGTGATGTGATGGTGTTTAAATAGGGATAACAAAACCCTAAATCACTCTGATTTCAAAAACATGGCTCGATCTGATTATGCTGCTTTCCTTGATTGAAATATGTCCCGATTTAAAATTTGTTTCCTCTCTTGATATGTTGATAGATTCGGCTTTAATTTGATTTGTCAATTCTGGAAATAAATTCATTTGTGGTCCCTTGACACATGCTTGTATTCTGATTACTTGCTCGATTTAGAAGAGATTGATTTGTGCATGCTTTAAATTTCCCTCCGCACTGATCACGTAATTGCTGGCATTTTAATTGAACATATTCCATATATGTTCATATATAAAACTGGAAAACGTATATCACTGTCCCCTTTGATTATGTTGCCTAGAATTTATTTCTTGATTGAACCAAAACAAGATTTAAATGAATTTTAATTTCTGTGAATCATTCATTCACTTTCTGGAAAAGATTTTCCCTTCTTTAAAAAAGATCTCTTGACTTTGTTAATTCTGGAAAATGATCTGTAAATTGTTTCTTGAATCAATTCTTGAAATTCTTGATTTTGAAAACATTTTCTTTGTTCACACATGCATTTCTGGAAAACTGAAAACACTTGATTACTTGAACCTGATATTTGAATCATTCTGCCTTGCTTTGTGATTTTCCCATTTTGCTTCTTGGTGTTTACATGACTGTGTACTATACATGTATGTAAATCACAACCATTTTTGATTTTCCCATTTTGCTTTGTGATTTCCCATTTTCTCATTTTTATGCTTGAGCACTCCTGAGCATTTCTATCTCCTTGCTGTCCCATTGTAGTTGCACCATACTGTCATCCACTCATGTATGCTGCTGAGTTACTCATGTGGCATGAAGCTGAACCATTTTCATGCATTTAAGCTTCTTGTCTACACTTGCCAATTGCCATGAATGTGTTATCACCATTGACCATTTCACTGCCCATGTATCCACACATATTTTTTTTTGTTGGATCGCTACCTTGCCTTGTCTAGTTTCATTGTATATTTGATGAGCTGATCTGATCTTCCACTTTATTCATGTTGTGCTGAGCTGATCTGCCACATGCTTGACCATTGATTTATCCTCCACTGCATAGTCACACACACACACACTGTTCTTATTTACACTGTTCACATATGACACAGTGTGTATCTGAACTGTCCCTTGTTTTGATCAATGCTTGACCCACCTGATAGTACACCATGTTCATTGTGTACCATGCTATGTTCACTTGTTTGTGCCGTTTCTTCATTGTTTGTATATGTTGACTTTGCATTGTCATGTATCATGTGTGACATCTCATTATTGCTCGACCATTTTTCTTTTTAATTTGTTGTAGTTTGATCACCATGATGTTTTGTATTTTCTGTTTTGGCCTGATCTGAAAATTTTATCATTTGACCATTCGTTTGCTGGTTTGCATCCATTCTCTTGTGCTCGGCCATATTGGAAGTTTGAACATTTCTTGCGACTCTTTTATTTCACTGTTGAGCACTGAGTCGAGATGGTCCACGAGGCTACTCCTCAGTTGCAAACTGATTGGCGAGGCAGTCCACACGTGTATACACGTGTGTATTTGCAGCCATCAGAAAATTTCTTGTCCCTGTACTATATATATACTGTCTAAACACAGTCGGATTAACAAATCAGATCAAGTCAGTAAAATGATGAGAAACACACCAGAAAACCGAGGCAAATAAAATTTTAAAAATAAAATTTATATTCGCATATATTCAGTTTAAATTCTATTGCAGTGTACTGTGTGTGTTTCTATTTTATTTGACAGGTAAGCAGAGGATGACTGGACTGACAGTGAAGTGTTGTGAAGACTGAAGACTGAAGACAGAAGCTGACAGTGAAAAATATACAAAAACATCTGTATATGTGTGCAAGTCTGAAACTGTATATGTGAATATGAAAATGTAAATTGAGTGAATGTGTGAGTGAGGAGCTGTGTGTATATATATATATATGAATTGTACTGATGTTTGTAATAAACAAGTTTGATTGAAATAAAATATTATTTTATTGTTGTCAAACAAACTTGTTTATTTTATTCTGTTTACCTATAAGTACAATATTCTGTGAGATGAAAAAATAGAGGAGTTATAAGAAATTGTACTGTTTGTATGTTTGAAATATAATATTAAATTTAAATAAAATACTGTGTGAATATATGAAATTTTGTACAATCGTATTCTATTTAAATATAAATATTATATTCCTGTCTGTGATGTTATATATCAGTACAATAACAAACACATTTAAAATAAAATATATTTGTTTGTTATTATCAAACAAAAATCATATAATTGTGTATACAACACCGTTATATACAACAATCTCCCCCTTTTGACGATGACAAACAAATATGAAGATTTTGAATATAATAAATGTGTTTGACAGTGAATATTTAACTTCCCCTATTTGAAAGCTCCCCCTACAAAAAAACTCCCCCTATAACAGTGCATGAGTGAAGAAACATGAAAATTGAATGAATTTTCAAAATTAAAAATATTTATAAAATATTCAGTCATAAATCAAAATCTCAACCCATTCTTTTCTCCCCCTTTTGTTATCATCAAAAGGATACAGAACTTAAAATCTAGATGAAAAATGACTAAATAATATAATTTCAGCTCAAGAGGAAGAACGGTCATCATAAATCTCAATCAGTCAAACAAAAATCATAATAAACTGAGAACTGGTGGCATATTTCACATTGTAGAAAATGACGGATTTACGATGAATTTTATATAAACGAGGAGAGTTATAAAAATGATTTCCAATTATTTCAAAGAATTTTATGAAAAAAAGAGCACAAAAAAAACAGTGTCGGATTTGGACTATAATTAATATTTCAACTTAAGTGGGAAAATCGAATAATCTCAAATCCCAATACCTATCAATCAACAAATCATAATACGTCATAAGATTTCAACATATTTCACAGAACAGAAGATGGATTGATAGGCTGGTTTTTATACTCAGAGGAGAATTTCAAATTTATTTCTATTTTTAGCACTCTATTTCCTTTTTTTATTTAAGAGCACACTGACCACGCATAACCAGATCTTGGATTATTAAATGAGATCAGTCGCAGCTTAAATTATAAGATGTCTCATAACCATGCATAACCAAAGCTTGGATTTTTAAATGGGGTTAGAGACACTCCTATATATTAATTACATTTTTATTATTTTCAGCTATATAAAGGAAAAAACTCCTCGGTATATGAAACCAATATGGATGATAGAACTGTGGTAGGTACAGAAATGGACTGTGAAATAAATTTCTAAATTAATTATATTATGAAATAAGCTCGACTGTACCGAAATTATTGAAAATTTTCAATTATCACTAATTCTGAATAATAATATAGTCCCATTTCTATCACATATAATTTTCACTGTTTTAAAACAAGATGATTAAAAAAAAAACTCCACATTTATATAAAAAAATGATGGATGGCAGAATGATGATAGGTAATGAAGATGGTCGTGAAATAATTGCCAGTTCAAAGATATTATAATAAACGTTCAACCATCATGAAAAAATTTAAATCAAATCCTCTCTTGTTGTGAAATATACTGCAGTCACAATTTCATCACAATTTCAAATTCTGATAATATGTTTTGATGAATTATAAATACAGTTCAATTCGGATATTGATTTCAATTTCTGAATGAATAATCAATAAATAATTTTAAAATTGAAAATCAATTACAAGAGGAAATCAAACAGATTTATAAAAAAAAAATTGAATCTATACAGGGTGATAATCAAAAAAACAGATGAGTGAAAAAGGCTGATACCAATTGTAGCCTCCTTTATCGAGGAATTTAATTACACCCTGATGGACTATCATGGACATCTCAGACCAAAGAAATTTAAACACAAACTTAGCCAGACAAATTTAGCACATTTATTTGTATAAGGCAAAAAAAATGTATGGATCTATACAAGGTGAAAATTTGAATCTCATTACAGATGGGTGAAACAAATATAAGCACTTCTGATACCACTTGGTGTCTTTATTCACAAAGACCAAACATACAGACTTAACAAATTTGCACATTTTTCAAAACTACAGACAAGAACAAGCAATTATTTGAAAAACAGTATCAAAGCAGCAAACAATTCTTCTCAATACAAGCAGTCATTTAGAGCATTTTCACACCAGTATCAGAGCGGCACAAAAATCGTTTCAAAGCACACTTGTCAAGACATTTCTGATGGTCACAGAATATGATTCATGATCCAAGGTTAAAAGTATTGTTTATTTGAAATCATTTGATGGAAGATGAATATATCAGGATTCAATGAATCGATCACACTAGATTGTATTTTTTATATATATATTCGAGATATGTGTGAGATTCAGTAAATCTATAAATTCAAATGATTTTAAACAAACATATATTCAAACCAAATAATCATGGAATAACAGAGAATTTTAAGGCCAGTTTTACAAAACAAATTTTCACAAGTATCTCTGACAAGCGTGGGATTAAATTCATATCATTTACATCAAATTTGAGAGGTATTCATGAACTAGAAAATTAAAGTAATTTATTTGAAATCACTTGAATCAATGTCAAGTTCTGGGATATAATGGATCAGTCACACAAGGTTGATAATTTCAAATTTAGGAGGTGTGTGAGATTCAAAATATCAGGAATTTCAGATGATTTCAAACAAACTAATTTCAACTGTACTAATCATGAATAAAAATGAATTTTAAGATGTATCACTGCGACAAGGTATTTCAAAAAAATATTCAAGCCAATCTGAAAATTACTGGAATTATCACAACTGATAAATAACAGTGTGCTGTAATGAGTATAATATCTTGAGCTTTTCTAAAATGAATTAGAATAAACTTAGAATAGCAAAGGTGTGTGAATTTCCATATAATTTTCAGATCTTCAAAACAATTTAGAATTCAGATTAACAGTGTTCAAGATATAACAAGAATACGTCAACACCGTTAGGAATTCAGAAAAAAAAATACAAAAAAACAAAAAAAACAAAAAAAAACTTCAAAACAATTGCAAAAAATAATTTAGTATCTAGACATGATTAAAAGTATCAGAGTTCTATACACACAAAACAAATTTCCAGAATATCATGAATACTGCAATTCAAGAAGCACAAAAAAATATGGCAGTGATAAATCAAATCAGAATAGACAGAAGAAAGAGATAGAAGGGAGAAGAAGAAGAAATAAACAAAAGAAAAAAATAAAACAGAAACTATTTACAGAGGTGAGTTTAGAGATCATACCAGAATCCAGTGTAAATCAGATTCTCTAACTCAAGTCTTGGCTTAAGGAACTGTGAATGATTACAGAAGTATTGAGCAGCTTGAATTCAAATCTCTTTTGCTTAGCAGTTCCTCAGCCACCTCTGGTACCTAACATTTTAAGAGATCGAGTGGTCTAACAAAATTTGTAAAACCACTCTGAAATATGTTTACCACTTTTGGTACCCAAACCTGTTTGTATAACAAACCATCAGAATTAACCTTTGTACCCTTAGGAACCCAAATCTGTTTAAACTTAACGAAGCCCGTTTTATTTCCTTTTAGGTTCCAAGAATGTTTAAATGGTTTATTACAGAACAAATTCACATTTTGCTTTTGATTCAAAAATCCTTTGGAATTATCAAAGTTCAAATTATCAAAACAATTATTTCCAAAGCAGTTTGAGGGACTTTTCAAATCATTTGAATCTCGTTTTTCAAAAACGTTATTTTTTCCAAAGCCGAGTCCACTTTTATTTCCGAATGAAAATTGATTTTTCAACAACATATTCAGATATTTTTCACCGTTAGAAAATTTTGCCAAAGTTGTTTCAAGTTGTTGAATTTTAGTTTTAAGATCACTATTTTCTTTCAATAAATCTGAACAACGATTTACAGTGATCTTTCATTTTTCAAAATCGTATTTCAAAACCAAATTTTCATCTTTAAGCAAATTAATTTTTGTTTGGGACTCAGCAATCTCAGATTCAAAATGTTTTCGATTTTCAGACTCAAATTTCTTGAATCTTTCAATCTCATTTTCATGTTCTTCTAAAATCAGATTTGATTTCAACAAATTCTCCTTTTCAGCAATTTCAAATTTGGAATTTATATCTGTTTTAAAATTTTCAAATTCCTTTTGCAGAAGGTTATTCAAATTTGATAACTCAACCTTTTTCTCATTTAAGATCAGAATTTCATCTTCAAACTTTTGAATGTTTTTATTGAGATAAACAAGATTGGTTTTCAATTTCAAACAATTTTTGCAAACTGAATTTGAAGAATTTTTAACATATTCAAGTTGTGATTCCAAATCATCAATTTTGCTGGTCATCTCAAAATTCTTAGATTTCAGAGACTTATTTCTCAATATGAGTTTATCAACAGATTTTGTTAAATCAAGACACATGTAAACCAGATCTTCATATGAGAAATTTTCCGTTTCAGCATTTGTTGATTCTCCATCATCTGATCCATCTGAAGCTTCATCTACATGACTTATTAAGCATAAATCTGAATCTGAGTTGTCATCCTGGGGTTTTGAGCAGCTGTTGTCAATTTGTCCATACTTTGTATTGAGAGCTGTCCGGATTTCCTGTGCAGTTAAACAATGGGAGATCAGACTGTATTGATCATCATCAATATAAGAATATAGAATATGTGTAGCACGAGAATTAAAACCAATATCAAACCTACTTACAATATCATACCAATTTAAAATAGTATCCCAACACTTAATATCAACAGATTTTAAATAAGATTCCATTTCTGATTTCCAATTCAAAAAATCTGTACCATTAAAAATAGTTGGAATATGACTGGACTGACTCTCTATAGACTGACAACTTGGATTACCCATGACTCTAGAGTTAACAGAAATACCTGCTCTGATACCACTTGTTGGATCTAGATTAACCCTAGAGCGGGGGGGGGGGGGGGGGGGGGGGGTGAATAGAGTTTATCACAGTTTTTAAACTGAATTGAAAAACTAATTAAGATATTAAAATAATAAACAGATCACATAATGCAGTAGAAATAAAAGTGCAGAAAATAAATCACACACAGATATACCCAGCTTCGGCAAAACCCTGCCTGCTGCTGCATTCCTAAGGTTTCTACTAGGTGTTATAAACAGATCCCGCATACAAGACCATGTACACTCACAGCGCCTGCTCCTGTCCTAACCCTACGCTCAAAACCCTAGACTGACCGATGTCCCCTCGATCAGATTTTCCCTAGTTACGACCCCGTAACCAGTATCCTAGATTTTACAGACTCTGAAACTAACAGTCAACACCCTGACTGATTTACCCTAGAATTTTACAGACTCTAGAAAAACTGGTTTGATAGTTTCAATTCAAAACAAAATACAACAAACAATAAACAGCTTTGAAAACCCTAGGTTTAAATTTAAATTTAACAAGAATTTAAATCTCCTCCTTTTAAACAGCTTTGGACTTGACTGGATCAAGCCAAGTAGGCCGGCCCCTTTCATTTGCACTTGTCCGATCATTTTCTCCTTTGCTCTGGAAAATAAAATGGCGGCAGGCGATTCTCTAGGGTTTCTGAAATCCTTCCCAATTCGAAACGATGGCTTGATTGAATGATGAAATTTTGTATGAACTTTAATCTCGAGTTGCTCGTGTTCGATGCTGAGTGATTCTTCGATTGCGGCTTTCACTGATTTGGAGGAAATTCTTCGATTGAAAAACACTTTGGAAAATTGTGAGTATTCTAGATTTTTCTTCCTCTGAATTGATTGTGGTTTTTCGATAAATGATGCCTGTGATGTGATGGTGTTTAAATAGGGATAACAAAACCCTAAATCACTCTGATTTCAAAAACATGGCTCGATCTGATTATGCTGCTTTCCTTGATTGAAATATGTCCCGATTTAAAATTTGTTCCCTCTCTTGATATTGTTGATAGATTCGGCTTTAATTTGATTTGTCAATTCTGGAAATAAATTCATTTGTGGTCCCTTGACACATGCTTGTATTCTGATTACTTGCTCGATTTAGAAGATATTGATATGTGCATGCTTTAAATTTCCCTTCGCACTGATCACGGAATTGCTGGCATTTTAATTGAACATATTCTATATATGTTCATATATAAAACTGGAAAATGTATATCACTGTCCCCTTTGATTATGTTACCTAGAATTTATTTCCTGATTGAACCAAAACAAGATTTAAATGAATTTTAATTTCTGTGAATCATTCATTCACTTTCTAGAAAAGATTTTCCCTTCTTTAAAAAAGATCTCTTTGTTGATACACAAGATTTTGATTAATGACAACATAGAAATAGAGATCATTGACGAGCTGAATTCACATTTATCAAAGTGGAAATCAATAACGATCATAGTGAAGATCAATGGAAATCATGACATGGAGCTAAGATTATATATATGAAGGTATGGAGTCGTGTTAGATTTATGTTAAAATCTATCCTCAAAGTATAACACGAATGCACAAAACAATTTAGAAATTGAAATTAGCTGGGGCTGAAATCTGTATATTTAAGGAATTGAAAAGTCACAGAAAAAGCCCAAACGGTCCAGGCTTCGACCGAGAAATAGTGCAGAGTGATATAGACTGTTGACCGAGGTCCTCCGGTCCACAGCCAGAAAACGGTCGACCGCCCAAAAAGGACATATCGACCGGTCCTGTTGTCTTTGGTGCATAACGGCTATTTTTTCAAATTCCTGTCGACCTGTTAATTTCGACCTGTCGACCTTTTTTCTTGCTGTAATTTTTCTGAAAGGATGCTTCTTTTTGTGAAGAGATTTCTATTCAATTTCAAGAGAAATGGACACAACTCTTTATAGAAACTCTTCATGAAGGAATGCAACTATTCTACACTATAAATAGACTTGAAATCATACTTTCAAATCACCGATTCTTTCTTTGATTTCTGATCTTACTTTCTAAATACTCTTGCATTCAAAAAAGCTCCCAAATTCAAGTTACTTATTGAATCCTTGATAATATTTCTCATATTTTGATTCAACAAGCAACTAACTTCCTTCAAATCTTCGCATTCAATTCATATACTTGAGGATAAGATTATAGGAAGGTTGTACTCAATCATTGACTAATCAGTGTTGAAGAAAGAACACATTCAAGGTCAAACTCTTGTAATCGTCTTGTGGGTAAGCTTGTAGCCCGTGAAATCAAGTGGGTAAGCTTGTAGCCCGTGAAATCAAGTGGGTAAGCTTGTAGCCCGTGAAATCAAGTGGGTAAGCTTGTAGCCCGTGAAATCAAGTGGGTAAACTTGTAGCCCGTAAATCAAGTAGTTGTGAATCTGTTCCTCCGGGTGAAGCGAGGGTGTTGTTTAGTGAAAAGCCGAAGAGGAGCTTTGGGACTGGACGTAGGACTGGAGGTCCGAACCAGTATAAAAATCCTGGTGTCGTTACTCTACTTTACTTTACTTTACTGCATTTATAGTTATTTGTGATATATATCTTGTTGCGAATTTTTACCTGCATAACTATTGAATAGCTTTAGTTATCACATACATTCCTCATAGCCATATTATAGATCCTGCACAAGTCGTACACACCGACTTTTCAATTGGCATCAGAGCCTGGTGTTCTATAGATCGTAACAACATCTTAGAACAAATGGCAATAAAGAAGTCTAGTCATGGGATTAGAAAGTGGAAGAGCAACAAAGCCGAATCAAGAGAACAAGGAAGCAAATGTATCATGGCTAAAGTTAGATCACAATCGGTATGTGTAGATTCATTATTTAAAGATCTTTTGTTAGACCATGAAAAATTATTGAAACTCAATACAGTCGTTTTAGCTATGTCAAAAAAGTACAAGGAAGAAAATTCCAAATTAAAAGAAGAAAACAATTGTTTGGTAAAACAAGCCAAATGTTTTGAAGATACCTTAGAAGAGCTTGTTTCTCAAAAAGATTTCCTTCAAAAAGAAAATGAGCAACTAGAAGATAAAAACAATGTTCTTTTAAAGGAAATCGATCTTTTGCAAAATAGAAATATATCATTAGAAGATTCTTTAAATAATTCTAGTTCTTTAATTTCGTCTCTTGAAAAAGAGAATGGAGCTTTAACTGAAAAGAATTTAGAACTATCTAAAGAATGTGAGTTTTTAAAGGTGAATAATAATATTTTGCAAAATGAAATTTCTGACTCAAAAGAAAATTTTGAAAAGTTACAATCTTCTTTAGATAATTCAGAATCTCAAATTTTAGGTCTCAAAACTGAGAATGGTACTTTAAAAAGGAAAAATTATGAATTAAATAAGGAAATTGATGATTTAAAGAATAACAAAATTTCTTTTGAAAATGTCAATAGCGACTTTGGAAATAAATTTGATAAATGTGCAAATAAGTTCGCAAAATTTAATAAAGGTCAAAATGATTTAAATATGATTTTATCTAGATCTCGACCATTACATGACAAAAGTGGTTTAGGATATAATAAAACTAATCTTAGAAATAGTACTAGATATGCTTTCATGTATAATAAAAATATTACTGCTAGTACTAATGCTCATCCTAGATCCAATTATTATAGAAATTCGAATACTTCTATGACTAGAGATCTGTATAATAGATCTAGAAGTATGAAAAGGAATATCAATAGAGATTACTTAAGTATTTGGGTTCCTGTAAGTTGGAAAAACAGAGAAAAATATATTGATGATTATTTTGATTCAGTAGTTAATAATGAAAATTATGATTTTAAAGGTTCCATTAGACCCTCTTGGGTATGGTTACCTTTCATCTAACCTCTGGACCCTAATGAAGTAAGTGGGTACCAAAAATATACATGTCATATAATTTTTGCAGGTACACCACAACAAAGAGAAGGCTATTCGGTATCTCTAAATATATTTGAAAACAAAATTCAGTTTATCGAATTGCACATGATCTCCCGAAGGTACTTTAAATTATGTCTTATATTCGATTACTGTTCTATCATGATGTTTATTCTTTTTAATCGATGACAAAGGGGGAGAAATATGCATATATATATATATATATTCATGTATCATATGAATATTCATTTTATATGCACTAACATTTTGTTACAGGAAACAGTAAGTTTTTATTATACTAACAAAATGTGCAGAAAGCTTTTAGACAGGGGGAGATAAAAATATATAAGCATATATTCAGGGGGAGCTACTCAATATCTCAAAAATATATGCAAGATATTGTCATCAATCAAAAAGGGGGAGAATGTTGATACACAAGATTTTGATTAATGACAACATAGAAATAGAGATCATTGACGAGCTGAATTCACATTTATCAAAGTGGAATTCAATAACGATCATAGTGAAGATCAATGGAAATCATGACATGGAGCTAAGATTATATATATGAAGGTATGGAGTCGTGTTAGATTTATGTTAAAATCTATCCTCAAAGTATAACACGAATGCACAAAACAATTTAGAAATTGAAATTAGCTGGGGCTGAAATCTGTATATTTAAGGAATTGAAAAGTCACAGAAAAAGCCCAAACGGTCCAGGCTTCGACCGGGAAAGAGTGCAGAGTGATATAGACTGTGGACCAAGGTACTCCGGTCCACAGCCAGAAAACGGTCGACCGCCCAAAAAGGACCTGTCGACTGGTCCTGTTGTCTTTGGTGCATAACGGCTATTTTTTCAAATTCCTGTCGACCTGTTAATTTCGACCTGTCGACCTTTTTTCTTGCTGTAATTTTTCTGAAAGGATGCTTCTTTTTGTGAAGAGATTTCTATTCAATTTCAAGAGAAATAGACACAACTCTTTATAGAAACTCTTCATGAAGGAATGCAACTATTCTACACTATAAATAGACTTGAAATCATACTTTCAAATCACCGATTCTTTCTCTGATTTCTGATCTTACTTTCTAAATACTCTTGCATTCAAAAAAGCTCCCAAATTCAAGTTACTTATTGAATCCTTGATAATATTTCTCATATTTTGATTCAACAAGCAACTAACTTCCTTCAAATCTTCGCATTCAATTCATATACTTGAGGATAAGATTATAGGAAGGTTGTACTCAATCATTGACTAATCAGTGTTGAAGAAAGAACACATTCAAGGTCAAACTCTTGTAATCGTCTTGTGGGTAAGCTTGTAGCCCGTGAAATCAAGTGGGTAAGCTTGTAGCCCGTGAAATCAAGTGGGTAAGCTTATAGCCCGTGAAATCAAGTGGGTAAGCTTGTAGCCCGTGAAATCAAGTGGGTAAACTTGTAGCCCGTAAATCAAGTAGTTGTGAACCTGTTCCTCCGGGTGAAGCGAGGGTGTTGTTTAGTGAAAAGCCGAAGAGGAGCTTCGGGAATGGACGTAGGACTGGAGGTCCGAACCAGTATAAAAATCCTAGTGTCGTTACTCTACTTTACTTTACTTTACTGCATTTATAGTTATTTGTGATATATATCTTGTTTGCGAATTTTTACCTGCATAACTATTGAATAGCTTAAGTTATCACATACATTCCCCATAGCCATATTATAGATCCTGCACAAGTCGTACACACCGACTTTTCACTCTTGACTTTGTTAATTCTGGAAAATGATCTGTAAATTGTTTCTTGAATCAATTCTTGAAATTCTTGATTTTGAAAACATTTTCTTTGTTCACACATGCATTTCTGGAAAACTGAAAACACTTGATTACTTGAACCTGATATTTGAATCATTCTGCCTTGCTTTGTGATTTTCCCATTTTGCTTCTTGGTGTTTACATGACTGTGTACTATACATGTATGTAAATCACAACCATTTTTGATTTTCCCATTTTGCTTTGTGATTTTCCAATTTTCTCATTTTTATGCTTGAGCACTCCTGAGCATTACTATCTCCTTGCTGTCCTATTGTAGTTGCACCATACTGTCATCCACTCATGTATGCTGCTGAGTTACTCATGTGGCATGAAGCTGAACCATTTTCATGCATTTAAGCTTCTTGTCTACACTTGTCAATTGCCATGAATGTGTTATCACCATTGACCATTTCACTGCCCATGTATCCACACATATATTTTGTTGTTGCATCGCTACCTTGCCTTGTCTAGTTTCATTGTATATTTGATGAGCTGATCTGATCTGATCTTCCACTTTATTCATGTTGTGCTGAGCTGATCTGCCACATGCTTGACCATTGATTTATCCTCCACTGCATAGTCACACACACACACACACTGTTCTTGTTTACACTGTTCACATATGACACAGTGTGCATCTGAACTGTCCCTTGTTTTGATCAATGCTTGACCCACCTGATAGTACACCATGTTCATTGTGTACCATGCTATGTTCACTTGTTTGTGCTGTTTCTTCATTGTTTGTATATGTTGACTTTGCATTGTCATGTATCATGTGTGACATCTCATTATTGCTCGACCATTTTTCTTTTTAATTTGTTGTAGTTTGATCACCATGATGTTTTGTATTTTCTGTTTTGGCCTGATCTGAAAATTTTATCATTTGACCATTCATTTGCTGGTTTGCATCCATTCTCTTGTGCTCGGCCATATTGGAAGTTTGAACATTTCTTGCGACTCTTTTATTTCACTGTTGTGCACTGAGTCGAGATGGTCCACGAGGCTACTCCTCAGTTGCAAACTGCTTGGCGAGGTAGTGCACACGTGTATACACGTGTGTATTTGCAGCCATCAGAAAATTTCTTGTCCCTGTACTATATACATACTGTCTAAACACAGTCGGATTAACAAATCAGATCAAGTCAGAAAAATGATGAGAAACACACCAGAAAACTGAGGCAAATAAAATTTTAAAAATAAAATTTATATTCGCATATATTCAGTTTAAATTCTATTGCAGTGTACTGTGTGTGTTTCTATTTTATTTGACAGGTAAGCAGAGGATGACTGGACTGACAGTGAAGTGCTGTGAAGACTGAAGACAGAAGCTGACGGTGAAAAATATACAAAAACATCTGTATATGTGTGCAAGTCTGAAATTGTATATGTGAATATGAAAATGTAAATTGAGTGAATGTATGAGTGAGGAGCTGTGTGTGTATATATATATGAATTGTACTGATGTTTGTAATAAACAAGTTTGATTGAAATAAAATATTATTTTATTGTTTTCAAACAAACTTGTTTATTTTATTCTGTTTACCTATAAGTACAATATTCCGTGAGATGAAAAAATAGAGGAGTTATAAGAAATTGTACTGTTTGTATGTTTGAAATATAATATTAAATTTAAATAAAATACTGTGTGAATATATAAAATTCTGTACAGTCGTATTCTATTTAAATATAAATATTATATTCCTGTCTGTGATGTTATATATCAGTACAATAACAAACACATTTAAAATAAAATATATTTGTTTGTTATTATCAAACAAAAATCATATAATTGTGTATACAACACCGTTATATACAACACGAGGTTACGTATGGAACCTCATTGTAACACCCCAAAATTTTAACGACATTGAAGATGATGAATTAAAGAATAATTAGTGTAAAATACACTGTTAACAATGTGTAATGACCCACATCGTCAGCGGTATAATAATTAATTTATTTAATTATTTAAAAGGTGATTAAAAGGATTTAATGGCCGTTGAATTAAATAATGGTGAATATTTAATTAAAATAATAAATTAAATAATATATTTAATTCTGAAATAATCAGAATTGGCTGAAATGATGATATGGTGTGAACCGGATCATCTGTGATATTTAATTCAGTTCAGAATTGAATTAGAATAACGAATATATTATTTGAATGATAGTCTGAACGTAGAGTTATAATATAATTAAAATCGAGCTTGAAATGGTGCTGCAGTTCAATATTTGGCGATTTGAACTTCAACTGAATGTACAGGATTCGTTTTAAGCCGGATTTCTGTGAAACAAGAAACGAGTGGAGCTGGTGGAGTATATCTTTCTAGTGGAAGAGAAAAATCGGGATTTCGTCGGGTAGATTTTGATGTACGTCCAAATCAAATTTTAGAAAATTCGCTGTGGAATTCCTTTATAATTTATAAAGGAATTATTTATATTTTAAAAAGGAATTTCAATATAAATCGAATACCGGGTTGACCCAGATTTGAAATATCAAGTTAGAAATTCATATAGGAATATTCTGAAGCCGTATGATATTCCACTATGAATATATACGATAATATTTATTTTTAATATTAAATTTTATTTTATTTATATATAATTATATATTTAAATGGGTCATCCAGAGCTCTAAAAATAGCCACTTTTGCAAACGGAGTCGGAATTCGACGAAATCAGTTTCGTTGGGTCCGCAATGTCGAACTGAAGGTGCATGTCCAGTTTCATGATTTTTGGGTATCATGTGTGACCACACGAATTTTTAGAAGGAAAAAACGTATATTAAAATGAAAATATCTTCATAAATATCTCCACAAAAATATCTCAGCCTATTTCTCTATAAATACCCCTCCCTTAAAAACTCTAAACCTAAGTCTTCATTCTCTTTAGTCATACAAAAATCCGCCGTATGTTTTTTTCAGAAAAACATGAACAACTCGTGAGGTTTAAAAATCAAAGAAAATTCTATAAATCTTCTTATACATATTTTTACAATCGCAACCCCCTCTTCAACCGGATATGTAATTTGTATGGATCGAACGAACTGCAGTTCGATGCTTGTGAGCCAGCGTGCGTCTAGGGTTGGGAATACCCGACGTTGGAGGAGCTATGGATCAAAACGAGGGGTGTAGTCAGACTTGTGGTGAAGAGGCGCTCTTGTAGAGGTGCTTCTGTGGAAATCCGAGCTCAGAAATGTCGAGCGACTCCACTGGATCGAGCTCGAAGGGCTGACGGTCACAGGTGTTGTACAGCCGCGAGTTGAACGAGGAGATGATGGGGAAGATGAGCTGAGGATGGAGAGTTCGATGGTGGGTTTTATGTAGTTCACGGTGAAGCAAGGGTATGGGATTTTTGGGGATAAAATGTCGGCCCTGTTTTTGATTTTGGAGGAGCAGAAGTCACATTGGGGTTATTGGGGAAGAAGGGCCTAAAACGGGCTTGGAAAGATATGGTAATGGGCCGACAATTTAAAAGAGTAAGGCCCGAATAAAAGTGAAATTTTAAGTTTTAATTTACTTTAACTATTGGTAGGAACTTGTTTAAGTCATAACTTCTCTATACGATATCGGATTGACGAACCGTAAGTTGCATTGAGATCGTATGGACGACAGCTACGCACTGGAACTGACGGGGAGTGGATTGGTGCTCGTTTGAATTTACAGCGAAATAAATTGTTTGATTCAAATCAAATAACAGTTTATCGTTCTTTAACGATGAACTGCAAATGTGAGTAAATCTCACTAACTCTGAACAGTTTATAATTTCATGTTGTATTTTTAGAACTGTTAAATATTGGCTGATTGACTGTGTGTTGACTGTTTGATTGAACTGCTAGTCAGTTAGTTGAATTTCTATATTGATTCTATTTAACAGAATATATCATATAGTGATGTTGATTTTATTGTATAACATCTGTGGATGCAGGGAAACAGGTTGGAGGAATCCAATTGGATTCCTCAACATTTATTTTACTGTGATTCATATACTGTCATATATGATGTGATATATAATCTGTTGTCGATTATATGTGTTTGGACGATACTGTTCATCGTGATTTGATATGTTGAATACCATAACATACCGAAACGTTGATAAGGGAATATTTTCAAAGTGATATTTGAAAATAAAATATTTATAAATGGAATATTTATAAATAAGAAATATTTATAAATTGGAATATTTATAAATAGGAGATATTTAGAAAAAGGGAAAACGTTATAAAAAGGGAACTGTTATAAGAAGGAAATCATTTTAAAGTGGAGAACCGTTACTAAAAGTAAATCTTTAAAAATGAATAAACGTTGTTAAAAAGGAAATCTTTATAAAGCGAATAAAGGAGTTAATTCGAATATAGTTTATTCGAAAGGAATTATCGAATTTGGTTATTCGAAGGAGTTATCGAATCTAGTTATTCGATGGAGTAAATCGATTTGAGTTAAATCAAATGAGTTAATCGAATATAGTTTATTCGAATAGAAGTAAAAGGAGTTAATCGAATATAGTTTATTTGAATAGAAGTAAAAGGAGTTAATCGAATATAGTTTATTCGAATAGAGTTAAAGGAGTTATCGAATATAGTTTATTCGAAAGGAGTTAAGTGAAACGAGTTAATCCAATAGCGTTAGTCAGATGGAGTTAATCAATTAGAGTTAACCAGTTAGAGTTAAACCAGTTGGAGTTAATCGATTAGAGTTAAAGCAAAAAGGAGTTAATCGAATATAGTTTATTCAAATAGAATAAAGGAGTTAATCGAATATAGTTTATTCGAATAGAATAAAGGTGTTAATCGAATATAGTTTATTCGAATAGAATAAAGGAGTTAATCGATGTTAGTTTAATCGATTAGAGTTAAAGCAAATGAGTTAATCGAATATATAGTTTATTCGAATAGAAAGTAAAAGGAGTTAATCGAATATATAGTTTATTCGAATAGAAAGTAAAAGGAGTTAATCGATGTTAATTTAATCGAGTTAAAAGGAGTTAATCGATGTTAGTTCAATCGAAAGGAGTAAATCGAATATATAGTTTATTCGAATAGAAAGTAAAAGGAGTTAATCGAATATAGTTTATTCGAATAGTAAAAGGAGTTAATCGATGTTAGTTTAATCGAAAGGAGCTAATCGATGTTAGTATAATCGATTAGAGTTAAAGCAAAGGAGTTAATCGAATATAGTTTATTCGAATAGAGTAAAAGGAGTTAATCAAATATATAGTTTATTCAAATAGAATTAAAAGAGTTATCGAATATAGTTTATTCAATAGGAGTTAAGTGAATAGAGTTAGAGTTAAATCAAAAGAGTTAAGTGAATATAATAAATTGAATAGAGTTATCGAATATACCTTATCGAAGGAAAGAATTATCGAATAGAAAAGATTTGAAAGAGAGTTACGTAAGGAAGTCTGTTAAAGAATTAGAAGTGTGAACTTTATCTATTTCAAGTTTAGAAACGTTGTTCAGTTAAGGTCTGAGAGGTAGTATTACCCCAAATTGATTGACTTCATTTTTAACTAAGGAATGGTTAAGGTTCGATAGTAAAGGATGGTTAAGTGAATTTAGTAATTAAAGGAAATGGTTTGAGTTGGCATCGCGATGGTTTGTTTAAACATCTGTCTAAGTCCAATGAAGAAGCTTTGGAAATGTTTTCCAAATAAGAAACCAGAAATGTTTTCTAATAAAGAAAACAAGAAATGGAAATGTTTTCCATTGTTAATAACGTATATTTTCCAAATTTAGAAAATAAGAAATATTGAATATAGGGAAACAGGAGATAAGTAAATTAATGAAATAAAGAGATAAATGTTGAATGATGTTTGATCGATATAAATTTCCATTTGGAAATAATATCGTTGTTTGCACACCTGTTTTTCTTCGATAGTTAAATCACAGACTATCGAAGTTTTGACCATTTTAACGTTGTTAATATGGAGAGAGCGGTTTGATTATTATCCAAAGAACCACTCTGTATTGGCATAAGCTTTGCGAATCATATATGCCAAAGGAAATTGAAGACGGAGTTATGCAAGGGCTATCCTGTTTACAGAATAGTGCCTTCGGTTCATCCTGTTCCTGGATGACTTGTATGGACGGATGTCTGACAGAGTATTTCCAGACAATCACATATATTGATTTCTCCAACCGTACAAGAGTGGAAGCGGAGAAGGAAACTTCTTTTAGCTAACACAAAATGTATGGTTGAGGACGTCAATCGGTGATTTGATGGATTTGACGATGTGGCATTCAAAGTGAATCTGGTGTGACGATAAAGCGTAGCTTCTAGCCTCACATCCGGTAAATGACAGAAATTGGGCAGGCAGCATGGCTAAGCCGGTCGCACCGAAGTATGGTGTAGAATCACCTGATCTAGAGTTTCATTTACTTCTAAAAATCTATTGTCGATACTGTCCCATTCGGGAAACGGTTGTTGATCCCAACCGTTGGTGATATACATTCGATACACTCAAGCGAAATGAGTGGTCGGTCATGTGTGGCCGGGTTGCAAGATGTTCTTGTTGAACCCAGTGTATTCCCTTCTAGAGGTACACTAGCGAAAGGTGTTTCCATACCTTGTCATAGTTGGAAATCCATTACCCAATACGTGCTTGCGGTTTTGATTGTATACTATATATGTAGAACGTGAGATGAAAGCGTTTCTACTAGATGATTATTATACTGTGGTTGATAGACATTATTATAATATCAAAAGGTTTTTGATATAAAGATATTTTGGATTCTCATAAGGGAAAAACCCATTCCGTTATACGGCGTGGTCTTATGAGATATCATTTACCTGCTTAAACTGTTTTAAACTGTTTTACTCATACCAGTCCCATGACTGACCCGGAGTTTATTTTGTTGTTTTCCCTAAAATCTTGGGTGCCCAATTTTGTACGGGCAGTCAAGTAGTCAGGATTTACAGATATACTAGAAGAGCTGGAGCAGGAGGCTTCAGGATTATATAGCTATAGTTATTTCCATTGTACTGTAAGTGTTGTACTTTGATAATGATGTATATTCAAGTACAGATGTATATTTCAAGTTATGTTATATATATTATATGTTATTCGTTCCGCTGTGAGGTACGTGTTACTATGATGTTATGTTCTTCTTCTTCTATTCTAAGTTTCTATCTTATCTTTCCTCACCCTCTAATTTCTTTCATTAATGATCGGTATTTTTCTATGTTTGGTTAGTCGTCATCCTGTTTATGTCGATAACCAAAGTCGACAAAATCCTGGGTCATTACAGTTGGTATCAGAGCTTAAGTTAAGTGAATTACCTTGGCTCTGTGGCGTGACTCGGTAGAGATAGGGTTAGTAATACCCTAGATTGAGTTGAGTGTATATATAGGAGAGAACGTATTTGTTATTGATATAAAAATGGTTTTATATTGTGGAGATTCATTGGTTGAGTTGTTTATGAGTTCTTGTCGGTCAGTTTGATCCACTGTATCGGTAGGAGTTACTAAACACTCGAATACGATGGGTCGTCACGATATGTTTAAAAAAAAAGGGTAAATGAAAATAATTTTACCGAAAGTATATTGGATATATTGGTTATTATGATCGAGTAAGATTATAAATTTAATGGTTATGTAAATAACCAATCAAAATTCATATAAGTGAAATACGTGGAATCAGATGAGTTAAATCTGAATTTAAACCAGAAATTTAATTAAAATTCTGGAAAATTGGATAAGTGTTTGTAAACGGATTTGGATTAAAAATAAGGAAAATTTAAGATCTTGGGAGACATTAAATTGTTTTACAAGCAGTATGAATTATATTTTGAAATGAATTTCAAAGTGGAAATGTTTAGAAATGGTTTTATAGTATTGAACTCACTTCGATCGCTGGAAAATAGATTCTGATGATGACAACTGCATCATCAGTATTCATTTTCGAGTTGTAAGTGACGGATTACTACCAGAGATACCATATTGAATTTGTTTTGGGAAAGACAAGTTGTGTTGAATTTCAAAATGGGATTTATAATATAGAATTGAATATAGAATTTGAATAAAGAGAATTCAAATAGATTTGAATATAGAATTTGAATAAAGAGAATTCAAATAGAAATTGAATATAGAAATTCAAAGGGAGTTTGAATATATGAAATTCAATGGAATTGAAATAGAGTTTGAATATAGAAATTCAAATATAGAATTTGAATATAGGATTCAAATGGAATTCAAATATAGGATTTGAATATATAGAATTTGAATATATAGAATCCAAATGTAATTTAAACTATAGAATTTAAATATATAGAATTTGTATAGAATTTGATATATAGATTTGAATAATAGAAGTGATATAAAATTTGAATAGAAATTGAATAGAATTAACTAAGTCGAAGAGGAATTAGTTAATCGAGTTTTGAATTTGAATTTGAACTTTGAAAGGTGAATTGTATTTGTAAATGGATATTCGAAATCGAATATAGAACTTAAATTTGAAATTTGGATTCAAATTAGTTAATAAGCAAGTTAAAATATATTTGAACATGTCATGTTCAAATATAAAAGTGAAATAGACTAAAGAGTTAATTAACAAATTAATTAACGAATTGAGTTAAACGATCGGGTATAGCTGAAATAGATTGGGTAGGTATAAATATACATGAGATAGGTATGGATAAGGTATGAAGGTATATAAATAGAATGCTCGACGAAAAGGTATGTGTTTAATTCATATATGAGATTTTATGCGCCGTATCGGCTAGCCGCTTGACTTTTTCTTTTTCTTTTGGATTGGTGAGGGCCATTAGAGGCTATTTGAAATATCCCGATGCCCCTGGTACAAAGGAGGTTATGGCGAATTTTTCCGGGGATTTAAGGAGTTAGAATATTTTTAAGATAACTTGATAGTTAGAAATCAACGTATCGATATATATAGAAGTCGATAAGGAAACGAACTTAGAAATAAAATAGTAAAATCAAAAAGGAAGACTAAGAATAAAATCTAGTAAGAATAGAAAGAGGAAGTGTATACGTGTTTAAAGGTGAATAAGTAGTTGTATGGTATTGGTTATTCGAGTAAGTAGTCATATCTGTTTTGACGTTATAAATGTTATTCAGTCAAGGTCTGAGATGTATTTATACCCCAACTTGATTGATTTCATTGTTAACAAATAAATAGTAAGATTTCTGGCTCGAAGATCAATGTTGAATAAGAGTTAGTTGAATATAGTATTTGGGTTGTCGTAACGATGTTTTACACAACATCTGTTTTAACCCAAATAAGTGTAAGCTTGGAAATATAATAAAGAATATGTAACACCCCGCCTCCGCTAGGGTCACTCGCAAAGGAATGCACTAGCTTTAGAGGGGCATTATTGGTAAACATGCACAGAAATATCACAAGACAGAACATATATATATAAATAGCGGAAGTAAAATCAAACTTTCATAAACATGGATACATAAGGTCTAAAGCCTTTTACATCAGAGTACATCAAAACCTGTCTTGCAATAGTAAAGAAGCATAAAGACTTTTTAATAAATTATTCCCCAAGTAAAACCGTAAAGTAGCCATAGCCAAGAGAAGTCCAAGCCATCCATGATGACCTTCAAGCAGAAGAAGTCCGAACTAAACAGCATTGTTTCCTCCCTGAAACCTGGGGGGTGGGGGAAACGGAAGAAAAGAGGCGAAACAAAACGGGTCAGTCAAAAAGACTGAGTAAGTCCTATCTACTTCCAGTATAAAAACTGGTAAAGGTAACATGACATGCATAAACTGAAAGTAAACATAAGGATAACTACAAGATAGATAGACCAGGGTAGCCGGTTGAACTACTGTGGCAAAGTAAACTAAGGTATCATGATAAACTACGGTGTCATGATAAGTCAAGGTATCACATCGTCAGATTTCTATCGAGTACATTATCCCAAGGTATCTACCCCGTCTAACATCCCACGGTATCTATTATGTATATTCTTCTTAGTCCTAACATGTATATTTGCTCTGCACCTCTCGTACTAGTACCCCTACCCGCGTCATGTGTTAACCATGAATGTCCCTTGCTCAAAGTCGTGTAATGGTCCATGTCAACCTAGTATATCGCATATATAGGTTACTCAAATCATATGTTTCTTTCCATGTATATAAGTTCAGTCCTTTGCCGTACCTCGTACGGGCTTCCTCATGTCGTATTATCCTTGAATTCGTTTGGACTGTCACCCTTGTTCTAGCTAGGCTCTTCCATATGAATCACCGTTTGAACTACTAGGACTTACGCCACCTAGCACCACTAGGGATTACGCTTACCTATTGCACGCTTTCGTATTTCGGTTTGGGTTAAACCACCTAGGCCACTAGGGATTACGCTAACCCTCAACCGCGCCCTTTTTCCCATGCATTCATCGTGAATCGTTTTTCTATAACTGTATGCACATGTATCACATCGTGCCATCCGAGTCCTGTCACAGGGCAAACCAAGAAATACAGGACTCGGTCGGGAGCTTTAGATTTATCTGCCAATCCAGATACTAAGGTCTGCTTTTCTACACGTGGCTATGGTCCCACGAGACCCCTCCCTCAACTAGTGAAAGGCAACACAAGAGAAAATCTTGCATGAGAACTACACTCCGGCCAGCCCACATCCTACGGGCTACCTCACCCATAATTAGATAGCAATTATGGTCTGTTGGGTGTTCCCTGCCTTTCCGTACGTACACGCTTGACTCAAGATGGTAGATGATCGACGAACTTGCTATCTCGGGCACCTTATGTATTCGTCGACTCACTGCTATCCACCCCAGTCTTTAGGTCGCTCGCATAGCAACCAAGGCATATTCTTGGTTCTTCTACCGCAGACCTCAACCTCTCGTGAGCCTAGTATAATGACCTGGCAGCTCACAGAGGGATCCCAAGAATATCCTCATGTTCCCCGAAGCCGCTGCTTCGTTACCCAGTTCGTTGGAGCCTTTATCTAAATTAGATAGCCTGCTCCTACACGCATACTTAAACGTTGGCCTAACGTATCGGGTTACTAATCTATCTAAGAAATGGTCCAAATTTCCTTGACTAAGAATTATTACTTAGTTTCCCTTAACTAAGGTTTACCACTTAGCCTTATTTCCATAATCCTTGTTAACTATGGTTATTTACCTAATCCTCCGAATTAGGGTTTATCTAATGGGTTAAGTGTCACTTAAGTTCATAACTTAGCCCGTCTACAAACCATGTCAAAATTGGCTAAGTATACGAGTCCAAGACTTAACCCTACAAACCATGTGTCAAGTTAGTTAAGTATATCAAGGAATCCATGACTTAACCTCGTCTAATTATCATTTTAGATTGGTTAATTATATAATTTAACTTGACCTTGTCATCAAATCGGTCAAGCGTATTCAAGTGATTCGTGACTTAGCCTTATCATGTTTTCACGTTAGATTGGTTAAGTATAGATTAACTTAACCTCATCAAATTAACGAGTTAGATTGGTTAAGTATAGGTCACTTAACCTCATCAAATCATCGTGTTAAATTAGTTAAGTGTTTAACTTAACCCCATTAAATTACCAAGTTGGATTAATTAAGTCTAGGCTAACTTAACCCCATCCGATTACCATGTTTAGATTAGTTAAGCCTAATCTTAACCCCATCCATTAACTGTATTATACGGTTAAGTGTCATTAAGAAAATTTACTTAACCTTATCACGTTATCGTGTTGGATTGATTAAGTGTTGGTTAACTTAATCCCGTCCATTAGTCGTATAAAAATGGTCAAGTGTCATTAGGCAAATCAAGTTACTTAACCTACCCAAGCTTATCATGTTTTGTTAAGTATCATTAGCCTAATCAAATTACTTAACCTATTTGTCCATATCATATTTGGTTAAGCCTCATTAATCAAATTAACTTAACCCTATTATGTGGCATTAATTTAATTAATGCACCCTCAACCTCTCACATTAGACCTTGTTGTGGTTACTAGTTAAGCCGGGCGGGTCCGGGTAGATTTACACCACAACCTAGTCTAACCTCGGGTCTTAAGCGCGACATGACCAACTTCTCACATTGGGTCCTATTGTTTGCAACTACTAGTTAGGCCGGTCGGTTCCGGGTAGTTTTACGTTGCAAACTCAACCCAACCTCGAGTTGGCCATACTTATATTATCTAAGTTCACCATGTTTCCAAAACATGTTACAAGTTTTCAAGCATTTGGGTAGACCTAACTTAATAGGTAAATTCCCAAAGGGTAGACCTAACATAATAGGTAAATTCCCAAGCTCATGTTTTTATGCATACTTACATGTCATCTTCCATGTTATCTTTCAAGTCATATTTTCAAGTATCAACACATGTCATATTCAAATTAAGATTTTGCGACATGTTCATGTTTATCTAACTACCCAAAATCGTGTTTTCCCAACGCAAGCAAAGCGAGTCAACATAGTAAGGATACTATGTCACATATTGGTCTCAAAACATGCATGATGCCAAAAAGGGCTTGGCTTCCACATGCATATCATCATAAAGGGATTGGCCATAAACATGCATAGTGTCATAAGGTAATTTGGCCACAAACATGCATATTATCAAAAAGGGTTTGGCCATAAACATGCACAACTTAAAAGAGGGGATTTGCCACGAGCATGCATAATCTCATAAAGGATTTGGCCACAAACTTGCATGTTAGCATAAGGGGTTTGGGTTCATAAACATGCATAAGCCCCAAAATCTTGTCTTAGCCAATGTTTCACAAGTAAAGTGGTTCCTAAAGGTTCATGCTAGCATTTCATGCATAAAGATCCAAACTTGCAAGATAAACTAGGTTATGCATAGCATGAGAGGCATGATTAAGTCACTCACATGGCCTAAAATCATAAACATGAACACAATAGGCAAGGTAAGGTTCATATAGGTTCGCATAATCATGTTTAGCCTCATTTTATCCCATGTCATTATCAAAACTACCGTTTCCATCTAAAAGTAGCTAGAACTTACATAGTTAGGCCTAGGGAAAGGAGCATGAATCATCTTGGCTAAGAAAGGTGCCTCCTTTGTAGAAGAATCGTCATGGAACTCGCATAGCAATGTTGATTTGGCCTTGATTTGGTGTAGCAAGCTTGCACCTTTTGATTTGAACTAGATTTGGATGCATAGGCTCTAGGGATTGGAGATGGAGGCCATGATCAATGAAGATTTTGGCAGCACTTAGTTGCTAGGTTTGATTTTTAGGGATTTAGGTTAGGTTTAGGGTCTTTTTATAGAGATTAGGATAGTTTTAGGCCCTTAGATTAACCCTAGGATAGATCAGGACCATCAGATCTCGGAAGCTTCCAGAACCAGCCCAAGAACAAGACCAGGTGAGACAAACAGGTGCGCCAGGCAATTTGCCCCAGCCACCCCCTGTCGACAGGCAAGTCGGCAGGGCTGTCGACTTGGTCTGGGCCCAAGTCGACAGGCCTGTCGACAGCCCTGTCGACATGGCCTAGGTGGGAAGCTGCCCGCCTAGCCCCCAGATCTGATTTCCAAAACTGTTTCCGAAATTCCAATTTCCAGAAACCTTCTTTGGGCCTTTTACGGGTCATACGGACTCCGATTCTCGAAAACTCGGACTCTATTTCGCGTATTTTTCCGAGATGAACGCAATGGCATATCCCGTTCAGAGATTAAAATTAAATTCTGCCTTGATTCTCGTTTTAACATGTTATTGAAATACGGGTTGTTACATTCTCCCCACCTTTTAGGATTTTGTCCCTGAAATCTCCAAGTTAGGAAGAACATATCCTACCACCCATCATCCATCTTACTCAAAACATCATCCACAAGCAACCATTGTCCTTAGATGATTTCTAATGCTGTATGAATACATGCAAAAATGTGTGTGTACATGTTCCTTAGCTAATGCCAATGATCAGGCCTGGATAATCTTTCTAATGCAAAAATATGTATAGTGCCATGAATCCAACATGTATGCGAATAGTCCTAGCCATATAGATACTATATGCGTGCACAAACATTCAACCATATGCAACATCCGCATGATAACACATTCAATTTCATCCATAAACAAGTATAAATACTCGTGCATATGCAATATGAAATGTGACCGAGTCGAGCTAGTATCTAATGTAAATTAGCGCATCCACGAGCAACCACTTGCAACCATTTGCAACCATATCAACCATAACATGTTTCAAATACATGCTTACATCCATAGGGTTCTACCTAAGATTCCCTGAAACAGGGTCGAGAAGATAAACAAAACAAACTCCGTACGGGGTTTGTAACAGAAAATAGGACCGAGAGGGTGTCCACAAAAGATAGCCTACAAGTAAGCTCTACAGAAAACAGGGATCAAGGATACACTCCCAAAAAGAGATATCATGCGCGTATCTAGTCTTTGACCATCAAAGTCGTACTTCCTTGAGCTCAATTCCATTGTGCCTTGACCGTCTTTGCGATTTCGTAGCTTCTTATTTCCTGTTTCCATAACATGAGCTGGAACTCATTCCCTCGTCGCCTCTCGTTCCACTTGCACTTATCCTTTTTCTAAAATACTTGACGCAAACATGACTGCGTACTCATGATCTCATGCAAGCTTTCCAAAATTCACTAATGAATCTCGGACCTCGTACCACAAGGTATTCCACATAGAAGAACTTTCTCTTGAAAGTAAACAGATGCCAACCAGGTTATCAAGCGCACTTACTAAGGTGATTTCTATAACCCATGCATAAGTGAAATAAACCATCCGTCTTATCGGCGAACACCATTCGATCGGGTTTCTAATTTCCAACAAAGGCATCTAGGGATTCTAAGTAACTAATCATGACAGAAACCAAAAGGTTACGCGATACTTCAAGGGTATTACCAAAGCAAGCCAAGAGTCTAACTACCCTTCTTCTAAAACCGAGAGTGGCACCCCTTACTGGATAACCTCTTCATCCCTAGAATCCATCCACAACTTATAAACATAAGCATTATTTCCAAGCTCAACACTTGATATAGACATCCTCAAATCCAAACAAGCCATGAGTAAATGGACCAATCTTCCAATAGGACTTGAGACAAAAATGGGATCCTCTACTACGCTAGTACTAAGGTGCAGAGACTCAACTATCGAAGCGGACTTAAATGATACGATGATCAAAACAAAGTCCTAACGGGATGATAGAGAAGAAAAGCTAAACCTTTAACAAGATCGTCACCCTCCTTCCGAGGTACCCTAGAAATGAGAGCGTACTGCTGCCCTCCCGTTGATCTTGTCCTTTTCCCATAATACTTAACTATCCGTCCCGTTTCACCATGCCAAAGGTACTCTCTCGTCATGGGTTTCATTGTTCATCTTTCTTCCTCCTTTTAGGACTCAGCCATACCAACATGTTGCTTATCCCTGAGCTCGTATCCTTTATCCTTGTTCTTACTATCCTTTCATGCCTAACTCTGCAACGGTCTCTCGAGAACCACCTCCATCGTACGGGAAACACAAACGCAGCTAGAAAGACTAGTTGCAGTCAAAACCACTGTGACTACAGATGGAGGAAAGAAAGGAAAAGAGATTCAATCAAGGAAACAAGGATAATGCTAATGGCCTTTGGGGAATAGCCTTTTTCTTTTAGTAAAGAAAATTTTCTTGAAAAATGCTTCTTTGTAAACGGTTTTTCAAATAATTTTCAGAAGGTCTTTAAAAACTTTTGCCCAGTCTGGTAACCTTCTGCTCTGACACCAAATGTAACACCCCGCCTCCGCTAGGGTCACTCGCAAAGGAATGCACTAGCTTTAGAGGGGCATTATTGGTAAACATGCACAGAAATATCACAAGACAGAACATATATATATAAATAGCGGAAGTAAAATCAAACTTTCATAAACATGGATACATAAGGTCTAAAGCCTTTTACATCAGAGTACATCAAAACCTGTCTTGCAATAGTAAAGAAGCATAAAGACTTTTTAATAAATTATTCCCCAAGTAAAACCGTAAAGTAGCCATAGCCAAGAGAAGTCCAAGCCATCCATGATGACCTTCAAGCAGAAGAAGTCCGAACTAAACAGCATTGTTTCCTCCCTGAAACCTGGGGGGGGGGGGGAAACGGAAGAAAAGAGGCGAAACAAAACGGGTCAGTCAAAAAGACTGAGTAAGTCCTATCTACTTCCAGTATAAAAACAGGTAAAGGTAACATGACATGCATAAACTGAAAGTAAACATAAGGATAACTACAAGATAGATAGACCAGGGTAGCCGGTTGAACTACTGTGGCAAAGTAAACTAAGGTATCATGATAAACTACGGTGTCATGATAAGTCAAGGTATCACATCGTCAGATTTCTATCGAGTACATTATCCCAAGGTATCTACCCCGTCTAACATCCCACGGTATCTATAATGTATATTCTTCTTAGTCCTAACATGTATATTTGCTCTGCACCTCTCGTACTAGTACCCCTACCCGCGTCATGTGTTAACCATGAATGTCCCTTGCTCAAAGTCGTGTAATGGTCCATGTCAACCTAGTATATCGCATATATAGGTTACTCAAATCATATGTTTCTTTCCATGTATATAAGTTCAGTCCTTTGCCGTACCTCGTACGGGCTTCCTCATGTCGTATTATCCTTGAATTCGTTTGGACTGTCACCCTTGTTCTAGCTAGGCTCTTCCATATGAATCATCGTTTGAACTACTAGGACTTACGCCACCTAGCACCACTAGGGATTACGCTTACCTATTGCACGCTTTCGTATTTCGGTTTGGGTTAAACCACCTAGGCCACTAGGGATTACGCTAACCCTCAACCGCGCCCTTTTTCCCACGCATTCATCGTGAATCGTTTTTCTATAACTGTATGCACATGTATCACATCGTGCCATCCGAGTCCTGTCACAGGGCAAACCAAGAAATACAGGACTCGGTCGGGAGCTTTAGATTTATCTGCCAATGCAGATACTAAGGTCTGCTTTTCTACACGTGGCTATGGTCCCACGAGACCCCTCCCTCAACTAGTGAAAGGCAACACAAGAGAAAATCTTGCATGAGAACTACACTCCGACCAGCCCACATCCTACGGCCTACCTCACCCATAATTAGATAGCAATTATGGTCTGTTGGGTGTTCCCTGCCTTTCGGTACGTACACGCTTGACTCAAGATGGTAGATGATCGACGAACTTGCTATCTTGGGCACCTTATGTATTCGTCGACTCACTGCTATCCACCCCAGTCTTTAGGTCGCTCGCATAGCAACCAAGGCATATTCTTGGTTCTTCTACCGCAGACCTCAACCTCTCGTGAGCCTAGTATAATGACCTGGCAGCTCACAGAGGGATCCCAAGAATATCCTCATGTTCCCCGAAGCCGCTGCTTCGTTACCCAGTTCGTTGGAGCCTTTATCTAAATTAGATAGCCTGCTCCTACACGCATACTTAAACGTTGGCCTAACGTATCGGGTTACTAATCTATCTAAGAAATGGTCCAAATTTCCTTGACTAAGAATTATTACTTAGTTTCCCTTAACTAAGGTTTACCACTTAGCCTTATTTCCATAATCCTTGTTAACTATGGTTATTTACCTAATCCTCCGAATTAGGGTTTATCTAATGGGTTAAGTGTCACTTAAGTTCATAACTTAGCCCGTCTACAAACCATGTCAAAATTGGCTAAGTATACGAGTCCAAGACTTAACCCTACAAACCATGTGTCAAGTTAGTTAAGTATATCAAGGAATCCATGACTTAACCTCGTCTAATTATCATTTTAGATTGGTTAATTATATAATTTAACTTGACCTTGTCATCAAATCGGTCAAGCGTATTCAAGTGATTCGTGACTTAGCCTTATCATGTTTTCACGTTAGATTGGTTAAGTATAGATTAACTTAACCTCATCAAATTAACGAGTTAGATTGGTTAAGTATAGGTCACTTAACCTCATCAAATCATCGTGTTAAATTAGTTAAGTGTTTAACTTAACCCCATTAAATTACCAAGTTGGATTAATTAAGTCTAGGCTAACTTAACCCCATCCGATTACCATGTTTAGATTAGTTAAGCCTAATCTTAACCCCATCCATTAACTGTATTATACGGTTAAGTGTCATTAAGAAAATTTACTTAACCTTATCACGTTATCGTGTTGGATTGATTAAGTGTTGGTTAACTTAATCCCGTCCATTAGTCGTATAAAAATGGTCAAGTGTCATTAGGCAAATCAAGTTACTTAACCTACCCAAGCTTATCATGTTTTGTTAAGTATCATTAGCCTAATCAAATTACTTAACCCATTTGTCCATATCATATTTGGTTAAGCCTCATTAATCAAATTAACTTAACCCTATTATGTGGCATTAATTTAATTAATGCACCCTCAACCTCTCACATTAGACCTTGTTGTGGTTACTAGTTAAGCCGGGCGGGTCCGGGTAGATTTACACCACAACCTAGTCTAACCTCGGGTCTTAAGCGCGACATGACCAACTTCTCACATTGGGTCCTATTGTTTGCAACTACTAGTTAGGCCGGTCGGTTCCGGGTAGTTTTACGTTGCAAACTCAACCCAACCTCGAGTTGGCCATACTTATATTATCTAAGTTCACCATGTTTCCAAAACATGTTACAAGTTTTCAAGCATTTGGGTAGACCTAACTTAATAAGTAAATTCCCAAAGGGTAGACCTAACTTAATAGGTAAATTCCCAAGCTCATGTTTTTATGCATACTTACATGTCATCTTCCATGTTATCTTTCAAGTCATATTTTCAAGTATCAACACATGTCATATTCAAATTAAGATTTTGCGACATGTTCATGTTTATCTAACTACCCAAAATCGTGTTTTCCCAACGCAAGCAAAGCGAGTCAACATAGTAAGGATACTATGTCACATATTGGTCTCAAAACATGCATGATGCCAAAAAGGGCTTGGCTTCCACATTCATAACATCATAAAGGGATTGGCCATAAACATGCATAGTGTCATAAGGTAATTTGGCCACAAACATGCATATTATCAAAAAGGGTTTGGCCATAAACATGCACAACTTAAAAGAGGGGATTTGCCACGAGCATGCATAATCTCATAAAGGATTTGGCCACAAACTTGCATGTTAGCATAAGGGGTTTGGGTTCATAAACATGCATAAGCCCCAAAATCTTGTCTTAGCCAATGTTTCACAAGTAAAGTGGTTCCTAAAGGTTCATGCTAGCATTTCATGCATAAAGATCCAAACTCGCAAGATAAACTAGGTTATGCATAGCATGAGAGGCATGATTAAGTCACTCACATGGCCTAAAATCATAAACATGAACACAAGAGGCAAGGTAAGGTTCATATAGGTTCGCATAATCATGTTTAGCCTCATTTTATCCCATGTCATTATCAAAACTACCGTTTCCATCTAAAAGTAGCTAGAACTTACATAGTTAGGCCTAGGGAAAGGAGCATGAATCATCTTGGCTAAGAAAGGTGCCTCCTTTGTAGAAGAATCGTCATGGAACTCGCATAGCAATGTTGATTTGGCCTTGATTTGGTGTAGCAAGCTTGCACCTTTTGATTTGAACTAGATTTGGATGCATAGGCTCTAGGGATTGGAGATGGAGGCCATGATCAATGAAGATTTTGGCAGCACTTAGTTGCTAGGTTTGATTTTTAGGGATTTAGGTTAGGTTTAGGGTCTTTTTATAGAGATTAGGATAGTTTTAGGCCCTTAGATTAACCCTAGGATAGATCAGGACCATCAGATCTCGGAAGCTTCCAGAACCAGCCCAAGAACAAGACCAGGTGAGACAAACAGGTGCGCCAGGCAATTTGCCCCGGCCACCCCCTGTCGACAGGCAAGTCGACAGGGCTGTCGACTTGGTCTGGGCCCAAGTCGACAGGCCTGTCGACAGCCCTGTCGACATGGCCTAGGCGGGAAGCTGCCCGCCTAGCCCCCAGATCTGATTTCCAAAACTGTTTCCGAAATTCCAATTTCCAGAAACCTTCTTTGGGCCTTTTACGGGTCATACGGTCTCCGATTCTCGAAAACTCGGACTCTATTTCGCGTATTTTTCCGAGGTGAACGCAATGGCATAGCCCGTTCAGAGATTAAAATTAAATTCTGCCTTGATTCTCGTTTTAACATGTTATTGAAATACGGGTTGTTACATTCTCCCCACCTTTTAGGATTTTGTCCCTGAAATCTCCAAGTTAGGAAGAACATATCCTACCACCCATCATCCATCTTACTCAAAACATCATCCACAAGCAACCATTGTCCTTAGATGATTTCTAATGCTGTATGAATACATGCAAAAATGTGTGTGTACATGTTCCTTAGCTAATGCCAATGATCAGGCCTGGATAATCTTTCTAATGCAAAAATATGTATAGTGCCATGAATCCAACATGTATGCGAATAGTCCTAGCCATATAGATACTATATGCGTGCACAAACATTCAACCATATGCAACATCCGCATGATAACACATTCAATTTCATCCATAAACAAGTATAAATACTCGTGCATATGCAATATGAAATGTGACCGAGTCGAGCTAGTATCTAATGTAAATTCGCGCATCCACGAGCAACCACTTGCAACCATTTGCAACCATATCAACCATAACATGTTTCAAATACATGCTTATATCCATAGCGTTCTACCTAAGATTCCCTGAAACAGGGTCGAGAAGATAAACAAAACAAACTCCGTACGGGGTTTGTAACAGAAAATAGGACCGAGAGGGTGTCCACAAAAGATAGCCTACAAGTAAGCTCTACAGAAAACAGGGATCAAGGATACACTCCCAAAAAGAGATATCATGCGCGTATCTAGTCTTTGACCATCAAAGTCGTACTTCCTTGAGCTCAATTCCATTGTGCCTTGACCGTCTTTGCGATTTCGTAGCTTCTTATTTCCTGTTTCCATAACATGAGCTGGAACTCATTCCCTCGTCGCCTCTCGTTCCACTTGCACTTATCCTTTTTCTAAAATACTTGACGCAAACATGACTGCGTACTCATGATCTCATGCAAGCTTTCCAAAATTCACTAATGAATCTCGGACCTCGTACCACAAGGTATTCCACATAGAAGAACTTTCTCTTGAAAGTAAACAGATGCCAACCAGGTTATCAAGCGCACTTACTAAGGTGATTTCTATAACCCATGCATAAGTGAAATAAACCATCCGTCTTATCGGCGAACACCATTCGATCGGGTTTCTAATTTCCAACAAAGGCATCTAGAGATTCTAAGTAACTAATCATGACAGAACCCAAAAGGTTACGCGATACTTCAAGGGTATTACCAAAGCAAGCCAAGAGTCTATCTACCCTTCTTCTAAAACCGAGAGTGGCACCCCTTACTGGATAACCTCTTCATCCCTAGAATCCATCCACAACTTATAAACATAAGCATTATTTCCAAGCTCAACACTTGATATAGACATCCTCAAATCCAAACAAGCCATGAGTAAATGGACCAATCTTCCAATAGGACTTGAGACAAAAACGGGATCCTCTACTACGCTAGTACTAAGGTGCAGAGACTCAACTATCGAAGCGGACTTAAATGATACGATGATCAAAACAAAGTCCTAACGGGATGATAGAGAAGAAAAGCTAAACCTTTAACAAGATCGTCACCCTCCTTCCGAGGTACCCTAGAAATGAGAGCGTACTGCTGCCCTCCCGTTGATCTTGTCCTTTTCCCATAATACTTAACTATCCGTCCCGTTTCACCATGCCAAAGGTACTCTCTCGTCATGGGTTTCATTGTTCATCTTTCTTCCTCCTTTTAGGACTCAGCCATACCAACATGTTGCTTATCCCTGAGCTCGTATCCTTTATCCTTGTTCTTACTATCCTTTCATGCCTAACTCTGCAACGGTCTCTCGAGAACCACCTCCATCGTACGGGAAACACAAACGCAGCTAGAAAGACTAGTCGCAGTCAAAACCACTGTGACTACAGATGGAGGAAAGAAAGGAAAAGAGATTCAATCAAGGAAACAAGGATAATGCTAATGGCCTTTGGGGAATAGCCTTTTTCTTTTAGTAAAGAAAATTTTCTTGAAAAATGCTTCTTTGTAAACGGTTTTTCAAATAATTTTCAGAAGGTCTTTAAAAACTTTTGCCCAGTCTGGTAACCTTCTGCTCTGACACCAAATGTAACACCCCGCCTCCGCTAGGGTCACTCGCAAAGGAATGCACTAGCTTTAGAGGGGCATTATTGGTAAACATGCACAGAAATATCACAAGACAGAACATATATATATAAATAGCGGAAGTAAAATCAAACTTTCATAAACATGGATACATAAGGTCTAAAGCCTTTTACATCAGAGTACATCAAAACCTGTCTTGCAATAGTAAAGAAGCATAAAGACTTTTTAATAAGTTATTCCCCAAGTAAAACCGTAAAGTAGCCATAGCCAAGAGAAGTCCAAGCCATCCATGATGACCTTCAAGCAGAAGAAGTCCGAACTAAACAACATTGTTTCCTCCCTGAAACCTGGGGGGTGGGGGAAACGGAAGAAAAGAGGCGAAACAAAACGGGTCAGTCAAAAAGACTGAGTAAGTCCTATCTACTTCCAGTATAAAAACAGGTAAAGGTAACATGACATGCATAAACTGAAAGTAAACATAAGGATAACTACAAGATAGATAGACCAGGGTAGCCGGTTGAACTACTGTGGCAAAGTAAACTAAGGTATCATGATAAACTACGGTGTCATGATAAGTCAAGGTATCACATCGTCAGATTTCTATCGAGTACATTATCCCAAGGTATCTACCCCGTCTAACATCCCACGGTATCTATTATGTATATTCTTCTTAGTCCTAACATGTATATTTGCTCTGCACCTCTCGTACTAGTACCCCTACCCGCGTCATGTGTTAACCATGAATGTCCCTTGCTCAAAGTCGTGTAATGGTCCATGTCAACCTAGTATATCGCATATATAGGTTACTCAAATCATATGTTTATTTCCATGTATATAAGTTCAGTCCTTTGCCGTACCTCGTACGGGCTTCCTCATGTCGTATTATCCTTGAATTCGTTTGGACTGTCACCCTTGTTCTAGCTAGGCTCTTCCATATGAATCATCGTTTGAACTACTAGGACTTACGCCACCTAGCACCACTAGGGATTACGCTTACCTATTGCACGCTTTCGTATTTCGGTTTGGGTTAAACCACCTAGGCCACTAGGGATTACGCTAACCCTCAACCGCGCCCTTTTTCCCACGCATTCATCGTGAATCGTTTTTCTATAACTGTATGCACATGTATCACATCGTGCCATCCGAGTCCTGTCACAGGGCAAACCAAGAAATACAGGACTCGGTCGGGAGCTTTAGATTTATCTGCCAATGCAGATACTAAGGTCTGCTTTTCTACACATGGCTATGGTCCCACGAGACCCCTCCCTCAACTAGTGAAAGGCAACACAAGAGAAAATCTTGCATGAGAACTACACTCCGGCCAGCCCACATCCTACGGCCTACCTCACCCATAATTAGATAGCAATTATGGTCTGTTGGGTGTTCCCTGCCTTTCCGTACGTACACGCTTGACTCAAGATGGTAGATGATCGACGAACTTGCTATCTCGGGCACCTTATGTATTCGTCGACTCACTGCTATCCACCCCAGTCTTTAGGTCGCTCGCATAGCAACCAAGGCATATTCTTGGTTCTTCTACCGCAGATCTCAACCTCTCGTGAGCCTAGTATAATGACCTGGCAGCTCACAGAGGGATCCCAAGAATATCCTCACGTTCCCCGAAGCCGCTGCTTCGTTACCCAGTTCGTTGGAGCCTTTATCTAAATTAGATAGCCTACTCCTACACGCATACTTAAACGTTGGCCTAACGTATCGGGTTACTAATCTATCTAAGAAATGGTCCAAATTTCCTTGACTAAGAATTATTACTTAGTTTCCCTTAACTAAGGTTTACCACTTAGCCTTATTTCCATAATCCTTGTTAACTATGGTTATTTACCTAATCCTCCGAATTAGGGTTTATCTAATGGGTTAAGTGTCACTTAAGTTCATAACTTAGCCCGTCTACAAACCATGTCAAAATTGGCTAAGTATACGAGTCCAAGACTTAACCCTACAAACCATGTGTCAAGTTAGTTAAGTATATCAAGGAATCCATGACTTAACCTCGTCTAATTATCATTTTAGATTGGTTAATTATATAATTTAACTTGACCTTGTCATCAAATCGGTCAAGCGTATTCAAGTGATTCGTGACTTAGCCTTATCATGTTTTCACGTTAGATTGGTTAAGTATAGATTAACTTAACCTCATCAAATTAACGAGTTAGATTGGTTAAGTATAGGTCACTTAACCTCATCAAATCATCGTGTTAAATTAGTTAAGTGTTTAACTTAACCCCATTAAATTACCAAGTTGGATTAATTAAGTCTAGGCTAACTTAACCCCATCCGATTACCATGTTTATATTAGTTAAGCCCAATCTTAACCCCATCCATTAACTGTATTATACGGTTAAGTGTCATTAAGAAAATTTACTTAACCTTATCACGTTATCGTGTTGGATTGATTAAGTGTTGGTTAACTTAATCCCGTCCATTAGTCGTATAAAAATGGTCAAGTGTCATTAGGCAAATCAAGTTACTTAACCTACCCAAGCTTATCATGTTTTGTTAAGTATCATTAGCCTAATCAAATTACTTAACCCATTTGTCCATATCATATTTGGTTAAGCCTCATTAATCAAATTAACTTAACCCTATTATGTGGCATTAATTTAATTAATGCACCCTCAACCTCTCACATTAGACCTTGTTGTGGTTACTAGTTAAGCCGGGCGGGTCCGGGTAGATTTACACCACAACCTAGTCTAACCTCGGGTCTTAAGCGCGACATGACCAACTTCTCATATTGGGTCCTATTGTTTGCAACTATTAGTTAGGCCGGTCGGTTCCGGGTAGTTTTACGTTGCAAACTCAACCCAACCTCGAGTTGGCCATACTTATATTATCTAAGTTCACCATGTTTCCAAAACATGTTACAAGTTTTCAAGCATTTGGGTAGACCTAACTTAATAGGTAAATTCCCAAAGGGTAGACCTAACTTAATAGGTAAATTCCCAAGCTCATTTTTTTATGCATACTTACATGTCATCTTCCATGTTATCTTTCAAGTCATATTTTCAAGTATCAACACATGTCATATTCAAATTAAGATTTTGCGACATGTTCATGTTTATCTAACTACCCAAAATCGTGTTTTCCCAACGCAAGCAAAGCGAGTCAACATAGTAAGGATACTATGTCACATATTGGTCTCAAAACATGCATGATGCCAAAAAGGGCTTGGCTTCCACATGCATAACATCATAAAGGGATTGGCCATAAACATGCATAGTGTCATAAGGTAATTTGGCCACAAACATGCATATTATCAAAAAGGGTTTGGCCATAAACATGCACAACTTAAAAGAGGGGATTTGCCATGAGCATGCATAATCTCATAAAGGATTTGGCCACAAACTTGCATGTTAGCATAAGGGGTTTGGGTTCATAAACATGCATAAGCCCCAAAATCTTGTCTTAGCCAATGTTTCACAAGTAAAGTGGTTCCTAAAGGTTCATGCTAGCATTTCATGCATAAAGATCCAAACTTGCAAGATAAACTAGGTTATGCATAGCATGAGAGGCATGATTAAGTCACTCACATGGCCTAAAATCATAAACATGAACACAAGAGGCAAGGTAAGGTTCATATAGGTTCGCATAATCATGTTTAGCCTCATTTTATCCCATGTCATTATCAAAACTACCGTTTCCATCTAAAAGTAGCTAGAACTTACATAGTTAGGCCTAGGGAAAGGAGCATGAATCATCTTGGCTAAGAAAGGTGCCTCCTTTGTAGAAGAATCGTCATGGAACTCGCATAGCAATGTTGATTTGGCCTTGATTTGGTGTAGCAAGCTTGCACCTTTTGATTTGAACTAGATTTGGATGCATAGGCTCTAGGGATTGGAGATGGAGGCCATGATCAATGAAGATTTTGGCAGCACTTAGTTGCTAGGTTTGATTTTTAGGGATTTAGGTTAGGTTTAGGGTCTTTTTATAGAGATTAGGATAGTTTTAGGCCCTTAGATTAACCCTAGGATAGATCAGGACCATCAGATCTCGGAAGCTTCCAGAACCAGCCCAAGAACAAGACCAGGTGAGACAAACAGGTGCGCCAGGCAATTTGCCCCGGCCACCCCCTTTCGACAGGCAAGTCGACAGGGCTGTCGACTTGGTCTGGGCCCAAGTCGACAGGCCTGTCGACAGCCCTGTCGACATGGCCTAGGCGGGAAGCTGCCCGCCTAGCCCCCAGATCTGATTTCCAAAACTGTTTCCGAAATTCCAATTTCCAGAAACCTTCTTTGGGCCTTTTACGGGTCATACGGACTCCGATTCTCGAAAACTCGGACTCTATTTCGCATATTTTTCCGAGACGAACGCAATGGCATAGCCCGTTCAGAGATTAAAATTAAATTCTGCCTTGATTCTCGTTTTAACATGTTATTGAAATACGGGTTGTTACAGAATATTTCCTAAGATAGAAATAAACGAGATCGGAAAAGAGATAAGTAATTGGAATATTTTCCAATTATAAATAGCATATATTTTCTAAAGTTTAGAAAATAAAGGAAGGCGATATTCAGAAATGTTTTCCAAATAACGTAAAAGGGCAATATGGTTATTGAAAATATTTGGTTAAGAAATATTGATAAAGAAATAGAGAAGTGATTTAATTAATGGAATATTAATTAAGGGCTTAGTGATATGTTCAAAAGGAAATTTTGATTTTTGGAAAGAGTAATCTGTCTGAAAACTCCCAGGGAAAGACGGTTTGAATTAAAAACAAATTTAACAGAAATTTATGAAAGCAAATTTGAATTAAAGTAAAGCCAGTAAAGTGGTAACTGAGATTGAATTAGAATGCTATAAAGACAAATTGGATTGTGAGATTCAAATTTTAAGTGTAATGTGACAATCAAGTTAAGAGTTAGGAATCGAGAAGAGACTCGAGTTGAAATGATATTTGGCTTGGATATAAGCGAATGGTTGTGTTGTGGATAAAAGCAGATTGAAATTTGATTGGGATGACCCTTGTATCCGCTGAATTGACAGCAGGTGAAAGTGATAGAGTTGATATGCCCGACAAAAAGGTACAAGTTTATATTCAATATAAGCATAAGAATTTATGAGACGAATTGGCAAGCCGCTTGGCTGTTTGATTTTCTTTTGGGATGGAGATGGCCCAGAGAGGCGAGTGGGAGTTTGACCGATTGACCAGTACAAAGGAGGTGCTGGCGAATTTTTCGAAAAGTTAAGGCATTAGAAAATTTTCAGGAATTTTGAAAATTTTCGTTGATAAGGATTAATTAATAATTTAATTGAAATTAAATTTGGTTCAGTTGAAACTGAAGTTAAGAAGTGAACAAATATGTTCTAACCAGTCGATAGGGTCGTCCTCTAACTTTTAGCAATTTCGAGGACGAAATTATTTTAAGTGGGGAAGATTGTAATGACCCACATCGTCAGCGGTATAATAATTTATTTATTTAATTATTTCAAAGGTGATTAAAAGGATTTAATGGTCATTGAATTAAATAATGGTGAATATTTAATTAAAATAATAAATTAAATAATATATTTAATTCTGAAATAATCATAATTGGATGAAATGATGATATGTTGTGAACCGGATCATCTGTGATATTTAATTCAGTTCAGAATTGAATTAGAATAACGAATATATTATTTGAACGATAGTTTGAACGTAGAGTTATAATATAATTAAAATCGAGCTTGAAATGGCGTTGCAGTTCGATATTTGGCGATTTAAACTTCAACTGAATGTACAGGATTCGTTTTAAGCCGGATTTCTGTGAAACAAGAAACGTGTGGAGCTGGTGGAGTATATCTTTCTAGTGGAAGAGAAAAATTGGGATTTCGTCGGGTAGATTTTGATGTATGTCCAAATCAAATTTTAGAAAAGTCGCTGTGGAATTCCTTTATAATTTATAAAGGAATTATTTATATTTTAAAAAGGAATTTCAATATAAATCGAATACCGGGTTGACCCAGATTTGAAATATCAAGTTAGAAATTCATATAGGAATATTCTGAAGCCGTATGGTATTCCACTGTGAATATATACGATAATATTTATTATTAATATTAAATTTTATTTTATTTAAATATAATTATATATTTAAATGGGTCATCCAGAGCTCAAAAATAGCCACCTTTGCAAACGGAGTCGGAATTCGACGAAACCAGTTTCGTTGGGTCCGCAATGTCGAACTGAAGGTGCATGTCCAGTTTCGTGATTTTTAGGTATCATGTGTGACCACACGAATTTTTAGAAGGCAAAAACGAATATTAAAATGAAAATATCTGCATAAATATCTCCATAAAAATATCTCAACCTATTTCTCTATAAATACCCCTCCCTTAAAAATTCTAAACCTAAGTCTTCATTCTCTTTAGTCAAACAAAAATCCGTCGTATGTTTTTCTCAGAAAAACATGAACAAATCGTGAGGTTTAAAAATCAAAGAAAATTCTATAAATCTTCTTATACATATTTTTACAATCGTTACAACCCCTTCTTCAACCGGATATGTAATTTGTACGGATCGAACGAACTGCAGTTCGATGCCTGTGAGCCAGCGTGCGTCTAAGGTTGGGAATATCCAACGTTGGAGGAGCTATGGATCAAAACGAGGGGTATAGTCGGACTTGTGGTGAAGAGACGCTCCTGTAGAGGTGCTTCTGTGGAAATCTGAGCTCAAAAATGTCGATCGACTCCACTGGATCGAGCTCGAAGGGCTAACGGTCGCAAGTGCTGTACAGTCGCGAGTTGAACGAGGAGATGATGGGGAAGATGAGCTGAGGATGGAGAGTTCGATGGTGGGTTTTATGTAGTTCACGGTGAAGCAAGGGTATGGGATTTTTGGGGATAAAATGTCGGCCCTGTGTTTGATTTTGGAGGAGCAGAAGTCACGTTGGGGTTATTGGGGAAGAAGGCCCTAAAACGTGCTTGGAAAGATATGGTAATGGGCTGACAATTTAAAAGGGTAAGGCCCAAATAAAAGTGAAATTTTAAGTTTTAATTTACTTTAACTATTTGTAGGAACTTGTTTAAGTCATAACTTCTCCATACGATATAATATTGACGAACCGTAAGTTGCATTGAGATCGTATGGACGACAGCTACGCAATGGAACTGACGAGGAGTGGATTGGTGCTCTTTTGAATTTACGGCGAAATAAATTGTTTGATTCAAATCAAATAACAGTTTTTCGTTCTTTAACGATGAACTGCAAATGTGAGTAAATCTCACTAACTCTGAACAGTTTATAATTTCATGTTGTATTTTTAGAACTGTTAAATATTGGCTGATTGACTGTGTGTTGACTGTTTGATTGAACTGCTAGTCAGTTAGTTGAATTTCTATATTGATTATGTTTAACAAAATATATCATATTGTGATGTTGATTTTATTGTATAACATCTGTGGATGCAGGGAAACAGGTTGGAGGAATCCAACTGGATTCCTCAACATTTATTTTACTGTGATTAATATATTGTCATATATGATGTGATATATAATCTGTTGTCGATTATATGTGTTTGGACGATACTGATCATCGTGATTTGATATGTTGAATACCATAACATACTGAAATGTTGATAAGGGAATATTTTCAAAGTGATATTTGAAAATAAAATATTTATAAATGGAATATTTATACATAAGAAATATTTATAAATTGGAATATTTATAAATAGGAGATATTTAGAAAAAGGGAAAACGTTATAAAAAGGGAACTGTTATAAGAAGGAAATCATTTAAAGTGGAGAACCGTTACTAAAAGTAAATCTTTAAAAATGAATAAACGTTGTTAAAAAGGAAATCTTTATAAAGCGAATAAAGGAGTTAATTCGAATATAGTTTATTCGAAAGGAATTATCGAATTTGGTTATTCGAAGGAGTTATCGAATCTAGTTATTTGATGGAGTAAATCGATTTGAGTTAAATCAAATGAGTTAATCGAATATAGTTTATTCGAATAGAAGTAAAAGGAGTTAATCGAATATAGTTTATTCGAATAGAAGTAAAAGGAGTTATTCGAATATAATTTATTCGAATAGAGTTAAAGGAGTTATCGAATATAGTTTATTCGAAAAGAGTTAAGTGAAACGAGTTAATCCAATAGCGTTAGTCAGATGGAGTTAATCAATTAGAGTTAACCAGTTAGAGTTAAACCAGTTGGAGTTAATCGATTAGAGTTAAAGCAAAATGGAGTTAATAGAATATAGTTTATTCGAATAGAATAAAGGAGTTAATCGAATATAGTTTATTCGAATAGAATAAAGGATTTAATCGAATATAGTTTATTCGAATAGAATAAAGGAGCTAATCGAATATAGTTTATTTGAATAGAATAAAGGAGTTAATCGAATATAGTTTATTCGAATAGAATAAAGGAGTTAATCGATGTTAGTTTAATCGATTAGAGTTAAAGCAAATGAGTTAATCGAATATATAGTTTATTCGAATAGAAAGTAAAAGGAGTTAATCGAATGTATAGTTTATTCGAATAAAAAGTAAAAGGAGTTAATCGATGTTAGTTTAATCGAGTTAAAAGGAGTTAATCGATGTTAGTTTAATCGAAAGGAGTTAATCGAATATATAGTTTATTTGAATAGAAAGTAAAAGGAGTTAATCGAATATAGTTTATTTGAATAGTAAAAGGAGTTAGTTGATGTTAGTTTAATCGAGTTAAAAGGAGTTAATCGATGTTAGTTTAATCGAAAGGAGTTAATCAATGTGAGTTTAATCGATTAGAGTTAAAGCAAAGGAGTTAATCGAATATAGTTTATTCGAATAGAGTAAAAGGAGTTAATCGAATATATAGTTTATTCAAATAGAATTAAAAGAGTTATCGAATATAGTTTATTCGATAGGAGTTAAGTGAATAGAGTTGGAGTTAAATCAAAAGAGTTAAGTGAATAGAATAAATTGAATAGAGTTATCGAATATACCTTATCGCAGGAAAGAATTATCGAATAGAAAAGATTTGAAAGAGAGTTACGTAAGGAAGTCTGTTAAAGAATTAGAAGGGTGAACTTTATCTATTTCAAGGTTAGAAACGTTGTTCAGTTAAGGTATGAGAGGTAGTATTACCCCAACTTGATTGACTTCATTTTTAACTAAGGAATGGTTAAGGTTCGATAGTAAAGGATGGTTAAGTGAATTTACTAATTAAAGGAAATGGTTTGAGTTGGCATCGCGATGGTTTGTTTAAACATCTGCCTAAGTCCAATGAAGAAGCTTTGGAAATGTTTTCCAAATAAGAAACCAGAAATGTTTTCTGATAAAGAAAACAAGAAATGGAAATGTTTTCCATTGTTAATAACGTATATTTTCCAAATTTATAAAATAAGAAATATTGAATATAGGGAAACATGAGATAAGTAAATTAATGAAATAAAGAGATAAATGTTGAATGATGTTTGATCGATTTAAATTTCTATTTGGAAATAATATCGTTGTTTGCACACCTGTTTTTCTTCGATAGTTAAATCACAGACTATCGAAGTTTTGACCATTTTAACGTTGTTAATATGGAGAGACCGGTTGGATTATTATCCACAGAACCACTCCGTATTGGCACAAGCATTTTGAATCATATATGCCAAAGGAAATTGAAGACGGAGTTATGCAAGGGCTATCCTATTTACAGAATAGTGCCTTCGGTTCATCCTGTTCCTGGATGACTTGTATGGACGGATGTCTGACAGTGTATTTCCAGACAATCACATATATTGATTTCTCCAAGCGTACCAAGAGTGGAAGCGGAGAAGGAAACTTCTTTTAGCTAACAAATAATGTATGGTTGAGGACGTCAATCGGTGATTTGATGGATTTGACGATGTGGCATTCAAAGTGAATCTAGTGTGATGATAAAGCGTAGCTTCTAGCCTCACATCCGGTAAATGACAGAAATCGGGCAGGCAGCATGGCTAAGTCGGTCGCACCAAAGTAGGGTGTAGAATCACCTGATCTAGAGTTTCATTTACTTCTAAAAATCTATTGTCGATACTGTCCCATTTGGGAAATGGTTGCTGATCCCAACCGTTGGTGATATACATTCGATACACTCAAGCGAAATGAGTGGTCGGTTATGTGTGGCCGGGTTGCAAGATGTTCTTGTTGAACCCAGTGTATTCCCTTCTAGAGGTACACTAGCGAAAGGTGTTTCCATACCTTGTTATAGTCGGAAATCCATTACCCAATACGTGCTTGCAGTTTTGATTGTATACTATATATGTAGAACGTGAGATGAAAGCGTTTCTGCTAGATGATTATTATACTGTGGTTGATAGACATTATTATAATATCAAAAGGTTTTTGATATAAAGATATTTTGGATTCTCATAAGGGAAAAACCCGTTCCGTTATACGGCGTGGTCTTATGAGATATCATTTACCTGCTTAAACTGTTTTACTCATACCAGTCCCATGACTGACCCGGAGTTTATTTTGTTGTTTTCCCTAAACTCTTGGGTGCCCAATTTTGTACGGGCAGTCAAGTAGTCAGGATTTACAGATATACTGGAAGAGCTGGAGCAGGAGGCTTCAGGATTATATAGCTATTGTTATTTCCGTTGTGTTGTAAGTGTTGTACTTTGATAATGATGTATATTCAAGTATAGATGTATATTTCAAGTTATGTTATATATATATTATATGTTATTCGTTCCGCTGTGATGTTCGTGTTACTCTGATGTTGTCTTCTTCTTCTTCTTCTTCTTCTATTCTAAGTTTCTATATTATCTTTCCTCACCCTCTAATTTCTTTCATTAATGATCGGTATTTTTCGATGTTTGGTTAGTCGTCATCGTGTTTATGTCGATAACCAAAGACGACAAAATTTCGGATCATTACACAATGAATTAAGGAAAACTTAATTCAATATTCAGAATTAAGCAAAACGGACCACACCATTGCGTCCGTCTCAGAATTCTGGTCAAGATAGACACCTGGTTTGTATAAATCGGACACAATATGAAGAAGTTATTAAGGTTTGAAGTTTGTATATGCACAGGAAGGATATATATATATATATATATATATATATATATATATATATATATATATATATATATATATATATAGGTTCAAAGATTCAAAAATGTGTCCAGAAATTCGAAATTAGGTTCAAAATTCAAAATTTGGGAAGGCGGAAGATTTCCCGCCCAGGTGGGTCTACCCACCAAAAGGGGGGCCGACCCATAGGTTGACCCACTCAAAGGGGGGTCGACCCACCTCTAAACAGATTTAGGCGAAATACTTCGTTTTGTAACTGGACACCTTTCTGAGTAAGATTCATTGATCCTAAGGCTATATAAAGGACCCTAAACCTAGGTTTTATTCATTTGAAAATGGCGACGACGGCGGAGCTCAGCTGCAACGTAGATTGAATGGCCTAATCTTCTTCAAATCCAATTCAGCAAACATTATACAAATTCAGTGATTACTACAACAACAAATTCAACGTGTTCTTCGCAGTAATTTGGATCCATTTCCTTAGATCTATTCACTGTGAGTTCATGTTATTTTTAGATCTGAATATTTAAATAGTAATCGTGATATGTATATAAAAATTGGATCTTGAATCGGTGCCTAATCAGCTCTATTATGACATATTCATCAGATCTGTTCTTATATGTTTATATTATCACCAAGTCTAATATTGTCATAATATGCCCATTCAGTTTTTATTCCTATTACTGATTCGTTATTATGCCTGTATTGATTCTCTTCTCTCCCACTTTTCCCTTTTTATTTTTATATATCCAGGCTAACTTCGAGCCTAATGCTGAAAAATGTGAACGTAAGAAATTGGGAACGATTGGGAAAGACCTAAATCAGGGCATAATTGTTATTTGAAATTGTGAATGTAAATTTGGGCATAAAATTGGAAAATATACGAATATGGATTTGAGGGCACATTTTATATTGGATAATATAAATATGAAGTTAGGCATATATTGGAAAATAGGCGAACATGAAATTGGTTAAAATTTGTATTGTAATGTGTAGATATTGAATTGGGGTATAAATTGGAACATATGTAATTATGAAATTGGGCATAGATTGTAACATATGTAAATGTCAATTTGGGGCATAAACTGGAACACATGTGTATATTGATTTAGGGCATGGAAACCTATAACTGAAATAAGATAATTGTAAATATGAATTAAAAGGGGGGCATGAAAGTCTATATTTGGAGTAGGGAATTTTAATTTAATATGCCTAAAATATGGAGCCCTAGTAACGTTTAAACACAAGGTTAGGTTGAATTAGTGGTGGAAGTCTGCTCGGACCCGATTGACATATCCAATAGCCACTGATGTTTAACCTAATGTGAGAGGTCTAAGTGCGCAAATACGGAATGAGCTATGACACGAGGTTAGGCCCAACTTGTGGATGAATTCTGCCCGGACCCGACCGACATATCCAGCATCCACAAGTTGTAGGCCTAATGTGGGAGGTCTAGCCCATCATAAACCATAAATGGACATGGTAGTGAATTGGACTGCTTAACCTAATTTAATCCATAGGGTTTGCATGAATATGAACCAAAGTTGGGGTTAAGTAAAATCGGTTGGACAGTGGGTGGGCTAAGCAAATCTAAGGGGGCGGAAAATATTTACATTTAGGCCCATAAACTTAACTCGATAAGGTTATGTAATTAAAGACACCTAATGGTATATGTAACCGGTAGAAATAATAAAGTTATGTAAGTAAAGACACCGTTTAGGGTAAGCATAACTTGAAAGGAAATGAGACAACTTGTGTAATATGATAAGAGGTACTTAATTATAAATTAAGTAATCTAGAAGTCTGGAACCTGTTGATAAAAATAGCATGTTTAGACTTGTCCTAGGGACAAGACGAAATTAAAACATAGTTTATAATTAGTGGGTTGAGAAATTTGTTAATGGGCCTTAGTTAGTAGAACTAAGTTAACAAGTAAACAACGATAAATTGTATTGACAATGTAAAATGGAATTATGATTAAATGAGAAGGAACGAGGAAAACTTATAAGATAAGTTATATATAATCATAAATGATGACTGATATGTTAAAAAGGAAACATGTAAAATGAGGCATACGTAATTACACATTAAGTAAGAACATGTTATTGTAACTATGGAATTGGATGATAAAAATATAAAGGGATTGTGGGTTATAGACCGTGGGCCACAATCTAGAGAATAACATGTTGTGGGCTTATTAATGAACTTAAAGGGGTTAAGTTATATAACCAAAATTAATAAGCAAGAGGAACTTGGTAACTTGATTTAGAATTCAATATGAATGGGAATAACCAAGTTAAAAGGAAACCGAGGAGGAAAATCAAGCACGTAATAGAATGATTAGACATAGGGTCTAATAACATATTAAAGTGAGGCGCTTGGACCAATCCGCACGTTTGTGGGTGAATAACCCAATGAGGGGATCATCGAGGTGTTATAAGGCACGAGGGGAGCGCACATTCATCTGATTGTTTTGACGGCTCCAAATGACTGGAAGGGGAAGCACACGGCTTCCTGAGGTACGTAAGGTGCTCCTAGTGTCCTCTGTGCGGTGACAGATGTCTTAGGCTATGCTCGCAGAGGTTGGGTTTGCACGTAACTACTAGGTGGGTGGGCCTTGACTGCAGATGTAGCTATGCAGTCAGAATGCTATGACGAGGTAACACCAGGGTGGTTCGGCGGTTGCGTCACGAGGAGGCAGATGAAGGCAGAGGGTCACGACCAACAAGGATCGTAGACTATTAGATACCCGTCATCGGCAGCCAGCGGGATGCGAAAAGACTAGAGCTAAACCCTATATACCATTTCACCTTTCTCTATCGAGGTACCGGGTTGAGGGTAGACGCCACATGTATATTTAGATTGGTTGTTATTAGGGGTAGTCGCTTAACTCTTGTAATTTTTACTAGTTGAGGGAGGGGACGAGGTAGGGCCAAAGCCACCATGGAAAACAGACCATAGGAATATCTGTATTTGGAGGCTCTTAAAGGCGGGCCTATACAGGTATGGAAAAGCTCCCGGCCGAGTTCCGTGTTTCTTGTTTAGCCTTGCTATGGAACTCGGTGCACATTAGAGGACGTGCGATTGAGGCATCGAGCTACAATTACAGTACATATGTGGGACAATCTAGATACATGCATATCTGCTCTGGGTGGTGTATCGTAGACTAGAGGGCATTATTCCGATAAGGAATCTGATTTGATCGATGATGGAAGTCTGCACGCTTACGTATCATATTAATGAAAGATATATGTGGAACGTAACATCGTTATATAGAGACCCGTTCGTCACTCCGGCATAGGATGAGGGACTGCGTTCATTATGGTGGAGACCGTGCGAGTGGAGTACCATGGGGTGTATCTCAATATTAAGAGATCGCTACATATATTGTATTAGGTGAATCCATGGGAAAGTAAATGGGTATGATGCGCGGATAAGTCTTGAGTTCTGTTAACCCAAGTAACCTAATAATCAAGAAAATGTAATGGAACGGTATTGGTAGGGACGATTCTATTTCTGATATACTAGAATCGGTGCGGTGTAGAAAAATGTATTTAAGAAGCGCAATATATCATGTTCATCTTTTCTTGCTCAGTTCACACTTGTTATTGTTACTGTTATCTTGTACTTCCAGTTTCTTTATACCTTCCCTGATACTTTTATTTATTTATATTTAAAGGTAACTGGACTCGCCAGACTTTATGTCTGACCCTTTTTGTTTCCTCGTCTCTCTCTTCCGTTCCCCCCAGGTTCTCAGGGTGTAAGTACTTAGAGTTGATTTGGATTCTTTCAGCTTAGCTTGGATTTTGGATATTGATGTACCACTTTGACTTCTGGTCAACTCTCTTATGGCTTCACCTGGGAAATATGGTTTTATGCTTTTGTACTCTGATATTTCTGGCAAGATAGATTATTTATGTAATTGGTTACTTCAAACTTATGGTGTAAACTCAGTATTTGGGACCATGATGTTTTGATTTAAATGAAGTTTTTAATTCCGTTGTTATTTTACGTGTCTATCTTGTAATATTATGTTCTTATTCACCAATAACGCCTCACGAAACTTAATGCATTCTCTATAGAGTGACATTAACAGACATGGGGTGTCACATTTGGTATCGGAGCATATGGTTATAAAATTGGATAAAATATTTTGAAAATGGTTTTAAAAAAGGGTCTCAAAAACAAAGTATTTTAAAATAAAAAGTCTGTTTTTGAAAAGCATATTTCCCAAGCCATAAATATCTTCTTGATTCTCCGCTTGATTCCTTTTCCTTTTTGTTCGGGGAACCGTTTCTTGCCGAAAGGGTATCCCTATTTCGGCATGGTACCATAGGCATGTCAAAACTACGGTACATGTCGAAGGGAAAAGAAGTGCCCAACCTCCATCTATAGCCGCAGTAGTTTCACCTGCGGCTTATTTTCTTTCAAACCTCGTAAGAATTTCCGTGTGATGGAGGCAGCTTTCAAAGGACTAGTTAGCATATGAAAAAAAGGAGAATAAGCGAGTTAGGGCTAAGGAGCACAACCCAAAGATGAAAAAAATGATGGCTTAAGAAGGAAATATAGATGAAAGAAGAAACGAGGAAATACCATAACTTTGGAACGGTGGGTAATCTGAAAAAGGATTGCATAAAGAGGAAAGGCGTTGTTACCACTTTGGTAAGGTGGAACACCATATTAAGGAGTGCCCAAAGAGAGAAGGACAAGGCCAAAGGGCAGGGACTTCTAGATCAAGCTAATGTTCTCATAACTGGTGGACAGGATAGGGGTAGGAAAGTTTCTGTCTAAGGACTGATTTCTATTTCTGATCATCCAGTTAGGATTCTTTTTTCGGCGCTTCGCATTCTTTTATATCTAATTCTTTAGTTGAGTCTCTGCACTTAGATACTAGTATGGTTTTAGATCCCATTATTGTTTGAAACCCCATTGGAGGTACGGCTCATTTATCGAGGATTTGTTGGGGTTTGAGAATCTATGTGTTAGGCATCGAGTTTGGTTGCGACGCATGTGTTCTTGATTTCATAAGATACTGTTTGATTCTGGGGTTGGATTGGTTAACCACATATATGTAGCCAATCTAGATTGTGATAGGAGGGTCATTAGACTTCTGGCTTGCCATGGAAAGACTCTCGAGGTTTCTTATGACCCCAAAAGGATCTGTCGTGCTTAGTCTCCTAGAACCTCTTGATATATCTATCGATGATTTGTGATCTATACGAATAGTTGTGAGTATCCTGATGTTTTTGACTAGGTTCTGGGTTTACCCCGAGGCACGAGATTGGTTTCCGCATATACTTGGTGGACAATGCAAAGCCAGTTGCATTGCCTGTGTGACATATGACACCTAAAAGAAAAGAGGGAACTTTGTAAGCAAGTAAGGGAGCTACTTAAGAGGTTGATAGGTAAATTATATCAGAGTGGGAAACCTATTGAAGACAGTCCTTGAGGAATCCCATCATTCTAAGATGACTATTCATTCAAGAGGCGATAAAGTGTACAAAGTTCGAGGTAGTGGAGCCAAACTTGCGAGAGGAAGTGAAAGTAGAGAAGAAAGCAATGATTGGACGAGTTCCGACTTGCATACTTGGATCAGTGTAATGACCCGCATTTGCAGAGGTATAATAATTAATTTAATTATTTAAAAAGGTGATTAAAGGATTTAATGGTCGTGGAATTAAATAATGGCGAATATTTAATTAAAATAATAAATTAAATAATATATTTAATTCTGAAATAATCAGAATTGGCTGAAATGGCGATATGGTGTGAACTGGATCATCTGGGATATTTAATTCAGCTTGAAATTGAATTTGAATAACGAATATATTATATAAACGACGGTTTGAATGTATAATTATATTATAATTAAAATAGAGCTGGAAATGGCGCGGTAGTTCGCTATTTGGCGATTCGAACTTCAACTGAATGTACAGGATTCGTTTTAAGACGGATTTTTGTGAAACAAGAAACGTGTGGAGCTGGTGGAGTATATCTTTCTAGTGGAAGAGAAAAATCGGGATTTCGTCGTTCAGATTTTGATGTATGTCCAAATCAAATTTTAGAAAAGTCACTGTGGAATTCCTTTATAATTTATAAAGGAATTATTTATATTTTTAAAAGGGATTTCAATACAAATCAAATATCGGGTTGACCCAGAAGTGAATATCGAGTTGTAAATACATACAGGAATATTCTAGAGCTGTGTGGTATGCCACTGTGAATATATACGATAATATTAATTTATTAATATTTTATTTAGTTATATTTAAATATATTTATATATTTAAATGGGTCATCCAAAGCTTTAAAAATAGCCACTTTTGCAAACGAAGTAGGAATTCGACGAAACTAATTTTGTTGGATCCGCAATGTCAAATAGTTGCTAGATGTCAGTTTCCGTGATTTTTGAAGTCATTATGTGGCCGTACCGATTTTTAGAGTGAGAAACAGTCGGTATTTCGACGGTTAAAAATACACTGTGTGAGCAAACGAAGTCGGAATTCGACGAAACCAGTTTCGTTGGGACCGAAATGTCGAACTCTAGCTACGTGTCCAGTTTCGTGATTTTTAGATGTTATGTGTGATCGCATGAATTTTAGAGAACAAATAAAATTAGGATTGGTTAAATTTGAATAAAATAATCAATATAAAATAAAATAAAATATTTAAATTTCCTATAAGTACCTCTACAACTTTTCTTAACCTAATTTCTACCTCCCTTTGGTCAACGAAACATTGCGCCTCCACAGAAAGTTTTCTCAAAGCAAATCATGGGTTTGTAAAATAAAAAACAAACCAAATAAATTCCTACAATTCTTGAAACAAGTATCTATGGATTCGCTGAGTGTTTGTCTTCGAGTCTATAGCCATTTTGTTGGGTTCCAAAGAATTCGATGTCGCACTATTCGTTCCAGCGAAGGTCTAGGGTATTTTGGGTTTGATTTTTGAGAGCATTGGAAGCTTGGATTCTTGTTTTTGATGTCATTTTGGGATTTAGAAGCTCGAGTAGCTTGATTTCTGTGTGTTTGGGATTTTTCTAGGTCAAAAAGTGTCGATGTCTATTTGTAAATACCACGGCTGCGAGCAGAAAACGGAAATGACATTCATGTTTCGAGTTGGGTAAAACTAGGATAAGTAGATGAAGATTCGAACGAGAAGGAGATTGGGGTGTTCGGTTTGAAATTCTGTGAGGAGGTGAAGTTGCGGTTGAGATTTGAAGTCATGGCAATGGCTAGAGTTCCTGGAGCGTGCGTATTCAATTGGGGAGGAAGAAGGCTGATGGTGCGGGTGGGTTTTAAAGTCAGTGGGCCGATATTAAAAGGTGAAGCCCATTCGAATTAATAGAGTTTTATTTTATATTTTAAATCGATGTACAAACTCGTATAAGCCATATCTTTATCATACGTTATCAGAATTTCGAACGGTTGTATCCGTTAGGATCGTATGGACGAGAGCAACACAATGGAACTGACTGGAAGTGGATTAGGGCTCATATGAATTTATGGTGAAATAAACTGTTTGATTCAAATCAAACAACAGTTTATCGTTCTTTAACGATGAACTGCAAATGTGAGTAAAACTCACCAACTCTGAACAGTTATAATTTCATGTTGTATTTTTAGAACTGTTAGAAATTGTCCGTTTGATTGCGTGTTGACTGTTTGATTGAACTGCTAGTCAGTTAATGAAATATTATATATATATATATAAATATATATAATATATAAACAGTTATATAGTTATATATATTGATTCTGGTTATTAGAATAATTCATATTGAACTGAAAGTGATGACAATCATGTTGTATAAAATCTGTGGATGCAGGGAAACAGGTTGGAGGAATCCGACTGGATTCCTCAACAGTTATTTTATTATTTTTCATATATTGTTATATGATGTGATATAAAATCTGTGGGCGATTATATATGCTTGGACGATATTGAACATCGTGATTTGATATGATTGAATACCATAACATACCGAAATGTTGATAAGGGGATTTTCAAAGTGATATTGAAATAAAAAAATTTATAAATGGAATATTTATAAATAAGGAATATTTATAAATTTGGAATATTTATAAATAGGAGATATTCAAAAAGGAAATAATTTCAAACCATTTTCTTTTTGAATGGAAAGGCCTGTGTGGCGGGTTTGGGGATTTTCCCGATTCTCCCGTTACAAAGGAGGTTATGGCGAATTTTTCAGAGAATTTAAGGAGTTAGAATATTTCAAGAATAAATTTGAAAAGGAAATATTTGTAAACCATTGACAAATAGAATTGAAAAGAAAAGGTTATAAAAAGGAAATCATTTTTAAAGTGTAGAACCGTTATTTAAAAGTAAATCTTTTCAAATGAATAAAACGTTGTTAAAAAGGAAATCTTTATAAAATGAATAAAGTAAATCGAATATGGTATTCGAAAGGAGTTAAAACGAACTAGAGTTAATCAGTTAGAGTTAACCATCAGTTAGAGTTAACCAGTTAGAGTTAATCAGTTAGAGTTAACCATCAGTTAGAGTTAACCAGTTAGAGTTAATCAGTTAGAGTTAACCAATTAGAGCTAATCAGTTAGAGTTAATCAAATAAGTGTTAATCCAAATGAGTTGCCATTTCATACGACTGCTAGCGTAATTCACAGGCCTGTAAATAGCCTACGGCGGTCGGATGTTTCCTGAGTGAGTCAGGCGTAACCATTGTGATCGCTGCGATCGAGAGTCAAGCGAATGAAGTTAAATCGAATATTAGTTATTCGATAGGAGTTAAGTTCTTGAGTTAGATTATCGAGATAAGTGAGTCGAGTTAAGTTTGTCGAGTTAAATTAATCGATGTTAGTTTCATCGAAAGGAGTTAATCGATGTTAATTTCATCGAAAGGAGTATCGATGTTAGTTTCATCGAAGGGATTTATCGATTAGTTAAATCGAAAGGAGTTAATCGATGTTAATTTCATCGAAAGGAGTATCGATGTTAGTTTCATCGAAGGGATTTATCGATTAGTTAAATCGAAAGGAGTTATCGATTAGTTTCATCGAAAGGAGTTATCGAATTTAGTTATTCGAAAAGGAGTTATCGAATTTAGTTATTCGAAATGGAGTTATCGATTTGTTAAATCGAAAGGGAAGATTATCGAATATCGTTTATTCGAGAGGAGATTATCGAATATAGTTTATTCGAAGGAGTTATCGATTATTAGTTAATCAAATTGAGTTATAGAATATTAGTTAAATCGAAAGGAGTTAATTGAATATAGTTTATTCGAATAGAGTAAATGAGTTAATCGAATATAGTTTATTCGAATAGAGTTAGAGGAGTTATCGAATATAGTTTATTCGACAGGAGTTAAGTGAATGAGTTAAGTTAAACTAAGTGAATTAGTTAAGTGAATTGGTTAAGTTAACCAAAGTGAATTAGTCGAGTTAATCGAAGTGATTAGTTCAGTTAATCGAGATAAGTAAATCAAGTTAGGATAATCGAGTTGAATTAGTCAGTCGAGTTAATAAATTGAGTTAGCCAAACCAAGTAAATCCAGTTAGAGTAAATTAATTATGGTTGACCAGTTAGAGTTAATCAATCAGAGTTAATCAAATAGAGTTAAGTAAAATTAGAACTGACTAGAGATTAGTAAATTGAATGGTTTTCTAAGTGCCTATCTGATGTTGGTTTCGGCCTTCGGGATTTATACTTAGGGAATTGTTCTCATACTAGTTCACAGTCAGGGACTGATAGTTGGGGAAGAGTAGTGATTTGTAAATAAGCAGATGGAAACGTTTTCCAGTGTTAATAACGTATATTTTCTAAATATAGAAAATAGCAAATGTTGAATATAGGGAAACATGAGATGTAAAATGAACTAAAGAGATAAATGTTAAATGATGTTTGTTTGATATAATTTCCATCTGGAAATAATATCATTGTTTGCACACTTGTTTTCTTCGATAGTTAACTCACAGACTATCGAAGTTTTGACCATTTTAACGTTGTTAATATGGAGAGACCGGTTTGATAATTATCCAAAGAACCACTATGTATTGGCATAAGCGTTGCGAATCATATATGCCAAAGATAATTGAAGACGGAGTAATATGCAAGGGTTGTTGTATAAGTCTTAGATAACAGTGACTAAGATGGATATACTGAATAGTGCCTTCGGTTTGTCCAGTCCCAGGACAACTTGTATGGACGAAGGTCTGACAGAGTATATCCAATGGATCGCGTAAGTTGATCTCTTCAAACATATATGCGTTGGTGGCGGAGGAATTCGTTTCTCTTAGCTGTATACCCATTGTATTTTTGAGGAAATCAATTTGTGATTTGGCGGGTATGACGATGTGACATTCTAAGTGAATGAGGATGACTTGTGTGAATGAATGTCTGACAGAGTATTTCCAGAAAGGTCACGTACATTGATTTCTTCAACCGTACCAAGAGTGGAAGCGGAGAAGGAAACTTCTTTAGCTAACGCGTAATGTACTGTTGTAGACGTCAATTAGTGATTTTCGATGGATCTGACAATGTGGCATTCGAAGTGAGTCTGATGTGATGATAAAGCGTAGCTTCAAGCCTCATCATCCGGTAAATGACAGAAATCGGGCAGGCAGCATGGCTAAGTCGGTCGCACCGAAGTAGGGTGTATAATCACCTATCTAGAGAATATTCATTTGTTTCTTAAATCTATCAATGCTGTCCCATATATATATGCGGGAACGGTTGCTGATCCCAACCGTTGGTGATGTACATTCGATACACTCAAGCGAAATGAGTGGTCGGTCATGTGTGGTTGAGTTACAAGATGTTCTTGTTGAACTCCAGTGTATCGTTCCTAGAGTACACTAATCGGAAGGTGGTTCCATACCTTGTCATAGTTGGAAATCCATTACTCAATACGTGCTTGCGGTTTTGATTGTATACTATATATGTAGAACGTGAGATGAAAGCGTTTCTGCTAGTTGATATCTATTTGTACATAGACATTATTATAATATCAAAAGGTTTTTGATATAAATATATTTTGGATTCTCATAAGGGAAAAACCCGTTCCGTTCTGCGGCGTGGTCTTATGAGATATCGTTTACTTGTTCATGTACCTGTTTAAACTGTTTTACTCACACCCGTCCATGTTGCGTGCTTAGGCATGTGTCGCATGATAGGGGGTTCTCGCTTTTCGTTAGGCGGCGAACGTGAGACTCTTACTCCTACATGTCCCTTTGGTAGGGTTCGTTGTGAAGTCGAAAGGCTGGCCGTAAAATATGGTATTGGGGTACCAGTGTAAGCCACAGTGGGTTTTACCTGCTGCTTTGGAGGATGGGGACGGTTGCAAAGCCTACTCAAAATCCGGGTCGTTACAGTTGGTATCAGAGCTTAAGTTAAGAATTACTTGGCTCTGTGGCGTGACTCGGTAGAGATAGGGTTAGTAATACCCTAGATTGAGTTGAGTGTATATATACGAGTGCGTATTTGTATTTGATATAAAAATTTGTTTTATATTGTGGAGATTCATTGGTTGAGTTGTTTATGAGTTCTGGTCGATCAGTTTGATCCACTGTATCGGTAGGAGTTATTAAACACTTGAATACGATGGGTCGTCACGATATGTTTTGAAAAGAGGGTAAATTAAAATAAGTTTACCCAAGGTATATCTTGATATAGAGAAGATATATATATCAAAATTATAATATATTGGATATATTGGTTGATAAAATAATTGAATAAGATTATAAAAAGTGAAATGGTTATGTAAATAATCAATCAGAATTCATATAAGTATAATATATGAAATCAAGATAAATTAAACCTGAATTTAAATCAGAATTGTAATTTAAAATAAGAAAATTTTAAGTTCCTAGGAGATTTTGAAAACGCTTTTCAAACTGAAAGTGATATAGTATTGAACTCACTTTGATTGCTGGAAAATAGATTCCGATGGTGAAGCATGCCATCATCGGTGTTCATTTTCGAGTTGTAAGTGACGGATTACTACCAAAGATTTTGTTTTCAAATTTGGTTTACGAAAACAAGGTGTTCAGAAATTCAAAGGTTTTTGAATTGTGATTATGATTTCAAATTGATTTGAAATAAAACCCAGGGATTTAAATCCTCTAATTTAAAATTTAACTTGTGAAGTTAAGTAGAATGAGATGTTAAAAGTTAAGTAAAACTGAAAATGATTAGAGAATAATCTGGGATGGAATCGAGGGATAAGTTAAGAATTTGGAATCGAAAATGAAACTCGAGTTTGAAATGATTTCTGGCTTGGATATAAGCGAATGATTTGGTTTTGAGAATGAACTGATTGGAGATCAAGTTGGTAATGCATTGTTATATGCAGAACTGGTGACGAATGGTAGGGATATAATGATATGCCCGACAAAAAGGTACCAGTTTATATTTCATATAAGTTTGGTGATTTTGATGAGCCAAATTTGCAAGCCGCTTGGCTGTTTGATTTTCTTTTGGGTTGGAGATAGCCCAGAGAGGCGAGTTGGAGTTTGACCTATCGACCAGTACAAAGGAGGTGCTGGCGAAATTTTTCGAAAGGTTAAGGAGTTAGAAAATTTTCAGGATTTTTGAAAATTTTCGTCGATAAGAATTAATTAATATTTAATTGAAATTAAATTGGTTCAGTTGAAACTGAAGTTAAGAAGTGAACAGATATGTTCTAACCAGTCGATAGGGTCGTTCTCTACCTTAGCAATTTCGAGGACGAAATTATTTTAAGTGGGGAAGAATGTAATGACCCGCATTTGCAGAGGTATAATAATTAATTTATTTAATTATATAAAAAGGTGATTAAAGGATTTAATGGTCGTGGAATTAAATAATGGAGAATATTTAATTAAAATAATAAATTAAATAATATATTTAATTCTGAAATAATCATAATTGGCTGAAATGGCGATATGGTGTGAACTGGATCATCTGGGATATTTAATTCAGCTTGAAATTGAATTTGAATAACGAATATATTATATAAACGACGGTTTGAATGTATAATTATATTATAATTAAAATAGAGCTTGAAATGGCGCGGCAGTTCGCTATTTGGCGATTCGAACTTCAACTGAATGTACAGGATTCGTTTTAAGCCGGATTTCTGTGAAACAAGAAACGTGTGGAGCTGGTGGAGTATATCTTTCTAGTGGAAGAGAAAATTCGGGATTTCGTCGTGTAGATTTTGATGTATGTCCAAATCAAATTTTTGAAAAGTCGCTGTGGAATTCCTTTATAATTTATAAAGGAATTATTTATATTTTTAAAAGGGATTTCAATATAAATCAAATATCGGGTTGACCCAGAAGTGAATATCGAGTTGTAAATACATACAAGAATATTCTAGAGCTGTGTGGTATGCCACTGTGAATATATACGATAATATTAATTTATTAATATTTTATTTAATTATATCTAAATATATTTATATATTTAAATGGGTCATCCAGAGCTTTAAAAATAGCCACTTTTGCAAACGAAGTCGGAATTCGACAAAACTAATTTTGTTGGATCCGCAATGTCAAATAGTTGCTAGATGTCAGTTTCCGTGATTTTTGAAGTCATTATGTGGCCGTACCGATTTTTAGAGTGAGAAACAGTCGGTATTTCGACGGTTAAAAATACGTTGTGTGAGCAAACGAAGTCGGAATTCGACGAAACCAGTTTCGTTGGGACCGAAATGTCGAACTCTAGCTACATGTCCAGTTTCGTGATTTTTAGATGTTATGTGTGATCGCATGAATTTTAGAGAACAAATAAAATTAGGATTGGTTAAATTTGAATAAAATAATCAATATAAAATAAAATAAAATATTTAAATTTCCTATAAATACCTCTACAACTTTTCTTAACCTAATTTCTACCTCCCTTTGGTCAACGAAACATTGCGCCTCCACAGAAAGTTTTCTCAAAGCAAATCATGGGTTTGTAAAATCAAAAACAAACCAAATAAATTCCTACAATTCTTGAAACAAGTATCTATGGATTCGCTGAGTGTTTGTCTTCGAGTTTATAGCCATTTTGTTGGGTTCCAAAGAATTCGATGTCGCACTATTCATTCCAGCGAAGGTCTAGGGTATTTAGGGTTTGATTTTTGAGAGCATTGGAAGCTTGGATTCTTGTTTCTGATGTCATTTTGGGATTTAGAAGCTCGAGTAGCTTGATTTCTGTGTGTTTGGGATTTTTCTAGGTCAAAAAGTGTCGATGTCTATTTGTAAATACCACGGCTACGAGCAGAAAACGGAAATGACATTCATGTTTCGAGTTGGGTAAACCTAGGATAAGTAGATGAAGATTCGAACGAGAAGGAGATTGGGGTGTTCAGTTTGAAATTCTGTGAGGAGGTGAAGTTGCGGTTGGGATTTGAAGCCATGGCAATGGCTAGAGTTCCTGGAGCGTGCGTATTCAATTGGGGAGGAAGAAGGCTGATGGTGCTGGTGGGTTTTAAAGTCAGTGGGCCGATATTAAAATGTGAAGCCCATTTGAATTAATAGAGTTTTATTTTATATTTTAAATCGATGTTCAAACTTGTATAAGCCATATCTTTATCATACATTATCAGAATTTCGAACGGTTGGATCCGTTAGGATCGTATGGACGAGAGCAACACAATGGAACTGACTGGAAGTGGATTGGGGCTCGTATGAATTTATGGTGAAATAAACTGTTTGATTCAAATCAAACAACAGTTTATCGTTCTTTAACGATGAACTGCAAATGTGAGTAAAACTCACCAACTCTGAACAGTTATAATTTCATGTTGTATTTTTAGAACTGTTAGAAATTGTCCTTTTGATTGCATGTTGACTATTTGATTGAACTGCTAGTCAGTTAATGAAATATTATATATATAAATATATAATATATAAACAGTTATATAGTTATATATATTGATTCTGGTTATTAGAAAAATTCATATTGAACTGAAAGTGATGACAATCATGTTGTGTAAAATCTGTGGATGCAGGGAAACTGGTTGGAGGAATCCGACTGGATTCCTCAACAGTTATTTTATTGTTTTTCATATATTGTTATATGATGTGATATAAAATCTGTGGGCGATTATATGTGCTTGGACGATATTGAACATCGTGATTTGATATGATTGAATACCATAACATACCGAAATGTTGATAAGGGGATTTTCAAAGTGATATTGAAATAAAAATATTTATAAATGGAATATTTATAAATAAGGAATATTTATAAATTTGGAATATTTATAAATAGGAGATATTCAAAAAGGAAATAATTTCAAACCATTTTCTTTTTGAATGGAAAGGCCTGTGTGGCGGGTTTGGGGATTTTCCCGATGCTCCCGTTACAAAGGAGGTTATGGCGAATTTTTCAGAGAATTTAAGGAGTTAGAATATTTCAAGAATAAATTTGAAAAGGAAATATTTGTAAACCATTGACAAATAGAATTGAAAAGAAAACGTTATAAAAAGGAAATCATTTTTAAAGTGTAGAACCGTTATTTAAAAGTAAATCTTTTCAAATGAATAAAACGTTGTTAAAAAGGAAATCTTTATAAAGTGAATAAAGTAAATCGAATATGGTATTCGAAAGGAGTTAAAACGAACTAGAGTTAATCAGTTAGAGTTAACCATTAGTTAGATTTAACCAGTTAGAGTTAATCAGTTAGAGTTAACCATCAGTTAGAGTTAACCAGTTAGAGTTAATCAGTTAGAGTTAACCAATTAGAGCTAATCAGTTAGAGTTAATCAAATAAGTGTTAATCCAAATGAGTTACCATTTCGTACGAATGCTAGCGTAATTCACAGGGCTGTAAATAGCCTACGGCGGTCGGATGTTTCCTGAGGGAGTCAGGCGTAACCATTGTGATCACTGCGATCTAGAGTCAAGCGAATGAAGTTAAATCGAATATTAGTTATTCGATAGGAGTTAAGTTCTTGAGTTAGATTATCGAGATAAGTGAGTCGAGTTAAGTTCGTCGAGTTAAATTAATCGATGTTAGTTTCATCGAAAGGAGTTAATCGATGTTAATTTCATCGAAAGGAGTATCGATGTTAGTTTCATCGAAGGGATTTATCGTTTAGTTAAATCGAAAGAGGTTAATCGATGTTAATTTCATCGAAAGGAGTATCGATGATAGTTTCATCGAAGGGATTTATCGATTAGTTAAATCGAAAGGAGTTATCGATTAGTTTCATCGAAAGGAGTTATCGAATTTAGTTATTCGAAAAGTAGTTATCGAATTTAGTTATTCGAAAAGGAGTTATCGATTTGTTAAATCGAAAGGGAAGATTATCGAATATCTTTTATTCGAGAGGAGATTATCGAATATAGTTTATTCGAAGGAGTTATCGATTATTAGTTAATCAAAGTGAGTTATAGAATATTAGTTAAATCGAAAGGAGTTAATCGAATATAGTTTATTCGAATAGAGTAAATGAGTTAATCGAATATAGTTTATTCGAATAGAGTTAAAGGAGTTATCGAATATAGTTTATTCAACAGGAGTTAAGTGAATGAGTTAAGTTAAACTAAGTGAATTAGTTAAGTGAATTGGTTAAGTTAACCAAAGTGAATTAGTCGAGTTAATCAAAGTGATTAGTTCAGTTAATCGAGATAAGTAAATCAAGTTAGGATAATCGAGTTGAATTAGTCAGTCGAGTTAATAAATTGAGTTAGCCAAACCAAGTAAAACCAGTTAGAGTAAATTAATTAAGGTTGACCAGTTTGAGTTAATCAATCAGAGTTAATCAAATAGAGTTAAGTAAAATTAGAACTGACTAGAGATTAGTAAATTGAATGGTTTTCTAAGTGCCTATCTGATGTTGGTTTCGGCCTTCGGGATTTATACTTAGGGAATTGTTCTCATACTAGTTCACAGTCAGGGACTGATAGTTGGGGAAGAGTAGTGATTTGTAAATAAGCAGATGGAAACGTTTTCCAGTGTTAATAACGTATATTTTCTAAATATAGAAAATAGCAAATGTTGAATATAGGGAAACAGGAGATGTAAAATGAACTAAAGAGATAAATGTTAAATGATGTTTGTTTGATATAATTTCCATCTGGAAATAATATCATTGTTTGCACACTTGTTTTCTTCGATAGTTAACTCACAGACTATCGAAGTTTTGACCATTTTAACGTTGTTAATATGGAGAGACCGGTTGGATAATTATCCAAAGAACCACTCTGTATTGGCATAAGCGTTGCGAATCATATATGCCAAAGATAATTGAAGACGGAGTAAAATGCAAGGGCTATTGTATAAGTCTTAGATAACAGTGACTAAGATGGATATACTGAATAGTGCCTTCAGTTTGTCCAGTCCCAGGACAACTTGTATGGACGAAGGTCTGACAGAGTATATCCAATGGATCGCGTAAGTTGATCTCTTCAAACGTATATATCTTGGTGGCGGAGGAATTCGTTTCTCTTAGCTGTATACCCGTTGTATTTTTGAGGAAATCAATTTGTGATTTGGCGGGTATGACGATGTGACATTCTAAGTGAATGAGGATGACTTGTGTGAATGAATGTCTGACAGAGTATTTCCAGAAAGGTCACGTACATTGATTTCTTCAACCGTACCAAGAGTGGAAGCGGAGAAGGAAACTTCTTTAGCTAACGCGTAATGTACTGTTGTAGACGTCAATTAGTGATTTTCGATGGATCTGACAATGTGGCATTCGAAGTGAATCCGATGTGATGATAAAGCGTAGCTTCAAGACTCATCATCCGGTAAATGACAGAAATCGGGCAGGCAGCATGGCTAAGTCGGTCGCACCGAAGTAGGGTGTATAATCACCTATCTAGAGAATATTCATTTGTTTCTTAAATCTATCAATGCTGTCCCATATATATATATATATATATATATATATATATATATATATATATATATATATATATATATATACGGGAACGGTTGCTGATCCCAACCGTTGGTGATGTACATTCGATACACTCAAGCGAAATGAGTGGTCGGTCATGTGTGGTTAAGTTACAAGATGTTCTTGTTGAACTCCAGAGTATCGTTCCTAGAGTACACTGATCGGAAGGTGGTTCCATACCTTGTCATAGTTGGAAATCCATTACCCAATACGTGCTTGCGGTTTTGATTGTATACTATATATGTAGAACGTGAGATGAAAGCGTTTCTGCTAGTTGATATCTATTTGTACATAGACATTATTATAATATCAAAAGGTTTTTGATATAAATATATTTTGGATTCTCATAAGGGAAAAACCCATTCCGTTCTGCGGCGTGGTCTTATGAGATATCGTTTACTAGTTCATATACCTGTTTAAACTGTTTTACTCACACCAGTCCCATGACTGACCCGGAGTTTACTTTGTTGTTTTCCCTAAACTCTTGGGTGCCTAAATTTGTACGGGCAGTCAAGTAGTCGGGATTTACAGATACACTTGGAGAGCTTGGAGCAGGAGGCTTCAGGATTCTATAGCTATGATTATTTCCGCTGTTGTTGTTATTGTTGTACTCTGATAAGTGCTATTGTATACATAACTGTTATATTTCAAAGTTATGTTATCTATTATATGTTATTCGTTCCGCTGTGAGGTTCGTGTTACTCTGATGTTGTGTTCTTTTTCTTCTTCTATTCTAAGTTTCTATCTTATCTATTCTCACCTTCTAATTTCTTTCATTAATTACCGGGATTTTTCGATGTTTTGGTTATCGACATCGAGCTTATGTCGATAACCAAAGTCGCCGAAAATCCGGGTCGTTACAATCAGAGGTTAAGAAATTATGCAATAAAGAAGCCAAGCTAGTAAGAGTGCAATGGGGAAAGTACCGCAAGAATGCTACTTGGGAGGCTTAAGACAAGACTCGCACTTTATATCCTTTCCTTTTTGAGGACATGTCCTTTACTTCTTTTTCCAAGCTTCGAATAAATACTTGTATCTATCGTTTGAATATCTCCTATCAATCGAGTCATTCAGTAGAAAACTAATGAATGTAAACATGTGTTTGAGACATGTTATGTTTGATGGATGCAAGTGTTTGCTAGTGATTGCTCATGGATGCATATACACACACAATAGGAAATAGATCGGCTTAATCACTTACATATTGCATATTGATGTGTGTACATTTTAAATTTTTATGGATGAAAATGGCATATCGTTACATTGATGTTGCATTTGGATGCATGATTGTGCATACATATAGAACTTACATGTATTAGGATAATTTGCATACATTTTGGTTACATGACACAAACATACATTGCATTAAGAAGGTCAACTGAATCAGTGGACCGTCCGATCTTTCGCATTAGTTTACGGACATATATATACACTATTGCATATATTCATAAAAGCATTAGAAATTCCTTAAGGACAACTGATGCCTATGATTGCTAGATGGATGTATGATTGTTGGATGTTAGGATATACGTTCTTTTAACTTAGAGATTTCAGGGATGAAATCCTTAGAATAGGGGAGAATGTAACACCCCGAAATTTTAACGACACTGAAGATGATGAATTAAAGAATAATTAGTGTGAAATACATTTTTAACAATGAATTAAGGAAAATTTAATTAAATATTCAGAATTAAGTAAAACAGACTGCGCCATTGCGTCCGTCTTGGAATTCTGGTCAAGATAGACACCTGGTTTGCATAAATCGGACATCGTATGAAGAAGTTATTAAGGTTTGAAGTTTGTATACGCATAGGGGGAATATATATATATATAATAGGTTCAAAAATGGGTCCAGAAATTCGAAATTTGGTTCAAAATTCGAAATTTGGGAAGGCGGTAGATTTCCCGCCCAGGTGGGTCTACCCACCTAAATGGGGGTCGACCCACCCCTGAACAGATCTGGGCGAAATATTTCATTTTGTATTTGGACACCTTTCTGAGCAAGATTCATTGATCCTAAGGCTATTTAAAGGACCCTAAACGTTGGTTTTATTCATCTGAAAATGGCGGCGACGGCGGAGCTCTACTGCAACGTAGATTGAATGGCCTAATCTTCTTCAAATGCAATTCAGCAAACATTATACAAATTCAGCGATTGCTACAGCAACAATATCAACGTGTTCTTCCCAGTAATTTGGATCCATTTCCTTAGATCTATTCACTGTGAGTTCATGTTATTTTTAGATTGGAATATTTAAATAGTATTCGTGATACATATATAAAAATTGGATCTTGAATCGGTGCCTAATCAGCTCTATTATGATATATTCATCAGATCTTTTCTTATATGTTTATATTACCACCAAGTCTAATCTTGTCAAAATATGCCCATTCAGTTTTTAAGCCTATTACTGATTCGTTATTATTCCTGTTCTGATTCCCTTCTCTCCCTCTTTTACCTTTTTATTTTTATATAGCCAGGCTAACTTCGAGCCTAGGCCTAACGCTGAAGAATGCGAATGTGAGAAATTGGGAACGATTGGGAAAGACATAAATTGGGGGCATAATTGGTATTGGAAATTATGAATGTAAATTTGGGCACAAAATTGGAAAATATACGAATATGGATTTGGGGGCACATTTTATATTGGACAATATGAACATGAATTTAGGCATATATTGGAAAATAGGCGAACATGAATTTGGGTAAAACTTGTATTGGAATGTGTAAATATTGAATTGGGGTATAAATTGGAACATATGTAATTATGAAATTGGGCACAGATTGTAACATATGTAAATGTCAATTTGGGGCATAAACTGGAACACATGTGAATACTGATTTAGGGCATGGAAACCTATAATTGAAATAGGATAATTGTAAATATGAATTGAAAGCGGGCATGAAAGTCTATATTTGGAACAGGGAATTTTAATTGAATATGCCTAAAATAATGGAGCCCTAGTAACGCTTAGACACGAGGTTAGGTTGAATTAGTGGTGGAAGTCTGCCCGGACCCGACCGGCATATCAAATAGCCACTGATGTTGAACCTAATGTGAGAGGTCAAAGTGCGCAAATACGATACGAGCTATGACACTTGGTTAGACCCAACTTGTGGAAGAAGTCTGCCTGGACCCGACCGGCATATCCAGCATCCACAAGTTGTAGGCCTAATGTGGGAGGTCTAGCATATCATAAACCATAAATGGACATGGTAGTGAATTGGACTACTTAACCTAATTTAATCCATAGGGATTGTATGAATATGAGCTAAAGTTGGGGTTAAGTAAAATTGGATGGACAGTGGGTGGGCTAAGCAAATCTGAGGGGGTGGCAAATATTTACATTTAGGCCCATAAACTTAACCCGATAAGGTTATGTAATTAAAGACACCTAGTGGTATATGTAACCGGTAGAAATAATAAAGTTATGTAAGTAAAGATGCCGTTTAGGGTAAGCATAACTTGTAAGGAAATGAGACAACTTGTGTAATAAGATAAGAGGTACTTAATTATAAATTAAGTAATCTAGAAGTCTGGAACCCGCTAATAAGAATAGCATGTTTAGACTTGTCCCAGGGATAAGAGGAAATTATAACATAGGTTATAATTAATGGGTTGAGAAACATGTTAATAGGCCTTAGTTAATAGAATTAAGTTAACAAGTAAACAACAATTTGCTGTATTAACAATGTAAAATGTAATTATGATTAATTGAGAAAGAACGAGGAAAACTTATAAGATAAGTTATATTTAATCATAAATAATGACTGACATGTTAAAAAGTAAACATGTAAAATGAGGCATACTTAATTACACATCAAGTAAGAACATGTTATTGTAACTATGGAATTGGACGATAAAAATATAAAGGGACTGTAGGTTATAGACCTTGGGCCACAATCTAGAGAATATCATGTTGTGGGCTTATTAATGAACTTAAAGGGTTTAAGTTATATAACCAAAATTAATAAGCAAGAGGAACTTGGTAACTTGATTAAGAATTCAATATGAATGGGAATAACCAAATTAAAATGAAACTGAGGAGGAAGAGCAAGCGTGTAATTGAATGATTAAACATAGGGTCTAATAACATATTAAAGTGAGGCGCTTGGACCAATCCACACAATTGAGGGTGAATAACCCAACGGGTAGATCCTCGAGGTGTTATAAGGCACGAGGGGAGAGAACATTCATTTGATTATTTTAACGGCTCCAAAGGACTGGAAGGGGAAGCACGCAGCTTCCTGGGGCACGTAAGGTGCTCCTAGTAGTCCTCTGTGCGGTGACAAATGTCTTTGGTTGTGCTCGCAGAGGTTGGGTCTGCGCGTAACTACTAGGTGGGTGGACCTTGACGACAGATGTAGCTATGCAGTCAGAATGCTGTGACGAGGTGACACCAGGGTGGTTTGGCGGTTTCCTCACAAGGAGGCAAAGGAAGGTAGAGGGTCACGACCAACAAGGATAGTATACCATCAGATACCCATCATCGGCAGCTAGCGGGATGCGAAAAGACTAGAGCTAAACCCAAGATACCATTTCACCTTTCACTATCGAGGTATGGGGTTGAGGGTAGACGCCATATGGATGTTTAGATTGGTTGTTATTAGGGGCGGTGGCTTAGCTCTTGCAGTCTTTACTAGTTGAGAGAGGGGCCGAGGTGGGGCCATAGCCACCATGGAAAACAGACCCTAGGAATATCTGTATTTGGAGGTTCTTAAAGGCGGGCCTGTACAGGTATGGAAAAGCTCCTGGCCGAGTTCCGTGTTTCTTGTTTAGCCCTGCCATGGAACTCGGTGCACATTAGAGTACGTGCATTTGAGGCATCGATCTACAATTACAGTACATACGTGGGGCAGTCTAGATACATGCATATCTGCTCTCGGTGGTGTATCGTAGACTAGAGGGCATTATTCCGATAAGGAATCTGATTCGATCGATGGTGGTAGTCTGTACGTTTACGTAGCATTGTAATGACAGATATATATGGAATATAACATCGTTATATAGAGATCCGTACGTCACTTCAGCGTAGGATGAGGGACTGCGTTCATTACGGTGGAGACCGTGCGAGTGGGGTACCATGAGGTGTATCTCAATATTGAGAGATAGCTATATATATTCCATTAGGTGAATCCATAGGAAAGTAAATGGGTATGATCCACGGATAAGTCTTGAGTTTTATTAACCCAAGAAACCTAATAATAAAAAAATGTAATGGAACGATATTGGTAGGGACCATTCTATTTCTGATATACTAGTATCGGTGCGGTGTAGAGAAATGTATTTAAGAAGCGCAATATATCATATTCATCTTATCTTGCTCAGTTCACACTTGTTATTGTTACTGTTATCTTGTTCTTCCAGGTTCTTTAAACTTGCCATGATACTTTTATTTATTTATATTTAAAAGTAACTAGACTCGCCAGACTTTATGTCTGACCCTTTTTGTTTTCTCTTCTTTCTCTTCCGTTTCCCCCCCAGGTTTTCATGGTGGAAGTGCTTAGAGTTGATTTGGATTCTTTCAGCTTAGCTTGGATTTTGGATATTGATGTGACTTCTGTTCAACTCTCTTATGGCTTCACCTGGGAAATATGGTTTTATGCTTTTGTACTTTGATATTTTTGGCTAGATAGATTATTTATGTAATTGGTTCCTTCAAACTTATGATGTAAACTCAGTATTTAGGACCATGATGTTTTGATTTGGATAAAGTTTTTAATTCAGCTGTTATTTTACATGTCTGTCTTGTGATATTATGTTCTTATTCACCAATAACGCCTCACGAAACTTAATGCATTCTTTATAGAGTGACATTAATGGACGTGGGGTGTCACACTCATAGAGTCTCTACGAGGGAGGGTAAAATAGTTTTTTTTTAAAGTGTTACACGGGTGAGCTCCGTAAAACGTTGGGTTTCTCCCCTTTTTATATTTTGCTAGATGAACTCGACAAAACAATAGGTTTAAATAGAATTACCCTTAAAATATTAATGCATATTCTATTACGAAGATTTGTAATTGTTGATATGCATTGTGTCATGTTAATGATCGTTCAAATATTGAGAATATTTTGGATAGGTAAACTCTATATGAACACAAATTGATGGCACAAATTTATACACAATAAATATTGAGAATATTTTGGATAAGGAAACTTTATTTGAATACAAAATGGTGACAGAAAATTATACACAATAAATCTGAACTACTATATTTCCCTCTGGATTCCGCCTTCCACATAAGGACAAACAAATCTAACAATGTAGGCTTTGTGTCTCTAATTTTCTACTTAATTTGGCGTGTCAATATCCTCTCCCTTTTGGATATGTTGTGCTTTATTGATTATTGATAGGTTAATATTAAAATAGTAATAACTGGTTTAGGTAAAAAATAATGAAGTTCTTATTATGCATTAATACCTTAATATTACCCCGTTATATCCTATAGAGGATTGCTACTGTTTTGATTTTCCTAAGTTGCCTCAATGATAACTTTTCTCCTTTAAGACTCATTATTTCCAATATATCCTGTTATTCTTACTATATTCTGTTATCCCCACAAACATTCTCTATAAGAATAAATTGAGAAACGACATTTATGCAGTATAAAAATTATGAAATAAATTTTTTATTTGAATTTTTAATATATTATCAAATACTAAAATACCTTAACATTCAATTAATTTATTTAGGTACAGTACTACACACATTTATTTACAATATACTTATATATGTTTTTATCTAGAATTAAATATATGTTAATTATTATTGATTTTCCTTTTTATAAGGCATTCACGTGTTGGATTTCCAATTATCGAAGTGCTCAGGACTTGAGCGTGGGATTAGAAAAGCCCGATATACTCAAATGAAGTAGCGACACACTCGAAGATGTGAGCTTGGATTCCAGTTCCATATACTCCGGGTCGGTGAAGTTCAGGTTGACCATGGCCACCTCGGCATAACACTTCCGCATTTCATCTCAGCTTGACAACTTCGGTTCTAACATCTCAGGTCGGCAAGCTTGAGTCGGCAAAATCACGTGATCATCTACCTAAAGTTATACTTTTGGGTCATGCAACACTCTTCTAAAAAAGATAACACTAAAATATTTTAATACATTGGTTAGTGTGTGATGTTTCTTTCCGGGAGGTCGGGGATTCGAATCCTACGGTTGCCAGATTTGGTATTAGGGCCTATATCCAGCTGGAATTGTGTATGTAATGTTTCGGATGTCAGTCGGTGTGGTACTGACGCAATTACATGCAAAACGCCTAGGTAGTTAGTGATATGAGACAACGAGGACGTTGAGCTCTTTAAAGGGGTTAGTCTGTAACAATCCTCTCGAAAAGCTAACACAAAGTTCTTTTAGCATAATGGTTAGTGCTTGTGTTGCTGTAATGACCTGAATTTTTAGTCGATTTATTTTGAACATTTAATTTATTTTAAATGTTGAGCTGATATATAAATGGATTTTTATATCGAGTTTATCGATTAAATAATCGAATACGATTTAATTTCGAGCACATCTAATTACCATAATACGAAAGTGACAAATAATTAAATTCGAAGTTAAAACTGAATCAAAATGATTCAGATGATCAATATAAATTCTATTTGAATATAAACGATGATAATAATAATAATTTATTATCGAGGAGTTGATTATTTTGAATTTAAATTATATTTCATCGATTTAATATGGTATTTAAGAATAACTAATTTTTCAAATAATCTCAGATTTCAACGAAACTAATTTTATAAAATCCATAATGATTATTTATTGCAAGATTTCCAATATGGAGTCGATTGGAGTTATTTTCTGATTGTGTGCAATTTAAAAGCATATTGCTTCATGTTGAGAATTTTAAAGGTAGTTTTACAAATGATCTTGGAATTCGGCGAAGCTAGCTCGATCGTGTCTGAAATATTAAGTTATTCTAAGATTACAAGTTTCATCATGATTGGAGCTCGTATATTGTTGTTTAAATGCATTACTTTAGGCAAAGTTTCTCAGGAATATTATAATATTATTTCTCTATAAATTGAGATATACCCCCTCTTCTTTCCTTTATTTTCTTTACCCTTTCATTCTCGTTTCCTTTTTTCCTTCCGTTCGATAAAAGGGGAAAACCACTGCTCTCTTACTTTTAAAAATTCGAAATCAATTCGAATACACAACAAAATCATAAAATAATGGATTCGTTGAATTCGCATGTTCTTCCTATACAAAATCGTGTGCTTATTGTTGGGTTCGAGCTTCAGTACTGTTGCTCTATTTTAGGGCAGCACGGTGCAGGGTTATCAATTGATTGACGTTGGAGCTTCTATTCACGAAACGGGAATTGTAGTTGAAATTGTGGAGGATTCGAAGTTGAGTTGGATCGTTGCCTGTAGTTGTGTGACTGTGAACAAGGAGGGCGACGCATTTCAGAGATGATGTCGATGTGGCCAAAGGTGAATTGGAGGGCACAATTAAGTTCGTGATGGGTATAAGCACATATACACAAAGTATTATGGAACTCTGTGAGAAAAGTGGTCAGTGTTCTTCCTATAACCAAGAGGATGTTGAGGACCGGATTTTGGCAGGGAGTTGCGGGTGGGATGTCAAGGTGTTCGGCAGGTGTAGTTGGTGGTAAGAAGCTCGAGGGAAGCGTCAGTAACTTTGGTTTATAGAGTAGCGAGATGTGGAGAGAGAATGGATGACGTGAATGATCGGGAATGGTGGAGTTATGTGCAGTTCGTATACTAGAGATAGAGAAGATGTATTAGTGTGTAAACATGGATTAAGGTAAATTTAAGTAATTAATTTAGTTTAGTCAATTAATTTAAAGTTTTATATTTCGTGTACAACTTGTAAAAATCCTATCTTTTCCACACGAGAACGGAATCAAACAAAACGAAGTCAGTAGGATTCATATGGATGCGACCTCGCATTGGAATTAATTTGAAGTGGTTTGGAGCCAGTGAGGATTTTCGGTTAAATCAAACATATGTTCAAGTTAATCGAAAATAAATTGCTATTTCAACAAATTAAAACAATGTGAATAAATCTCACTCATATTAAATATTTATAATTTATTTTGAGTAGTTATAAATAATTATTGGTTGAATGGATGGATTGATGAATTATTGATCAATTGTGGCTATTATATATATATATATATTATATTTCGGCTTGGTATTTGGGTTTGAAATTGAAAAATATTTTTCCAAATTTGAATTTGAATTTTTTTATGGGCTAGGAAATATTATCTTGTTTTTAATAATAAAAACAAGTCGGGGATTTATAAACGATGTTTATAAATGAAGTGGAATAATTATCATTGGATAAGTTGGGAGTTTAAATTCAAATGTGAATTTAAAAAAGGGATTCATTTTGGGAAAATGGAAACAGTGAAGTTTATTTCGATGTTCGGAATGTAAATTGAATTGAATTTGTTAGACCAAAAAGTGGTTCTAACACCCAATTGAACGATAATTCTTAAGAAAATAAAATAAAAAGCAACAAAAACACAAGATTTATAGTGGTTTGGCGTTAAAGAGCATGCATCCACTTTATACTTTTCCGATTGATGAATTGAATACAAATGCAACAATGATATCCACTCAATCTCACAAGTACAATTGATGCTTTCTCTCAATCTCCTTGAATTATACTACAAAGTTCTAAGGACAATCTGAAATAATAGATGAAATTCGTTGGTGATGAAGTTGGAGTAGACAAATCGCCAAAAGATCCCTGAAAATGGAGTGTTGTAGGGGTATTTGTAGGCTTCAAGCGAGGTCGGGTCGGATGCCACATGGGTCCTTTCTCGTAAATTTCGGGTTCGGGAGCTCTGGGATGATGACAGCACATCAAGAACGTGGATGCATGGGTGGTAACCACCCCGGGTTTATAAGAACGTGGTGTGTAGCTGATGCAGCTCCAGAATGGGGTTTAAATCAGGTGGCAGGATGGCAGTTCAGATCAAATTCCTAAGGGCCGAACCGACCTGGGAGTGTCATCTGGAGCTAATCTTCTGGCTTGCGTGTAGAAGAGTGGGTTCGGCTACGGAGATTCGATCCGATCTGAGGTTTTTTTTCTACATGCTTCATTCTTGAGTGTATCCATCAATTGATTCCTTAGCTCTGTAAAGCCTGATCAAAAAGCAGGCTAACAGAAATAAATCCATATATGTGATGACCTCCCATAACTCCTGCACTTAACAAGAGGAATAACGCATTGAAAGACGTAGCAGGCAGCTGTGGACAATTATCAGGGTAGAATAACACCAGCGGAACCTATCGTATAACTCACAGCGTAGAGATAAAGTATAATAGAACATATACTACATGCATATAATAGTGAAGCATATTTGAGCAGAAACTTAAACTTTCATATCAACTAGAAAGATCTATACATCACTGGAGTACATCATAAGAGTCTGTACAAAATGCCTCACTACAGTCACTCAGAGAACACTCAACAAGCATAACAGTGGAAACAACAACGAGTATGTACAGTAGAAAGTAATATGTCAGCCTCCTGCTCGTCATAGCTCTGCAGCATCGTCTCATCAAGATCTATCACCTGTCACCTGCTACCTGGACTGCCAATCCAAACACAATGGATGAACAACCCAAAGTAATAAGAGGAAACATAAAACCTTGAGTCAGACAACAGTCTTAGGAGCGATAAAACTGCTAACTAACATCATCAATAGAGTATATGAGAAATAGGTAGATCAACCATATAATCTACCAATATCAATAGAGAAGAACTCAAACCTGTCTCCCCCACATCTGATAGTGATAGCCTTTGCAAACAAAAAAAAGAGAAAACATAGCAGACATAACAACCATTTATCCATCGTATACAATCCTAATCGAGATCAACATCCACCAAGTACAAGCCCCGAAGGCCCAAACCAACATCAGACAAGCACCCAAGAGATGTCTCCTTCGATGTCGGACAATCTACACAAGATGATACAAGCAAAGCAACAAATATCCATGACTCTGGCTATCACCGCCAATCCTGCCTTGAAACTACTGTTAATCGTATGACTGGCCGACCATCAAGGGCTAATGGTAACCCCGGTTCTAGAAAAACTCCATACATTATCAACTTATATGTTGCCCTACTCAACGAAGACAACTAGGCCTTTCCACGATACCCAGGGTACTCGACCAGCTAACATCTAGTCTTTTAGGCGTCCTTATTAAACCCCTGCTTTGAGTCCGCTAGAACCTCCAACTAACGATAACTCATTGGCCTTCGATGTCTCTAGCCATCCAACATGATGACTGTTCATAAGCTCAAGCGACGTCTCGAGCAACCATTATCCACGAACTCACAACCTTGCGTCATCTTCAAATTCATTGCATTTCAATGATCAACGGACTCTTTACGAGTTTCGAACAACCCTCCTAGAATTCACGTCGAAGCCACTATCATCGGCGAGCCAAAATATACTTTGTTTTGGTTGATTTTCAATTCATAACGTTTCAGCCTTGTTACTATGAAAAACATACCACAGCGTTTCATTCAGCCTTTTACAGCGCTTCAGAAACGCTGTCATATATCCAGTGATCAACCATGCCCGATTCACCTCCAGAGCCTCGCCCGATCCATTTTTTCCCTGGTTCGCACTCTGGCCGATCCACCAAAAATTTCTTGCCTGATCCAGCACAATCCATAGCGTTTCACCAAATGCTGTAAAAGGTCCAGCCCGATCCACAACCAAAAACTTGCCCGATCCACGTTCTGTATCCCAATCCTCGGCCTGCACACATGCCCGATCCACTGGCAAAAGCTTGCTTGATCCATCACTTTCTAGAGCGTTTTCCAAATGTTGTTAAACCTAGAAAATGTCGATCCATGCCAAAACACGTCTGATCCATGTCAAAACTCGCCCGATCCATACCAGATCCTTTCCCGATCCATCACTTTCTACATTGTTTGTAAACGCTATTGTACCTAGAAAATGCTCGATCCAGGACAAAACACGCCCGATCCATGCCAGAACTCTCCCGACCCATGCCATATCTTTGCCCGATCCATCACTCTCTACAACGTTTGTAAACACTGTTAAACCTAGAAATTCTGATCGACTCCAGTCTGGTCCGATCCATCAAAAAACGACCGATCCATCACCATTTAGGCCCGACCCACTCCATTTCATGGGGAATAAGCCAGCCGATCCATGTTAAGAATCCCCGATCTGATCCATTACGAAAACTAGCCCGATCCAACCCCAATTCGATCTAAAACTCGTGCAGAACATTCAATTTCACCAACCAATCACGAAATCATCAACAAGCATTAACACAACGATTATTCATCATTCAAACATAAGTATTTCACCAAATTCATGATAAACAATAAAAGAATTAAACAAATGGATCTAACTTGTAATAACACATGAATTAACTTAGAAATTTGCCGAATTAAGTTGTTATATTAGATCTTACGGTGATTGGAATGAAAATATACATACGATGATGTAGATCTAGGTGAAAACAATTTAAAATGGTGAAAATAAGATCAAACAACCCATATACTCAATTGAATCCATAGGAGTGATGCTTATCACTAACCAAATCTTAAAATTAGCTTGAAAACGTTGATCTACAAATCCAGACAGCAAAGAATGATTTTCAAATCACCCAATTTGATGCGATCTACTCTCTCTTAATATTAATCTAGCCTTCCTTGATGTAGATCTTCAATCTTCTAATGTTGATCTAAGATTTTAAAGGAGGAGAGATGTATTTGATTAGAGTAGGGAGAATCTCAAATCCCACCCAAATAAGAAAAGAAGAAAGTAAACCATTCTCCTTGCCTCTACCCACCCAATTTATAGCCATCTAACTAGCCCACTAATGGGTCTCACCAAATCAGCCCACTAATGACTAGTTAACCTATCCAGAAATTGTGTAACCCAAAAACAGTGATTCCTTCCAAACCGCTGAACCAAATCTTTGATGTGACCACTCTACGGAAATGGCAACTCCATTCCCTTTCCAATGAAATCAATCTTAGCACCTGATTTGTTCCAAGTCAAAAGTTATTCCTTGTACAAAACTGACAAGGGAAAAATGGTCACAAATAAAATTGTTAAATATTACGGACATGTCTTACATCACCATAACCAACATATCAAAATATGAGAATGATCTGACCCTTAGGTAATTAAATAAAAAAATTATGATCCTCCGATACGTAAAATGCGGCCCTTTACATTTCCCCCTCCCTTTAGGGATTTAGCCCCCGAAATCCCATGAAAACACAAACAACAAAAAATAACTCTGCGTGCCAATCATCCATGAGCAACCAATTTACCATCCAAACTAGCATCCATCAAGTCATGCATCCACAGCCTTAACCTAGCATGTGGAATTCTAACGAATAGTACAAGTTATAATGGTGTAAGGTGACACGGTATTAATGGGTCATACTAACGAAGAGTTCTGGATGGATCGCCTTCATACTCCCTTCCGTTTCCATCATCATTATCCTCACTCCACTACAATTGACTAGCTTAACCGTCTTCCTCCTAAGTTGTTTCGTGTCATTCCCCACAACGTGAAGCGACTTACGAGGTTTCGAAACTACAGACTCAACTTCTAGGTCTTCGTATTATTCTGGAGATACCACCACATTCGAATCATGGACACACTTCCATAGAAACGACACATGGAAAACATTGTGCAAACTCAACATCTTCTTGGGTAAATCCAATTTATATGCGTGCTTTCCAATCCGCTCGACAATCGGAAACGGTCCAATGAATCTTGGAGCTAACTTTCCTTTACTTTCGAACCAAGTAACATGCTTCAACGGCGAAATCTTCACGAAAATCATGTCACTAACTTCAAACTCCAAATCCTTTCGACGTCTATCAGCATAAATCTTCTAACCGTTTTGGGCTGCCTTCATTCGTTGCTGAATGATCTCGATACAATCTAAGGTCTCTTTGATCATCTATGGCCCAAGCATCAACTTATCTCCAGTCTCTAACCAACATGCCGGAGAATTACATGGCCTACCATATAGCGCCTCGTATGGAGCCGTCCCAGTGCTCGACTGGTAGCTGTTGTTATTCGCAAGCTCAACTAGATGTAGATGGTCTTCCCACGATCCTTCGGTGTCCAATACACAAGCTCTCAAGAGATCTTTCAAAACTCGGTTAACCCTTTCGATTTGACCATCGATCTGGGGATGATAAGTCGTACTCAAATATAACTCGGTTCCTAAAGTTTCTTGCAAACTCTTCCAAAATTCACTTGTGAACATTGGATCTCGATCACTCACTATGCTCTTGGAGATACCATGGAATTGAACTATCAATTTGATATAAAGCTCAGCAACTTCGACGTTGTCCTAGTCGATCTGACAGGAATAAACCTCGCGCTTTTGGTCAAACGATCCACGATGACCCAAATCCCTTCATTTCCTGCCCTGGTTCTAGGTAATCCATCGATATCCGCTCCCACTTCCACGTATTAACTTCCAATGGCTGAAGCAATCCACTTGGCTTCTTCTATTTAGCTTTCACTGATTGATAGTTCATATTGAAAATAAAATTTTCAACATCCATCTTCATCCCTTCCTAATGGTAGGCTCACTTCATCTCTAGATGCGTCTTGTTACCACCTGGATGAATCATCAACTTCGAGTGATGACATTCCCTCAGAACCTCATCTCTTAATCCATCAATACCAGGAACATCCAGTCGTCTTATCTTACGAAGCCAACCCTCTCGATCAACTTCGAATTCCTTATCCTCTAGTTCTAACTTCTAAATGATCTCGACAAGCTTTCCATCACGTTTTTAGCTCTCGCCAATCCAAGGAAACACTTAATGTCTGTCGTATTCTTAGTGCTATCCCAGTCCTGGTTTGCTGCCACCTAAGCGAGATTCATCGCCATTCTGTTTCCAGAAACAACATGGCCTAAGAGCCTCACTTCACTCTTCCAGAAGCGACACTTTGAAAACTTAGCTCTCAGCTGATGCTTTCGCAAGATTTCTAAATAAACTTATAGGTGCGTCATATGTTCTTCCTCGTTCCAGGTGTAAAACAGAATATCATCCACGAGCACAAGAACGAACTTGTTCAACTGATCTCTGAAATTTTTATTCATAAGATCCACGAAATATGCTGGCTTTTTAGTGAAACCAAATGGCATCACCAGCCAGTCAAAGAAATCGGATGGTGTCCTAAAAGCTGTCTTCGGCACACTATCGTTCTCCACACTCAACTGGTAAAATCTCATTTTCAAATCCATTTGAGAAAACATTTTGGCCTTGTGAAGCTGATCGAACAAGTCATCGATCCTTGGCAATGGATACTTGTTCTTCTTGGTCACCTTGTTCAGTTCACGATAATCCACACATGATCTCAAAGATCCATCAGCCTTGGTCACAAACGCAACTCGTGCAACTGATTCAGATACATTTCTCTAAATGAATCCTTTTCCCAAAAGGTCACGTACTTGCACCTCTAACTCCCGCTGTTCCTTAGGCGTCGTCTGCGTCAGGGCCACAACGATAGGTCTAGCACCTTCGACCAAATAGATTCTGAACTCAATCTCGTGATGCGACGACAAAACTTTAACCTCTTCAAAGACATCATCAAACTCACTAGTGATCGGCACAGGTAGGGGTGAGCATTATTTGGTTAAACCAAATAAACCAACTAAACCAATTTATTTTAGTCGGTTTGATTTGGTTTTGAAATTAAATCGATTTGTAATCGATTCAGAAAAATATTTAGTTTGGTTACTAGTTTAACCAAATTAATCGAACTTTTATTATATTTTCAAAATTATCAATATTATAATAAATATTTTAAGCTAAATTAATTTTCCAGATAAACTTTAATCATAACAATTGTATCAGAATTACTTTTAGAAAGCATAAGAATCATAAATAATAGTACTCTAATCATAAACTTATGATTTATTTCAAATTATAGTTAATATTACAATCTTAAGGTCTAAAATATTTTTAGTTCGGTTAAATCGAATAACCAACTGAACCAACCAAACTTAATTTGGCTGGCTTGGTTTGGTTTTCATTTTTATCGGTTTTAGTTTGGTTTGACAATTTTCATCATTGGATAAACCAAACCAACCAAATGCTCACCGCTAGGCATAGATGACAAGTCTTCCCGTGGAATCACAAATGAGTATAAAAAGCTTACGAAGACCCCATCTTCGGGCTTACATCGAACCACAACCACTCAGCTTTCCACATTCCCGACTGTCACCTCGAGCTTCTTGCAATCCACTTTTGCCACATACCTCTTGAGCCCATCCATACCCAAAATGATCCCAAACGCAGCGAAGTTCAATACAAAGCAATCATCACAAAAGAGCAACCATGACTCTATATTCTAAGACCACGACAAAGCATACATAGGCTGGACAAACCCCTTACTGGATTAGTCACAACCAATGGTCTATCACATATCTCGGGTTCCAAACCCAAGCTGATCACAAGCTCATTGCAAACGAAAGAATGTGATGCTTCGGTATCAAACAACACTCGAACTGAAGCATCTCTAATGGAAAAAAATACCTAAATGACGACACTCTTCCCTTTCTCCTCCGCCGTAGGATCCCTCGAAGAAGATGGCATAGCTTCCAAAGATACACCTTCACAATCCGCTTCCCTTTAGCTTATTTTGGACAATCCTTCTTGTCTTTCCCAAGCTAACCACACTTGAAACTGCCTTTCAGCTTTTGGATTCTTGCAATCCTTGGAGAAATGACCTTCTGATGACAGTTAAAAGCAAACCAGCTTGCTTTTTGGTTTCTTCTCGCCATCTTTTCCTTTCTGCTGTTGTTGCTTCTTCTACTTATGATTACCACCCTGCTATGGTTTTGGGTCCTCTTTGGTTACAACAACAGTCTCTTCCTTGGGAAACTAACTCGCGTGCCTCAAAGTTTATTCCTCGATCTTCTCATAAGTATCATTTAGATGATCAACCAACTGATTTCCAAGATACTTATCCAACCCCATCATGAACTTCTCATTCTTTTGATAAGGAGAGTCAGTATACAAACGAGCATACTTGGACATGGCTTCAAAATCAGAGACATAATCCAACACTGGTCGACCATTCTGCTTCAACTCCACAAACCTCTTGGGCAGAACTGACTTCTAAGCGGTTGAAATGAAATTTGTCTCGAACTTGACTTGGAAATGGTCCCGAGTGATCTCATCTTCAGGAGTTTCGAGGGTGACAGAGTTCCACCAATCCATATCTCTGCCCTGCAGCTGCCCTGATGCAAGCTTCCTCTTAGTCGTACGCTCAATACCCAAGTCTCCAAAAATCCGAGTGCAAGTATCTACCCACCCTTGAATATCTATACTCGATTATGTCCTTTTGAACGACTTTCCACCAAGAGAAGTGAAATCCTTACACATCTTCGTGAAGTCCACAACCCTCTGTACCTGCACCTGAACCCCTACATCTACTGCGGCTGCTCCTGGAGTAGGTACCCTCCTCATGATCACTGCCATCATGGCCTCGAACATAGCTGGGTAATCTAGTAAACCGCCATCAGGAACATTCTCCTCCCTTGAAGTGTGTATCGATGATCGACAACTCATTCTATATCTGAAAATTAGAATGATTGGTCCACATTTGAGAAAAACTACAATAGAGTTCAAGCGTTATTATACTATACACTAATATATAGCATACATCCATCAGAAATCTACAAATATCGTCTCTCATATGTTATTACGTCCTTGAAATTTAGTTAAAATCAATTAACCAGAGCTCTGATACAAAATGTGATGACCACCCATAACTCCTGCACTTAACAAGAAGAATAATGCACTGAAATACGTGCTAGACAGCTATGGACAATCATCAGGGTAGAATAACACAAGCGGAACCTGTCGTATAACTCACGACACAGAGATAAAGCATAATAGAACACATACAACATGCATATAATAATGAAGCATATTTGGACAGAAACTTAAACTTTTGTATCAATTAGAAAGATTCATACATCACTAAAGTACATCATAAGAGTCTGTACGAAATGCCTCACTAAAATCACTCAGAGAACACTTAACAAGCATAACAGTAGAAACAAAAACTAGTACGTATAGTAGAAAGTAATATGTAAGTGTCCTGCTCGTCATCGCTCTGCAACATCGTCTCATCGAGATCTATCACTTGTCACCTGCTATCTAGTCTGTCCATCCAAACACAGTGGATGAACAACCTAATGTAATAAGGGGAAATTTAAAACCTTGAGTCAGACAACAGTCTTAATGAGCGATAAAACGCGATATAACATCATCAATAAAGTATATCAGAAATAGTTAGATCAACCATCTAATCTACCAACATCAACAGAGAAGAACTCAAACCCATCTCCTCCACATCTGGTAGTGATATCCTTTTCAAACAACCAAAGAGAAAACATAGCAGACATAGCATCCAGTTATCCAGTGTAGACCATCCTAATCGAGATCAACATCTTCTAAGTACAAGCCTTGAAGGCCTAAACCAACATCAGACAAACACCCAAGAGCTGTCTCCTTCGATGTCAGACAATCTACGTAAGACGATACAAGCAAAGCAACAAACATCCATGACTCTGGCTATAATCACCAATCCTACCTTTAAATTATCGTTAATCGTATGACTGGTCGACTTGCCATGTGTCAAGGGCTAATGGTAACCCAGTTCTAGCAAAACTCCACACATTATCAACTTGTATGTTTTCCTTACTCAATGAAGACAACTAGGCTTTTCACGATATCCAGGGTGCTCGACCAACAAACATCTAGTCTTTTGGGTGCCCCTATTATACCTCAGCTTTGAGTCCGCTAGAACCTCCGACTAATGATAATTTTTCGGCCTTCGATATCTCAAGACATCCAACTTGATGACTGTTCATAAGCTCAAGCGACTTTGCGAGCAACCATTATCCACGAGCTCACAACCTTGAGTCGTCTTCACATTCGTTGACGATCAACGAACTCTTCACGACACTTCGAACATCCCTCCTTGAATTCACATCGAAGCCACGATCATCGTCGAGCCAAAATAACTTCATTTTGGTCGATTTTCAATTCATAGCATTTAAGCCTTTTTGCTATGAAAAACATACCACAGCGTTTCATTCTGCCTTTTACAGCGTTTTAGAAACGCTACCATATATCCAGTGGTCAACCATTCCCGATCCACCACCGGAACCTTCCCGTATCCACTTTTTCCCTGGTGCGCACTCTGCTTGATCCACCAAAAATTTCTTGCCCGATCTAGCACTATCCACAGTGTGTCCCAAACTTTGTAGAAGGTCCGATCCACAACCAATAAAACTTGCCCGATACACGTTCTGGAGCCCGATCCTCGGCCTGCCCACATGCCCAATCCACTGGAAAAAGCTTGCCCAATCCATCACTTTCTACAGCGTTGGCCACGCTGTTAAACCCAGAATATGCCCGATCCATGCCAAAGCACCCCGATCCATGCCAGAACTCGCCTGATCCATGCCAGAGCCTTACCTGATCTATCACTTTCTACACTGTTTGTAAACGCCGTCGTACCTAGAAAATGCCCAATCCAAACCAAAACACGCTCGATTCATGCCATAGTTCGCCTGATCCATGCCAGATCTTTGCCCGATCCATCACTTTCTACATTGTTTGTAAACAAACATGGTTAAACCCATAAATTTCGATCCACTCCAGCTTTGCCTAGTCCATCGAAAAACGACCGATCCATCACCATTTTTACACCTGATCCACTCCATTTCTTGGGGAACAAGCCCACAGATCCATGCTAAGAATCTCCGATCCAACCCATTACAAAAACTTGCCCAATCCAACTCCAATTCGATCCAAACCTCGTGCAAAACATTCAGTTTCACCAACCAATAAAACCAAACCATCAACAAGCATTAACACAACGATTATTCATCTCAAACATAAGAAATTCACCAAATTCATGGTGAAAAAATAAACGAATTAAACAAATGGATCTAACTTGTAATAACACATGAATTAACATAGAAATTTGCCGATTTAATATGGTAGATTATTTCCTATAGTGATTGGAATGAAAATATGCATACCATGATGTAGATTTAGGTGAAAACAACTTAAAATGAAGAAAATAAGATCAAACAACTCATATACTCGACTGAATCCATGTGAGAGATGTTTATTACTCAACAAATCTTCAAATTAGCTTGAAAATGATGATCTACAAATCCGGACAGTGAAGAACGATCTTCAAATCACCCAATTTGATGCGATCTACTCTCTATCGATATTAATCTAGCCTTCCTTGATGTAGATCTTCAATCTTATAATGTGGATCTAAAATTTTAATGGAGGAGAGATGTATTTGAATGGAGTAGGGAGAATCTCAAACCCTAACCGAATAAGAAATGAAAAAAGTAAACCATTCTCCTTGCCTCTACCTCACTATTTATAGCCATCTAACCAGCCCACTAATGGGCCTCACTAAATCAGCCCATTAATGATTAGTTAACCTATTCAGAAATTGTGTAACACAAAAACAACGATTCCTCCAAAATCGCTGAACCAAATCTTTAATGTGACTAATCTACGAAATTGGCAACACCATTTCCATTCTAATGTAATCAATCTCAGCATCTGATTCGATCCTAGTCAAAAGTTATGCCCTGTACAAAACTGACAAAGGCAAAATGGTCATAGATAAAATTGTTAAAAATTATGGACATGTCTTACATCCCCATAACCAACATATCAAAATATGAGAATGATCCGACCCTTAATGAATTAAATAAAAATATTTTACAATCCTCCGATACATAAAATGCAGATCATTACAATATGGATTTATGATTAGAATTCGATTATGTCAGATTTATAAAAGTAAATTTTTTATGAAAGGATAGTGGAATTGTATTTAATATAAATCAAAATTTAAAATTAAATATGGAAATAGATTCTATGTTTATAAAGTCATAATAATAAAATATTCCAAATAGGAATTGAGTTTCAAATGGAAGCTTGTTTTAATGTATAAAATAAGGAAGTTAAATTATAAACAACGTTTATAAATTTAATGAAGTAATTTTCATCGGATAATTTGGAATTCGATTTTCCAAATGTAAGAAATGGTATTTAAAAACCATATTCCAAATAAGATGGAGGATGAGATTTTTATGTTATTATAAGTAATATCGGTTTTTGAAATACGAACTTTTATTTATCTCAAGATAAGAACGTTATCGATTAAGGTCTGAGAGATAAAATACCCCAACTTGAACGACTTCACTATTATCAAGTGATGGTATTAGTTTGTATAAAGGATGTTGAATTAATTGATTATTTCCACAAAAGGAATATTGTAACTTACTTACAAGATTTTGAGATATAATCAAATCTATTTGGTTTTAAAGTAAACAATGTATAGTTTAACATTGTTTGGCCCAAGCATGAAGTGTGATTATATTTATATTATTCCATTAAGTATATAGTGCTATTTTAAACAATGAAAATAGAATGGTATTGAAAATACGTTTATTACAAGAAATAATTATATAGCCATGGTTTTGTGATATATAAATAAGAGAGTATAGATGGGTTGAAATGGATATGAAAATTAAATCAGTATTCCCAAAAAATAAGTTGTGAAATTAAGAAACCCGTTTAGATGTATATAATAAGAAAGGGGGTCAAATAAAATCGTGTAAGCCCATATATATTAGATTGGTAATTTATTTCCTTCCACTTGATTAAGTAAATAAACTATATTTCCAAGGTAAAGAAAATGAAAAGGGGTTTGTGAAATGTAGTAATATTTCCAAAGCTAAGGAAATAAAATGCGTTTTTATGAAATTATAGCAGTAATTTCAGAGTAAAGTAAATGAGAGAAGTTTGGTGAATACGCTACTCTATTTATATAAATGTATGGTTACTGTTCCAAGGACTTGGGAATCGAATCAAAAAGGGAATTATAGCATTTATTCTGAAATTGGGAATATAAACTGAACGGAGATAAATCCATGGAATATATATAGTTAGAATTCAAAAAGGGATCGATAACTTTTATAATCGATGATTGTGGACAATCCGAAATATTTAGTTAGATTAAGAGAAGTGGCTTAATTTTATATTCAATAATCGAATAATGGAGTTGAAATTTATGTAATAAACGAAATTTGAATGTTTATATTAAAATTTAATTAAAACAAGCTCATCGCAGCGCGGTAGTTCGTAGTTTTATGTTTTTTACTTCAGTTGAGTTCATATAACTCAATATAAGTCGGAATTCTTTGAAACAAGAATCGTTTGGACATATTGAATGATAGTTTTCTACTAAAAGAGTAACATCTGGATTTCGTCTTATAGATTTTGAGTTATTTCAAAATCAAATTTCCAGAAAAACAATGGTATAATCGTTTAAAAATCGTAATGATTTATTTAATAAAATAAAAGGATTTTGAGTGGAAAAAATTGGATTTACATTAGAAAAATTCCAGACTTGAGTTATAAAATTAATATGAACTTAAGTGGAGTAATGAATTGATTTTTGAAAAAAAAAATCATATTTTTAATTATTGAATGAAGTTAACAAATTATAAATTAATTAGTTAAAGGAGTTTTTGGCTCGAACTTAACTTTGGTTAAGTAAATTGGATTTGTGGGTTTAAATTTGAAGATGAATATGCAACTTGAGTTAGAAATGGAATTCGACTTGTTTATAAGAAAATTAAAATATATATGAACATGATATGTTCAAACTAATGGAAGATCATGAAAAAGAGATAATTACAGAATAAGCAGGTTATCAAACAGAATATTCAAGTATTAAATATGCTTTATTTTATCTTGCTTCTTACCTAAATTTATTAGTTTCTTTATTATTTATAATAGTTATTTACTTTAGCAGATGGAATATTATCGAATTGAGTTAAAAACAATTGGACTGAGTTCAAAAAATTGGAAATAGGTGAATATGTGTTAAACATGTATGAAATGAGACTAAAGGAAGAATGAAAATTGAATGCCTAAAAAAAGGTATGTATTTGAACGAATATGAGATCTTATGAGCCTATTGGGCAAGCCACTTGGCTTTTTGATTTTGTTTTTGAATGCAAAAGACCTAGAGAGGCGACTTGTAGTTATACCGATTGAGCCATACAGAAGAGACACTAGCGAAATTTTATGAAAATTTAAGAGATAGAAAATTTTAAGAAAATTTGATAACTAAAACCGATTTATCAGTTATATATAGAATTTGGAACCAAATTGTTTAATAAAATTTACGTGTTGTAATAGACGTTTTGCGTTAAAAATATAAATGTATGGACTATAACACTATTGTTATAGTAAATGATTTCCGAAAAGGAAACGATTAAGATTTAGTACGATATTTAAATAGTTAGTTAAATGTAGTATTTTGGGTTGTTATAACGACGTTTTAACACAATGGTCATTTTAAACCAAGTTAAATGTGATTTAGAAACATTTTCCAAATAAAATGAGGGATATTTTCTATGTATAGAAAATGAATGAGTTCATTAAAGAGTGAAGTAATTTGAAATATTTCCCAACTAAATAGAAGATATTTTCTAAGTATAGAAAATAAATGAATGTGGAATATGGAAATGTTCTCCTAGTATGTTGAGAATTTAAGTGGATGTGGAAAGTATCTGGGTAAAGAGATTTAATAATGAATATTGGTAAGAATTTAATTAATGAAGTATTAATTAAAAAGGGCTTAGTGATTTTTTGGTGCTAAATAATAGTATTTCCTTTTGGAAATAAGGATTTGGATGAATTTTGTTTCTTCGATATTTAAATAACCGACTATCGAAGTGTTGGCAAGTTTAATATTATCGTTGTCAATATGAAGAGATCGGTTGGATTTATTATCCGAAAACCACTCTGTATAGGCATAAGCGCTGTGAATTAAATTATATGAAGATACTTGAACGCGGAGTGAGTGCAAGGGATGTTCTGTTAAATCAAGATAAAAATTTCCTAAGATGGATTGATGGGATGGTGCCTTCAGTTTTTCAAGTCTCAGGATAGCTTGTATGGATGAATGTCTGACAGAGTATTTCTAATTGATCATGTACGTTGATTTTTCCAAATATACCAAGTTTCCTTTTGTTTAACTCCCAGATTATATTTATGGACATCAATTAGTGATAGGATTTGGCAATGTGGCATTCAAAGTTAACGTGATGTTCTAAAAGGTAATCGTGACCTCAAGCAACATGGCTATGTGGGTCATACCCATTAGGATGTATTATCACATGATCTAGAGAAAATTTAATTGCTTCTTATTCTATCGTTGTTGTATGCTTTCGGTAACGGTTGCTGATCACAACCATTGGTGATATACATTCGATACACTCAAGTTGAATGAGTGGTCAGTCATGTCTGGCTGGGTTGCAAGATGTTCTTGCTAAACCCAGTGTATTCCTCCCTAGAGATACACTATTGGACGGTGGTCTCATACCTTAGCATAGATGGAAATCCATTCTCCAATAAGTTCCCTGCGGTTTTCGATTATATACTATGTATGTGGAGAATGAGATGCAAGCGTTTCGCTTGATTGTTGTTTATTTGATTTAGACACTATTATAATATGGGAATAGTTTTGATACAATGAATGTTTTGGGTTATCGTAAGGTAAAAACCATCCATGTTTATGTGTGGATCGGTCTTACGATTATCTGCTCTTTCAAAAGGATTTTCAAAGTAAATCAAGTGGTTGGAGTTTTCTCACGCCAGTCCCATGACTGGCCCAGATTTTATTTTGTTTTGTTTTACCCTAAACTCTTGGGTGCCCAGATTTGTACGGATAGTAAAATAGTTTAGGTATTTACAGATACCCTTGGAGGAGCTTGGAGCAGGAGGCTTCAACGTTAGTTATCTAGCGTTATCTTCCACTATGTTGTATATGTGATATACTCTAATGATGTATGTAAGTATAGATACAGTTTTGTATTCCAAAAGTTGTTATATATATTATATTTTATTCTGTTGCGATGTGAGATTCTGTGTTCTTATTTCTGTTCTTCTTCTTTACCCATGATCCGCTTTTCTGACCAATTTGGGCTAGATGTGTGGTGTATTTACTCAATTCAAAGAGTACAAAAATTCAGGCCATTACAGTTGGTATCACAGCTTAGGCTGAGCGAATACTTAGGCTTTGGTGGGGGTTTACTCATTAGAGATAGGGTCAGTAGTACCCTAGAATGATTGGAGTGTATATATACAAAAGCGCGTATTTGTTAGTTAATATAAAAGGTTTTTTATATTGTGTTGGCTTATATGTTGGGTGGCTTATGTATTCTGGTAGAATCATGTAATGCCACGAGTCGATAGGAATTTCGAAACACATAAACAAAGAATTCGATATAATATTGTTTTAAAGTGGGTAAATGAAATAATTTTACCCAAAATTCTATTTTGGTATAAAAGAAATAATTTTATGAAATTTTTGTAATAAATGGATGTGTTGGTTGTTATTATTATTATTATTAAATGAGATTATAAAATTGGAATGGTTATATATAACCAAATATAATTTGTATAAGGATAATATATACAAACAGGACGAACTGGAATTGGATTCATGTAACACCCCGTATTTTAACAACACTAAAAGACAATAAATTAAAGAATAGTTAATTTAATATTCAGAATTAAGTGAAACAAACTGCGCCATTGCGTTCGTCTCGGAATTCTAGTCAAAATAGACACCTGATTTGCGTAAAATGGAGACCGTATGAAGAAGTTATTAATGTTTGAAGTGTGTATACGCATACGGAGAATATATATGAATAAAATATGTCCAGAAAATTCAAAACAATTCAAAACCGTAGAATTTGGGGAAGCGGGAAAATTCCCGCCTAAGGGTTTCAATCCCTGGGTCGACCCCATAATGGGGTATCGACCCATGGGTCGACCCCTTAAGGGGGGTCGACCCCTTTGCGGCAGATCTGGGTAGATAAGGGTTTCGTCTCAGCTATATATATGGCCTCATTTCTCAAGTTTTTCTACACAAAAAATAATGGAGGACTAGATGCTGTCTCTGCCCAGACTGAATCAAACCTTTTCTTCTTCAGTAATCAACTAGAGTTACTCAAGTTTAAGAGATCTGTGATTCAATCCTTCTTCTATTTTTCTAGATACAAACACTGTGAGTCTATATTAATTTTAGATCTAAATAATTAAAAAGTAAATATTAACATGACTATAATTTGGATCTACGCCTGTGACTATGCGAATCATATCAGATCTGCTATAACCTATTTATCTGAGTTATTTTGACATGACTATGAAACTAGATATGAACCTATACCTATTCATCATGTCAGATATGCCATTGTTTATATAACTAATTCTCTGTTTAGATCACCTTATGCTTGTTCCTATTATGTTTGTGGCTAAATTAGATATGTTATTAGTTGGATATTCATTGTTTAGATCTCATCATCTGCCATTATTTCTGTCGTCTTCCCTCTATCTTTTCCCTTCTTATTTTTATATAGCCAGGCTACCTTCGATCCTAGGCATGCCGCTGAAATATGCGAATGCGTTAAATTGGGAACTAGGGGAAAACGATAAAATTGGGGCAGAACTTGTAATTGGAATTTTAGGCATAATGTGAATGAAAAATATGAACATGAATTTGGGGACATAAATCAACTTATGATTAAAGACCTTAATTTGGGGTATATGGTTCATTATGAACATAACTTTGGTAAGGGGCATGAAAACCTATAATGATATAGGAACAATTGGTTAATAATGGAAATGCCTAGGATTACAGTAATAAGAAACTATAACTGTGCTTAGACACGAGGTTAGATTATACTTACGGTGGAAGTTTGCGCTGAACCGACTGGCATAACCAGCGACCATAAGTAGTGAATCTAATGTGAGACGTGCTAAGACACGAGGTTAATCTGCGCGGAACCGACCGGCATATCCAGCATCCACAAGTGGTAAGCTTAATGTGGGAGGTCTAGCACATTATAACCATAAATAATATGGTAATGAATTGGAATACTTAACCTAGTTGATTCCATATGGATTGTATGAACATATAATTTGAGAATCGGTTAAGTAAACTTGTTTGAAACAGTGGGTGGGTTAAGTAAATCTTAGGTGCGTGGGTAATATTTATATAGATATAGGCCCACAAACTTAACCTGTGGGGTTATGCAGCCCTTGTAACACCCCGTATTTTCAACAACACTAAAAGAGGATAAATTAAATAATAGTTGATTTAATATTCAGAAATAAGGGAATCGGACTGCGCCATTGCGTCCATCTCGAAATTCTGGTCAAGATGGACATTTGGTTTGCGTAAAACGGACACCGTATGAAGAAGTTATGAGGATTTTAAGTTTGTATACGCGCAGAAGAATTATACATATACGTATGAGCCAGATATGAGTCAGAACCTTATCCAAAATCGTTCAAAAATCAAAATTTCGTAAGGTGGAAAATTTCCCACTATAGGGGGGTCGACCACCCTAGGGGTGTGTCGACACCGGGGTCGACCCCCCTACAAGGGTGTCGACACCCCTAGGGCTGACATGGCAGTCGGTTTCAGAGTGGCTGGCAGCTATAAATACTTGGTTATTTCTCTTGTTTTCTTCATTGAGAATCCATGGGGGCCAAACTCTGCCGGTGTCTGAGCTGAACTGGATCCGTTATCTTCTATAACTATCAACTTAATTGAATCAGTTAGAGATTCAAGATCCATTCTTTTTCTATTTTCTAATCCAAACACTGTGAGTTCCTAGTTGCTTTTAGATTTAAATATTTAAAATGTAAACGTGATATGAATATAGTTTGGATTTGTTCGTGTGCCTATATTATGCTGGATCCATTGTAAATTGTGAACATATGATATTCTAAATTGGTTGTAACTTGGATCTAAATCTCTATCTTGTCGGATCTATTGTAACTTCTATGACATTCTATGATGTGGATCTTTACCTTGTTTGTGTTAGATCTATTTTTAACTGTTGGATCTGAATTATGTGGACATCTAAATTATTAATGAGATCTAGTTTATCATTTGTGCTTATCATATTAGATCTAAACTAGTTGGACATCTAAATTGTTAATTTAGATCTTATTATGCTTATTATGACATCGTAGTTATGTTAGAATTTGTTAACTACCACAAGTTCATCAGATTTATGCTTATATGTCCACCTTACCACCATGCTAATTTATGTTTATGTCAAAACAATCACTATTGTCATTTTTCCCATCACCTTTCCCTTTTATTGTCCATGGCTAGGCTACTTTCTAGCCTATATGCCGCCAAATATATGTGAATGCGTTAGTTAGGAAATGGGGGAAATAGGTTAGAATTGGCATAATTTAAATAATGTTTATATGAATTGGACATATAATTCAAAATGCATAATCACCTATAAAGACATAGGTAAGAATTGGATAAGAATGAAATGTCTAATAATTACAATTAGAAATTGTAATTGTACTTATGACACAAGGTTAGGTTGCATTAGTGGTGGAAGTCTGCCCGGACCCGACCGACATATCCAACAACCACTAATGTTGAACCTAATGTGAGAGGTCTAAGTGTGCAAATTCGAGACGGACTATGACACAAGGTTAGGCCCAACTTATGGAAGAAGTCTGCCCAGACCCGACCGACATATCCAGCATCCACAAGCTGTAGGCTAATGTAGGAGGTCTAGCCCATTATAAACCATAAATATACATGGTAATAAATTGGATTACTTAACCTAATCTAATCCATAGGGAATGTATGATTATGAACTAAAGTTAGGGTTAAGTAAAATTGGTGGGATAGTGGATGGGTTAAGCAAATCTGAGGGGGTGGGTAATATTTACATATAGGCCCACAAACTTAACCCGATATGGTTATGTAATTAAAAACACCTAGTGGTATACATGACCAGGGAGAATAATAAAGTCGTGTAATTAAAGACACCTTTTGGGGTAAACATAACTAGTGGAAATGATAGGGTTATGTAATTAAAGACACCTAGTGGTATACATAGCCAATGAAAACCTAGTGGGGGATACCAGACAAAGGGGAGAACTTGTATCATATTGTGTGGGACCCGTTTCAGCCAGTAACCCGGAGTAGGTATCAAACATGTACTCCGAACTAGGTCAGAGAAGGGGCACACTTACTGGACAGATTATAAGAGATCCAAACGTGGAGGACGGTGTGGGCAGCACAAACTGACCGGGCCATGTGTGTGCATAAGCCGGGCAGAGGGGGATAAGATCACCGTGGCACCTACAGATATGGGCCTGTGCATATCAATGGACGGTTACCACTTTAGGACGTGATACATCCTACGGTGGGGCCGACACAGAGTATGAAACACTCCACCTCCATTAAGGTCACTCACAAAGGGAATGCCTTAACTTCGGTGGAGGTTTATAAGTAAAAGTCACAGATAAAACACAAGACAGATATAAACACATATGTATAAGCAGCGGAAAACAAACAAACTTTCATTTCATAAATACGTGTTCATACAAAACATTTCCATAATTGTCTCGTAATAACTTCCAAAACATTACATCATCATTTTTGTCTTGATTATTAAATAAAGAAGCATAAAACATAATAAAAGCTGCATAAATCCCCATAGAACGTGTCCAAAAGCCATAGCCAAGGAAAGAGAGTCCAAACCATACATCTACTATCTTGAAGCTTGCAAAGAGTCTGATTAAGCTGGGTTGTTTCCTCCCTGTGGACCTGTGGGGGGGGGGGGGGGAACGGAAGAAAAGAAGACGAAAGAAAAATAGAGCAGACATAAAGCCTGGTAAGTCTAGTGACTCTTCAGTATGAGAATAAGAAAAAGGTCATGATAGGTATAAACTGGAAATCGGAAAGTATCATAAACAGAGATAAAGCAATTTTGAACAGAATATACTATCGCACCCCACACTATATCTCTGCGCCTACTTGCATTGTCTCAACTGGCACCCCATGATCGGGGTGAAGTGATCCCCTTTCTAAAGATCGGCTCCTACTCGCAAAATCATATGTGTCATATGGCCCCCAATAATTGTAGATACCAATGTTGGTCCCACCATGGGGTGTATCAAGTCCCATGGTGGCGGCCCGACACAATCCTAGAATGCATAGGTTATACTACTGGTGCCCAGTGCCCTGTTTGTCTGCTCTGAAGTGTGCGCACGCCCGCACTCCGTTAGAACCCACACTGCTGCACCAACCGCCGTTGCTTTTGACCGCTTACAATCAGCCCAGTAATCGTGCCCCACCCTGCCTAGTTTCAGGGTACCATGATACCTAATTAGGTTACTGCTGAAATGGGTCCCCGTTACTAGGGTTTTCTAGTCAAACATGTTAAGTGGTTAAGTGTCTGTATTTACCTAACCCCACCCATCAGTTTAATTAATATGTTGAATTGGTTAAGTGTTTTAGTTAACTTAACCCTACCATCCTGACTTGTCTGTCCTTAGCTTTTTAAAGCACCGACCACTCACATTAGACAGGTATTGTTACGGTTACTGGATGTGCTGGTCGGTTCGGGGCAGGTTTACACCGTAACTCAGTCTAACCTCGGGTCCTTATTGGGCTCAATGCTTAACCTCTCACATTGGATAGAGTTAATCAAGGCCATCTATCTAAAGAGAAGCCAATCAGAAAGTGAAAAATCAGCCCTAGTGACATAGCCAAGCCCCAGAAACCGAGCCAGGACCAGACCAAGCAGGTCAGGTCGACCAAGTAGGTCGACCCTCAGTTCGACTACATAGTCGACCTGGTACCCAGGTCGACTCCCAGGTCAACCCCCTAGTCGACCTGGGTCCTGGGCGGAAAAATTCCCGCCCAGCCCAGTTCTGGTCCAGTTTTGAATTTTGAACTTGTTTTCGGGCTGTTTGAATTTTAAATCAAATTCTGAAACTTCCGGAGGTCATAACTCCTTCATACGGAGTCCGATTTACGCAAACTCAGACTCTAACTTAAGCAGAATTCCAAGGTGAACGCAATGGAATAACCCATTTCCCTTAATACTATCATTTAGAATTAATTATACTTTAATTTGTTAATTTACTGTTAATAGAAAATTCGGGGTGTTACATTCTCCCTTCCTTAAAGGATTTCGTCCCTGAAATTCTTAAGTCTAGAAGAACATATATCCTAACACCCAATCATCCATCTACTCAACCTACAAACACAAGCATCCATTGTCCTTAAAAGACTGCTAATGCTTCATGATCATATGCATAGTGTGTGTATATGTCCTTATCTAATGCAAAAATTAGGCGGTCTACTGATTCAGTTGACCTTCTTAATGCGAATCATGTAAGTGTCATGAATCCATTATGTATGCAAATTTTCCCTACTCATAATTCTACATGAGTGCGCAATCATTCATACAAATGTGACATCCATATGACAACATATCAACTTTCAACCACATACAAATATGAATACATATATGCATATGCAATATGAAGTGAATGAGCCGATCTAAAACCTAGGTTGTGTGTGCATATGCATCCACGAGCAACCACTAGTAACCACTTGCAGCCGTAAGTCATAACATGTTTCAATTACATGTTTACATCCAAAAGGGTTTCTACCTAAGGATAAAGGATAATATCGAGGAGATATACCTAAAAAGATAGATACAAGCACAACTTAAGGAAAAAGAGAGATCAAAGATGTACCCTCAAAAAGAAAAGGGTAGGCCGCGCGTATTTTGTCCTCAGTTTCCCAAGTCGCGTCTTCCTCGGCGTCGCTCCACGGAACTTTGACAAGCTTGACTTCGCGGTTGCATAGCTTTTTCATTTCGGTTCCTAGGATGCAGGTTGGAACTCTCCTCACAGTTGCTTCGCGTTCCACTTCAGCTTCTTCTAGAATGCTTGGCTCCCCCACTTCCGCAGATTCATGTAAACATTTCCGGAGATGAGAAACGTGAAAGAGATTGTGAATTCCAACCAACTTTTCGGGCAGCTCTACTCTATAGGCCATCTTGCCAATCTTCTAGATGATAGGGAATGGTCCTACAAATCTTGGTGCTAGCTTTCCTGCGGATCCAAAGCGAACGACGTTCCTTAAGGGAGATACCTTAAGGAAAACCCTATCCCTAACCTCAAACTCAAGGTCGGTCCTTCTTTTGTCTGCATAGGATTTCTGTCTACCTTGGGCAGTCTTCATTCTCCTTCGTATTAAGTCCACTTTTTCTGAAGTCTCTCTAATCATGTCTGGCCTGAGTATAAGCTTGTCTGTAGACTCCCACCAACAAGTTGGTGATCGACACGGTCTTCCATACAAAGCTTCGAAGGGTGCCATGCCGATGGTGGCTTGGTAGCTGTTGTTGTAGGTGAATTCCACTAAAGGAAGATGATCCTCCCATGTTCCTCCAAAGTCAAGAACGCATAGTCTCAGAAGATCTTCTAATACTTTGTTCACCCTTTCCGTCTAACCATCAGTTTGGGGGTGATAGGCTGTGCTCAAGCATAACTGTGTGCCTATAGCTTCTTGCAGACTCCTCCAAAATTCACTTGTAAAGATAGGATCTCGGTCACTCACTATAATGGAGGGTATTCCATGGAGTCGAACTATTTCCTTGAGATAAAGAGAAGCTAGAGACGATGCAGTCCTTCTACTCTAGATAGGCATAAAGTGGGCGCTTTTTGTGAGCCTATCCACTATTACCCAAATGCTAGTATAGCCCCTTTTTGACCTAGGCAACCCGTCAATGAAGTCCATTGAAATGCTATCCCACTTCCATTGCGGGACTTCTAGAGGATGAAGCAGTCCTCCAGGCTTCTTTTTTTCCGCCTTGACCTGTTGGCATATCACGCACTTAGAAACGAAATCTGCCACATCCTTTTTCATGCCACTCCAAAAGAAAATTCTCTTTACGTCCTTGTACATCTTGTCTCCACCTGAGTGTATTGTCATCTTGGAATGGTGTGCTTCCTCGAGAACCATTTTTACTAAATCCCTTGCTTGTGGGACGCATAGTCTTCCATCTTGCCTCAGCCAACCTTTATCATCGATGGGGTACCTATTGAGGTGACTGGAAGTTTCACCCCTAATTAACTTATCAATCACATCAACAAGCTGGGGGTCTTCGCGTTGTGCATCCCCGACTGAGTCTAATAGAGTTGGTCGCACTTCTAATGTTGCTAGCAGGCTGGGTACAAAGTCGATGGACAGTCTAAAGTCCAAACTGGCTATATACTCCAAGCTGTGCATTTCTACAAAGAGAGGGATTAAGGTCAGCTTCTTTCCACTCAAGGCATCTGCTGCTATGTTTCCCTTGCCAGGAGTATAAGAAATCTCAAAATAATACGAGGCAAGGAACTCCATCCACCTTTGCTGCCTCAAGTTAAGATCTTTCTACGAGAAAAGATACTTCAATGATTTATGGTCAGTATACAATTCGAACTTCTCACCTAGGTGATAATGGCGCCAAGACTTAAGCGCAAAGACGATGGCGGCCAACTCAAGATCGTGGATTGGGTAGTTCTTTTCATGAACTTTCAATTGTCTTCCACCATAAGCTACTACCTTCCCTTCTTGCATCAGAACAACGCCTAGTCCCGTTCCACAAGCATCCGTGTATACTGTGAACATCTTGCTTCCATCAGGAAAAGTCAGAACTGGGGCTATTGTAAGACCCTTTTTAAGCGTTGGAAAGCAATATCACAATCCAAATCCCAAGCGAACGCTAGATTCTTCTTTGTTAGCCTTGTGAGGGGAGCTGAGATTTTCGCGAAATCTCTAATGAACTTTCGGTAAAAATCGGCTAGCCCAAGAAAGCTTCGGACTTCGGTTGCATTTCTTGGTGTCTTCCAATCTTGCACTGCCACCACTTTTGCGGGGTCCACGGCTAATCCCTCTTTGGACACTATATGTCCAAGGAACCTTACTTCTTCTCTCCAGAAGTGGCACTTGGAAAATTTTGCTTTTAGCTGATGTGCTCGGAGAGTATCCATGATCTCCTTCAGATGCTGAGCATGTTCTTCCTCATTCTTTGAGAAGATCAAAATATCGTCTACGAAGACAACCACAAACTTGTTGAGGAATTCTCTGAACACCCTGCTCATTAGGTCTATGAAATATGCAGGTGCGTTTATCAGGCCGAAAGGCATGACAAGCCACTCGAAGAAACCGACTGGGGTTCTGAACGCCGTCTTATCAATGCTATCTTCAGCAACCCTTAGCTGGTGGATCCCAGTAGCCAGATCAAGTTGGGAGAAAACCGACGCACCTACAAGCTGATCAAACAAATCGTCTATTATGGAAAGCGGGTGTCTATTTTTCTTAGTCAGCTTGTTTAGCTCCCTATAGTCCACACAAAGACGTAGTGAGCCATCTTCTTTGGTGGCGAACACCACTGGAGCACCCCATTCCGAGATACTCCGCCTTATAAACCCCTTCTCGAGAAGCTCCTTAATTTGCTTACTGAACTCCTTTCTCTCCTTTGGAGCCATGTGTCTAACAGGTAAAGCTACGGGCTTTTCATTATCAACAATATATATGCGGAAGTCTATCTCCCGCCTCAGAGGTAAGCCCATCACCTCTTCAAAGACATCCGGATATTCACGGACCACATTGACCGAGTGCAAATTCTCAACAGAAGCATCAAGCGACCCTAGATAACTAAGCATAACAGCATTCAAGGGATTACAAGAAATTTCTAGAGTGTTACCGAGCCGACTCAAGAGTCTAACCACACTCTTCTCAGAATCAAGAATGGCACCATTACTGGATAACCAGTCCATGCCTAAGATCAATCCATATCTTGAAAAACCCAAAACAAAGGCACTACATCTAAACTCAACACTTAGAATAGTGATTTTCAAATCCAAACAAACCATTGACAAATAAGCTGGGCCCCCAATTGGATTTGAAACAACCAAGTGATCTTCTACCATACTAGTGTGATAAAATAAAGGAGTGTGATGCGCCAGAATCAAAGAGAGTGCGAACTGGATGATCATAGAGATAAACTAAGCTTTCTACAGAAATATTTCTACCTCGTTCCTACGGAGGTGCCACCAGCGCGTGAACCTGTCCCCCTGAAGTGGATCCAGCCTTCTGTCCCTTCCCCCACTTCTTTGGGCAGTCCTTAGCCATGTGTCCAGTCTCACCGCAATGGAAACAACCACCATTCTTCGCCTTCTTCTTTCTGCAGTCTTTCACTATATATCCAACAATGCCATAGAAATTACACCTTCTCTTTTCACAGGATTGGTTGTTCTTCTCGCCTTTCTTTGAATCAGCCTTATTGTTCTGTGGCCCTTCTCCCTTCTTGTCTTGAGGCACTTCTGCATTTCCCCCTTTATTGCCTTTATCTTCCTCGTGTAGCAGCGCCATGTCCACCAAGCTTTCATAAGTCACTCCCATGGGTATATGAGTCATAGCAAGGCTATGTAGAGGTTCATTTAGACCTTTGACGAAGCGAAGGGCCTTCTTGTGCTGGGTGTTTACTAAATCCAGCCCAAATCTGGCCAGCTGATTAAACTGATTGACGTACTCCCTGATCGTCATACTGCCTTATTTAAGAGTTAGGAACTTCTCCATCTACAGGCTTCTTTCAGCTTGGGAGAGGAATTTCATCTCAAACCTCGTCTTGAAATCTTCCCAAGTTTCCACTGGCCGCTCAGCATGGGTAACTTCCCACCAATAGGAAGCTTCATCTTTAAGCAAACACACTGCTAGCTGTATCTTTTGCCTTTCGTCAACTTCGAAGATGACAAACAAATCTTCGGTCTCCTTCAGCCAGTTCCTTGCTACCACAAAGGATTCAGTTACATAAAAGTCCTTTCCACCGATAGCTTTGAAGTCTCTACACGTCTTAGTGAAAGCATTTCCACGAGGAGGAGGAGGAGGAACAGCTGCCACTGTGGGAGGAGGAATGTCTGCTGGGCCCGCACCATTGGCCCTAGCCTCTAGGTACCTTCGGAATCAGCCAGGTATCGGTACTCCTTCTGGAAGGTTAAGATCTCCAGACATGCTGGAACAAAAAGGAAAGTATTCAAGACAAAAGGATAGAGAGATAGTGCATATGGCTTTGGGGGACTATGCCTTTTAAAAATAATGTTTTTCCTTGAAAAATTATGCTTCTTTAAACTTCTCTTTTGAAAATAGTTTCAAAAACCTTTATCTAATCTGGTAAACCGTGCTCTGATACCAAGTGAAACACCCCACCTCCATTAAGGTCACTCACAAAGGGAATGCCTTAACTTCGGTGGAGGATTATAAGTATAAGTCATAGATAAAACACAAGACATAAATAAACACATATGTATAAGCAGCCGAAGACAAACAGACTTTCATTTCATAAATATGTGTTCATACAAAACATTCCCATAATTGTCTCATAATAACTTCCAAAACTTTACATCATCATTTTTGTCTTGATTATTAAATAAAGAAGCATAAAACATAATAAAATCTGCATAAATCCCCATAGAATGTGTCCAAAAGCCATAGCCAAGGAAAGAGAGTCCAAACCATACATCTACTATCTTGAAGCTTGCAAAAAGTTTGACTAAGCTGGGTTGTTTCCTCCCTGTGGACCTGGGGGGGGACAGAAGAAAAGAAGACGAAAGAAAAACAGAGTCAGACATAAAGCCCGGTAAGTCTAGTGACTCTTCAGTATGAGAATAAGAAAAAGGGCATGATAGGTATAAACTAGAAATAGGAAAGTATCATAAACTAAGATAAAGCAGTTTTGAACAAAATATACTATCGCACCCCACACAATATCTCTGCACCTACATGCATTGTCTCAACTGGCACCCCGTGATCGGGGTGAAGTGATCCCCTTTCTAAAGATCGGCTCCTACTCGCAAAATCATATGTGTCATACGGCCCCCAATGATTGTAGATACCTATGTGGTCCCACCATGGGGTGTATCAAGTCCCATGGTGGCGGCCCGACATAATCCTATAATGCATAGGTCATACTACTGGTTTCCAGTGCCTTGTTTGTCTGCTCCGAAGTGTGTGCACGCCCGCACACTGTTCGAACCCACACTGTTGCACCAGCTACCGTCGCTTTTGACCGCTTACAATCAGCCCAGTAATCGTGCCCCACCCTGCCTAGTTTCAGGGTACCATGGTACCTAATTGGGTTACTGCTGAAATGGGTCCCCATTACTAGGGTTTTCTAGTCAAACATGTTAAATGTATGTATTTATCTTACCCCACCCATCAGTTTAATTAACATGTTGAATTGGTTAAGTGTTTTAGTTAACTTAACCCTACCATCCTGACTTGTCTGTCCTTAGCTTTTTAAAGCACCGACCACTCACATTAGACAGGTATTGTTACGGTTACTTGATGTGTCGGTCGGTTCCGAGCAGGTTTACATCGTAACTCGGTCTAACCTCAGGTCCTTATTGGGCTCAATGCTTAACCTCGCACATTGGATGGGTATTGCTGTGATTACTGGACAGCCGGGCGGGTCCGGGCAGGTTTACATCACAAGTCAATCCAACCTCGGGTTAAGCATATTCTTATTTTCTAAATTTACATATTTGTCTCTATTACTTGTTATATGTAAATTTGTTAAGTGGCCCACTTTCCAAGTTCATCATTTTTGGTATAAGAATTTTATACCATTTAAGTGCCACCAATTATTGGCATGTGCCAAACATGCCAATACATATATTTTCACCAATTTATGTCAAGTTTCCTATAATTACCAATCTTTCCCAACGTTACCCCATCTAAATATTAGGCTAACAATCTTAGCCTAATTTTCCGTCCGCATGATTTTTAACATATAATATTAGGCTAAAAATTTAGCCTAATTTAGCATACACAAAATTGGCATAAAGAAATTCATTAACATAAACATGACATAGATGTAAACTTGGCATTATCGGCATAGTCCATATGAACATCATAGGTGTGAACTTGCAACATAGGCTAAATCAACTTACATATATGTGAACTTGCAACATAGGCTAAATCAACTTACCTATATGTGAACTTGCATTGAACTAGGGATCTAGCTAAATAGGTGTCACATGAATTAGCATATGATTTAGACAACATAAGCCTAAACATGTTTTGATCTAGGCATAACATCGAACATCACTAGCATATGACATGAATATGATATGTCCATAAAGTATGTATAATTTTATCACACATGTGAACTAGATCCAATCATGTTTACTACTATAACGTGAAACTTGTATAAAAATGGATCTTGGCATGGATCCAATTAGGAACTTGCAACTTTTGTATAAACATATGAGCATGTATATGAACTTAATCATTTAGGCATGGAGGTTTTAGCATAAAGTATATACATGAGATCTTAATCACATACAACCTATATAATCACATAAACATATAGGTGTAGATATGAATCAAATAACTTGTATGTGAATTTGAATAGATCCAACATCAACTAGATTAATCCACAAACATTCTGATGGATCCAACATCAAGTCAATTATATCACAAACATCCAATACCATTTACAACACAATCATTGCAACACATAGATATGAATTAACATCGTCGTTATACAATAGCTCAATTCATTTCCATTTTGCATCGAATCAAATCTTAATTTTATTCCCATCGGAAAAATCACTATACTTACAACAAACAACTAACTTGAATTCTGGATTCTGAGTTCTGAATTTGCAATGCTTTCCTTTGGGTAGATAAACGTTGTTTGAATCTTGTTTTTACTTTAGTTTTTCTCGTCTCTAAGCTTTCTTCAAGTGGTGGCTACTCTTGGATTCCTTCCAGCAGCATGACCGCTCTAGCTCTATTTTATTTGTGTGAATTTAGGTTGGAGAATAAGGCTGTTTATATAGAATTTCAAACTAATTAGAGCCGTCAATGAAGCTAGAGTTAATCAAGGCCATCCGTCTCAAGAGAAGCCAATCAGAAAGTGACAAATCAACCCTAGTGACACAGCCAAGCCCCAGAAACTGAGCCAGGACCAGACTAAGCAGGTCAGGTCGACCAAGCAGGTCGACCCCCAGGTCGACTACATAGTCGACCTGGGTACCCAGGTCGATTCCCAGGTCTACCTCCTTGTCGACCTGGGTCCTGGATGGGAAAATTCCCGCCCAGCCCTGTTCTGGTCCAGTTTTGAATTTTGAACTTGTTTTCGGGATGTTTGAATTTTAAATCGAATTTTGAAACTTCCGGAGGTCATAACTCCTTCATATGGAGTCCGATTTATGCAAACTTAGACTCTATCTCAAGCAGAATTACGAGATGAAACAATGGCGTAACCCGTTTCCCTTAATTCTATCATTTAGAATTAATTATTCTTTAATTTTTTAATTTACCGCTAACAGAAAATTCGGGGTATTACAGAGTATCTACGTTGACTTGGGAGCCGATCGATTAGGGTAGTAGTTAGGATACATTTGGACGTATGCCTAAGTCTACCACCTTATAGTGGAAGGATCATCTCATTCTGAATACGCTAGTAGTAGTGCAGAGTAATCATTAGAAGCGTTTGCATCTTGTCCTGTTCACCTTGTCATACCTTCCTTTTATGTAGTTATCTCTCTCTTATCCACTTTATATGCTTGTCATGCTACTTTTATTTATTTACTTGCTAAAAGTAACTAGACTCACCAGACTTTATGTTTGACCCTTTTTGTTTCTCCTTCTTTCTTTTGTTCCCCCCAGGTTCTTAAGGCGGAAGCACTCAGGCTTGAACGCGATTCTGCTTATTTTTGCTGGAGCTGCTGATATGTATGGTTCTAGCTCCTATCCTTGTTTCTGTGGCTATATTTTGTTTTTGGGGAATTTTATTTCTTTTATGTACTTTGATATTTTTGAAGTACAAGACAGTAGCTTTTATGTTGTATTGGGCTTTTGTATTTCGGACATGTGATATTTTTGGACCACGGTATCTTATGGTAAATAAAGTTTTTATTCTGCTGTTATTGTATGTCTATCTTGTAATATTTTCGTTCGGTTTACTATAACGATCCACGAAACTTAATGCATTCCCTTTGTGAGTGACATTAACAGACATGCGGTGTCACATTTGGTATCAAAGTTGAAGGTTACCAGATTAGATAAAAGTTTTTGAAAGCTATTTTCAAAAAAATGTTTTAAAAGAAAGCATTTTCAAAAAGAAAAGTCTGTTTTGAAAAACATTCCCCAAAAAGCCATAAGTAATATCTTTCGATCCCTTGTCTGAATCTCTTTCATTTTCTTTTTTAGCATGTCTAGGGAACCTGACATTCCAGAGGGCGTTACGATACCAGGATGGTTTCGTAGGTATCTGGAGGTCATGGAGCCTGCCGAAGGCCAAGGAAACATTCCTCCCCCAGCCGCACGCGTTGTTCCTCCTCCTCCTCCGCGTGTAGACAACTTCTCGAAGATCTGCAAAGATTTCCGTGCTATGGGAGGGAATTCGTTCCATGGAAGTGAGACGTTTGTGGAAGCTAGGAACTGGCTCAAGGAGACCGAGGACTAGTTTATAATCTTTGAAGTAGAGGATCAAAGAAATATTCATTTAGCTGCTTGGCTATTGAAGGATGAAGCTTCATTTTGGTGGGAGGTAACCCAAGCAGGACGTCCGGTGGAAACTTGGGATGACTTTATATAGAGGTTTGAGATGAAATTCCTTTCCCAAGATGAGAAGAGCATGCAGATGGAGTGGTTCTTAGCACTCAAACAAGGGAACTTGACAGTTAAAGAGTATGTGAACAAATTTAACTAGCTGGCAAGATTTGGACTGGAACTGGTAGACATCCGCATAAGAAGGCTTTGCGGTTTACTAAAGGGCTTAATTAACCCCTTCATGGGTTAGCCATGTCCCATATCCAAATGGGAGCCACCTTTGAGAGACTTGTCGATATGGCCTTGACGTATGAGGAAGAGAAAGAGGAAAAGAAGGAGGTTAAAGCTGAGGAAACAACGCAAAACAAGAAGACATGGTCCAAGAAAGGACAACAACAACAGCAACAGAAGAAAGGAGGAAGGAATGACAAGGATAAGTAGAAAACGAAGTGTCACAGTTGTAGGAAAGAAGATCACTTGATTAAATACTATAAAAGAAGGAAGAACACTTGCTTTAATTGTGGAGAAGTCGTACACTTTGCTAGGGAGTTCCCGAAGAAACAGGGATCACAGGGAAAGGTCAAACGACAAGAACTTTTGGAGGGCAGGTGCATGCTCTCACAACCAGTGCTCCTAATTGAGGTAGAAAAATTTCCATGGAAGGTTTAATTTCTCTTTCAAACCATCCTATTAGAACACTTTTTGATTCCGGTGCTTCACATTCATTTATATCTAGTTCTGTGGTTGAATCTCTGCACTTAATTACAAGTATGGTAGTGGATCCTGTAGTTGTCTCAAAACCCATTGGTGGTTCGGCTCATTTATCTATGATTTGTCGGAGTTTGAGGATATCTGTGTTAGGCGTCGAGTTTGAATGCAACGCATATATGCTTGGGTTTATGGGCTATGGGTTGATTATAGGAATGGATTGGCTTACCACGTATGGTGCCATTTTGGATTGTGAGAGGAGGGTCGTTAGGCTTTTGACTTGTCATGGGAGGACCCTCGAGATTTCTTGTGACCCCCAAGAGTCTGTTATGCTTAGTTCCTTAGAGTCTCTTGGTGCATCCATATATGACTTGCAATCTGTTCCAGTAGTCCGAGATTATTCTGATGTTTTTAAGGAGGTATGGGGCTTACTTCCGAGGCGCGAGATCGATTTTCGTACATATCTGGCGGAGAATGCAAAGCCAGTTGCATTACCGATGCACCATATGGCTCCGAGGGAAAGGAAGGAGTTGAGTAAGCAAGTAGGGGAGCTACTTGAGAAAGGATTTATCAGATGAAGCATATCTGAATGGGGTGCTCTAGTTGTATTCACAACTAAGGCAGATGGTTCGGTTCGTTTGTGTGTTGACTATAGAGAGTTGAATAAACACACTTAGAAGAATAGGCACCCACTCCCAGGGATTGATGATTTATTTGATCATCTTATTGGTGCCTCTGTATTCTATCAGTTAGACTTGGCCACGGGGTTTCATCAGTTGAGGGTGGCTGAGGACAGCATAGATAAGACTGCTTTTAGGACTCCAGATGGTTTCTTTGAATGACTAGTTATGCCTTCTGGGCTAACGAATGCACCCGCCTATTTTGTCGATCTGATGAGTAGGGTGTTTCGGGAGTTCCTAAATAATTTTGTCATGGTCTTTGTTGATGATATCATATCTTCTCCAAAAGTGAAGAAGAGCATGCCCAACATTTGGGAGAAGTTTTGAAAACTCTCTGTGACCATCAGCTTAAGGCAAAGTTCTCCAAATGCCATTTTTAGAGAAAGGAGGTGAGATTCTTAGGGCATGTAGTCTCCAAAGAAGGGATAGCTGTAGATCCCGCGAAAGTATTTGCGGTGCAAGATTGGAAGATTCCTAAAAATGCAACAGAGGTGAGGAGGTTTCTTGGATTGGGAGGTTATTATAGGAAGTTCATTAAGGACTTCGCAAAGATATCAGCCCCACTCACCAGGATGACGACAAAGAACTTGGTATTTTCATGGGATATAGATTGCGATGTTGCTTTCCAACGACTGAAGAGGGCTCTGGCAACAACCCCAGTCTTGACCTTGCCTGATGGAAGTAAAGTATTTACCGTTTACACTAATGCATGTGGTACAGGGCTTGGTGCGGTTTTGATGCAAGAAGGGAACGTAGTGTGTTATGGGGGTAGATAATTGAGAGTTCATGAGAAGAACTATCCCACCAGTGATCTAGAACTAGCTGCCATAGTATTCGCGCTAAGGACGTGGCGTCATTATTTACTTAGAGAAAGTACGAGTTATACACCGATCATAAATCTCTCAAGTATTTGTTCTCACAGAAGGATCTTAATTTAAGGGAACATAGGTGGATGGAGTTCTTAGCTTCTTATGATTTTGAAATCGTTTATACCCCTGGCAAGGGTAATATGGTGGCTGACGCACTAAGTAGGCAGAGGATGGCCTTAAGTCCTCTGTTTGTGGAGAAGAAAAGCTTAGAGTTCATATCAAACTTTGATTTTAAACCCTCCATCGAGATTTTTCCTGACTTGTTTGCATCATTGGAGATACGACCAACTCTTATGAATCAGATAGGAGCTTCGCAACAAGGTGACCCACACATTTTAGACATAATGGATAAGATCAGAAAAGGGGAGACTTCTAGTCACCTCAGTCGATATACCATAGATGAAAAGGGGTGGTTGCAACGAGATGGAAGGCTTTGTGTTCCTCAAACTGGAATCTTGATAAAGGCGGTCCTAGAAAAAGCCCACCATTCTAAGATGACTATTCATTCAGGCGGTAATAAGGTGTACAAAGACATGAAGAGGGTTTTCTTTTGGGCCGGAATGAAGAGAGATGTGGCCGAATTTGTTTCTCAATTTTTAGTTTGCTAGCAAGTTAAAGCTGAGCAGAGGAAGCATGGAGGTTTACGTCATCCTTTGGAGGTTCCTCAATGGAAATGGGAGAGCGTCTCTATGGATTTCATAGATGGTTTGCCTAGATCAAAGAAAGGCAACACTAATATCTGGGTTGTAGTAGATAGACTCACTAAGAGCGCTCACTTTCCAGTTGAGAGTAAGAGGATGGCATCATGGTTGGCAGCAATCTATGTCCGAGAGATAGTTCGTCTTCATGGAGCACTTTCCAGCATCGTGAACGATCGTGACCCCATCTTCACTAGTGAATTTTGGAAGAGCTTGCAAGAAGCATTAGTTACACAGTTGTGTTTAAGCACCGCCTTTCATCCTCAGACCGATGGACAAAGGAGAGGGTGAATAGAATTCTTGAAGATCTTTTATGGCTGTGTATCCTAGACTTCAGAGGAACTTGGGAAGAGCATCTTCCTTTAGTAGAGTTTACTTATAACAACAATTATCAAGCTAGCATCGTCATGGAACCCTGCGAAGCACTGTACGGACGACCTTGTAGATCACCAACTTGTTGGTGGGAATCTACAGAAAGATTATTACTTGGACCAAATATGGTTAGAGAAATGTCTGAGAAGATTGACCTTATTCGACGGCGGATGAAGACAGCTCAAGATAGGAAAAAATCCTATGCAGACAAGAGAAGGACTGACATCGAATTCGAAGTGGGGGACCTAGTTTTTATCAAAGTGTCACCTCTGAGGAACGTGGTTCTCTTCGGATCGGTAGGGTAGTTGGCACCTAGGTTTGTGGAACCATTTCCCATAACCGAGAGGATTGGACAAATTGCCTATAGAGTAAAGCTTCCTGAAAATTTATCCGGTGTTCATGATGTTTTCCACGTTTCTCATCTGCGGAAGTGCTTGCATGACACCGCGGAAGTTGTTGAGCCAAGCATATTGGAAGAAGTGGACGTAGAATGGGAGGCGATAGTCAAACGAGTCCCTACCCGTATTCTTGGATCAGAGGTTAAGAAGCAACGCAATAAAGAGATCAAGCTGATAAAGGTTCAATGGGGAGATAACCCAGAGGATGCGACTTAAGAGACTGAAGACACGATTCAGGCTTCGTACCCTTTCCTTTTCGAGGGTATGTTCTTAATCCCTTTTCCAAAATTTTATCTGTGCTTGTTTCTATCATCTGAATTTATCCTAATCCATAGTATTTTTGACCTTTAAATAGGAACCCTATGGATGTAAACATGTGTTTGAGACATGTTATGTTTGATGGATGCAAGTGGATGCAAATGTTTACTAGTGGTTGCTTGTGGATGCATATACACACACATTGGGCACTAGATCTGCTCAATCACTCTCATACTGCATACGGATGTGTGTGCATCTTCTTTTCTTTTATGGATGGAAATGGATGTATTATCATATGGATGTTGCATTTGGACGAATGAGTGCGCACACATATAGAACTCACATGTTATAATAGGATTATTTGCATACATATTGGATACATAGTACTAACATACATTGCATTAAGGAGGTCGACTGAATCAGTAGACCGCCTAATCTTTACATTATTATAGGGACATATACACACACCTTTGCATATGTTCATATAAGCATTAGAAATCTTTAAGGACAGTGGATGTCAGTGATTGATGGATGAGTAGATGGATGATGGATGGTAGGATATGCATTCTTTTCAACTTAGAGATTTCGGGGATGAAATCCTTTGAGTATGGGGGAATGTAACACCCCATATTTTTAACAACACTAAAAGAAGATAAATTAAATAAAAATTAATTTAATTATGGAATTAAGGGATAGGACTATGCCATTGCGCCCATCTCGAAATTCTAGTCAAGATAGACATTTGGTTTGCTTAAAACAGACACCGTATGAAGAATTTATGAGGATTTTAAGTTTCTATACGCGTAGAAGAATTATATATATACATATGAGTCAGAACCTTTTTCAAAATTGTTCACAAATCAAAATTTCGTAAAGCGGCAAATTTCCCGCTCTAGGGGGTCGACCACTGTAGGGGTGTCGACACCAAGGACGACCCCCTACAGGGGTGTTGAAACCCTTAGGGCAGACGTGGCCGTCGGTTTCAGAGGGGCTGGCAGCTATAAATACATGGTCATTTCTTTTGTTTTCTTCATTGGGAATCCATGGGGGCCAAACTCTGCCGGTGTCTAAACTGAATTGGATCTGTTATCTTCTACAACTATCTACTTAAGCAAATCAGTTAGAGATTCAAGATCCATTCTTTTTCTATTTTCTAATCCAAATACTCTAAGTTCCCAGTTGCTTTTAGATTTAAATATTTAAAAGTAAACGTGATATAACTATAGTTTGGATTTATCCATATGCCTATATTATACTGGATCCATTGTAAATTGTGAACATATGATATTCTAAGTTGGTTGTAACTTGGATATAAATCTCTGTCTTCTTGGATCTATTGTAACTTCTATGACATTACATGATGTGGATCTTGACCTTATTTATGTTAGATCTATTTTTAACTGTTGGATCAGAATTATGTGGACATCTAAATTGTTAATCAGATCTAGTTTATCACCTTGTGCCTATCATATTAGATCTAAACTAGTTGGACATCTAAATTGTTAATTTAGATTTTATTATGCTTATTATGACATCATAGTTATGTTAGAATTAGTTAACTGTCACAAGTTCATTAAATTTATGCTTATATGTCCACCTTATCACCATGCTAGTTTATGTTTATGCCAGAACAATCACTATTTTCATTTTTCCCATCACCTTTCCCTTTTATTGTCCATGGCTAGGCTACTTCGTAGCCTAGATGCCGCCAATTATATGTGAATGCGTTAGTTAGGAAATGGGGGGAAAAGGTTAGAATTGGCATAATTTAAATAATGTTTATATGATTTGGACATATAATTCAAAATGGGGAAAAAGGGGCATAATCACCGATAAAGACATAGGTAAGAATTGGATAAGAATGAAATGTCGAATAATTACAATTAGAAATTGTAATTGCACTTATGACACGAGGTTAGGTTGCATTAGTGGTAGATGTCTGCCCGGACCCGACCAGCATATCCAGCAACCACTAATGTTGAACCTAATGTGAGAGGTCTAAGTGCGCAAATACAAGACGAGCTATGACACGAGGTTTGGCACAACTTGTGGGAGAAATCTGCCCGGACCCGATCGGCATATCCAACATCCACAAGTTGTAGGCTAATAAGGGAGGTCTAGCCCATTATAAACCATAAATGGACATGGTAACAAATTGGACTACTTAACCTAATCTAATCCATATGGATTGTATGATTATGAACTAAAGTTAGGGTTAAGTAAAATTGGTTGGACAGTGGGTGGGTTAAGAAAATCTGATGGGGTGGGTAATATTACATATAGTCCCACAAACTTAACCCGGTAAGATTATGTAATTAAAGACACCTAGTGGTATACATGACCGATGGGAATAATAAAGTTATGTAGTTAAAGACACCTTTTAGGATAAACATAACCAGTGGAAATGATAGGGTTATGTAATTAAAGACACCTAGTGGTATACAAAGCCAATGAAAACCTAGTGGGGAATACAAGACGAAGGGGAGAACTTCTATCATATTGCGTGGGACTCGTTTCAGCCAGTAACCAGGAGTAGGTATCAAACATGTACTCCGAACTAGGTCGAAGAAGGGGCACGCTTACTGGACTGATTGTAAGAGATCCAAATGTGGAGGACAGTGTGGGTGGCATAAACCGTCCGGGCCATGTGCATGCATGAGCCGAGCAGAGGGGGATAAGACGACCGTGATACCTATAGATATGGGGCTGTGCATATCAGCAGAGGGTTGCCACTTTAGGACGTGATACATCCTATGGTGGGGCCGACACAGAGTATCTACGCAGATTAGGGATCCGATCGATTAGGGTAGTAGTTAGGATACATTTGGATGTATGCCTAAGTCTACCACCTTATAATGGAAGGGATCATCTCATTCTGGATATACTAATAGTAGTGCAGAGTAATCATTAGAAGCGTATACATCCTGTCCTGTTCACATTGTCATACCTTCCTTTTATGTAGTTATCTCTCTCTCTCTTATCCTCTTTATATGCCTGTCATGCTACTTTTATTTATTTACTTGCTAAAAGTAACTAGACTCGCCAGACTTTATGTCTGACCCTTTTTGTTTCTCCTTCTTTCTTCTGTTCCCCCCTCAAGTTCTCAGGGCGGAAACACTCAGGCTTGACCGTGATTTTGCTTATTTTTGCTGGAGCTGCTGATATGTATGGCTCAAGCTCCTATCCTTGTTGCTATGGCTATATTCTGTTTTTGGGGAATTTATTTCTTTTATGTACTTTGATATTTTTGAAGTACAAGACAATAGCTTTTATGTTATAATGGGCTTTTGTATTTCAGACATGTGATGTTTTTGGACCACAGTATCTTATGATAAATAAAGTTTTTATTCCGTTGTTATTATATATGTCTATCTTGTAATATTTTCGTTCGGTTTACTATAATGCTCCACGAAACTTAATGCGTACCCTTTGTGAGTGACATTAACGGATGTGTGGTTTCGAAGTATTTTACTTTGGTATGGCATAACATGTGGAAAACCTAGTAGGGATGCAAGCGTGGGGGAAGCTTGTATCATCTTGTGTATAGGACCCGTTTCAATCAGTAACCAATATATAGGTATCAAAAGATTACTCCGAACTAGGTTGGAGTCGGGGCATGCTTACTGGGCTGATTGTAAGAGATCGAAATATGGGGGACGGTGTGGGCGGCGCATTCCGATGGGGCCATATGCGTGCATGGGTCCGGCAGAGAAGGTTTAGACGTCGTGACACCTGTAGATATGGTTGTGCACATCCTTAAAACGAAGGATTGCCACTTTTGGGAGTGATACACCCTATTGTGGGGCCAACACAAGGTATATATGGAGTAGGGAGCCATTCGATTAGGGTACATCTAGACTCCGGTATGTTGGGAAGCCCGTTAATAACCTTAGGGGTAACTCCGGTATGTTGGGCTGCTTGTTGATTGTATGGGGTGAAAACCTCTTACTAGAAGTACATCTAAGTCTGCCATCTTATACTTGTTGGGGATCATCTGGTTAATAAGACATTAGTATTGGTGCAGAGAAATCATTAGAGAAGCATAGTATACTCTATCATTGTAGCACCCCGTATTTCCTGTGAATATTAAAGTAACGAATTAAAGAATACTTAATTTTAAAAGTAGGAATTAAGGGAAACGGGTTACGCCATTGCGTTCGTTTCGGAATTATGCTTGGGATAGAGTCCGAGTTGCGTAAATTGGACAACGTATGGAGAAGTTATAAGCCGTAGAAGTTTGTATACGTGCAAGGAATTATATACATATACACAAAATCATCTGCAGAATAAAAATAGGTCAAAGATGAGTGAGCGGGAAGGATCCCGCTCAAATGGTGTCGACCCCTCTTAAGGGGGGTAGACATAGGTATCGACCCCCCTTAAGGGGGGTAGAACCCTTCCGAGATCCTATTCCAGTGATGATTTCTTAGTCATTTCTGAGTCATTAGGGCATATGTGGCGATTTCCGGTTGGCTCTCTTTGATCTTAATGGCACTGATTACTTCTAGGTTGATCCGACTGCTCATATTAATCTAAACTTCTATATAAACAACCCCAACCCTCAACCCTAAACCACACAATTTCATTTCAAGGATCCGTCATGCTGTCCATGGCCAAACTAGTGTAGCCTCCATTCTTCCCTAAAACTAGAAAAAAAGTTAGAACCTGCGAATCAAATCTAAATTAGAGAATCAATGGTCTACATCAAAGGATAGCTTTTCAGTTTCAGAAAATAGATCCCAGAAAACAAGATTTGTCCTTTGTTTCGTAAGTTCAAGTTACTTTCAGATGTGACTTCTTAATTGAAATTCTTGGCATGTAATAATATGAATCCAAGCTATACCTGATTATGAGATAATCCTTTTAGATTTATCCTATCTATTTTATCAGATCTGTGCCCGCGATGTTATTCAAATCTATTTTATCAGATTTGTGCCTGCGATGTTATTCAAATCTAATCTATCAGATCTATGCCTACGATGTAATTTTATTCAGATCAATACTTCTTTTATGTTTCTGATATTTCTATTATCAAATCTAACGTCGTATGGCTATTTTATTCCTAATCTTTTATGTTTCCTCTTCTTTCCCTTTTATTATGGATCTAGGTTGTCTCGAACCTAGACGAAATCTTGTTATATATACGATTGGAATACGGGGGAATTGGGCCTAATCTATTTTATGTACTATTGGGCGTAACTTGTAATTGAGATTTGGGAATAACTTGTAATTGATATTTGGGTATAACTTGTAACTGATATTGGGGCATTATTATCATTATAACTGCAAGTTTGAGTTAAATGGCGTATAAATCAAGTTTCGGGGGCATAATTGTTATTGTTGCGAACTTGGGGTAAATTGAAATATTAAATCTAGATTGGGCGTAAACTATAAATTGGAATATTAATCTAGATTGGGCATAATTATTGGTTGGGACGCCAAGCATAATGTATATTATGATTTTGGGGCATGAATATTATTGCAAATTTGGGAAAATTGGGTGTAACCTATTTTGAGTACTAACTTGAATTTGAATTTGTGGGGCATAACTTGCAATTAGCTTTGTTGGGGTTTAACTTGAGAATTGGAACATGACTAGTTTTGTGAATTTGGGATGATTAGCATATAAAATCCAGACTTGGACATGTATGTTTAATATGCTAAAAAGATAAACATGCCTAACCCGAGGTTAGATTGAGTTGCGGTGTAAAACTGGCCGGAACCTCCCAGCACATCCAGTAACCGTAACAACATAGATCTAATATGAGAGGTTAGCTCATTTAGCCTACAAACCCGAGGTTAGAATGAGTTTGCGGTAGAAGTCTGCCCGGAACCGCCCGGCACATCCAGCAACCGTAAACAATAGTTCTAATGTGAGAGGTTAAGGCGTTAATGAATGAATTAATGATAATAATCAAGAGATGCTAATAACTGAATGGTAGGGTTAAGTTAATTTTGGAAACACTTAACCAATACAACATGTCAATTAAACAGGTGAGTAGGGTTAAGTTAATAAGAAACACTTAACCAATATGACAAGATGAATGGGTAGGGTTAAGTTAAAACAAGAGAGCAACACTTAACCAATATAACATGATGCGTGGAAGGGTTAAGTTAAAACAAGAGAGCAACACTTAGCCAATATAACATGATGAATGGGAAGGGTTAAGTTAACACAAGAAGGCAATACTTAACCAACGTAACACGACAAGTGGGTGGGTTAAGTTAACTTGAATTGATTGATAACACTTAACCAATACAGCATGATGAACGCGTGGGGTTAAGTAAATAAGAAACACTTAACCAATGTAACTTGATGAACGAATGGGGTTAAGTTAATGGGAAATACTTAACCAATATAACATGTTGAATGAACGGGGTTAAGTTAATAAGAAACACTTAACCGATCCAACATGACGAGTGAGAAGGGTTAATAAGAAACACTTAACCAACATGACATGATGAGTGGGTGGGTTATGTTAATATGAATGGACAACACTTAACCAATATGACATAATGTGTGGGAGGGTTAAGTACATATCGGGTTGGTGGGTAATATTAGTAAATATAGGCCCACAAACTTAACCATTAAGTAAACATGTCTGAATCAGTGGGAGGGTTAAGTACATATCGGGTTAGTGGGTAATATTAGTAAATATAGGCCCACAAACTTAACCAGTAAGAAACCCTAGTAACGGGGACTCATTTCAGCAGTAACCCACATAGATGTGTCAAGTTACCCTGAAACTAGGCAGGGTGGGCACGATTATTGGGATGATTATAAGCGGTCAAACTAGCAGCAGGGGGTACGTCAGTATAGGTTCCGACGGATTACGGGCGTGCACGTACTCTGGAGTGGGAAAAAGAAGGCACTGGGTACCAGTAGTTACACACTGTGCATCTTGAATCGTGCCGGGTTGCTATTATAAGGATTGATACACCTTATGGTGGGACCAACACAGAGTATCTACACGCAAGAGAGAGCCGATTGACATAGACACATGGAACATTAATACAAGTAGGGAGTCGATCGATAGGGTAGTAAGGGTACATCTAACATCTTCATGGCAATTAGGCTGATTGAAGTAAGATCCTCATACTAGATGTACACCTGAAGGCTACCACAATTGCGAGGATTGGGATCACATTATCATATGATCATTTTATACAGATTACTAGTTGGGACACTAGTTAGGTGGTGCAAAGATATAGAAATCAGAATAACAGGGTAGTAGCAAAGCAGAGAAAGAGTAGAAGAGCATTCCATCTATCTTGCCTTATCATATCTATGCTAATCGTATGTTGTCTTGGTATCCTTGTTCTCACGGTATTGTCGTATATTCAGTTTATTCATGTCATGATGCTTTTGCCTATTTACATGCTGAAAGTCACTGGATTTACCAGACTTATGTCTGACCTAGTTTGCTTCGCCTCTTTTCTTCCGTTTCCCCCTAGGTTCACAAGGAGGAAATGTTACCACTTAGCCCAGTTTTCTTTCCAAGCTCGAAGATAATCGATGTATTGCTTTGGACTCTCTCTTCCACTGCTATGGCTGGTTCATGCTTTATTGGGGAATATCATTGTTATTTTTTTATGCTTCTTTTATACTTGGAAGTTTTTGAATCAAGACAGAAGTTCTATGTATTACTTTTAAGTATGATTGAGACAATTGTTGTAAAAGTTTGACTGAACCACATTGTTTATAAAATGACTTTATTTTCCGCTGCTTTATTTGTCTATCTTGTAATTTATCTGCATCTTTTACCTAAAACACTCCGCCGAAGTTAAGGCATTCCCTTTGTGAGTGACCTTAACAGAGGTGGGGTGTTTCAATCATGTTTGTCATGTTTACCTTGTCATACCTGCCTTTTATGATGTTATCTCTCTTATCCACTTTATATGCCTGTCATGGCACTTTTAATTATTTATATGCTAAAAGTAACTGGACTCTCCAGACTTTATGTCTGACCCATTTTGTTTCTTTCTCTTTCGGTCCCCCGCTAGGTTCTAAAGGTGGGAATACTCAAGCTTGAACATGATTCTGCTTTCATCTGCTTGGAGCTACTTAGATGTATTGCTCGAGCTCTTATCCTTTCTACTATGGATATGTTTTTGTTTGGGGAATTATGCTTCTTTTACTATTGTACTATGATGTTTTAAGTACAAGACACAATTTTTAAGATGATGTACTGGGTTTATGTATTTTCAGACATATGATATTTTGAACCACAAAGTTATGCTTTATGATTAATAAAAGTTTTTAATTAGGCTATTATTTTATATCTGTCTTTAATGTTTCTGTTTCTGTTTACCTATAATGCATCACGAAACTTAATGCATTCTCTTAATGAGTGACATTAACGGACATAGGGTGTCATACTTAGTATCAGAGCTGAAGGTTACCAGATCAGATAAATTTTTGGAAATTATTTTCAAAAAGGTTTTAAAAGAAAGCATTTTCAAAAAGAAAAATCTGTTTTGATAAACATATTCTCCAAAGCCATATGTAATATCTTTCGATCCTTTGTCTCAATACCTTTCCTTTTTTTTCAGCATATCTCGGGAACCTAATATTCCTGAGGGCATTACGATACCACGCTGTTTCTATAGGTATCTAGAGGCCACGGTTCCTGTCGGTGGTCAAGCAGACGTTCCTCCCTTAGCTGCACCCATCATTCCTCCTCCTCCACATGTAGATAATTTCTATAAGATCTACAAAGATTTCTATGCTATGGGAGGAAAGCCGTTCCGTGGAACCGAGACGTTCATAGAGGCAAGGAATTGGACAAAGAGACCGAGGATCTATTTGGAATTTTCGAAGTGGACAATCGTAGGAAGATTCAGTTAGTCACCTGGCTACTGAAAGATGGAGCTTCGTTCTGGCAGGAAGTGACGCAAGCAGGGCTTCCAGTGGAGACTTGGTATGATTTTCGGCAAAGGTTTGAAATGAAGTTTCTTTCTCAAGCTGAGAAAAGCATGCAAATGGAAAGATTTCTGGCACTCAAGTAAGGATGCATGACTGTCAAAGAGTATGTTAACAAATTCAACCAACTAGCGAGATTTGGGCTGGAGCATGTGGATACTCCACATAAGAAAGCTTTACGGTTTGCTAGAGGGCTGAATGAACCCCTTCATCGGTTAGCTATGTCTCATATTCCAGTGGGAGCAACTTTTGAAAGGCTCGTTGATATGGTCTTGATGCATGAGGAAGATAAAGCTGACAAGAAAGAAGTTAAGGTTAAGGGAACAAAAAACAAGATAGTATGGCCTAAGAAGGGACAACAACAGAAACAACAAAAGAAAGGTGGAAATAATGACATGGCTAAGGATAAGAGGAAGTTCAATAATTGCGGACGCGAGGGTCATTTGATCAAGGACTGCAAAATAAGGAAGAATGCTTGCTTCAGCTGTGGAGAGGTTGGACACTTTTCTAAGGATTCCCGAAGAAGCAAGGACAAAGTCAAAGGGCAGAAGCTTCTAGAGAACAAGTGCGTGCTCTCGCGATTAGTGCTCCAGATCGAGGTAGAAAAATTTCCCTAGAAGATTTGATTTCTCTTTCCAATCATCCTATTAGAACTCTTTTTGATTCTGGCGCTTCACATTCATTTATATCTGATTCTGTGGTTGAGTCTCTGCACCTTAGTACTAGTATGGTAGTGGACCCCGTTGTTGTCTCAAACTCCATTGGTGGTACGACTCATTTGTCCATGATTTGTCAGGATTTGAGAATATATGTGTTAAGTGTCAAGTTTGAGTGCGACGCAAATGTGCTCGGATTTATGGGCTATGGGTTGATTCTAGGGATGGATTGGCTAGACAGGTATGGTGCCATTCTAGACTGTGAGAGGAGGGTCGTTAGACTCTTGACTTGCCATGGGAGGACCCTCCAGATTTCTTGTGACCCTAAGGGGTCTGTCATGCTTAGTTTCCTAGAATCTCTTGATGCATCTATCGATGATCTACGATCTGTACCAGTAGTATGTGAGTATTTTAATGTTTTTGGGGAGGTTTGGGGTTTACCTCTGAGGCGCGAATCGATTTTCGTATATACTTGGTAGACAATGCAAAGCCAGTTGCATTACCTGTGCGCCATATGGCTCGAAGGGAAAGAAGGGAGCTCAGCAAGCAAGTAGGGGAGCTACTTGAGATAGGGTTTATTAGGTGAAGCATATCTGAATGGAGTGCTCTGGTTGTATTCGCAACTAAGGCGGATGGTTCGCTTTGCTTATGTGTGGATTATAGAGAGTTAAGCAAACTCACAAAGAAGAATAGGTACCCAGTCCCGAGGATAGATGATCTGTTTGACCAGCGTGTTAGTGCATTAGTATTCTCTCAGTTAGACTTGGCCATAGGGTTTCGTCAGTTGAGGGTGGTCGAGGACAGTATAAACAAGACCGCTTTTAGGACTCCATATAGTTTCTTTGAATGGCTCGTTATGCCTTTTAGGTTGACGAGTGCACCCACATATTTTGCTGATCTGATGAGTAGGGTGTTTCCGGAGTTTCTAAATAAGTTTGTTGTGGTCTTTATTGATGATATCCTAATTTTCTCAAAGAGCGAAGAAGAGCATGCCATTTATTTAAAAGAGGTTTTGAAAACTCTGCGTGTGCATCAGCTTAAGCGAAATTATCTAAATGCCATTTTTGGAGAAAAGAGGTGAGATTTCTATGGCATGTGATCTCTAAAGATGGGATAGCAGTAGATCCCGCAAAGGTAGTTACAGTTCAAGATTGGAAAATCCTAAAGAATGCAACGGAAGTGAGAAGTTTTCTTGGCTTGGCAGGCTATTATAGGAAGTTCATTAAGGAATTCGCAAAGATATCAGCCCCACTCACCAGGATAATGAAGAATTTTATGTTTTCATGGGATATGGATTGTGATATTGCTTTCCAAAGATTGAAGAGGGCTCTGACAAAATACCCAGTCTTGACCTTGCCCGATAGAAACAAAGTGTTTACAGTTTACACTGATTCATGTGGTACAGGGCTTGGTGCGGTTCTGATGCAAGAGAGAAGGGTATTATGTTATGGGGGTAGACAGCTAAGGGTTCATGAGAAGAACTACCCTACCCATGATTTAGAGCTAGCTTCCATAGTATTCACACTTAAGAAGTGGCGTCACTATTTACTTGGAGAGAAGTTCGAGTTGTACACCGATCATAAATCTCTCAAGTACTTGTTCTTGCAGAAGGATCTTAATTTAAGGCAACAAAGGTGGATGGAGTCCCTAGCATCTTATGACTTCGAGATTGCTTATACCCCTAGCAAGGGTAATGTGGTGGCAGATGCACTGAGTAGGTATAGGATGGCCTTAAGTCCTATGTTTGTGGAAAGGAAAATCTAGGAGTTTATATCGACTTTTGACCTAGACTCTCTACCGAGTTTTTGCCTGGCTTATTTGCATAACTAGAGGTGCGACCTACTCTTATGGATCAGATAGGAGCTTCGCAGCGAGAGGATCCACAAATTTTAGACATCTTGGGTAGACTCAGTAAAGGGGAGACTTCTAGTCACCTCAGTAGATATGCCATAGATGATAAAGGTTGGTTGCGACGAGATGTAAGGCTTTGTGTTCCCCAAATTGAGAGTCTTTTGAAGATAGTCCTAGAGAAAGCCCATCATTCTAAGATGATTATTCATCCAGGTGGTGATAAGATGTATAGGGATATGAAGAGGATTTTCTTTTGGGCTGGGACGAAGGAAGATGCGGCGGAGTTTGTTTCTCAATGTTTGGTTTGCCAGCAAGTCAAAGCTGAGAAAAAGAAGCCCGGTTGTTTACTTCATCCTTTGGAGGTCCCGCAGTGGAAGTGGGAGACCATCTCGATGGATTTCATAGATGATGGTTTTCCTAGATCAAAAAAAGGCAACACCTTTATTTGGTTTGTAGTAGACAGACTTACTAAGAGCGCTCATTTCATTCCAGTTAAGAGTAAGAGGATGACAACATAGTTGGCAGTAGTTTACGTTCGTGAGATAGTCCGTCTTCATGGAGTACCTTCCAGCATCGTAAGTGATCGTGACCCCATTTTCACTAGTGAATTTTGGAGGAGCTTACAAGAAGCATTAGGTACAAAGTTGTGTTTGAGCACCGCTTATCACCCTCAGACAGATGGACAGACAGATGGACAAACAGAAAGGGTGAACATAGTTCTCAAGGATCTTTTAAGGCTGTGTATCCTAAACTTCGGAGGGACTTAGGAAGATCACCTTCCTTTAGTAGAGTTCTCCTACAAAAACAGTTTTCAAGCTAGCATTAGCATGGCACCCTTCGAAGTATTGTACAGACGACCCTGTAGATCACCGACTTGTTGGTGGGAATCTACAGAAAGACTAGTACTTGGACCAGATATGGCTAGAGAAACGTCCGAGAATATTGATCTTGTCAGACGGCGAATAAAGACAGCTCAGGATATGCAGAAGTCCTACGCAAATAGGTGAAGGACCGATATTGATTTTGAGGTGGGAGACATGATTTTCATTAAAGTGCCACCTTTGAGGAATGTGGTTCACTTTGGATCTGTAGGGAAATCGGCACCAAGATTCGTATGGCCGTTTCCCATAACAGAAAGGATTGGCCAAATGGACTATAGTGTAATGCTACCAGAAAGACTGTCCGGTGTTCATGATGTTTTCCACGTTTCTCGTTTGCGGAAGTGCTTGCATGATACTACATAAGTAGTTGAGCCGAGTATATTGGAAGAAGTAGAGGTGGAATGGGAGGCAACAGTTAGGCGAGTTCCTACCCGTATTCTTGAATCAGAAGTTAAGAAGCTCCACAACCGAGAAGTCACGTTAATGAAGGTTCAGTGGGGAGATAACCCAGAGGATGAAACTTGAGAGGCCGAAGACAAGATTCATTCTACGTACCCTTTTATTTTCGAGGGTGTGTTCTTAACTTCCTTTCCAAAGCTTTTATTATACTTGTTTCTATCATTTAGTTATTTCCTATCAATCAAATCTTTGAATTTTATGTAGGAAACCCATTGACGTAAAGATGTGCTTGAGACATGTTATGTTTGATGGGTACAAGTGGATGCAAGTGTTTGCTTATGGATACATATACACACACATTAGGCACTAGATCGGATCAATCACACTCATACTGCATATGGATGTGTGTGCATTTTTTCCTTTTTATGGATGGAAATGGATGTATTATCATATGGATATTGCATTTGGACGAATGATTGTGTACACATATAGAACATACAAGTTATAATAGGATTATTTGCATACATGTTCGATTCATGGCACTAACATACATTGCATTAAGTAGGTCGACTGAATCAGTAGACCGCCTGATCTTCGCATTAGTATTAGGACATATACACACACTTTTGCATATGTTCATATAAGCATTAGAAATCTTTTAAGGACAATGGATGCCTGTGATTGGTGGATGAGTAGATGGACGTGAATGTTACGATATACATTTTTCTTAACTTGGAGATTTTGGGGACGAAATCCTTTGAGTAGGTCAGAACGTAACACCCCATATTTTAATAACACTAAAAGACGATAAATTAAAGAATAATTAATTTAATATTCAGAATTAAGTGAAACGGACTATGTCATTGCGTTTGTCTTGGAATTCTGGTCAAAATATACACCTGGTTTGCGTAAAACGGACACCGTATGAAGAAGTTATTAAGGTTTGAAGTTTGTATACGCATAAGGAGAATATATATATGAATAAAATATGTCTAGAAAATTCAAGACAGTTCAAAATCGCAGAATTTGGGGATGTGGGAAAATTCCCGCCTAGGAGTATCGACCCCATCAAGGGGGTTTCGACCCATGAGTCGACCCTTTAAGGAGGGTGTTGACCCATGGATCGACCCCTTACCGAGGGAAGGGGGTCGACCCCCCTGCGGCAGATCTGGGTAGATTAGGGTTTCCCCTCAGCTACTCATTTCTCAAGTTTTTCTACACCAAAAGTAATGGAAGACTAGATGCTGTCTTTGCCCAGATTGAATCAAACCTTTTCTTCTTCAGCAATCAACTAGAGTTATTCAAGTTTAAGAGATATGTGATTCAATCCTTCTTCGATTTTTCTAGATCTAAACACTGTGAGTCTATGTTAATTTTAGATCTAAATAATTAAAAAGAAAATTTTGACATGACTATAATTTGGATCCATGCCTGTGACTATGTGAATCATATTAGATCTGCTATAACATGTTTGTCTAACTTATTCTGCCATGACTATGAAACTAGATCTGAACCTATACCTATTTATCATCTCAGATTTGCCATTGTTTATTGATCTACTTTATTGTTTAGGTCACATCATGCATGTTCCTATTATGTTTGTGGCTAAATCAGATCTGTTGTTTGTTAGATATTCATTGTTTAGATCTCATCATGCCTGTTTATGATGTCTCTATTATGTTAAAATCAGTTTTATTGTCACATGTTCATCAGATCTATCCCTATATGCCTATCTTTTCATTATGCCATTATATGTTTATGCCTATCTGTGCCATTATATGTCCACCCTGTTAGTATGATTATTTATGTCCTCTTCCCTCTACCTTTTCCCTTTAGATTTTTATATAACCAGGCTACCTTCGAGCCTAGGCATGCCACTGAAATATGCGAACACATTAAATTGGGAACGAGGGGAAAACAATAAAATTGGGGCATATCTTGTAATTGGAATTTTAGGCATAACGTGAATGAAATATATGAACATGAATTTGGGGACATGAATCAACTTGTGATTAAAGACCTTAATTTGGGGTATATGGTTCATTATTAACATAACTTGGGTAAGGGGCATGAAAACCTATAACGACATAGGAATAATTGGTTAATAATGGAAATGCCTAGGATTACAGTAATTAGAAACTGTAAACATGCTTTGACACGACGTTAGTTTACACTTGTGGTGGAAGTCTACCCGGAACCAACCGACATATCCAGTGACCACAAGTGGTGAATCTAATGTGAGGGATCTAAGTGCATAAACATGAGACGTGCTAAAACACGAGGTTAAAGTCCGACTTATGGAAGAAGTCTGCCCGGAACTGACCAACATATCCAAAACCCACAAGTGGTAGGCTTAATGTGGGAGGTATAGCACATTATAACCATAAATAATATGGTAATGAATTGGAATACTTAACCTAGTTGAATCCATAGCGATTGTATGAACATATAAATTGAGTAAGGGTTAAGTAAACTTGTTTGAAATAGTGGGTGGGTTAAGTAAATCTTGGATGGGTGGGTAATATTTATATGGATATAGGCCCACAAACTTAACCTGTAGGGTTATGCAATCTTTTACTCTGGTATGGAATAACCTGTGGAAAACCTAGTGGGGATGCAAGCATAGGGGAAAGCTTGCATCATCTTGTGTATGGGACCTGTTTCAGTCAGTAATCCATATATAGATATCAAATGAGTACTGCGAACTAGGTCGGAGTCGGGGCACACTTACTGGGCTGATTGTAAGAGATCCAAACGTGGGGGACGGTGTGGGCGGCACATTCCGATGGGGTCATGTGCGTGCATGGGTCCGACAAAGGACGTTTAAACGTCGTGACACCTGTAGATATGGTTGTGCACATCCTGAAAACGAAGGGTTGCCACTTTAGGGAGTGATACACTCTACTGTGGGGCCATCACAGGGTATCTACGGAGTAGGGAGCTGATTTGCTAGGGTAGTAATTAGGGTACATCTAGACTCCGATATGTTGGGAAGCTCGTTAATACCTTCAGGGGTAACTTCAGTATGTTGGGCTGCTTGTTGACTGTATGGGATGAAAACCTCTTACTGGAAGTACACCTAAGTCTACCATCTTATACTTGTTGGGGATCATCTGGTTAATAAGACACTAGTATTGGTGTAGAGAAATCATTAGAGAAGCGTAGTATACTCTATCAAGTTTGTCCTGTTTACCTTGTCATACCTGCCTTTTATGATGTTATCTCTCTTATCCACTTTATATGTCCGTCATGATACTTTTACTTATTTATATGCTAAAAGTAACTGGACTCGCCAGACTTTATGTCTGACCCATTTTTTTCTTCTTCTTTCTCTTCCGTTCCCCCCAGGTTCTCAGGATGGTAATACTCAAGCTTGACCAGGATTCTGCTTTCATCTGCGTGGAGCTGCTTAGATGTATTGCTCGAGCTCTTATCCTTTCTACTATGGCTATTTTTTTTTGGAGAATTATGCTTCTTTTACTATTGTACTCTGATGTTTCAAGTACAAGACAGAAATTTTAAGATGATGTATTGGGTTTATGTATTTTCAAACTTATGATGTTTTGAACCACGAAGTTATGATTTATGATTAATAATTTTTTTAATTCCGGTGCTATTTTATATCTGTCTTGTAACGTTTTTGTTTCTGTTTACCTATAGCGCTTCACGAAACTTAATGCATTCTCTTGACGAGTGAAATTAACGGACGTGGGGTGTCACAATTAAAATCAAAGTTTGGAATTTATATCTCGGAATGTTGAAAAATAATTTTCTGAAGTATATTAAAATAGTATAGATTTGGTTAGAAGGATTTTAGAATAAAAATCATTTTGAATGGATTCTGAAAGTGATAAATCACTGAACTCACTTCAGTGGCTAGAAAATATTTTTGATGATGATCGCGACATCATTGGTATTCATTTTCGAGTTTCAAAATGATGAATAGCTACCTTAGAAAAGTTTCTGATGGAAATTTATTTGAAAGAAAACAAATTGGTTAGAAAACTTAGATGTATTGAATTTGAGATGGTTAAAATGTATGTATATATATGTGATTTCTAAAGAATTTGAAATCAAAACTCAGGAATTTGATTGCTAGAATTTAAAATTTAATTTACGTAATTTGAATGGATTAAAATGGAAATTTTATTTGGAATCAATTTAAGTTAGCCAGTGATATAAGTGATTATTTTATTATCTGAATGATATTAAATTTGCGTCAAAAAATCGTTTACGTTAACAAAGTAAATTAATTGATTAAAATCAATCAATTTGAATGAATCTGAATGCATATAAATGGAATATGAATTGGATATGAATATATTAGTTGTAAGTCATTTAAATTAAATGTAAGTATATATGATATATAATATGAATGTAATGACATATAAACTAAATATCATAACTTGTATTAACATGTACACGCTAAATATACATGATATGACTCGTTTGGGAATGAATCCGTGTGTTTAACCATTTAAATGAATGAAAGTTACTTAAACTAAATATTATGAGACTTTTGGGTTTAAATTGAGTAAGTACAGGTCATGGAGCTTCCTGGCTTAGTTTTGGGGGTGTAGATGGCATAAACGCTAAGCAAGCGCTTTATAAATGCATATATAAGGTATTCCTATGCAAAAATATCAAATTAGGATATATGAACTGTTTTCGACCTTGTGGGTCGATTATACCTTTTTACCACTTTCGGTATATTGCAAAAGCTCCTCCTTAATAAAGAGACACTTCCATTTTTTTTCAAAATTTAGGGAGTTAGAAAAATGTTCAAATTTTTTGACTATTTTTGTAAGCTAAAAGAAATGATTTTCAAATTAAGTTCAAATTGAAGGATTTTGAAACAGAAATGAGAATTGACTATTCTCATGAGAACTAAATGGTTTGTATGGAACTAAAAGTTGCATAAATATGAAATGTCGTGTTATAAATTAGTGGATTTTTGAAAAGTTAATGGGTCTGTAGCATTTTCCCTTCCTTAATAATTTCAGGGACAAAATTCTTTTAAGGGGGGAAGAAAGTAATGACCTAGAATTTTAGTCGATTTATTTTGAAAATTTAGTTTTGTTTTAAATGTTAAGTTGATATATGAATGGATTTTCATATCGAGTCTATCGATTAAATAATTGAATACGATTTAATTTCAAGTATATCGAATTACCGTAATACAAAAACGACAAATAATCAAATTCAAAGTTAAAACTGAATCGATACAATTCAAATGATCAATATAAATTCCATTTGAATATAAATGATAATAATAATTTATTATCATGGAGTTGACTGTTTTGAATTTAAATTATATTATATCGATTTAATATGGAATTCAAGAATAACAAATTTTCAAATGTCCTTGGATTTTAACGACACTAATTTTATAATATCCGTAATGGTTAACTATTTCAAGATTTCCAGTTTGGAATCAATTAGGGTTATTTTGTGATCGTGCACAATTTAAATGCGCATCGATTCACGTTGAGAATTAAAAAGGGAATTTTACGAACGATCTCGGAATTCGATGAAACTATTTCGATCGTGTCTGAAATATTAAGTTATTCTAAGATTATAAGTTTCATAGTGATCAGAGCTCGTATATTGTCATTTAAATGTGTTACTTTAGACAAAAGTTTCATAGGAATATTAAAATATTATTTTTCTCTATAAATAAACATATACCCCCTTCTTATTTCCTTTATTTTATTTCCTCTCTTCATTCTCGTTTCCTTTTTTCCTTCCGTTTGATAAAGGGGAAAACCGCTCCCCTTTTTCTTTTCAAAATTCGAAATCAATTCGAATACACAACAAAATCACAAAATAATGGGTTTGTTGAATTCGTCTGTTCTTCCTCTCCAAAACCATGTGCTTATTGTTGGGTCCAAGATTCAGAATCATAGCTCCATTTTAGGGCATCGCGATCCAGGGTTATCAACTTACTGATGTTGGAACTTTAATTTGCGAAACGGGCACTGTAGTTGAATTCGTGATTGAATTCGAAGTTGAGTTTGACCGTTGCCTGCAGCTGCGTGACTGTGAACGAGGAGGGCGATGCATTTCAGAGATGATGTCGAAGTGGCCAAAGTGAATTCGAATGCACAGTTGAGTTCATGATGGGTAGGAGCATATATACGCAATGTATTGTGGAACTCTATAAGAAAGGAGGTCATTGTTTTTCCTATAGCCAAGAGGATGTCAAGGATCAGATTTTGGCAGGGAGTTGCGGGTGAGATGTTATAGTGTTCGGTAGGTGTAGTTGGTAGTGAGAAGCTTGAAGGAAGCATTGGTAAATTTTGTTTGTAGAACAATGGGATGTGGAAGGAGTATAGATGGCGTGAATGATCAGAAATGGCGGAGCTGTGTGCGGTTGGTATACCGAAGATGGAGAAGATGTATTTGCGTGTAAACGTGGATTAAGGTAAATTTAAGTGATTAATTTAGTTTAGTTACATTGAAAGTTTGTTATTTTGCATACAAACTTGTAAAATCTTATCTTTTCCATACAAAAAAAGAATCAAACAAAACATAGTCAGTGGGATTCATATGGACATGACCACATATTGGAATTAATTTGAAGTGGTTTGGAGCCAGTGATGATTTTCGATTAAATTAAACTTATGTTTAATTTAATAAAAATAATTGTTATTTCAACAAATTAAACCAATGTGAGTAAATCTCACTTAGATCAAATATTTCAAATTTATTTTGAGTAGTTAGAAATAATTATTGGTTGAATAGATGGATTGATAAATTATTGATCAATTATGGCTATTATATATAGTAGTTATATCTAGGCTTGGTATTTGGATATTCCCGCAATATATAGCGGGTGAGACCTTGTACGCCCTACAATATATATATATATATATATATGACCTTATATACTGTGATATCCTGCCTCGAAGCGGGATTGGTATTGTTTATGTTGTCTAACAACTATGGATGCAGGAAAAATAAGTTGGAGGGATCCAACTGGATTCCTCGAAATTCATTTATGGTTGTTTCTTATATACTGTGATTATATGATGTGTGATATACTATCATTATGCGTTTAGACGGTTGAATAGCACTGAGCATGAAATAATTGGTATTTAAAAACCGTAAAAATATATTCATAAAGCAAAAGAAAGTGGGTTTGAGAAAGGGAAAATTATATTTCTAAATTAGAATTTGAATTTCTAATGGGTTAGGAGATATTATCTTGTTTTTAATAATTAAAACAAGTCGAGGATTTATAAATAGTGTTTATAAATGAATTCGAATAATTATCACTGGACAAGTTGGGAGTTTAAATTAAAATGTGAATTTAAAAAAGGGAATCATTTTGGGAAAAAGGAAACAATTAAATCTATTCTGATGTTTGGAATGTAATTTGAAATGAAATAAATCCATATGGATTTATGATTAGTGTTAACTGGCCTTTTGGTCCGGTTCCCAAAAGTACACAAAACACGCTCGACTTAACATATCGCGTGGAACTAAAGACGAAAGGGATGCTTAGAGGCGAAGGAAACATGATGAAGAGGGTTCACGCCAACAGAGACCTCACGGCACCCCAAATTCCCGTTCGCGCAGCCCTCGAGGTGCGAAATCTCGCAACCTCGAGGTGCGAGAACTCGCACCCTCGAAGTGCGAATTCTCGCATCCTCGAGGTGCGAAATCTCGCAACCTCAAGGTGCGAGAACTCGCACCCTCAAGGTGCGATATCTCGCACCCTTGAGGCGCGAAATCTCGCAACATCGAGGCGCGAACTCTCGCACCTTCGAGGCGTGAAATCTCGCACCCTCGAGGCGCATAATCTCGCACCCACGAGGTGCGAAATTTCGCACCCACGAGGTGCGAAATTTTGTACCCACGAGGTGCGAAATTTCGCGCCTTAGGCTCAGGTGCGAATTTTCCTTATCTGTAGGCTCCAGGTGTGAATTTCTCCATGTGGTCCCCTATTTCTACCTACTCATTTTCTATAAATACCTCATGACTTCACACTTCAAAGGGGTTGGAATTTGAGACCTTGGGACCTCTAAAGAGCTCCATTAATGGCATCTCCCAATTGAGGAAGAAGAAGGGAAAAAGTGTCCCTTTCTTGAGATATTTAATATATGATAATTATGACATCATATATGAGGATGATGACATCATGCCTTAGAGGTGGCATCATATAGCCCTAAGGATGACATCATATAGCTTAATTATGACATCATCTAGCATAAAGGTGAATGTAATGAATGTAATGAGATGTCATGAGAGGGTCTCAACCTTGTAACTCTTTGTGATTAATAATATTTCAACAACGCTTCAAAGTGGACGTACACCCCTCACGGTGCCGAACCACTATAAATATCTTGTGTTATTTACTGCTTTTCTACTCTTGTTCATGCGACCAAATTAACTATTCCTAGTAATGGAATCTTTGGTGTTTACGACATTTTTTGCAGTCAACATTTGGTGCTTTCATTGAGAAAACTCGAATTTTGAGCCTTGGTCGCACATTGTCATCTCGACCTCCGACAAGCTTGAGGTTCCTTGCTAAACCTGCTGTCGAGTCCGCTTACGATGGCAAAGCGACCAAAGAACGCAATGGTTGGCTCTTTAGCCGAGACCGATACGTCCCAACCTCAACCAACGGACATCCCGTCCACTAATGAAACCGTCCCTCCTACTATGGACCCCGAAGCGCCCGCGACACAAACTCAAATCCGTGCACTTAATGAAAAATATGAGAGCATGACGGTTGAGCATAATCAAACATTAAGGAATAACATCGACCTTATGCGACAACTTCAAGAAAGTCAACGCATCGTCGCGCGACTTCAACTAACTCAGAACAATACTCGACCCCGACCAACCATATCGGAAACTTCCTCTTCCGAGTCGAGGGTTCCACATCAAAGGAGGAGGTTTAGCCTCATCAACAACGTTGTCGCCCGCACCAATGCCCTCAACAACGGTAATGGAAATGGATATGCCAACGACAGTAGGAACGGCGACCGAACCACCGTCACATATAGCGAAGGGCACAATATCGAGACCACTCTCGCTTGATCATCAATGACGGACTAGGTCCTACAAACCAACCTTTTCCTCGACATATCCCGATGGTGGACAATCAGGATAATGGGCTTGCTATTCCAACAGCCCGCGTTCCTCCAGAACAGGAACCAAATCACCCCGCTCCACCTCACCGTCCACACCTAGACCCAATCATAGATGTCGAGGACATGGAGGAAGACGATTTGGACGTCCATCATAGGAGACGCCCTCACAACAGAACTCCAGAACCTCCCCAAAACTCATGGGTCCCAATGGCGGATCCCCTTCCAAATTACCTACCCGACATGGTTCGAAGAATCATGAGGGAAATGCGAGAAAATATGCACGATTCATGGGAAGAGCACATTAGGCGTAACCCCAAGAAGGGTAAACGAAGCTGAATGGCCGTGATGCTTTAGTATGCCGCAAATGCCACTCTACGACGGCACCATTGACCGATATGTCTTCCTAAATCGATATGAATGGCAAATGGACTCGAGCCGGGGAAACAATCCGGTCGAATGCAAATGTTTCCCAGTCTTCTTATCAGGGACCGCTCTGTTATGGTTCTCTCGCCTCCCACTCGATTCCATTAACAACTTTGGTCAGTTAACGACACAGTTGGTCAAGCAATTCAGGATGCACATACCAACTCCAAAGAATGCTCTCACTCTTTCAAACTTATACCAAGGGCTCGCTGAGTCGCTCAAAAGCTGTAATGGCCACGGGTTTCGCCCGACCCGATCGATCGCAAAATCGACCAAGACCGTTCAAAACCCGAACACGTTAACTCTGGGAATACAACACATCAGAATAATAACAGCAGATTTTTATAAACGTTACAATAATGTTACATCAGAGTACAAAATATCAGAGTACATCGAATAAAATTACAGCGGAAGACAAATTACAATATTTTAACACGTTGTAGCGGAAACAATAAGACAGATACAACGGAAGACCACTATGCTCTGGACACAGCTTTAGGCTTCGATCCAGAATCCTGCTCAAGAGATAAATATCTGCAAAAAGCTACTCGACTGCCCGTGTGGAAAAGAGGGCACCCGAGTTTCAAAGTGAAACAAACTACGAGTCAGTCATGGGACTGGTGTGAGAATTCTTAACCAATATAACTAATAGCAATAAGGCAAATCCAAGGACCACGCCGCTAACGCGGAACGAGTTTTATTCCAATGGATTGCCGGTGCATAAATTAAAGTGAATCGTTAAACAACGCAATGCTTTTTAGAAAAATGAAATCATCATAAGACTCAAGTCCCATCATACAATGCAATGCAAACCGGAGGATAGAGTCTTAACTTATGATGATTAAACATGCTTGGTACGATAAAAAAAGAATTTGATATTATTATTAGCGTATATATGTTTCAAAAACATTTCAAAGTAAATGTATCAATCCTAGGAAGCATAGCTACCATATACTATGCCTCCATACTAGTAATACAATCAAATCCATAGGGTCGTATTGGGAATTTGGTTTCCATCATGAGTCAAGGCTAGGGAGGAGCTCCTTACTGATTCGAGACACTTTAGCTAATGTCTCAGGATCCCCAGCAGTGAATCCTTTGAAAGCTGCAGGGCCGGTCCACACATACAGCTTTGTGGATTGGCAATTCCTGAACAAATGTTTCCCGATCCTATAGGACCTATCATCCGAGGCGCCTCATTCCATCATCCACATAAGTAAAATGCCATGCCGTGTAAAACCCAAACACCACTTCTAGCTAGAAAGAAACGTGCTGCTCTCCCTGCGTTCCCTTCTCCCATTTTAGACTCTAACCGGGTTGTGAGGCTCGTGAAGCTACGTAATAGACAAAGCTATGCTTATTCAAGTTGTGCTTTGATCATCAACCACAAGGCCTGCTTTTCAACAAAAGCCTTGATCATTTGCATCTTAGCATGTCACATTGTCAATCCATACCATACCATTGGTTCCTACCAATATATAACCTCTAAGTTCGTACGTCTTAGAGAAGGGTGTTAAACACCAAACAGATATATATTTAGCAGAGATCAACGAATATCGTATAAAGGAATACAACGTCAGACATACAATCCATTTTCAAGTCCGTTCTGGGTCTGAATGAAACCGGAGGCACCTTATTCCTCGCATATCCGAAAAATCAATAAGTATTCTGGACGGTCACCATTGTAGCCCCTTCAAGGTAGCTACTCCTATCATGGGCGTCAATGGTAACTCATCCATTCGACGTGAAGATCATCGGTCTTCAATCACCGTCTTCAACTCTTCGACTTAGATCGACGAATGGTCATTTGAAATGAGATTGAACTCGGACTTTTTAAATGATTCTCGTGTATATATCATTTCAAATCATTTCTTATCGATAATATTAATTTATAAAGATTAATCTCTATTTTTATTTATATAAAAATAATTGAATTTTATTTAACGATGCTTCAAGTCAATAGGCGACTTGGCGCTGTTTTCACCCAAATTTGTTTTACATATTTCTCTAATTCTACCCGTGGGATTTTAACACAATTCATATCGTTGGAAAGATCTTCCCAAGGAGAACCTAACGGTTTCAGTTTTGGGAAAATCCGACGGTCAGATCTTCGGTATAATAATTTAAAGACACAATTCCAAAATACTAACTACCACGCTCGATTCGTTTGATTTTAATTTCTATATATATAATTATATATAATTCCTTCATCCATATATTTTGCTAACAACAAATATCCCTATTTGTATAAATAATATCAAGGTATAACATGACACACAATAATGTTTTATTTTTATTGTAATTCACATTCACAAACTATACATAACAATGTACATTTTTATTTCATCTTTCAAATTACACAAAATGTATATTTTGTTTTCCTTATTCTTTTTAATGAAAATCCATTCATTAAAATGTAAATTTCATCGTTATAATCTTTACTGAAAATCTTTTTACATAAATATGTAAATTTCATACTGTTTTTCTTTTACATGAAAAATGTAATTTCACTTTAATTCAATTACATGAAAAATGTAACTTTTAATTTTATTCAATTACTATCTTTTCATTGGAGTCAACTTATATTAAATTGAAGTCCTTAAATGTTTAATTCTTTCCAATGAAAATGACACTAAAATTATGCCTCATTTTAATATATATGAACATGACACTAAAAACATGTTTCATCTTCAATATATGAACATGATCATAAAAATATATATATTTTTAAGATAATAACGTAACACTGAAATATGTTTTAAATTTCATATATTAACATAACATTAAAAATACGATTATATTTCATATAAATAATATGATTTTAAAATATGAAGCTATTTCATATGCATTCACATGATTCCAACACATGTTTTTATTTCATATGCATTAACGCTACTCCAAAAATGATTTTATTTTCATATACTTTAACGCTACTCCTAAATATGATTTTATTTTCATATGCAATTAAATGACATTATAACAAATGATTATATTTATTTCTTATGCACTCATGTTACACTAAAAAAACATAATTTCATTTTCATATGCATTTTCATGATTCCGGCTGTAATCTAAAAATTGATTATTCTATATGTTATCCTTTTATAATAATATTATTTTCCAAAATATTAATTTTGAAATTTCTCTTTCAATATTCATTATAAAATGGATAAAATAAATCAATAAACTCGTTCGGGTTTTTGTTAAAATGCGTTGCTATTTTTGAAACGGATTAAATAGCCCAACTCATTTTCTTATCCATTTGAATTTTATAATAGGCTAGACCTCTCACATTAAGCCTACGACTTGTGGATGTTGGATGTGTCGGTCGGTTCCAGGCAGACTTATTCCACAAGTTGGGCTTAACCTCGTGTCATGGCCCGTTTCTGTGCACTTGGACCTCTCACATTAGGTTCAACATTAGTTGTAATAACCCGGAAAATCTGAACCAGTTTAAAATTTTTATTTTGGCAATTTTAGCGAATTTTGAATATTTAAAATGAATTATTTTAAATATTATCGATGAGAAATTTATTTTGAATATAATTTGAACGTATATATTATATACGTCGTCATTAGAATATAAATAATTATATATAATTATAATAGAATTGAAAATGGCGCGGTAGTTCGATAATTCGATTTCAAACTTCAATTGAATGTACCGGGTGCAAAACAATCTGGATTTTAGTGAAACCAAAAACATTAGGATCTAATTGGGAATATCTTTCCAACGAGTCCGAAAAATCAAAATTTCATAGCGGGGATCAAAAGATATGTCCAGTTGAAAATTCTGAATAGTCGCTATGGAATTCAGGTCCTTAAAAATGGAAATTTTGCAAACGACCTCGGATTTCGACGAAACCATTATTGTTGGGTCCGCAGTGTCAAATTATAGCTAGGTTTCAAATTTCATAATTTTTTGAATCAATATGTGAGCGTGGCAAAGGAAAATGCGTTTGACCAGTTTCAGTTGATTTTAATCAACGGGAAAATGGCCATTTTTCCAACGGTCTCAGAATTCGATGAAACTAGTTTTGTTAGGACCGTATCGTCAATACGAAGCTATAAAATATTTTTCTGGAATTTTTCAAGTTAGTATGTGACCCCAGTAAATTGAAATGTGCGTTCAAATTCAATATATAGAGTTATATGTTGATTTTGATGGAAACTGATCGAAACAGTCGAATCAGCTTGCGATACATATCCCATTGGTTTCGGAATGGGGGTAAAACGCTATGGACGACAGGCGGTGGGCCTCGTTTCGAGGTCGTATGTAAAAGTCAACTTTTTGAAAATAAATTAATTAAATAAATTAAAAATTAAATCTCTCTCTCCTCACCCTCTCTATTTCTCTGCCCCCCCCCCCCCCGGTTCAAAATCATTTTTCAGAAGAAAAAAAATGAAAGGAGGAACGCAGCAGCCGCCGCCCTCCCCGATGACCACCGCGCCACCTCCGAGACCCCCCCTTCTACCTCGACCAGGCGACACCCTCCAAACCCCCCCCCCCCCCCGATGAACCGCGCCGACGCGCGAGAGCCCCCCCCTTTCCTCCACCGCCGCACACCCCCCCCCCCCCCCCCGCGCCGCCACCCTCCTCCGTTCTCTCCCTCCTCCCTGCAGCGAATCCGCCCCTCCTCCCTTTGAAAATTACTGTAAGTTTCACTGATTTTTATTGATTTTGAAAACTGATTTTTACATGATTTTAATACTGAAATTAAGGTGATTTTAAAATTGAGATTAGTATTGTTTTAAAATATATATACATAGTAGAGAAAGGAGGGATTTTTAATTTTAAAATAGAAAAGATTAGATTTTTAAAATAGAAAAGATTAGATTTTTAAAATAGAAAAGACGAGATTTTTAAAATGGAAAAGATTTGATTTTTCTATATGAAAAGACCATATTTTTATAAGTGAAAGGCGAGGTTTTTGTTATAGAAAAGAACGGATTTTTATAAGTAGAAAGATCGAATTTTTACAGTTTGAAATGAATATAAAAATATAATCTTTATATTTGAAAAGGCGAAATCTTTATATAGAGAATATCGATGTAAAAATATAATTTTTATCTATATAATAGCAAAGTAAAAATTCGATTTTTATATATTGAATAGCAAAGTAAAAATTCGATTTTTATATATTGAATAGCAAAGTAAAAATTCAATTTTTATATATTGAATAGCGAAGTAAAAATTCGATTTTTACATATGTAGAGAATACGGGCAATGAAGGTGATAAAAAGGCGAGAACGATGAAGATTTCTATCAATGAAGAGTCGTGGTATTGGATAGCTATTGGTGAGAACTTCTCACTCTTCAATTTCTTTTCTAGTTATATATATATACTAGGATGCAGACGGTGTTTAGTAGCACCCGACACCCGTCATCCACAGACCATGGATGGCTTGTTTGTTTAATTGTTTGGTTGTGTAGTTGGTTAGATTATTTGGTCTGAATTGAATTGTTTGGTGAAATGGAATGGATTTGATTGATGAGTGAATGGCGTGGGCCTTCACTAGACCGGGGATAAGGCTAGGCCTTGTCCCGTTTCTAGTATTGTGCCGTTATGCCGCCGAAATTTTCTAAAATAAGTTAGAAAAATATGAATATCATTTTATTTAAAGAATGAACTGAATAGAAATTCATATGTTAAAATAAAATGTTTTATCGTTAAAAATATAATTTTTAACGTGAATATGAATATAGTGAATGTGAATAAATAAATATTCATTTACAAACCGGACGGTTTGTTTATGTACACTGATTTGACTAACATTGATTGGGACGGTAAATTTTACACATCGCCCAACTGCACAAATAAAATCTGTGTTTGATTGTTTGAAACCCCACACGGGTGTTGGGATGAAATTTGAAGTTCACTCATCCTGATTGATTAAATATGTCGATCGATTGATTGACAGGCTGTAATAAGCGTTAGATATCTATATTTGATGCTTATACAGTGTAGTGCACTTTGGATGATGGTTGATTGTTTATCGTTGCTATTATATACATGTGTTGTATGGAATCCATATAATTAACATTATATGGTGATTGATTGGGCCTCATTCCAATTTGAAAAATAAAGAATATTATAAAATAAAGGTTCATGTGTTGACTGTACTCATTCGTTGAGATTAGTCATGTGTTGAACGAAATATTTTAACAATAAAATTTACATCTTTATCAATATAAAATAAAGGTTCATGTGTTGACTGTACTCATTCGTTGAGATTAGTCATGTGTTGAACGAAATATTTTAACAATAAAATTTACATCTTTATCATATATGAAATCAGAAATTAACTGGAAGATAGATAAGATGAGTGGTCTCCTGGATATTGATCTGATGTTGGTTTCGGCCTTCGGGGTTAATATTTAGGGAATCGTTCTCTTACTAATTTACGGTTGGAGTCTGATTTGATATCAAACGATAGATACCTTAATTTTCATAAAATATATTAAATAACAAAAATAGTCACACGTGGACAGTACTCATTCGTTGAGATTAGTCGTGTGTTGACAAAGATATAGAGTCGTGTATTGAAAGAAATATAGATCCATTTGTTGAATATAAAGCCGTGTTGATTAGTGATGCGCTATTTTGATGCTAACGATATTTATATCGATTTTATCCAATTTGAATTGAATCGAATAGAAAACTAATTTGAATCGAATAGAAAACCAATTTGAATTGAATCGAATAGAAAACTAATTTGAATTTGAATCGAATAGAAAACGAAATGAATTTGAGTTGAATAGAAAACCAATGTGAATTGAATTGAAAACGAATTCGAATCGAATGGAAAACGAATTCGAATTGAATTGAAACCGAATTGAAATGAATTCAAATTGAATTGAAATTTGAATTGAATAGAAATGAATTTTAAAATGAATTTATAAGGAAGAATTCAATTTTGATTTGAATTGAAATGGAAGTAGAAATTGTTTTTGAAACGAATTTAAACCTATTTATAAAATTCGTTTTAAATAGAAATCGACGAAATATATATTATATATATAATATAATGGCCCAAATAGAACGCGCCGCGCCGCGGCAGTTCGTGAATTTCGACCATTTATTTCAAACGGGCATTACGGGAGATCCGACCGTCGGATTCTCCTAAAACCGGAACCGTTGGGTTCGTATCGAAAAGAGCTTTCTAATGAATATTATAAATTCAAAATCTAACGGTTGGATTTGGAGATACGTCCAAATCAAATTCGAAAAAGGTCGCTGTAAGTGCAGTTCGATGGCCGTTGATGGAAATCGACTGTACGGGCCTTGATAAAATTATTAAAAATAGTAATAATTAGTGTAAAATCATAAGAAATGATTTGGGAAAAATTGGGATGAAAAACTCCATATTTGAAAAGATAAAAATAGGTTTTTATCGAAATGAACAAGTTTTGAACTGAAATTAAAACCCATTTATTTTTAAATAAATAAACTGGATTTGAAATGGTTTAAATCGAATTGATTCATGGGTTTATCGTGAACAGCGTTTTAAATAACAATTGTTCTTTAACCCGATAATAAATAGAATGTGATTTGGGTTTATCGTGAATTGTGTTTTAAATGACACTAGTTCTTTAACCCAGTAAAAGGAGTTTTATTGAATCTGCAATTAGATTGAAAAGTGAATTGATAATTCAAATTATCAAATTTGGCAAATGAGCGAGAATGGAGTATCACCAGTTTTGCTCCAAGGCGATAGTTAAATCTTTAATCAGATTTGAACGTGAAATGGTAATTAATTTTACCGACAACACCGTGGTGTTAAATATGGAGTATTACCAGTTTTGCTTCATGGGATGAATAGGTTGGGATTGGGAAATAAAATAAATAATTACTTCGGTGTGGTTCGCTAATCTCGACTAGTTTGGAAAACCATAATTTATTTTGAAACGACATCCAAAGGAAGATTAAAGGATAAATTTTAAAAAATTTATCTTGGATAAAATTAATGGGAACTTTTCCTTGAGAATATGAATTGGAATGAGGCGTATGTTGTGTTTGTGTAACATTCGTTTTAATATACGCGGGTTGTTCGGAAAGGCCGGGTTTACACCCATTCTGAATAACCGATTCGACGATATGTCGAAGATGAAGACGGTGGTTGAAGACCGGAAGTCTTCACATCGTTTGGATAATTACTGACGATCCTGATTGGGCAGTACACCCAAGAGGATGGAAATAGTTGGTGGTCATCCAGACGTACTTGGAGATGGATGGATATGCGAGGAAAGTGCCTCCGGTTTCGTTCAGACCCAGAACGGACTTGTAAATGGATTGTGTTTCTAACATTGGATTTTATTCTGTGTTGATTGATTTCTATTAAATATACATCTGTTTGGCGGCGGAGAATTTATTCTTTTGCTTAACGCCCTTCTCTGAGACGTATGAGCTCAGAGGTTGTATATCGATGGACATCAGTCGCATGGCCTGAATTGCCTGTGTGGCACGCTAAGATGCAATGATCAAGGCTTCTGTTGAAAAGCAAAGTCTTGTGGTTGATGATCAAAGCACGGCCCCTGTGGCGTAGCTTTGTGTATAACGTGAATTCGCGAGCCTCACACCTCGGTATGAGTCAAAAACGGGATACGGACTGCAGGGAGAGAACGACGTTTCTTTCTAGCTTTGGTGGTGTCAGTGACTTACCAGCCCTGACATTTATATACTTTTCACCTATGTGGTTGTTGGATGAGGCGCCTCGATTTTAGGTCTGTAAGGACCGGGAAACGTGTGTTCAGGAATTGCCAATCCTCTAACGTAAGTGAGGACCGGCCCTGAAGATCCAGGGTTGCCCAGAGTGCGTAGCCCTGAGACATTTGCTAGAGTGTCTCGAACGCGGAGAGGAGCTTGCCCCTTGCCTCGACTCATGACGGAAATCCAATTTCCAATACGTGTATTTCGGTTTTATTTGTAGAGCCTAGTATGGCGACATGATATATGGTACCCATGCCGTCTATGATTTATATTTATGATTGAAATTGTTTTGACACTATACACTTATTATAGTATCAAATGATTTGTTTTAAACGTACCAAGCATGTTTGGCTATTATAAGGGAAAACCCTATCCTCCGGCTTGCGTTGCATTGTGTGATGGGACCTGGGTATTATAATAGCTTCATTTTTCGAAAAAGCATTGCGTTGTTTATTCTATGCACTGGTATTCTTGGGAGGAAACCCGTTCCGTGTTATACGGCGTGGTCCCTTGAATTACTCTCTTTTAAAGTAAAGTTTTAAATAACTGTTTTAGTTCTCACACCAGTCACATGACTGACCTGGAGTTTATTGTTTTAACCTAAACTCTGGGTGCCCCTATTTTCCGCACGGGCAGTTAGTAGTTTCGGTTTTGCAGATTTATATTCACAGGATCCTGGTTTACAGCTGGAATGATATCCGGAAAGCTCTGTATCCGTATATCACCTTCAGTTGTGCTTTGTATTATTTTCCGCTGCTATGTATTTAATGTAATCTCTGATATTTATATCTAATGTAATTTATTCATTTATACTCTGTATATTCTTGTATCTGATGGAATTGTTGTAATAACAATGAAATGTTCTTCCGTCTGCGTTCTATTTTGTCCTATTCTCAAAACGATCAGGGGTTTCGAACGGTCTAGATCGGTTTAACGACTGATTCGGATCGAGCGAAATTCCCGGCCGTCACATTAGTGGCTGCTGGATATGCCGGTCGGGTCCGGGCAGACTTCCACCACAAACGTAGCCTAACCTCGTGTCCAAGCACAATTATAATTTATAATTATAATTAATTTTTCCAAAACATATTATTTGAAATTATCCTTTTCCTTAAGGAATCTTAATTTTAAGATATTCTTTATTTCCAAATATCTTGATTTCAAGTATCTTAAAATAAATTGTAATTTTCCATATTATTTTGATTTTATAATAACAACCCTTTCAAGATGTTCAATTTCGAAACCATATATGTTTTTTTTTACTTTAACATATTCACACCAAAGATGTAATCTTTCTAAATCAACGTCAATTAATTCCATTAATTGAATATAAAATAAAAACATTCCTTTAATTCAAGATTGATAACGTTTTGGAAACAAATCTTCTTAATTTAACATATTGACAATTAAAAAGGTAATCTTTTTAAATTCTAACTTTTTCTTTTTATTGTAACCTCATCCTACTATGTTTCTATTATTACATTAAAAATGTATTTTTAATGTAAACCGTACTTCTTAATAAAAATATGATTCTTACTAAGTTTTCTAATATTACATTAAGAAAATGTAAACTCTTCTATTTACAATAAAAACGTAAATTTTCCTTTTTAATCTTATTTACATTAATAATGTAAGCTTTACTTCTTTTCTTATTTACATTAGGAAAAATGTAACTTTACTTCTTTTCTATCTTATTTACATGAAAATGTAAACTTCCTACTTTTTAATCTCATTACATGAATATGTAATCTTTTCTTCTTATTCATCTTATTACATAAAAATGTAATTTTCATTTTTTAACTAGTGAAATTTCTAATAAAGTGGCGGTGTAAGTAATGTTCATTTTCTAACTTAACACATAACGGTGTAAAAATTGTTCATTCCCTAACTTATCACATAATGGTGTAAATATTGTTCATTACATTTCTAACAAATGACGGTGTAAAATAATGTCAATTTCATTGTAACAAATGACAGTGAAAAACATTCTTTTCTTTTTAACAAAAATGATATCTTTTTTCAAAACAAAGACAAAAATGATGTCTTTTTATATCAACAAAACCAAGGCCAAAATGATATCTTTTATATTAACAAACAAAAGCAAATTCTTTTACTCACACACAAAAATGATTCTTTTTCCATTACACATAAAGAAAATGATTCTTTTTCATTAACAAAGCTAATATTTTTATATTTAAAACTAAAAATGAAACTTTTACAGTCAAAAAAGTACAATCTTTATATTTAACAAAAGTTAAATCTTTATACTTCACACAAACAAAGTTTCAAGCTTTTATTAAAATAAAAAAGTTAAAATCTTTATAAATTATTATCGACATTAATTCAAAATAATGCTCAGATTCATCACTCAGATTCAAACAATGGAGAATTCTGGTTATACATGACCAGATCTATTGCACACAAACAATACAATCAGTCACCAATCACAAACAACAAAATTTAAGTACAACAAACACAAATTTGATTATATAAATATGTACATATGAGATTCAAGCATCGAGGAATAAAAATATAAACTTTAAAATAGAAATCTCACATCGTTTTGAATTTTTGAGCCGTTCAGATCCAAAAATTGGCCAAATTTCAACTTTCTCAGAATCAGATCTAGTCAGTTCCATCGTGAAGGTCTCGGTCTCACGGTCGTGGCGCACCTGAAATCGTTTGAATCCGAGTTCGTACGAGTGAGATATAATTAAATTAAGATTGGTAAAAATTTAAATTAATTAATTTAGATAAATAAGGTTGAAAAGTCAACCCTACCTTCTTCTTCCTCTCTCCAAATTGACTTGCCGTTATTTAAACCCATTGCTTTCAAATCTAGGGTTGAATTTAACTCGAAATCAAGGAGGCTTGGAGGCGATCGGGAGGTGGCACATCGGAAAGGGAGGGAAGGGGAGCATGGCGCCTAGGGAGGTGGAGGCCGCTGTGGGGCCTACAGGGGGCGGCGGGGCTGTTTTGGCTGTGGGTTGGGGAGCAATTTCTGGCCAAATTACTTCATTAAATCTCATCATCTCCGTATAGAATTGTAGCTAAGAAGAATCTCTTCGATTTGTCTATGGATTTCTAGAAGTTATAGTTTGGATTGAGAGAAAATGAAGATCAAAGTTGGGACATTTCTGGCCATAAAAAAATAGGGTGGCGGCTGGTCATTTGGATTAGGGTTTGGGGTTTGTCATTTAGCATATTATTTATATTATTATATTCACTAATTACCCACTAAGGCCCGATTTACAACTTCGTCAGATTTTAGCCTAACAACTGTCGTTCCTACCCATTAACCCTATTCTGAACTCATCTAGCTATGTCCCGCAAGCTCAAACAACTGTCTTGACCCAGTTTTCTTTATTTTAAAATATTTTCTTTTATTTTTAATTCAACCGTACGAATAAATTCACCGGGGCCACAAATTAACTTCGAAATATCCCAAAATATATATTTAGCTATGTTTTGACGCTGCGAACCTAGGAAAATTAATTTCATTCAATTTTGAGCCCATTTTAAAAATGGCATTTTTCAAGTCGATTAAAATTGACCGAAATTGACCAAACTGAAATCTTTTTGCCACGGTCACAAATTAACTCTAAAAATTATGAAAAATTAAACTTAGCAATAATTTGATATTCCGAATCCAACAAAAGTGGTTTCGTCAAAAACAGAGGTCGTTTGAAAAATGGCTATTTTTAAGGCGTATATATTAAATATTAAAAATACATTTTAAAACAAATAATCTTCGAAACTCGAAAAATATAAGTGTTTATACTTTTTAAATGCAGAAACATCATTCTGAACTCAATGGAAGTGGTTTCGAGTCCAAATTCCTTCGTACGCAAAAAGTAGCATTTTTGACCTTTATATTATATATAAATTTCATAGCGACCTTTCTAAATTTTAAACTGGGCATAACTTTTGATTCCCGCGATGTAATTTCAATTTTTTAGATTCGTTAGAAAGATACTTTTAAATAAATTCTAATATTTTTGGTTTCACTAAAATCCGTTAAATTTTGCATCATGTACGGTCAGTCAAAGTTCAAGTTTGACTTTTCAAACTACCGCGCTATTTCAAACTCCTTTTATAATTAAAATTAAATTATTCATCCTAACTTCGATTTAAATAAATTTTTAATCCTTATTATTTTAAATAAATTATTTTAAATATCAAAACCCATTAAAATTAGTTAATATAATTTTTTAAATTTACCCCGAAATTCAGGGTTGTTACAAAAGCTATCTCTCCAGGTTCAATATTGCCATCGTCGAGGTCGAGGATCCGGACCCTTGCACCATACTCTTTCAGTTAGCCAAAGGTGTACTCCCGAGTTCTAAATTCGGGGCATGGACTGATCGGAAGCAACCAAAAAGCCTCAATACCTTCTATGAGAAGTCGGATCAATACTTATGCCAAGAGGAGGAAAGGCGCAACCGACTCTCATCCACCAGTCGCCCCAAGGGCCATCAAGCAGGCGCTGCAAATAACAACCTCAGAAGAAAACAAGTACGAGAGCCCTTTGATCAGAACAAGGGGGCAGATCCTAACAGGCAAAGTCCGAACAACGGTAGGCAAGACGGCCGGAACAATGACCAGACCCCGACCGAGCCTAGAAAGCCAGGCCCTTACCGAGCCTTTGAGACATACACCCCACTAAACGAGGATCTAGAAACAATCTACTTAGAGACATGCAACACTTTGCCATATAAGAAGCCGCGCACGAGGAAATCAACCGATCTTGAGAAAAATACTGGGAGGTGCTGCCGATACCATGACGTGTACGACCACAATACCAATGAATGTCGCCAGCTCGAGGATGCAATTGAAAAGATTGTCCACGAAAAGCGACTTGAGCATACGTCCAAGAGCCTTTACCTCCCAAAAAAAACCAAAGCCTCAGGCGCCAGCGCCTCAGGCAGCCGCCAAAGCAGCTCCAGGTCCGTCTAACCCAAGGCGTAGGATCTTAATCAACACCATATGTGGCGGACTTTATCCCACACATGATAGCTTCCAAAAACTGGAAGAGTATGTTAGTTCAGTAAAACATGCTACTTATCAAACTTGCTCCGCACTCAATGAATCCGTCCAAGCTAAGTTCCAAAAGACCATGCAGGACGACATCGTCTTCCGCGAAAGAGATTCTACTGGGGTGGAAATCCCAACCACTGATCCACTGGTTATCACTGCTCATATCGGTGTCGCTTCTGTCCTATAAGTGTTAATCGATTTTGGAAGCTCAGTCAACATCATTTTCAAAGCTACTTGCGACCAGATGAAGTTAGAAACGAAAGACTTAAAGCCATGCCGCGCCACAATCCACGACTTCAACGGGGCTTCTTGTTCGCCAGTAGGAGTGAACGATTTACCTATGGAGCTAGCCGAGGGGGTCGGAGCCGGTCCGAATTCTCTCTTTTGTAGTTATAGACATTGATTCCCCTACAACGCTTTCCTTGGGCACCCTTTTCTCATAGAGTTTCGGGTTTGCATGTCGCCATGGTCTCTCCTAATGAAATTTCCGATAGAAAATGGGATTGGAACAGTCAGAGGCGACCAAGTAAGCGCCAGAGAATGTTATGCAATAGAATGGAAGAAAGCGCGCAATAAGGACAAGGGAAAAGCAATGCCCACGCCTTCTTGTGCCAAAACTATATCAGCATAGCAATCAACAGCGTCTGGGCCTTGGTTCAGGCGCAACTACCGTCTCTTCAAAGACCTTGACCCACAGAAGGACGAAGAGCCTGAGTACAAAAGGGCTACCTCGGTCGAATCTACAATAGATATTCCCGTTAATCCGGATGATCCATCCAGAGTTCTAAAGATAGGATCGCAGCTCCATCCCGCAATCAAAGAAGATATTGTGGATTTCTTGAAGACTAACCTAGACGTGTTTGCATGGACTCATTCCAATATGAAAGGCATCGACCCTGCGGTCACTTGCCATTGTCTAAGTATCGATCCTACAACAATTCCAGTCAAATAGAAGCGCCGCTTCTTGGGACCCGAGAGATCCAAAGCACTAGAGGAAGAGGTAGACCGTCTACTCAACAACAATTTCATTCGCAAAGCCGACTACCCTGTGTGGGTCTCCAAACCCGTTCTGGTCAAGAAGGCCAACGGTAAATGGAGAACGTGTGTTGACTTCTCCGACCTAAACAAAGCATGTCCCAAGGACAGCTTCCCACTTCCAAAGATCGGCCGACTTGTTGACTCAACCGCCGGATACTAGCTGCTATCTTTTAGGATGCCTATTCAGGCTATAATCAAATCCCAATGAACCTTCGCGACTAGGATTACACCTCTTTCATAACAGACCTCGGACTTTATTATTATCGCATCATGCCCTTCAGCCTCAAGAATTCCGGTGCTACTTATCAGCGAATGGTTAATCGACTCTTTAAAAACCAAATCGGAAAGTCCATGGAGGTGTACGTGGACGACATGTTGGTAAAATCTAAAGCATCAAGCGGTTACGTCCACGATCTCTCTGAAATGTTCGATATCCTCCGCCAGTACGACATGAAGCTCAACCCCTTGAAATGCTCCTTTGGAGTCGCTTCAGGGAAATTCTTGGGTTTCATTGTCAACTCCCAGGGAATCGAAGCTAATCTAGAAAAAATCCAAGCCACTCGGGACATCCAAGTTCCCAAAAACATCAAGGATGTCCAAAGTTTAAACGGAAAGGTCGCCGCTTTAAGTAGGTTCATATCCAAGGCCACTGACAAGTGCATCTCTTTCTTCGATTTACTTCGAAAAGGGAAACGCAATTTCGAGTGGACCTCAGAATGCATTTCGGTGTTCAAAAAACTTCTGGATCACTTAGAGCGACCACCTATCCTATTTAACCTCGTAGACCATGAGGACTTATACATTTGTTTGGCTATTTCTGCACAGGCAATCAGCTCGGCATTAGTCCGCCTCGAGGACCGCGTCCAGTGGCCCGTCTACTACATAAGAAAGCGACTAATAGGGGCAGAGAAGAATTACCCGAAGCTGGAAAAGCTAGCATTTTGCTTGCTCATTTCCTCTCAGAAGCTTTGACCATACTTCCAGTCTAATCCTATAAAGATTTTCACCAATCAGCCACTACAATCGGTCCTACAGCGACCCGAAGCGTCTGGACGACTATTGAAGTGGAGTATGGAGCTGAGCCAATTTGGGATAACATTCATTCTTCACCGATCCATCCTCAGACAAGCTCTCGCTGACTTCATAGTAGTTCACTGCCCCCGAGGAGACTCCAGTAGAAAACACAGAGGCCCCCGGTATTCAATGGAAATTATTCGTGGAAGGGTCCTCCAACAACAAATGCTCCGGGGCCGGAGTCTTGTTCATCACCCCCGAGGAACGCCCAATATGCTACACGCTAAAACTAAATTTCCCTACTACCAAAAACGACGCAGAATATGAGGCCTTGATAGCCGGACTTAGAATTGCGATTGAGCTTAAACTAAAGACAATCCAAATCTTCTCCGACTTGCAACTCATCGTGCGTCAAGTAAAAGGGGAATATCAAGCTAAGGGGAAGGACTCGCACTCTACTTGACCAAGGTTCAGGAGCTACTCGCTCGCCTCGATCACTTCATCATTACTCACATACCCCGAGAACAGAATGAAAAAGTTGATTCGTTATCCAAACTAGCAAGCTCCGAGGATCCGCAACTTTTAGGGTTCGCCCTCGTCGAAGTGCTCAACTCCCCTAATGTCAAGCAAATTCAGACTGAGGCAGTCATGAGCACCGAATCCAAACCTGAATCTTGGATGACACCAATCAGGAGTTACCTACAACACGGGACACTTCTGGGGAGCTATAAGGAAAGATGAGCACTTACCCGCCAATCGGCTCGCTATCTTCTTATGGATGGGATTCTCTACCGCAGAGGTTTCTCTGTCCCATTGCCCAGATGTGTAGCCCATCATGACGCCATCAAAGTCCTAAACGATGTGCACGAAGGGGAGTGCGACGACCATACTGGAGGGCAAACCCTGGCTAGAAAAATACATAGACATGGTTATTACTGGCCCACGCTCGATCAAGACGACGCAGACTATGCTCGCAAGTGCGATAAGTGCCAGCGTTTCTCAAAGATCCCGAGAGCCCCGCCAATTGAGTTAACGCAAATGATCACCCCATGGCCATTCACCATGTGGGGAATCGACATCATTGGAACTCTTCCAATGGCTAGAGGCAGGGCATGATACGCCGTCGCCGCAGTTGATTATTTTACCAAATGGGCAGATGCCGAAGCTGTAACCACAGTCACCACCAAGAAGATGATCAACTTCATTGTACGCAACATCATTACTCGATATGGGGTCCCTCAAGCTATCATTTTTGATAACAGCACTCAATTCGAGAGCACCGAAATCAAAACCTTTTGCCAGCGACACAACATCGAAAAGAGATTCTCGGCAGTGGCTCATCCTCAAGCCAATGGGCAGGTAGAAGCGGTCAACAATGTTATTAAGTTTGTAATCAAGAAGCACTTGGAAAAGGCTGGGGACATGTGGGCGGATGAAATTCCACTAGCCCTATGGGCATACCGAACCACCCACAAGACAGCAACTGGACATACTCCCTTCGTCCTCGCCTACGGATCAGAAGTCGTCATTCCTATTGCACTCAAGCTTCCATCTCACCGAGTCATCTATTTCGATCCAAGGACAAACTAGGATTTACTTTTAGGATCACTTGACTTGTTTGAAGAAAAATGGAACGAAGCTGATCTCCGAGCTGCCGCCCAACGGCATTGAGTTACCCGATACTTCAATTCTAGGGTCCGCCATAAGGACCTCAACGTCGGCGACCTCGTCCTGAAACGGGTCTTCCCTCCATCGACAGGCCTCGCACCTCGTTGGGAAGGTCCGTAGTCCATACAACAGAAGCTCAACAATGGATTTTTCAAACTCGCAACCGTAGACAAAGCTGAATTCCCAAGGGCATGGAACAGTGAACATCCCCGCCGCTACTTTACATAACTTAGAACACAGTTATTTATGCTTTCCAACAATGTTTTGTTTTCTAACAATTCAATGCATTGTAAAGGCTATTATTGCCAAAGTTATTAGTGGAAATAATGTTCAACTCCCCATCTCTTCCTGTTTATGTCTACTCCGCACATGACTCATTTGATCAATCCTGACAACTAGCTTACGTTCAAATAATCGGTTGTCGTGTTGACCTCCGACCACTGAGTCGGCACCGCCGCCCGTGCCTCGAGCCAACCTCGAGGCCAAAACACAATGGCTACGACTGGCACCCCGAGCATGGGAGCCGACAACGCTACTCGAGTCGCCGGCCCGCGGCGCGACCGGGTATAAATAACCGCGAACTCAAATCTTGGCCCCATGCCGAGACCGAGGATAAATCGTTCTGCGCCAAGTCCCAAGCGACTTGCGGCCACCCAACAGCCGGACAGGAGTGATGTACATCCCTACCTTGGCTATGTGTACCATTCGAATCTTGGCGCAGCACCGAGACCGACCCTTAAATCGTTTCTTCCCCGAAGCTCTTAAGGCTGAAGGGTAGTCCATGGCCACGATCGGACCCTACGTGCTGATGATCCGGGCTTCTCATCTCAGGTGAATAAATGACACTTGCGGCTCGCCCCAACTCGATGAAAAATAGGAGGGCCATACACCGGACGGACTGCACAACGCGACGTCATACGCCTTCTCTACACTTGGGATTGACCTCGGGCAACCCAAACACAACAGGCGCTCAGCCTGGCTTCGCAAACTACGGGTTTGCTGAGCTAAGGGAAACTTACTAGAAGCCTGCGCTCTATCACACTTCTCTGGAATAATGACCCAGAGCGCAGTACACAATCACACCCCTTTGAAATAATGACCCAGAGCAAGGCACACAATTGCTTTTTTGTTAGGTGTAACGATAAATATGCTTATGCAAGTATGGGACACTCGGAAACATAAGAAGAATATCCAAATACTTAACACAAATTGCAATCTCTACTAATTCATATTACATTTCAACACACATGCATTAAAGACAAACTACATGTCTAACATCTTTCTTTCTGATGATAGGGTGTACATGAAAACTGCACCATGTCTTGAAAAACCAAAAGTGAGGGCCGTACTCGCATAAACTATCGGCCTACACTACAAAAATAAACGGTAACTACTACGTAAGCTGCTAACACTAATCGTGTTTCTTTCGTTTGTGTTTGTGTTTCTTTTTTGCAGATTCCGCACTTGACGGTTCATCCTTTGCACCAGGCCTCCTCTCGACAGACCCCTCTTTCCATCTCGGCCCCTCTGAGAAGTCGTCGACTCATGGGAAGCTGAAAGATGCTTCTCGTCCGCACCCTCACCGCTAGAGATCTCGGTAATATCAACAACGGTAGTATGCGACGTAGGCACAAGGGCACTCCCAGCAGCGAGGCCGACCACAGCGTCACTCTTCTACGGGACTGTCTTGCCTACTCGCTCAGCCCGTTTCCTAGCCTCTCTAGCAACCCGACGCTTAGCAAACTTCTGGGTTCTATGCGGCGTGTCACCACAGGCCCTGGTTTTCTCAAGGGGCTCGGTAGTCCTCTACTGTGCTTTCTCATCCTCCCTCTTCTTCTGGGCCTCATCATTAGCCCTCCTCTTCCTGGCCTCCTCATCGGCCTTCCTCTTTGCGACCGTATCATAGGCTTTCGCCTTAGCATCCTGCCTGGTCTTCATTAGGTCCTCCTTCCTGTCAGCCTCATCACGCCTTTGTTGCTCCTCTACCTCCTCATGCTTAGCCACCATTTTGGTTTTTAGGTCTCCACCATAACAGCCATCGAAGGAACATCAGCCTCCACGGGGTCCTGGGCAGCTACACTTTGCCCATCATCCACCTCTCCTTCCTCCATAAGGGTATCGATCATGCTGGGAGTTAACCTTATATTTGAGTAGGTATCCAGTTTATTGTCGCCCTCTCCAAATTGCGTTGCCTCAAGTCCTGGCCTAGATTCCGTTGTTTGTTGGACCATGGAGGCAAGGTCCGATGTCATGGTCAGTCCAGGAAGGGATGTACATTGAAAAAAAAACTTTTAGTCCGCAAATTTGGTAATTACATCATCCTCGGGGATGCATGGCAAAAGAAATTTACCTCCGTTAAGGGACGGTGCAGGAATGTCAAGGGGGTACTTGTGTTGGTTGGCAAAGTAAATCCGATATCACCTAGCTCCAGGTGTTCTGGGTCATACTCGGTTGAAACGCAAGTGGAAGCTATGGGATCACTCACCATACCCGATTCAGGGACAGGTGGTCGATAGGAGCTTGCTTCGGCAAATGTCTCCGCTACCATAACACTCTCAGCCATGATTGACTTCCCTTTCTCAGTGGTGAGCGTCTCCAGCCTCTCCCTCTAGGCATCCTCAAGCAACAACCTTCTGCCCTCTTCCAATTTCTCGCGCTCATCAGCAGTTTGGAGATCAATCGTGAGTTGGCGTTCATCTAAAGTTCCCACATCCACTTCGCGCAAGAAGGCCTCATACGGCACTAGCCGCTCCCAAGTCTGGGCTAGTTCCCGGGGATAATTGTCAACCCACAAGAGTCCATGGAATCACAGAACTTTGACGTACATGTTTTTGATGTCTTCCATCACAAACGATTGCACTCGGAACTATATGTCCGTCAAATCCTCTCTCAATTGTTCTACCTCTCTCAGATGTGCCACTCTCAGCCTATCCATTGTGCCTAACACATCCCGATTACTGGCTCCCGCTTCCTCCTAGGCCTTCCTCATTTCCTCGAGCTGCCTCTTCAGGCTGTCATTCTCCGCTCTCTGAGCATTATTATCAGTTTGGAGGTCAAAAACTCGCGTGTTTTCCCTTTCCAGATCAGCACATACCTTATCCACCTCGGCCTTGTCCCTCTTTAGGGTCGTGTTCCGGGTAGTAAGATTGGCGATAGTTTCATTAAAGATGGAGAAGGAGTGATCAGCCTCCCTCTTGAGGGCCTCGTACCCTTTCTTTATCTCAGTTACAGCAAAGAGATTCACAAGTTAGCAATTAAAGATGCAGGAATAAACGACAATTTGCTCACAGTACTGAGAGCAAACTTACCAATGTCCGCATTCAGATGAATGGCAGTGGTTTTCTCAGCATTAATAGTTAACTGCTGATTCATGAGCTCCATATTCTTCCTCTTGATCAGCTCTGATAGACGAAAGAATAGGCGATAAGCTCGTCAACCTGATGATACGCTTCCTTCACATGAATCCAGATTTCTACGGAGTCCCTAGCGGGATAAGAGCGAAGGTCTGGAAGGACCGTCAGCTCATCAAAGTAGTGTCGAGGGAAAGTTGTTTTCAACCATGCCCTTTATTCCTCCATAGAAAGCCTTTGTTGCTCAAAAGTCGCTAGTTCTCGCGTCTCGGTCACGTTCATCCTATCCGTCCTTGGTTGGTCGAGCGACGGCTCTCTCTCTCTGGTAACAAGAACGGGCACAGGAGCCGCTATATGTGGAGGGGCTGTCGAAGACGGGCGCCGAGAACCACCTAAGTTAAGTCGAGAGTCCGCCTCAGACACCCGAATCGAAGGGGGAGGAGGAGGAGTTGGAGATCGACGAGATTGATCCTCATCTCGGTGTCCACTACCGCGGCCGATCAGGGGTGGAATGCTATACAAGTTGGTCCCTCTTCTAAATCCCTCAAAGAAAGGATTCCTAGGGCGTGGGCGACCTCCATGGCCATAACCTCATCCCCCGCGTCCTCTAGCTATGTCACTTGTCAAAGATATGAAACGAAATCAATTACGTCGCACGCTCAGATAAGCCATTATACTATACAGTGCTAATGAGTGTATGCCCTGAGTGTTCTCTCAACAGACCAGATTGTGATCTGCTCGAAGGAGTTAACCCCTCTGCAGCAAGAGCTAAGTCGTCCATGACAGCTAGAGTCTACCGCAGGGATACGTCAAGGTTGAGTTTATTCAAGTCATCAAACTGGCGCTTGTCCTCGAGTGGGGTGGAAGCTCCAGGAAAAGCTACTGGAGACAATGGCCTAATCGACTCTCCCTCCTCCGTCCCTCCAGTCGGGGGCGGAACGGGAGCATTCAATGGGGCCTCATCTCTGGCTGCAGCCTCCTCGCCATGAGCCCCATCTCCACCGACGTCTCCTTGGAACTTGACGACCTTCTTCGATTGTGGCCCAACAGAGGGCATCTTCCTTTTCTGACCAGGGGTCACAGGGCCTTTCGCCACCACCTTCTTAGGTACACCACTCGGCACTACGGGCCAAATTACAGCCCGATCGTCAGGAAGAAATCCCGCATGGCAAAGGCGCTCTTGGCTCGTCACCGTTTCCATTTTGCGAAATTCCTCGGGGATCGCCCGCAAGGCGTCAAGACGCTGCATATACTCTTCGTCGGTGGGTGCCTCTGGATTCCCTACCGCAATCAAAAAAGGAAAATAATAAGATACGGGCTCCAAGAACTTTATAATTGGAAGCAAAGTTCAAAAGCACTTACTCCCTTCAATCTACCTCCTTGCCTATCCAGGAGGGCAGCGCACAAAGAAACAGTCTTGTTTAAACACCGATGGCCTGGGCCATGTCTCACTAAAGAATTTGGTGGCAGCTGTTGCTTCTAGAAACCATTGGGATGACGATCTACTAGACGTTCTCCTCAGGCTGAAGAAATATCGAATGTCCTCTCCTGCGGGTTCCATGTTCAAATACTCTCGGTATAGAACGTAAGTGCATAGGAGCGACGAATAGGCATTTAGATGCAGTTGCGAAGGTGCCAGGCAGAAATAGGACAGATATCCTAAATAAAATCATTAGCCAAGGGCACGCACCCCGCGAAAGAAGCTTTCCTATTCTAGGCAGTTAAACCCTCGAGCGGTGCATGAGCACTTCCATCTCCCGGCGCTTGAGCATCACCTACTGGTATGTTAAACCGATGCGCCATTTTCATAACTGCCGTAACATCTAGGCGCGACGGTACCGAGTCCGTCGGAGTTTCCAAGACAACAGTGTTGAGTCAAGGATTTTCAATGATCGTTTTGATTAATGACGAGAAGAAACTTCATGATCGACAAAAAGAAGATTCAATATATTCATAGGTTAGAAGTTGGTTATTTAGAGTATTTTATGTTAAAATCTATCCTCAAATAATCATACTTCTCATTGCTTTCAAAGTTATGCATGAAAACTCGTTTTTACTGTATATTGACAAAAACAGGTCAACCTGTTAAAAATAACAGGTCAACCTATTTTTAAATATAACAGGTCAACCTATTAAAATTAACAGGTCAACAGCTTTTTGAAATAACGGTCAAAAACCTGTCAACCTATTAATTTTTCCTGTCGACCTATTTTTGAATTTCATGAAGAGTCATCTTCTTTCTTGAAAAGTTGCATCCATTTCTCTTCATTTAAAATCATTTCTTTTGATTGTAACTTTTCACCAACAATTACAACTTCTCAATTACTATAAATACATCAGTTTTCAATCAATCAAATCACCGAATTTTCTCTCCATTCTCTGATCTATATTGTATTATTCTTAGCATTCTAAAAGCACTCAAAAGCATTCAATTATCGTTTGAATCTCCAAGCATATTTAACACACTTGTGATTCAACTCGATAATCCACTTCCAAATCTTTGCAAACATCAATATATATTTGAGGATAAGATTATAGGAAGGTTGTACTCAATCATTGACTAATCAGTGTTGAAGAAAGAACACATTCAAGGTCAAACTCTTGTAATCGTCTTGTGGGTAAGCTTGTAGCCCGTGAAATCAAGTGGGTAAGCTTGTGGCCCATGAAATCAAGTGGGTAAACTTGTAGCCCGTAAATCAAGTAGTTGTGAACCTGCTCCTCCGGGTGAAGCGAGGGTGTTGTTTAGTGAAAAGCCGAAGAGGAGCTTCGGGACTGGACGTAGGACGGGAGGTCCAAACCAGTATAAAAATCTGGCGTCATTACTTTACTTTATCTACAGCATTTATATTTGTTAGTGATATACTTCTTGTTTGTGAATTTTTACCTGCGTAACTATTGAATAGCTTAAGTTATCACATACATTCCGCATAGCCATATTATAGATCCTGCACAAGTCATACACACTCCGACTTTTTCAATTGGTATCAGAGCAAGGTCATCATATAACCGTAACACAGTTATTTGATATATTCTAGTAATATGGCAAATAACGCAAGTACAAGTAACACCACTTACACTGAAGGTCAATCGACACAAAGACCTCCTTTCTTTAATGGCATAAACTATAGCTATTGAGCAACACGTATGGCTTTTTATATGCAATCAACAAATTATGACGCATGGAATGCTACTCAGAAAGAAATAGTTAATCCTACAACTGAGTATGCAGAATGGACTCCTGCTGAGAAAACAGCAGCAGCTGTAAATGCAAAAGCAATAAATATGTTGTTTTGTGCATTAGACCAAAATGAGTATAACCGTGTTAGTATCTGTACCATTGCTTATCAAATTTGGAAAACACTAAAGACCACTCATGAAGGTAGTAACAAGGTTAAACAAGCAAAAATAGCTTTGTTGAAAAGTCAATTTCAAAATTTCAAAATGAAGCCAAATGAAACAATCAATGAGATGTATTCAAGGTTTAAAACTATTCATCATGCTCTTATCGGGTTAGGACAAAAATATTCTGACTTCGATGTAGTTTCAACAGTCCTACATTCACTGACTAATGAATGGGAAGGAAAAGTATTAGCCATAGAAGAAGCTAATGATCTTTCCACCATGAAGCCAGATGAATTGATAGGAAATCTTATGTCCTATGAAGCTAACTTGCAGGCTCGAAAAGAACAAAAAGAAGAAAAGAAAAATGTAGCTTTTCATGCTGATGAAGACATCTCAGATTCTGAAGATGAGGATCTAGCATTCATTGCAAAAGGATTCAAAAAATTCTTAAAGCAACGAAAAGCTAGTCGATACAACAGAAAGAAGTTCGGATCAAACAGACCATCATCATCGAATGTAGAATGTTTAACTGTCATAAGAAGGGACATATGCAAAATGATTGTCCAGAACAAAAGAAGAAGACAGAAAATGACAAGTTCAAACACAAAAAGGACAAGTCAAAGAAACGGGCATTCTCAGTAACTTGGGATGATTCAGATTCATCTTCATCCGAATGTGAAAGCGACTCAGATAATGAACAAGCAAATATATGCTTTATGGCTAAAGAAGATGAGGTACAAATTCCTTCTTTTGAAGAAGTTCTTGATATAAATGTTGAGTTGATATATAAATTTAAAGATATGAAACAACAATGCAAACAAGCTCAAGCTGATTTAAGTAGAGTAGAATTTGAACGAGATATGTTAAAAGATGAAAAGAAATATTAAAAGAGGAACTTGGAAAGGCTCAAGAATCATCATCAAATATTGACTCTCAACTATCTCTTTTGACTCAAGAAATTGAAGTTCAAAAAAGGAAGAATGATACTCTTACTACTGAGAATCATGAGCTTAAAGAAAAAGTTAAATCTCTAGATCTTGAAAAAGCTAGTTTATAAACAAAGTTAGAGGATATTACTAAAAATGTTTCTAACTTTAACAAAGGTCGAGAAAATTTGTTCAAAAATTATTGAGAGTTCACAATCAGCTACAAAAAAGCAAGGGTTGGGATATAAGAAACAAGTTATCAAGAAACATCTTGGCAAAAGAAAAAGAAAAAATAAGGTAGTACAAGAAACTGAAGCTAAGAAAAATCTTAGTTTATTATATTCCAAACCAAAACCGATTGTGAAATTTCAAAAGAAGAATGTCAAAACTATAAAAATATGGGTTCCTAAAACAAATAACAATTTGATTAGGAACAAGTATATTCAAAAAAATTTGAGTACTGTGCATCATAATTCAAATTATTTGTATAAAGGAGATATCGGACCTGTATGGGTTTGGACTCCTAAGACGTAACTCTTAGGACCCTATAAAAAGTGGGTACCATGGACTTAACTTTATTTTTTGCAGGTCCCACTTAAGAAAAGAGGAAAGTGGATATTGGACAGTGGTTGTTCAAAGCATATGACTGGAGACAAGAGCCTATTAACAAATATCACGTATTCGGATGGTGGTTCAGTCACTTTTGGAGATAATTCAAAAGGCTATATCATCGGCAAAGGCGATGTGAGCAATTTGGGTACATTTAACTTACCTCTTATTACAAATGTCATGTTAGTTAAGAATTTAAAACATAATTTATTAAGTATCAGTCAATTGTGCGACAAAGGTTTTACCATTTCTTTTTCGGATAATAAATGTAGTATTTTAGATAAAGATCAAAATATAGCTTTTGAAGGAAATAGAGATAGAAACATCTATATTCTAAATATGAATATCAATCATAATTCAGATATGTGTCTTGTAGCAAATGATAATGATCCATGGCTATGGCACAAACGTTTCTGTCATATAAACTTCAGAACTATTGACAAGCTAGCCAAAAACGAACTAGTAAGAGGTTTACCCAAACTTAGCTTTAAAGTTGACAATCTTTGTGACGCATGCCAAGTAGGAAAATTGACAAAATCATCATTTAAATCTAAGAAGGTAATATCAACATTACAACCACTTGAGTTATTGCATATGGATTTATTTGGACCTACTCAAATACAATCCATAAATCATAGTCGATATGTGTTTGTAATTGTTGATGACTATTCTCGTTATACATGGGTGATTTTCTTGAAAAATAAAAGTGACACATTTACTCATTTCAAATCCTTCGTCAAGAAAATTCAAAAGTCAAAAGGACTTAAGGTTAAGAATATAAGAAGTGATCATGGCGGAGAATTCGAAAATAATGAATTTGAACATTTTTGTACAAAGAAAGGTATTAATCATAATTTTTCGTTTCCTCGAACTCCACAACAAAATGGAGTTGTAGAATGGAAAAATCGGACATTACAAGAATATGCAAGGACATTATTAAATGGAAGTACTTTACCAAAACATTTTTGGGCAGAAGTTGTAGCAACTGCGTGTTATGTTTTGAATCGTGTATCCATTCGACCTCTTACTAAAAATACACCTTATGAATTATTTAATGAAAGAAAGCCAAATATTTCATACTTCAAAGTTTTTGGTTCAAAATGTTTTATTTTAAACACGAAAGATCATCTTGGTAAATTTGATTCAAAAGCTGATGAAGGAATCTTTATTGGCTATTCGGATCAAAGCAAGGCTTATCGTGTATTCAATAAGAAAACTAAAACTATTGAAGAATCACTTCATGTATCTTTTGACGAATTCTATAAACCGTTTCATAGTATATCGGATAACGAAGAGACTATAGTCATTGATAATCCTACCATCACAAATAATGACTCTGACTCAGAAATTATTGAGAATATTCCTCAACCTATTATTGTACCTTCTCCAACAAGATTTAGATCTCCTCCGAGAATTCTAAGAGATCATCCAGTTCAAAATATTATTGGAGAAGTAACATCACAAATTAGAACAAGGAATCAACTTAATCAAATGGGTCATGTTTCGTTTATCTCAAATATCGAACCTAAAAATCCTAAAGAAGCTGCTACTGATGAATACTAGATCATTGCCATGCAAGAAGAACTAAACCAGTTCGAGCGCAATGATGTATGGGAACTTGTTCCAAGGCCGACTGATCAATCAGTTATAGGAACTAAATGGGTATATAAAAATAAGGCAGATGAACAAGGGAACATTACAAGAAATAAAGCAAGATTGGTAGCACAAGGATATAATCAGGAAGAAGGTATCGATTATGAAGAAACCTTTGCTCCCGTAGCTCGATTAGAAGCTATTCGAATCTTACTATCCTTTTCTTGTCATCATGATTTCAAACTTTATCAAATGGATGTCAAAAGTGCTTTTTTAAATGGGTTTATCAAAGAGAATGTATATGTCGAACAACCTCCTTTGTTCATACATGAGAAATATCCGGATCATGTATATAAACTTAAGAAAGCTTTATATGGATTGAAACAAGCACCTCGTGCTTGGTATGAACGATTAAGAAGCTATCTCATAGATTCTGGATTTCAAATTGGAAAAGTTGATCAGACTTTATTCATTAAACATTCTAAAAAGATATATTAGTTATCCAAATATATGTAAACGACATTATCTTTGGTTCAACAAACGATGAACTTTGCAAAGAATTTGCAAATATTATGACCAAAGAATTTGAAATGTCACATATGGGAGAACTATCATATTTCCTCGGTCTTCAAATCAAACAGGTTTCAAATGGTATATTTATCAATCAAGAAAAATATTGCGGAAATCTGGTTAAACGCTTCGGACTAGAAAATACCTCTGGTAAACCAACTCCTATGAGTATGACCACACATCTTGAAAAAGATGAACTTGGAAAGAATGTTGACCAGAAGTTATATCGTAGTATGATAGGTTCTCTATTATATTTAATAGCAAGTCGTCCTGACATTATGATGAGTGTTTGTTTATGTGCACGTTTTCTAGCCGATCCTAAAGATTCACACTTACGAGCAGTGAAACGTATAATTCGCTATCTTAATAATACCAAAGATTTTGGTCTTTTCTATCCAAAAGAATGTACATTTGAATTAGTATCATATAGTGATGCTGATTTCGGAGGATCACGAATGAATAGAAAGAGCACAAGTGGTACGTGCCATTTTATTGGAAAATCACTTGTCTCTTGGTTTAGTAAGAAACAAAATTGTGTTTCACTTTCGACGTATGAAGCGGAATATATATCAGCGGCACTAGCATGTACACAAGTTATATATATGCAATAAACACTTAAAGACTTCGGTATAAACTTATCGAATTCTATTATATATTGTGATAACACGAGTGCGATAAATTTATCCAAAAACCCAGTTAACCACTCTCGGACTAAACACATCGATATTCGACATCATTTTCTGAGAGATAACATTGAAAAGGGTAATATAAATCTCGAATACGTAAATACGGAAAATCAACTAGCTGATATATTTACAAAGCCTCTACTGGAATCAAGTTTTGTCAACTTACGTAGAGAGCTAGGGTTGGTTTCAAGAAAAGAACTCGAAGAGTAAAAATCTTTTTAACATATATCAAGAGTTTGTACATTATTTTTTTCAGAAACCAATGTCTTTTTTTTACTATATTTAGAAGAGAATTTTTCTATGGTTAAACAAATACGAACCATCTCTTTTCTTTCTCCAAATTGAAAATTCCTTCCATATATATGATTATATTTTATTTTCTTGAGTGCTCTCAGACAACTTTTTCTCTCAAATCTCCATTAAATAGCGTATTATCATGGCTCATATCTGTGATGAATGTGCACGAAAATCGCACATCAACATAACAAGTTCCGGGTCTGAAGAACACTACTCCCCTAAGACACCGGAACACCCTCCTGGCTTTCATCAGAATTCTCGTACACCTGGAAATACTCCAACATCAAAATGATGCAAGAAGGCTCTTTTCTGTTCCCTACGAACCAAAGAAAAGATTGACGAGATACATCACTATCAAAAACACCAAGTCGATCTCCAAAGGGAGATGTACTATGAGCAAAAATTGACTTCCTCTCGTTTGACGTATCTCGAGCAAATAGCTTCACTTTTCTGTAGTTCCAACAAGCATAACGTTCATGAGCCAATACCTATGCCATCATCATCACGAACACCCAATTCATGGGATAGAAATTTCAACAACAATGAAGGAGCAAGCGGAAAATATTATCCCTGGGAACAAAGGAAATAATGATTATATTAGTCTAAGGAAATTTCTTTATATTCCGTTTAATAATGTTGTTAGTTCATTTTTCATGAGTTTACTTCCTTTTATTATAACAAAAATTTATTTGAGTATTGATTTTATTCAAAATATAGCCGAATGAACAGTTTTATAAACATCCTGTCGACCTAATATATAAAGCTGTCGACCTAAATAGATAAATTTCATTCCAAAGAGTTTTTCGGTCGACCGGTCATAAAATTTATGTCGTCCGGTTCTTGTTTTTCACTTTACAGAGAGTTTTTAGGTCGACCTGTCCAATAATTTATGTCGACCGGTTCTGTTTTTCATAATTCAGATAAGTTTTCGGTCGACCGATCACAAAATTTATGTCGACCGGTTCTTGTTTTTCACTATCCAGAAAAGAATTAGGTCGACCGGTCAGAAAAATTATGTCGACCGGTTTTGTTATTCACAATCCAGAGAATAATTCAGTCGACCGGATATAAAATTTATGTCGACCGGTTTCACATCTTTTTCACACAGAGATATTTTCGGTCGACCGGTATACTTTCTTAGGTTGACTGGTTCTATTTCAGCAAGAAAAGTGTTGACCGGTATAACATTTCGGTCGACCGGTTTAAACAAATTTCTACCTCCTTCTCCAGCCCGAAACTTTTTAGGTCGACCGCCTTGATTTCATAGGTCGACCAGTCACTGTGAAAACTTTTTTTTATATATATATATGTAGACATGTCGATTCACAAATTTAAAACCACGCCTTTTCATTCACTTTTCTTCAAAATTTCGAAACACCTTCTCTATCAAGCCATAATTTCTAAAAGTTCCATTTTTTTTTTAAAATCTCCAATGGCTCCAAAGACAAAGAAATCAAAAACTTCTACCTCCTCAACATCAATTCAACCCATCGATGCTCAAATCAAAAATTGGCTTATGGATCCAATAGCTGTAACAAGATGGAACAAAATGAAAGATTATACCTTTCACCAAGGAGTGTTTATCAAATTCAACGATTTCTTTCTCTATAATGTTAGAGAAATAGCAAACAGAGCAGGAATCGAGTCTCTTCTTAGTTTTGAAGACAACAATGTGGGGATTAATCATATCATGATTAAACTATTCTATGCTAATCTCAACTTGGAAAAATTCAAGCCAGAGAACTCATCGGATTGCTTATGGTCAGTGGTCTGTGGCCAACATGTGTTTATCTCTAAAGATAGAATGGCTGAAGTCCTTCAATCTCCAAATGATGGTATATCCTTTTCAAATGACTTCTGTCCTGTTCATATTAGAGATAAAGTTGGTCACTTATTCATTGAAGATCATAAGTCAAGTGCAAAAGGAGTTAATCTACGACCTACGCCAAGAATTCTTCATCATAGCCTCACTCATTCAATTTTACCAAGAACCGGAAACTTTGACGCAATTTACAAAGAAAATTTTAGGGCATTGTACGCCATCTATGGAAATATCAACATAAATTGGATTGAGTTGATATTTGATGAGATTTTAACGGTAAACAGACTCTCTCGTCCTCATATTTTTTACAACGAATACATTATGCGTCTTTTAATAAATTGCGGAGTTCCAACTTCGGAATCCAAAATTTCAAAGCCGAAATGTATAAATAAAGCTTCGAAAAAGAGAATAAAACTTCCAGAGCCAAACCTGAACATTATTCCTTATGAGCAATACATACATCAAGGTCCTCCTGAACCTTCTACATCACATGTTCCTACGTCGGGTCCTCCTGAACATTCTATATCACATGTTCCTACGTCGAGACCAGAAGATGTTAAGATTCCTTCACCCACTTCTACAACAAAGGAATCTCTTGAACAAATAGCAAGGAATCAATTTCTTCTGGAAGTACGACTTAAGCGAACCGATAAAAAGCTTGATCGCTTAGATACCAAGATGGACAAACGATTCAACAAACTTAAGTCCTTTTTCAGCATTCTCTGGGGAGCAATTTCATGTGGAGCTTCTTCCTCAACCACACATGTTCAAAATCCAGGAAAACGACCAATGCCTCCTACTTTCACATGGTCTACTTCGGAGGAGACCACTAGCTCTGGAGAAAGTACTCAGCATAGTCGTGGTCATGGAATCTCATATGTTGATCCAAGTAGGCATGAGGGAGAAGAAGAACAATTTGATGATGATAAGTAAGAAGAAGAAGGAGAAAAAGAAGAAGCGGATAAGGAGCAGGAAGTAGAGGGAGATGAGGAAGAGGAATTCTCAGAAGAAGAAACAGATGAGGAGGAAGGATCATCAGAAGAAGAAGGAGACGAAACCAACTCTGATATACCTCCTCAGTAGTTCTATCTATCTATGGTTATGATAATTATGTTTTTAAAAAACACTATTAGCTCTTCTATGTGTTTTGTTTTAAGTATGCTAAGAACAATTTGGGTTGGTCTTGTATATTTTGGTATTGTGTGTAATGTATGATATACTCTTTCATGTTTTATATACCCTTTTTGTCGATGACAAAGGGGGAGAGAATGATTACTAACCTTCTTTTTGCAGAGATTTAGTTATTTTTTGTCCAGGGAGATCATATACTCAGGGGGAGAGCATATATACAGGGGGAGATAGCAATGGAGATCATATTTTAACAGCTATGTCGTCATCAATCAAAAAGGGGGAGAATGTTGAGTCAAGGATTTTCAATGATCGTTTTGATTAATGACGAGAAGAAACTTCATGATCGACAAAAAGAAGATTCAATAGATTCATAGGTTAGAAGTTGGTTATTTAGAGTATTTTATGTTAAAATCTATCCTCAAATAATCATACTTCTCATTGCTTTCAAAATTATGCATGAAAACTCGTTTTTACTGTATATTGACAAAAACAGGTCAACCTGTTAAAAATAACAGGTCAACCTATTTTTAAATATAACAGGTCAACCTATTAAAATTAACAGGTCAACAACTTTTTGAAATAACGGTCAAAAACCTGTCAACCTATTAATTTTTCCTGTCGACCTATTTTTGAATTTCATGAAGAGTCATCTTCTTTCTTGAAAAGTTGCATCCATTTCTCTTCATTTAAAATCATTTCTTTTGATTGTAACTTTTCACCAACAATTGCAACTTCTCAATTACTATAAATACATCAGTTTTCAATCAATCAAATCACCGAATTTTCTCTCCATTCTCTGATCTATATTGTATTATTCTTAGCATTCTAAAAGCACTCAAAAGCATTCAATTATCGTTTGAATCTCCAAGCATATTTAACACACTTGTGATTCAACTCGATAATCCACTTCCAAATCTTTGCAAACATCAATATATATTTGAGGATAAGATTATAGGAAGGTTGTACTCAATCATTGACTAATCAGTGTTGAAGAAAGAACACATTCAAGGTCAAACTCTTGTAATCTTCTTGTGGGTAAGCTTGTAGCCCGTGAAATCAAGTGGGTAAGCTTGTGGCCCGTGAAATCAAGTGGGTAAACTTGTAGCCCTTAAATCAAGTAGTTGTGAACCTGTTCCTCCGGGTGAAGCGAGGGTGTTGTTTAGTGAAAAGCCGAAGAGAAGCTTCGGGACTGGACGTAGGACGGGAGGTCCGAACCAGTATAAAAATCTGGTGTCATTACTTTACTTTATCTACAACATTTATATTTGTTAGTGATATATTTCTTGTTTGTGAATTTTTACCTGCGTAACTATTGAATAGCTTAAGTTATCACATACATTCCGCATAGCCATATTATAGATCCTGCACAAGTCATACACACTCCGACTTTTTCAAACAGCATCAGGTAACATATCCGGGCCTACTGGGCCTACTGGTGCATCTTCATTCATAATGTCCACATTCTCAACCTCTTCGCGTATGACCGGAGAATGTAGCCTCTCAAGTTGTTCCCCATGATCAGACATTTCGGATGAACAGGCCGATTGAGAAGGAACGGATCCTTCGGTGGTCTCAAGCTCGCTGCCACTCGAGCTACCGCTATTGGTAGAATCAGATGAATGTGACAATGACGGGGAAGCCTCGTCTTCCAGGATTTTTCTCGTCTTTGATCTTGTTTGCATTGTTAACTATAGTTTAAGACACCAGTGTTAGACATCGCATTGGAATAACCTGTACCCGTCGTGTTGGTGTATGCTAACATGTGTGTACGATATCATGCAAGATTAAGATATGCATAGGAAAGTAAAACAGTCCAACAATTCAGTCATAGTTCGAGTATATGCTCTATCCTATGTTGAAATGTCATAACGTACACAGATACACAATACTTGGGCGACGCAGAGGATCATAAGGCTCAAAAGGTCGAACCCGCCAAGGGGTTCGAATGCTCGAACCCATCCGGAGTTCGAATGCTCGAACCCCCCGGAGGTTTGAATGCTTGAACCCCAGAGGGTTCGAATGCTTGAACCCCCCAGAGGGGTCGAATGATCGAACCACTAGAGGGTTCGAATGCTCGAACCCCTAGAGGTTTCGAATGCTCGAACCTCGGCAAGGCTTGATCATCGGACCTCTGCAGGTTCGAGCATCCGAACCTCCTCCGAGTTCGAAGCTCCACTCTGCGCTCCAGTGCCTCCCTCTCCTCTACGCGAGACTCCTTAAAATCTCTCAAGACACACCTAATTCGAAGTTCTGGGGTTCGAAGATCGAAGCTTTTCTATGGCAGTCGAGGCAAGAAAGTAAACGGAAGGAAAAAAGTGAAGGGGGAGCTATTTATAATAAAAGGAAATAGTCCCTTTGCATTCCCGAGAAATTCGAACAAATGGGTTCGAAATTTTGAACCTACGTGTTCAAATTTTCGAACCTCGCAGGTTCGAAATTCCGAACCCATGAGTTCGAAATTCTGAACCCCTGGGGTCGAAATCTCGAACCTTAGTGGTTTGAAATTTCGCACCCCATTAAAAAAAAAGAATGGAACCCCCGGTTTCGAAACTTCGCGCCACGCGCTCATGTACATGTTTCCCCTATGCACACTGATCTCGCGGACACGCGAGGCAACACCTTGCAAATACTTAGTAACATGAGCATTGCGCCACGCCAGCAATAGCTCGCTCGCCGCCATGCAGCGAACAAGCATGTCAATCAACATGTGTTTTTCTTTAACTTACAGGATAAACCAGCAACTCAATTACCACTTCAAACAATCCAAAGCACATCATGTCAATACAAGACGTACCTTGGGGGAAAATGTTAACCGACCTTTTGGTCCGGTTCCCAAAAGTACACAAGACACGCTCGACTTAACACATCGCATGGAACTAAAGCCAAAAGGGACGCTTAGAGGCGAAGGAAAAAGGATGAAGAGGGTTCACACCAACAGAGACCTCACGGCACCCCAAACTCCCGTTTACACAGCCTTCGAGGTGCGGAGCCTCGCACCCTCGAGGTGCGAAATCTTGCAACCTCAAGGTGCAGGAACTCACCCCCTCGAGGCGCGAAATCTCTCACTCTCGAGGCGCGAAATCTCACACATAAATCTCGCACCTACGAGATGCGAAATTTCGCACCCACGAGGTGCAAAATTTCATACCCACGAGATGCGAAATTTCGCGCCTCAGGCTTAGGTGCGAATATTCCGTATATGCAGGCTCCAGGTGCGAATTTCTGCATGTGGTCCCCTATTTCTACCTACTCCTACCTAACCCCTACCTACTCCTTTCCTATAAATACACCATGACTTCACACTTCAAAGGGGTTGGAATTTGAGACCTTGGGACCTCTAGAGAGCTCCATTAATGGCATCTCTCATTTGAGGAAGAAGAAGGGAAAAAGTGTACCTTTCTTGAGATATTTAATATATGATAATTATGACATCATATATGAGGATGATGACATCAAGCCTTAGAGGTGACATCATATATCCATAAGGAGGACGTCATATGACTTAATTATGACATCACCTAGCATAAAGGTGAATGTAATGACTGTAATGAGATGTCTTGAGAGGGTCTCAACCTTGTAACTCTTTGTGATTAATAGTATTCCAACAACACTTCAAAGTGGACGTAGGCCCCTCACTGTGCCGAAACACTATAAATCTCTTGTGTTATTTATTGCTTTTCTACTATTGTCTGTGCGACCAAATTAACTATTCTTAGTAATTGGAATCTTTGGTGTTTACGACATTTTTTGCCGTCAACAATTAGAATTCAACTATGTCGGATTTATAAAAGTAATTTTTTACAAAGGGCATTGGAATTATATTAAAAAGAAACTTAAATTTAAAATTAAATATGAAAATAGATTCTATATTTATAAATTTATAATAATAAAATAATCCAAATGGGGATCGTGTTTCAAATGGAAGCTTGTTTTGTATATAAAATAAGGAAGTTAAACTATAAACAACGTTTATAAATGTAATGAAGTAATTTTCATCAAACAATTTGGAAATATATTTTCCAAATGTAAGAAATGATATTTAAAAACCATATTCAAATAAGGTAGAGGATGAGATTTCGATGATATTATAAGTAATACCGGTTTAGGAATTACGAACTTTTATATATCTTAAGTTAAGAACGTTGTCGATCAAGGTTTGAGAGGAAAATAAAATACCCCAACTTGAACGACTTCACTATTATCAAGGGATGGTATTAGATTGTAATGGTAAAGGATGTTGAATTAATCGATTATTTTCATAAAATGAATATTGCAACTTATTTGCAAGATTCTGAGATATAACCAAAACTATTGATTTTTAAAGTAAACAGTGCATAATTTATCATCGTTTGGCCCAAGCATGAAGTGATTATATTTATACAATCCGGTTAAGTATATAGCGTTATTTTCAAACAATGAAAATAGAATGGTATTGAAAATACATTTCTTACAAGAAATAAGTATATAGCCATAGTTTTGTGAAATATAAAGAAGAGAGTATAAATGGGTTCAAATGGTAGTGGACATGAAAATTAAATCATTATCCCGAAAATGAAGTTGTGAAATTAAAGAAATCCGCTTAGATGTATATAATAAGAAAGGGTATCAAATAACATCGTATAAAACCATATATATAAGATTGGTAATTTATTTCCTTCCATTTGATTAACTAAAAAAATTATTTTCAAGGTAAAGAAAATGAAAAGGGATCTGTGAAATATAGAAATATTTCCAAAGCTAAGGATGTAAAATGGGTTTTTATGAAATTATAGCAAAAGTTTCAAAGTAAAGGAAATGAGAGGAGTTTCGTGAATATGCTATTTTGTTTATATAAAGGTATGGTTCTTGTTCCAAGGAAATGGGAATCGGTTAGAAAAGGGAATGATGGCTTCTATTCCAAAATTCAGAATATAAACTAAATAGAGATAAATCCAAGGAATTTATAATTAGAATTCGATTATATTGAATGTTATAAAATAATTTATTTCCAAGGAAATTGGTATTTACTATAGAAGTTGAGTTGTAAATGAATTTATATCTGAGTTACGAATTTGTAAGAAAATAATCGACGATTGTGGGCAATCAAGAATATTAAGTCAGATTTAGAAACTGGCTTAATTTAATATTAAAATATGGAAGAATGGAGTTGAAATTTATTTAATAAACTAAGTTTAAATATTTATATTAAAATTTTATTAAAACAAGCTCGTTGTAGTGTGGTAGTTCATAGTATTACGTTTTTAAATTCTATTGATTATATAGAACTCAATATAAGTCGTAATTCATTGAAACAAGTATCCTCTAGCCCTATTGAATGATAGTTTTCTAATGAAATAAAAACATATAAATTTCGTCTTATAGATTTTGAGCTATGTTAAAATCAAATTTTCAGAAAAATAGCGGTATAATCGTTTATAAACCATAACAATTTATCTAATAAAATAATTGGATTTGAGTGAAAAAATTCAAATTTCCATTAGAATATCCAGACTTGAGTTATAAAATAAATATGAACTCGAGTGGTGTGATGAACTGATTTTTGAAACAAAAATCAGTTTTTTAGTTATTGAATGAAGTCAACTAATCAAAAATTAGTTAGATAAAGGAGATTTTGGATCGAACTTAACAATGGTTTATTAAATTGGATTTGTCTGTTTAAATTTGAAGATGAATATGAAACTCAAGTTAGAAATGGAATTCGACTCGTTTATAAGCGAATTAAAATATATTTGAACTGATTTGTTCAAACTAAAGGTGGATTTGGCAAAAGAGCTAATTAGAGAATAAATTAGCGAATTGAGTTAAAAAAAAGATTAGATTGTGTTGGAATAAATTGGAAATAGGTGAATATGTGTTAAATAGGTATGAAATGTAGCTAATGGAAGAATAAAAATTGAATGCTCGGAAAAACGTATGTATTTAATTGAATATGAGATCTTATAAGCCTATTAGGCAAGCCACTTGGCTTTTTGAATTTCTTTTTGAATGGAAAGAGCCTAGAGAGGCGATTTGCAGTTGTACCGATTGAGCCATACAAAGAAGACAATGGTGAAATTTTCCGAAAGTCTAAAGGGATAGAAAAACTCAAGAAAAATTGATAACTAAAATCGATTTATCGATTATATATAGAATTTAGAACCAAATTGGTTAGTAAAACTTAACGTGTTGTAGTAGACGTTTTGCGTTAAAAATATAAAAGTATAGACTATAACACTATTGTTATAGTAAATGATTTCCAAAAAGGAAATGATTTGGATTTATTATAAGATTTAAATATAGTTTGTTAAATATAGTATTTTGGATTGTTATAACGACGTTTTAATGCAACGTTCATTTTAAACAAAGTTAAATGTGATTTGGAAACATTTTCCAAATAAAATGTGGAATATTTTCTACGTATAGAAAATGAATGAATTCGTGAATGATATAAGTAATTAGGATTGTTTCCTAACTAAACAGAAGTTATTTTCTAAGTATAGAAAATAATAGAATGTGGAATATGGAAATGTTTTCCAAGTATGTTGTGAATCCAAAGTGGATGTGGAAATACCTCAGTAAAGAGATTTAATAGTGAATATTGGGAATAATTTAATTAATGAAATATTAATTAAAAAAGGCTCAGTGATTTTTGGGTGCTAAACTATAGTATTTCCTTTTGGAAATAAGGATCTGAATGAATGTTTGTTTTTTCGAGAGTTAAATAACCGACTACCGAAGTGTAAGCAAGTTTAATGTTATCGTTATCAATATGGAGTGAGCGACTTGATTTATTATCTAAAAACCACTCCATATAGGCGTAAGTGCTGCGATTTAAATTATATGAAGATAATTGAAGACGGAGTGAGTACAAGGGATGTTCTATTAATCCTAGATAGAAATTTCCTAAGATGGATTGATGGGATGGTGCCTTCGGTTTTTCCAGTCTCAGGACAACTTGTATGGATGAATGTCTGATTGTTCTAATTGATCATATACGTTGATTTTTACAAATACACCAAGTTGGTGGCAAAGAAGGAAGATTCTTTTAGCTTAACACCCAGAGTATATTTGTGGACGTCAATTAGTGATTTGATGGATCTGATGATGTAGCATTCACATTTAATGTGATATTCTGAAAGGTAATCGGGACCTCAAACCTCATCAACCGGGAAGTGACAGAAATTGGGTAGGAAGCATAACTATGTGGGTCATACCCACTAGGATGTATTATCACCTGATCTAGAGAAAATTCAATTGTTTCTTATTCTATCGTTGTTGTATAATTTCGATAACGATTGCTGATCACAATCGTTGGTGATATACATTCGATACACCTAAGTTGAATTAGTAGTCGATCATGTGTGGCTGAGTTGCAAGATATTCTTGCTAAAACCAGTGTAATCCTCTCTACAACTATACTATCGGAAGGTGGTCCCATACCTTGTCGTAGTTGGAAATCCATTTTCCAATAAGCTCGCTGTGGTTTTTGATTATATACTATGTATGTGGTGTGTGAGATGCAAGTGTTCTGCAAGATTGCTATTTATTTGATTTAGACACTATAATAATATTAGAATAGTTTTGATACAAAGAATGTTTTGGGTTATCGTAAGGTAAAAACCATGCATATTTATGTGTGGACCGGTCTTACGGTTATCTTCTCTTTCTAAAGGTTTTTAAAAGTAAATCAAGTGCTTGGAGTTTATTCACACCAGTCCCATGACTGGCCTAGAGTTTATTTTGTTTTGTTTTACCCTAAACTCTTGGATGCCCAAATTTTCATGGGCAACCTAGTAGTTCAAATATTTACAATCACCCTTGGAGGGGCTTGGAGCAGGTGGCTTCAGCATTAGTTATCTAGTAGTAATTTCCGCTATGTTTTATATGTGATATACTCTAATGATGTATGTAAGTAAACATACAGTATTGTATTCCAAAAGTTGTTATATATTTTGTATTTTATATTTTATTCTACTACGATGTGAGATTCTATGTTGTTATTTCTGTTCTTCTTCTATCTTTTTCTTCTTTACCCATAATGATCCGTATTTCTGAGGAATTTGGATTGGACTTGTAGTGTGTTTAGTAAACTCAAAGAGTACATAAATTCGAGCCATTACAGTTGCTTTTCGAAAGGTCTAGGCTTTGAATCCCGTAGTGGTCACAGGTCGGCCAATCCGGATCGGCATAGCCGAACTTGAATATGCTGGCTCGAGTTGTGATATTTTCTAAAGACCGATTCTGTTGCTTAAAACGTGATCAATCCACTCGCACTCAGCTAATTTTATTGGTATTATATTCATAACTGAATATGTATTGATTGCATGTGATTTCAATGTTTGCTTCGTGGTTGATGGATATTGTTTGCAGTTTTATTGTTATTATCATTAAACTTTGAATATAAGTGTTGTCGATAGAAACGCTTATATTATAATGAATGATTGATGGATGGTAGTTGATATGGATATGTTTATATTGTTGACATGGAAATTTATACCATGAAACTGGAAAATACTATTATTTTAATTTTATAATAATATGGAATGTTCAATTTTGATTTAAAAAATTGGATTGGAGGTTGAAATCGTTTTTAAACAAGATTATAAGCGTTTTATAAAATACTTTTGGATTAAATCAAGGAATTTTATTATTAATAAAATATATATGTTGAATATAAAACATGACCTGAAACCCCTGCCTGGACTAAACCGAACAAAAATGCAAATTGTTTGAGAACACGATGCATCGGAACACAAAACAACAGAATCTTTCATTGCTATTACAAAAATTTACATCAGACTACAATAATAATAGAGTGTGGAAAAATATATATACAGCGGAAATATAATTATCAAAGAATAAATTACAAAAATGAAGCGGAAATAAAAATGTATAAATACAAAGCTCAACGGAAAAACGTCAACTAATAAATGTAACGGTCCAAAATCCCCCAATCTCCGAAGAGACGAAAAAGGACGGATTGAGTTGAGAACAAGACAAATCAGAACGCAAACAGAAGAACATTTCATCACTTATTACAACAATTACATAAGAGTACAAGAATATGACAGAGTATGAACAAATAATATACATTTGATAGCAGCGGAAAAATAATACATAACACAACTGAAGGAGATACACGGATACAGAGCTTTCCGAATATAGCTCCAGCTGTAAACCAGGATCCTGTAAAAATACATCTGCAAAACCAAAACTACTAGCTGCCCGTGTGGAAAATAAGGGCACCCATAGTTTAGGTTAAAATAATAAATTCCAGGTCAGTCATGGGACTGGTGTGAGAACTAAAACAGTTATTTAAAACTTTACTTTAAAATAGAGTAAATCAAGGGACCACGCCGTATAACACGGAACGGGTTTCCTCCCAAGAGTACTAGTGCTAACAGTTTATAAACAGCGCAATGCGTTTCGGAAAATGAAGCTATTATAAGACTCAGGTCCCATCACATAATGCAACGCAAGCCGGAGGATAGAGTTTTACCTTATAATAGACAAACATGCTTGGTACAATTAAAAAAAATCATTTTTGTATTACTACAAGTGTATAGTGTATAAAACAACTTCACATATAAATGTATCAATCATAGATGGCATGGGTACCGTATATCATGTCGCCGTACTAGTTCTGCAATTAAAACTTAAAAGTCACGTACCAGAAATTGGATTTCGTCATGAGTCAAGGCATGGGATGTACTCCTTACCGGTTCGAGACACTCTAGCGAATGCCTCATGATCACACCTACGGGCAACCCTGGATCTTGCAGTGCCAGTCCTCCCTTATGTTTGAGGATTGGTTATTCCTGAACACACATTTCCCGGTCCAATAGGACCTATCCATCGGCCCCTAGTGACCGATATATCCGAGGCTCCTCGCTATCCATCATCCACATAGGAAAAAATAATTAAATGTCTGGGCTGCATACCATGACACCACCCATAGCTAGAAAGAAACGTCGTGCACTCACTTCATTCCCTTATCCCGTTTTTGACTCATACCGAGGTGTGAGGCTCGTGAATTAACGCTATACACAAAGCTATGCTATTTAAAGTCGTGCTTTGATCATTAACCACAAGACTCTGCTTTTCAACAAAAGCCTTCATCATTTACATCTCAGCATGCCACATTGACAATTCACGCCATGCGACTAATGTCTATCGATATATAACCTCTAAGCTCGTACGTCTTAGAGAAGGGTGTTAAGGAAGAGAATAAATTCTCCACCACCAAATAGATATATATTTAACAGAAATCAATCAACACAGAATAAAAGCCAATGTCATACACATATCCATTTACTAGTCTGTTTTGGGTCTGAACGAAACCGGAGGCACCTTATTCCTCGTCCCATATGTCCAATACAGGAGAGAGGTCCTCGCATATCCGGTCGATCTCCAAGTGTGTCTTGACGATCAACACTTATTACCTTGTCTTGGGTGTACAGCCCAATCAAGACATCAGTAATCATCCAAACGATGTGAAGAACTCTGGTCTTTAACCACCTTCTTCATCGTCGACTTATCGTCGAATCAATTATTCAGAATGGGTATAAACCCGGCCTTTCTGAATAATTCACGTATCTTATAATCAAGTGCTATAAAAACACAACGTACGCCTCATTCCAATCCAGAATATTCTTTTATTCAAATATTCGCATCTTCAGGGATAGGTTCCCTTTAATTTTATAAAAGATAAATTCTTTAAATTTATTATTTAATCTTCCTTTGGATATCAATTCAAACCAAATTAAGGTTTATCCAAACTAGTCGGGATTGTCGAACCTTACCGAAGTAATCATTTATTATATTTCCCAATCCCAACCTATTCATCCCATGGAGAAAAACTGGTAATACTCCATATCTAACACCATGGTGTTATCGGTAAATTTAATTACCATTTCACGTTCAAATCAAATTAAAGATTTAACTATCGCTTGGAGTAAAAACTGGTGGTACTCCATTCTCGATCATTTCCCAAATTTGATAATTTAAATTTTCACATTCACATTTTAATCTAATTAAAGAATCATTAAAACTCCACTTAGTTTTAATTTTCCAACAATCATTATTAATGATTATTTAACTTTGGGAAATCAAACATGCCGCATCGACAATCTACACCGTACCATTGATTTCTGTCGATGTATAACCTCTAAGCTCATACATCTCATAGAAGGTGTTAAGCAAGAGAATAAATTCAATGCCACAAAACAGATATATATTTAACAGAGATCAACCATATAGTTCGAAATACAATGTTAGACATGTAATCCTGTCTTTAACTGGGTTAAAGAACTAATGTCGTTTAAAACACAGTTCACAATGAACCCAAAATCACATTCCAATAACCATGGAATCTTCACGGAAAACAAATAGATATATATATATATATAATCGATATAAATTTCCATATTCGACTAATAATATAAATGGAATAATTACAAAGCCTTTTAAATTCCAAATATTTTAATAGTCTTCCTCCACAAAAGCTCACTTCGATTATTACCAAATCGAATTCCACTCCAATTTATTTTATTAAATTGGAAAACTTTACTCTGGAAAATTTCCATTAAATCTCAATAAAAGATTTATATATTCCAAATCACGTTGCACTATAAATCGGGTTAAAGAACGAATGTCGCTAAAAACACAGTTCACAATAAACCTAATCCACATTCCATTTTATTCCAATTACAAAATATAACTGGAAACTCTAGTACTCTTAATTAAAAGATTTATCCTTTTCACACCGGGTTTAAAAATAGTGTTACTGAAGACACTATTCACGACAAACACAAAATCCAATTTGATATTAAATACAAGGCTCTAAATAGAAATTATATCGGCTTATATTCCATATCAAATTCTTAAACCAACACATATCGTATGAGGGAATAATGACATATATCTATCTTTTAAATTCCTCCACAATATCCGTATAGTCACAGAATCTAATATTGAAGTATTCCGAAGAAGATTTCTATTCAAATCCATTCCAATTCATACATTGGAAAATTCTGGTTGGATAAAAACCATTCACAAATCCAATTTATTTATTTAAAAACTTTGGATTATCATTCTAGATATTAATTAGTTCATTTTGATAAAAATATATTTTTACCTTTACAAACATGGAATTTTCCATTCAAATTCTTTCCCAATCATTCATTATGATTTTGCACAAATTATTAATATTTTTAATAATTTTACCAAGGCCTGTACAGTCGGTTTCCAATAACGGCCACCTAACTGCATCCATAGCGACCTTTTCTAAATTTGATTTTGATATAATTCCAAATCCAACGTTAGATTTCAAATATCTTATATTCATTGGGAAGCTCTTTTCAAAACGAACACAATGGTTCCGATTTTAGGAGAATCCGATGGTCGGATCTCCCTTAATGTCAATTCGAAGTCAATGGTTGAAATTCGCGAACGGTCGTTGTGCGACGCGTTTTATTCAAACCATTATATATATATTTATATATATATATACATATATATACACATATATATATATATACATATATATATACATATATATATATATATATAATATTTCGTTCAAACGTATTTTATAAATTCATTATAAAACGATTCCCACTTTCATTTCAATTTTAAATCAAAATTGAATATTCCATATCATTAATATATAAATGATAATATTTTCAAAATATCTGATTTTGAAATCATTTTTTTCAATATTCGTTATAAAAATGAATAAAATCGATATAAATATCGTTCGCGTTAAAATGGCGCATAACTAATCAATACGGCTTCACACATTTCAATATTTTTGTGTCCATCCAAAATCGGACATCAAATTCACATTTTAATCCTTTACTAAATACTATTTTAAAATATTCTTTATTTCAAAATTGGAATCAGACACAGTCAATTACCATATAATGTTATTTATATGGATTTCATACAACACATGTACACAACAACAATGATAAACAGTCATTCATCATCCAGAGTGTGTTACACAACTGTATAAGCATTAAATATAGATAATTAACGCTTACAACAGTCTGTCAACCAATCGATTGACATACAACTAAACAATCGGGGATTAGTGTACGTCAAATATTATCCCAATACCCATGTGGGGTTTCAACCAACAAATACTGAATATTATTTGTGCAGTTGGGAGATGCGTAAATTTTATCGTCGCAATCAATATCAGTTAAATGGGTGTACATGAACAAATCGTCCGATTTGCAAAAGAATATTTGCTTTCATTTCAAGAGAAATTTATGTTGTTCATATGTATATATATACGTTAAAAAAAATATTTTTAACCGTAAAATATTTATTTCAACACATGACTATGTTATATAGTTCATTTATACAATAAAAATGATATTTTTATTGTTCAAACATTTTATTCAACACATGAATATTTTTTAATTGTTCAGTTACACATTAAAAATGTTATTTTTAAGTAACATTTTATTTCAGAAAATTTCGGCATTATAACGGCGCGGTATTAAAACCAGAGTAATGTCTAGCATTGCCCCTCTCCTGATACTGGCTCGCGCCACACAACCAATCCAATCAATCACAAAACCACAATACAATTCATTTCACCACAATACAGTCAATTTTCCCAAAATACAATCCAAACAAACAAACAACCATGGTTTGTACAATAAAATAGTGTCAGGGGCTACTAAGCCCCGTCTACATCCTAGTATATATTTAACTGTAAAATAATTCGAGTAAGAAGTAGTTCTCACATTGGGATCCACTCCGCTGTGCTTTTCTGTCGTCGTTTGTCGCCTTCACCGCTTCAGCTCTAACTTCTGTAAATGAACTCCAATCTTACCAATCTTCTTTTCTAGCACAAATGCGCCATTCCGGACAATTTTTGGCTAGTGGACTTTCTTCCAAAAATGCTCCAATTCGCCGGAAATCAAGAAAAACAGCAGCAGGTCCGCGATCATTAGACGCATTTTCCGGGCGGCTCCAAACTCCAAAATACGACTTCTATATATCCAAATCGAAGAGAAAATCGTGCTCTTTAACTTTGGCACGGAGGAGTTTGGGCTAGAAATGCATGGTTTGGAAGTTATTGAAGAAATATTGACAGAGGGTTAAATGCAAATACGGGATTTTTGTGAAAAGAGGGTTTTTGGTGACCGGAGGGTCCACGGCCAAGGGCAGGGTGGCTAGAGGCGGCGCCGGAACTGACTAGGGTGGGAGAGGCGGCGGGTGGCAGTGGTGGTGCGGCAGTGGGGCCAGAGGTGGTGGTTGGTGGTGATTTGAGGTTTAGGTATTTGAAAATGGAAGAGAGAAAGAGGAGAGAGAGAGAGAGAGAGGAGAGAGAGGGAGAGGAGGAGGTGGTGGCGCGGCGGTCGGAGCTAGTCGAGGAGGCGGTGGTGGCTAAGGGAGGGAGGGGCAGCGGCGGTTTGGGGGTTGGAGCCCATTAAAGGGAATTTGAGAAAGAAAGGAAGGAGAAAGAGAATGAAGGAAGAAAGAGAGAAAGTGGTTATTTATCTCTTTTTCCATCTGATTGCCCCACTGGTAACGATCTCCGTTTGACACAGATTTTGGATCCGAGAAGTAGACGTGAAGACGAGTCCAACAAACAAGTTTCATCGAATTCCGAGTTCGTTTGACCATCCGATTAAATTCTCAAAGATGCTCAAATATTGTCAAAAATGCGATTTAAGCTTACCTCAATCTTCTTGAATGCCCACACGCTTACTCCAAAAACATGCCCTTTTGGATTTAACCATTGTTTGACGATATGAATCCAAAAAAAAGATGGAATCGAGTTCTGAGATCGTCACAATAATGTTCCTTTGTAAAATGACGGTCTGTTTTACCCCTAACTGTTCTAGCACGCACAACCATATAATAACTCAGTTCGATGCACATTTTGGAACTCAACAATGATTTGTCATTATGAATCCAGAAAAATTTATCTCGTCGAATTCTGAGCTCATACACAAAATTTCACTTTTTAAGGGCTATGTGTTGCAAACCGAAAGCCCCAGCCAATTACCACTATTCCGGATCTCGGAATATATCAAAGTTTATACTTTTTGAAGTCACAAATGGCTTTTTGAACTCAATGGAAGTGGTTTCGAGTCCAAATTCATCCGTATGCAAAATGTGAGTTTTTGGGCTATATATAATATTAGAATATATATATATATATATATATATATATATATATATATATATATATATCATAGCAACTATTCTAAATTTTAATTTGAACATAACTTTCAATTTATATTATGGAATTTGAATTCTTCACATTCGTTAGAAAGATATAATTAAATAGATTTTAACATTTCTGGTTTTATTGAAATCCGATTTATGTTTCATTCTGTACATTTATTCAAAGTTAGAAATCGAATTTTCAAATTGCCATGCCATTTCAGGCTCATTATATAATTAAAATAAATTTATATGTTCCAACTTCGATTTAAATAAATCTGTAGTCGTTATTATTTAAAATAAATCATTTTAAATATCCAAAATCCATTAAAATAGCCAAAATAAAAAATTTAAATTTGTTCTGAAAATCAGGGTTGTTACAATAAAATTGAAAGAAATACACGGATACAAAGCTTTCTGGAGAAGCTCTAGCTGTAATCCAAGATTATGTCAAATAAATATCTGCAAAACCAAAACTACTAGCTATCCGTGTGGAAAATATGGGCACCCATAGTTTAGGTGAAACTATAAACTCCAAGTCAGTCATGTGACAGGTGTGAGAGCTAAAATAGTTATTAAACTTAAATTTAAAAGTTGGAAAACTCCTGGGACCACGCCGTATAACACAGAAGGTTTTACTCTACCTAAATATCAGTTTAAAATAAAACAAACAACGCAATGCTTTTTGAAGAATGAAGTTATTATAAGACTCAGGTCCCATCACACAATACAACGCAAGTCGGAGGATAGAGTTTTACCTTATAATAGCAAAACATGCTTGATACGCCTATGAAACAAATATTTTGATATTGTTGTAACTGCATAGTGCATAAAATAGCTTTGAATTTAAATGTATCAATCATAGACGGCATAGTTCCCCATCATACTATGTCACCATATAGGTTTATAACTAAAACTGAAAAGTCACGTATTGGAAATTGGATTCCATCTATAAGTCTAGGCAAGGGATCTTCCTCATCTGATTCATGACATATTTAGCGGGATGCCCAAGACCACACACTTGGGCGACCCTTGGAGCAATAGGGCCGGTCCACTCTTACATTTGTGGATTGGAAATTCCTGAACAATACGTTTCTCGGACCTATGGGACGTACTATCTTGTTAGTACATCGACCATGTTGGCCTTGTGCGACCTTGTCCGAGGGTCCTCGCAATCCATCATCCACATAAGTAAAATGTCTGGGCTCCATATCATGACAACTTCTCTAGATAGAAAGAAACACATGCCATCCCTACTGTCCTTCATCCCGTTTTCGATTGCATATTATAATATTAAAATATTCATGTTATTTCGGATTGGAATGGCCTTCAACCCAACATCATATAATTTCACTTATGTAAATTTTATCCATCCAAAAATAGTTGTAAGCAACCATTAAACATCAAAATAACATCCAGAGTGCACATACATTTGAATAAGCTTCAAATAAACAATTGACGCTTATTTCAATCTGTAAATCAATCGATCAACAACAAACTACATACAAGGGAGATGTGTAAATCAAATATCATCCGGAGACCTATGAGGCGTTTTCATCCAACAAACAATCAATTCAAATCTACTATCGATTAATGAATTAAATCATAATTAGTTCACTTCAAATTATGTTTCAACTAGTCAATTTCACTTAAACGAGTGATAATAAATTCATCGTTTTCACAATAAATAGATATTTAATCCAATTTCGACTGCCAAAAATATATTAACATTAATTCAACATGTTAATCACCTAAAAATCACAATCACAACATAACACAGTCAATCAACAATTCATTCATCGGATTTGCAAACAATTTGTGATGTGAGCTACCATATACCATATAACATTTTCTGATGTTAACCAAATAAAATCTACAGTTTTCGCTACTGTTTAAATCACTAACTGTCAAATATTTCAATGTCGCGCTAACTTCATAATTAGCTAATTTGAAATGACCCAGATTTTTCATTCAATTCAAGCCAACATCTAGGAACTCATGTCAATTCAAATTGCACAAAAAAACAGATAGTTAAGAAAAAAAAATTAGAGGGTGAGAGAAGAAAGAAATATTAGAATAAGAAGATCAGAAAATCACAACGGAATGGACAAAATATAATATATCAAAGCTCTTTATACAAAATGAATAGTATATATATGATTACAACATCAGAGTATACATTCCCATCAATCAATACACACAGCGGAACAAACTTGTACCAATAAATACGTGGAATACCTATCGACTTCAGCTCGTCTTCTGAAAACTCCAAGCGATACCTAACCTGATAATATACTCATTTTGACCCTAGCACATTTGAAGCAAAGCAAAATTCACCCGGATCAGTCTGGAATACTTTCAGTGGTAAATTCACATGGCAAACAACTTGCTTAACTTTATAAAACCATTTTGAAAGAAAGGATAATAGTAAGACCAACCCACAGATAAACATGGACGGTTTTTAACTTACTATAACCCAAACCATTTTTGGTATATCAAATCCAGTGATATCATAATAGTGTCTATCAAATCACAAAGAAATAACCATCTAGCATAATGCTTGCATCTCACGCTCTACATATTCATTATATAATCAGAAACCGAAGGCGCTTATTAGAGATTGGATTCCAGCTATGACAAGGTATGGGACCACGTTCCGATCAGTGTACTCTAGAGATTATACACTAGGGTTCAACAAGAACATCTTGCAACCCGTCCGCACATGACCGACCACTCGTTTAACTTAAGTGTATCAAATATATTGTCATCAACGGTTGGTACCAACATAACCGTTCCCGGGGAGATACAGAAGCGAAAGAAGAACAAAAATAAATTTTCTTTAGATCGGTGACAAATGTACCCTGCTTGGAAATGACCCACCTAGCCATGCTGCCTACCCGTTTTCTGCCATTTCCTGGTTGATGAGGCTTAAGGTCACATTTACTTTTTCGGAACACTACATCATCATTTACTTTGAATGTCACATCGTTAGATCCATCAAATCACTAATTGACGTCCGCGAATATACTCTGGGTGTGAAACAAGACAATTTCTCTACCACCATATTTGTAAAAATCAATGTACACGGCCCTTAAGAAATACTCCTTCGGACATTTGTCCATACAAGTATTCTAGGAACAGGATGAACTGAAGACACCCTCCTACTGCATCCTAGGAATCACCGTATAGATCAGTAGTAAGAAGTCCTTGCAATCGATAAATTTCAACCACGACAGAACCACAGTTTATCTCGGGATGCGAACCTGAGATTATAAGTAGTTCTTCTGCTTTATGAAGATCTATGGTCTTCAATGCTCCATCTTCATTTGATGTAAGTTATTTTCATACGCAACGTTGATTCGAAGTGGTTTTGGGTCTAGTTCCCATCCCGGTCTCTTCGAAACAACATGACAAAAGGTCTAATAAAATATCCATCAATAGTTGGGTTTTTAACTATCAGTTCACATAATACGGTTAAGTATATTGGCAGCTCCGGTCCCTTTATTTAGATTCGTTTACCAAAACCATTTAATCAATTCTTAGAAATCGATTTCATATTCTTATTACCAATCACATTGTTTTCGTTACATTGAAAATAATAGCATATCTTTATTTACAAAACTCCATTCATTAATTCACTTTAGAACATCACTATATTCACCAAATCCTTTATTTCCTTTACTTCGGAAAATTCAGCATATATATATATATATATATATATATATATATATATATATATATATATAACTCCAAGTTATAAATATATTCACACTTCAAACTGAAGTCAAACAATGTTATTTATACATCGTTTTATTTTAAACAATAGTTTCAAAATCTTACAATTAACATTGCAATATTCTCTTATAAAATAATAAACCCACTTCCAACTGTTACAAACTAATACCATCCCTTGATCATAGTGAAGCCGTTCAAGTTGGAGTATTTTAATTACCTCTCGGATCTTGAACGACAACGTTCTTATCTCGAAAAGATAAAAGTTTGAAACACAAAACCTATCATTTCCATTTACTGTTTTATTTCAAAATATGGTTTTATTAACCATTCCTTGCATTTGGAACACCTATTCTCACTTTAAATCTCTTTTATTTAATAAATCTTACTAAATGCAAGCTCTTTTTGCTTTTTCCTCTCTAAGATAACTCATTAACGCCTAGATTTGTGTCAAAATCTGTTTACTAAGTCTGTAACAACCCGTATTTTTATAACATATTAAAACAAGAAATCAAGGCAGAATTAAATTTTAAAATCAGAATCAGGGGAAACGGGTTACGCCATTGCGTTCGTCTCGAAATTTTACATGAAATAGAGTCTGAGTTTTCAAAAATCGGAGTCCGGATGAAGAAGTTATGGCCTGTACAAGTTTCAGCAGTTTTTCAGGCAGCACTGGACCACGGGGTCGACCATAGGGTCGACTTACCCCCCAGGTCGACCATAGGGTCGACATACCACCCAAGTCGACCATAGTGTCGACCTCCCCTCTTACAGTTCGACCTGGTCGGCCTGTTTTGACCCAGAACTCATTTTTGAAGCCTGAGACGTGTTTTGACGGTCCAGATTGATTCTAGGGTTAATCTAAGGGCCTAAACTAGTTGCTACACCTATAAATACACCCTTAGACCTAACCTAATTCATATCAAATCATTCTTACACCATTACGCTGCTAAAATACCTCTTGAACTATGGCCGACGCCCCCAAATTAAAGCTTAAGCATTCAAACTCAAATCAATTCGAAGAACAAAGCTTCAACAATGGTTCAAACAATAAATCAACACTACTACAACGTTCTATGACAATTTCAGATCCTAATTCACTAGCCATGCTCTGTAAGTGCTAGTTACTTTTAGATTTAAACATTTAATTATAATATGGACATAAAATAAAGTGGAATTGGATCTAAGTATGTTTATCGATTCAGATCTACTTCTGTTGCTTCTTGGATCTTGAGTTTTGGGATTTTTCTATTCTCATTTTTCATGTCAAGCCTATGATCTATTCAGCTTGTTGTAAATCAGTTTTTCTTGATTCATGTTGATATTATTATCAAGATCTATCTTTTATGCCTGAAATGATGTTCTTATGTCAGTTTTCTCTCTGTACTTATTGTTATACAAATTCTACCTTCCCCTATTTATTTTCTTTTGATGAACCTTGGTTAATTTCGGACCTAGGCCTAAACTACGATATACGTGCGATTTGTATACGGGGAAATATTGGGATATTACCTATTTGGATATATGTGTGGTAGAATCGATGGCATAACATGAAATTGGAAATTTGGGGTATTGTCAATAGAATTGAAATTGCAAGTTTGGCCGTTGGCATAATTGAATTAGCATGAAGTGGGCATAGTGAATTAGCATGTAAATCAAATCACGAGTTTGGGACTATGTAAATTTAAATGAAAAGATTGGGCTTATGATTAGGCATATGTAGAATTGGGAATTTGAATATAAAAGCGATTGTAAATTTGATAATTGGCATGAATATGTATTATGAACTTGGGTTGTTGGCGTGTGTTGTAATAGAAAGATTATAGTTTGGGATAACTACATCATGAATCATGATTTGGGTTTATTGGGTATGAAACTTGATACATGTAATTTTGGCTAGAACTTGATATGGTAAAATAGTATAAAATTGGCATACATGTAAAACGACATAAATTGAACATATGTAAATTTGGTATGAATTGGGCATATGTAAAATTAACATGTAATCTAGAACTTGGGCATATGTTAATTGTGTGAAATTAGGAATAGAAACATATATGAAAATTTATGAATTGGTAAAGGTTTAATATGAACGCGCCTAAGTTGGGTTTTGGGTAATTGGCATGTAATGTAAATAAAAGGCTATAACTTGGCATAACCTTATAGTGAATTATGATAATAATTTGGGAATACGTTTTGGGGCAAAAATGTGAATCATGAACATTTCTATATGTTAAACACATGAACTGATATCGGGGTTTTGGGTGGAATACGACCATTAATGAACCTTTGACACGAGATTAGACTCAGTTTGTGGTGTAAATCTGCCCGGAACCGCCCGTCAAATCCAGTAGCCACAAAGTGTCAGTCTAATGTGAGAGGTCGAAGGTCGAATTGTAGGCGTAACGATTTATGACACGAGGTTAGACTCAGTTTGTGGTGTAAATCTGCCCGGAACCGCCTGGCAAATCTAGTGGCCATAAAGTGCACGGTCTAATGTGAGAGGTCATGATTCGTTCGTCATAATGAATGAATTAAGGAATACTAACCATAATAAAACGTGGGTATGGTTAGAGGGTTAGGTGGGATGACAAGGAAATTTGACATGTAAATGTGGACCTAACCGGTATGGGTTAAGAACATGTAAAACTTATAAATGTAGGCTCAACCAACATAATTGTTAATCAGACCAATGGGTGGGTTAAGTAATATGACTAGAATAATGACACTTAACCAATATGATATGAATGTGTGGGTTAAGTAACGTGGCTAGGCTAATGACACTTAACCATTAAAATATGACTGGTGGATGGGGTTAAGTTAACATGCACTTAACCAATATAACGTGATGCGTGGTAAGGTTAAGTAACAACAGAGGGTAACACTTAACCATCACAACATGATAAGTAGGTGGGCTAAGTCAGTGTACACTTAACAAATATGACATGACATGCGGTGGGGTTAAGTTAACACAAGGGAGAACACTTAGCCAGTATAACAAGGCTTGCGGTAGGGTTAAGTAACACAAGGAACAACACTTAACCGATATAACATGATGTGTGGTAGGGTTAAGTAAAACAAGAGAAAACGCTTAACCAACTCAACGTAATGGACGGAGAGGGTTAAGTACATATCGAGTTGGTGGGTAATATTAGTAAATATAGGCCCACAAACTTAACCATTAATAAGCATGCTTGAATCGGTGGGTTAAGTACATCACGGGAAGGTGGGTAATATCCGTATATATAGGGACACACACTTAACCAGTAGGAAACCCTAGTAACGGGGACCCATTTCAGCAGTAACCCAAATCAGGTATCAACGGTACCCTGAAATTAGGCAGGGTGGGGCACGATTACTGGGCTGATTGTAAGCGGTCAAAGCGACGGCGGTGGGTGCAACAGTGTAGGTTCTAACGGAGTGCGGGCGTGCACACACATTGGAGCAGACAAACAGGGCACTGGGGGCACCAGTAGTATAACCTATGCCTTCTAGAATTGCGTCGGGCCGCCACCATGGGTCTTGATACACCCCATGGTGGGACCAGCATAGGTATCTACAATCATTGGGGGCCGTATGACACACATAGGTAGCATAATCCCTAGGTTGGACCTAGGTGGCATAAACCCTAAATCCGAGAAGTGTTCAATAGGTAGCATAATCCCTAGGTTGGACCTATGTGGCATAAATCCTAGTTGAATCTAGGAAGCGCTCGATAGAAAACCCTAGATTAGATCTAGGTAATAAATAATAGATGTATACGTGAAAGCAACCTTAATTTTGGGGATTGGGATCACGTTATGATTTTATCATTTTATATAGATTACTAGTTGGGACACGAGTTACGTGGTGCAGAGCAAATAGATATCATTTTAAATGGTGAAGCAGAGAAATCTTGCGAAACTATACTTAGTTCATCTTGAATGGGAACCTTGCAATGTTATACATTACAGGAATCCTATGATTTTATTCTTAGTTATCGTGCCTGTAGCTTATCTTGTCATCATGCTTATGTTTACTTTCAGTTTATTCATGTCATGTTATCTTTACCTGTTTTTAAGCTGAATGTCACTAGGACTTACTCGGTCTTTATGACTGACCCGTTTTGTTTCGCCTCTCTTACTTTCGTTTCCCCCCCCCCCCCCCTAGGTTCACAGGGTGGGAATACAGCTTAGTTCGGATCTTACCAAGCTCCAAGGCTCTTTCATGTACTGCTTGGATTTCTCTTGGCTATGGCTTGCTTTCCTTTATTTGGGAAGACTACAATTTATTTTTATGCTTCTTTGTTTTTGAGCAAGACAGATATTTTAGCTATGTAATTGGGTATTGGACGTTGATGGGCTTTTATTGTAAACAATTATATTTAATAAATGATTTGAAGTACTTTTACTTTACTTTCCGCTATTTTATATATGTCTGTCTTATAATATTTCTGTTCCAGTACCCATAATGCTCCATTGAAGTTAAGGCATTCCCTTTGTGAGTGACCTTAACTGATGTGGGGTGTTACATTTGGTATCAGAGCAGAAGGTTATCAGACTGGGCAAAAGCTTTTAAAAACCTTTTGAAATTATTTTCAAAATGTTTACAAAGAAGCATTTTTCTAAGAAAAGTTTTGTTTACGAAAGGCATATTCCGCAAAGCCATATGCACTATCTTTTGATTCTCTCCTTGAGTCTCTTCTCTCTTTCTTTTTCACCATAGTTTGTAGGCATACGACACAAGTCGGAGGGCAAAGAAGTGCCCAACCTCCATCTGTAGCCGCAGTAGTTTTACTTGCGACTAATCTTATTTCAAGCTTTGTAGGGTTGCCGTGCGATGGAAGTAGCTTTCGAGAAACTTTTCAACAAGCTATACAAGGATAGTAGGAACGAGGATAAAGAACACAAGTCTAAGGATGAGAAACTTGTTGATATGGCTTAATCCACGAAGAGGAAAAAAGTGAAAGGAAAGAGGCCAAGAGAAAGAATAATAAAAATCATGACAAGAGAGAGTATCTTTAGTATGGTAAAAAGGGACATGTAGTTAAGTATTGTAGGACAAGGACAAGGGAAAAGAACAAGATCGTCGAGAGGGCAATTGTATGCTCTCACTACTAGCATACCTAAGAGAGGTGGTAACGTTTCTGTTAAAAGTATAGCTTTTCTTTTCTATTATACCGTGGGAACTTTGTTTTTGGTACATCGCATCCTTTTAATTCTGCTTCAATATTGGAAGTCTCTGCACCTCAGTACTAGCGTAGTAGAGGATCCTGTTTTTGTCTCCAATCCTGTTTGGGAATCGGCTCATTTATTCATAACTTGTTTGGATTTGAGAATGTGTATGCTTAGTGTTGAGTTTAGAAGTAATGCTTATGCTTTTGGGCAATGGGTTGATTCTAGGGATGGAGTGGTTGTCCAGAAATGATACCATTCTCGAATATGAAAAGAGGGTAGTTAGACTCTTGAATTGCCCCAGTAATGCCCTCGAAGTCTAGTGTAACCCTTAGGGTTCTGCCATGCTTAGTTACCTAGAATCTCTTGATATATTTATTGATCCGCTCGAGTAGTGTTCGCCACTAGGACAGATGGTTCATCTCGCTTATGCATGAGTTATAGAAAATCACCTTAGTAAGTACACTTGGCAACATGGTTAGCATTTCTTTATTTTCAAGAGATGATTCGTTTATGTGGAATACCTTCTAGTAAGTGAACGAGATCCGAGATTCACTAGTGAATTTTGGAAAGTTTGAGTACGCAGTTATGTTTGGGCCGAATATACTAGAAGGAGAATAAGTGAAACTAGAGGCAATAGTGGAATGAGTTCCAACTCATATTTTGGAAGCATTAAGAAGCTATGAAAATGTGAAGCTAATGACGGTCAAAGCACAATGGAGTTAAGCTCAAGGAAATGCGACTTAGAAGATTGAAGACTAGATACGCGCATCATATCTCTTTTTAAGAGTATATCCTTGATCCCTCTTTTCCTGTAGAGCTTACTTGCATGCTATCTTTTAAGTATAACCTCTCAGTCCTATTCCCCATCCTATTTCTGTTGCAAACCCCATAAGGAGTATGACTCATCTGGTTGTGATATATGTTGGGGTTTGAGGGTGTCCATTGGGTTGACTAAACTTTTTGGGTTTTATAGAAAATGGGTTGGTCTTTGGAAGGGATTACTTGTGACCTAAAAGGATTCCATCAAGCTTAGTTTCCTAGAAACATATATACTGGTTGGTTAATTCTTTGGGTGTCAGCCTGATGTTGATTTCTGTCTTCGGGGCTGGTGCTTAGGGAGTTCTTCTCCAAATCAGTATATATGTGACATAAATTTCCAGTTTTGACATTGCCTAATGGGCACAAGGTTTTTACTTGCTTCTATCGTTCGACTATACCTTTAGGTAGGAACAATTGGGTGTAAACATGTGTTTGAGACATGTTATGATTGATGGTTGAAAGTGGTTGCAAGTGGCTGCTAGTGGTTGCTCGTGATTGCATAACACACATTATGCATTAGATCGGCTCAGACACATTTCCATATTGCGTATGCATGAGTGTTTATACTTGTTTCAGGGATGAAATTGGATGTGTTATCATATGGATGATGCTTATGGATGGATGTTTGTGCACACATATAGTGTTTATGTGATTAGGACTATTTGCATACATGTTGGAGTCATTGCACTAAACATATTTTGCATTAAGAAGATCAATCAGGCCTGATCATTTGCATTAGATAAGGAACATATACACACACTTTCTGCATATGTTCATACCGCATTAGAAATCTCTTAAGGACAATGAATGCTTGTGATTGATGATTGAGTAGATGGATGATTGGATGGTAGGACACATTCTACTTAACTTAAAGATTTCGGGGACGAAATCCTTTAAGGAGGGGAGAATGTAACAACCCGTATTTTTATAACATATTAAAACAAGAAATCAAGGCAGAATTAAATTTTAAAATCAGAATCAGGGGAAACGGGTTACGCCATTTCATTCGTCTCGAAATTTTGCATGAAATATAGTCCGAGTTTTCGAAAATCGGAGTCCGGATGAAGAAGTTATGGCCTGTACAAGTTTTAGCAGTTTTTCAGGCAGCACTGGACCAGGGGGTCGACCATAGCATTGACCTACCCCCCCAGGTCAACCATAGGGTCGACCTACCCCCCAGGTCGACCATAGTGTCGACCTCCCCCCTTACAGGTCGACCTGTTTTGACCTAGAACTCATTTTTGAAGCCTGAGACGTGTTTTGACGGTCCGGATTGATTCTAGGGTTAATCTAAGGGCCTAAACTAGTTGCTACACCTATAAAAACACCCTTAGACCTAACCTAATTCATATCAAATCATTCTTACACCATTATGCTGCTAAAATACCTCTTGAACCATGGCCGCCACCCCCAAATTAAAGCTTAAGCATTCAAACTCAAATCAATTCGAAGAACAAAGCTTCAACAATGGTTCAAACAATAAATCAACACTACTACAACGTTCTATGACAATTTCAGTTCCTAATTCACAAGCCATGCTCTGTAAGTGCTAGTTACTTGTAGATTTAAACATTTAATTATAATATGGATATGAAATAAAGTGGAATTGGATCTAAGTATGTTTATCGATTCAGATCTTTTTCTGTTGCTTCTTGGATCTTGAGTTTTGAGACTTTTCTATTCTCATTTTTCATGTCAAGCCTATGATCTATTCAGCTTATTGTAAATCAGTTTTTCTTGATTCATGTTGATATTATTTTCAAGATCTGTCTTTTATGCTTGAAACGATGTTCTTATGCCAGTTTTCTCTCTGTACTTATTGTTATACAAATTCTACCTTCCCCTATTTATTTTCTTTTGATGAACCTTTGTTAATTTCGGACCTAGGCCTAAACTACGATATACATGCGATTTGTATACGGGGAAATATTGGGATATTACCTATTTGGATATATGTGTGGTGGAATTGATGGCATAACATGAAATTGGAAATTTGGGGTATTGTCAATAGAATTGAAATTGCAAGTTTGGCCGTTGGCATAATTGAATTAGCATGAAGTAGGCATAATGAATTAGCATGTAAATCAAATCACGAGTTTGGGACTATGTAAATTTAAATGAAAAGATTGGGCTTATGATTAGGCATATGTAGAATTGGGAATTTGAATATAAAAGCGATTGTAAATTTGATAATTGGCATGAATATGTATTATGAACTTGGGTTGTTGGCGTGTGTTGTAATAGAAAGATTATAGTTTGGGATAACTACATCATGAATCATGATTTGGGTTTATTGGGTATGAAACTTGATACATGTAATTTTGGCTAGAACTTGATATGGTAAAATGGTATAAAATTGGTATACATGTAAAATGGCATTACGAATTGGGCATATGTAAAATTTACATGTAATCTAGAACTTGGGCATATGTTAATTATGTGAAATTTGGAATAGAAACATATATGAAAATTTATGACTTGGTAAAGGTTTAATATGAACATGCCTAAGTTGGGTTTTGGGTAATTGGCATGTATTGTAAATAAAAGGCTATAACTTGGCATAACCTTATAGTGAATTATGATAACAATTTGGGAATACGTTTTGGGGCAAAAACGTGAATCATGAATATTTCTATATGTTAAACACATGAACTGATAATCGGTTTTGGGTGGAATACGACCATTAATGAACCTTTGACACGAGGTTAAACTCAGTTTGTAGTGTAAATCTGCCCGGAACCGCCCCGCAAATCCAGTAGCCACAAAGTGTCAGTCTAATGGGAGAGGTCGAAGGTCGAATTGTAGGCGTAATGATTTATGACATGAGGTTAGACTCAGTTTGTGGTGTAAATCTTCCCGGAACCGTCCGACAAATCCAGTGGCCACAAAGTGCACGGTCTAAGGTGAGAGGTCATGATTCGTTCATCATAATGAATGAATTAAGGAATACTAACCATAATAAAACGTGGGTATGATTAGAGGGTTAGGTGGGATGACATGGAAATTTGACATGTAAATGTGGACCTAACCGGTATGGGTTAAGAACATGTAAAACTTATAAATGTAGGCTCAACCAACATAATTGTTAATCAGACCAATGAGTGGGTTAAGTAATATGACTAGACTAATGACACTTAACCAATATGATATGAATGGTTGGGTTAAGTAACGTGGCTAGGCTAATGACACTTAACCATTATAATATGACTGGTGGATGGCGTTAAGTTAACATGCACTTAACCAATATAACATGATGCGTGGTAAGGTTAAGTAACAACAGAGGGTAACACTTAAACGTCACAACATGATAAGTAGGTGGGCTAAGTCAATGTACACTTAACCAATATGACATGACATGCAGTGGGGTTAAGTTAAAACAAGGGAGAACACTTAGCCAGTATAACAAGGCTTGCGGTAGGGTTAAGTAACACAAGGAACAACACTTAACCGATATAACATGATGTGTGGTAGGGTTAAGTAAAACAAGAGAAAACACTTAACCAACTCAACGTAATGGACGGAGAGGGTTAAGTACATATCGAGTTGGTGGGTAATATTAGTAAATATAGGCCCACAAACTTAACCATTAATAAGCATGCTTGAATCGGTGGGTTAAGTACATCACGGGAAGGTGGGTAATATCCGTATATATAGGGACACACACTTAACCAGTAGGAAACCCTAGTAACGGGGACCCATTTCAGCAGTAACCCAAATCAGGTATCAACGGTACCCTGAAACTAGGCAGGGTGGGGCACGATTACTGGGCTGATTGTAAGCGGTCAAAGCGACGGCGGTGGGTGCAACAGTGTAGGTTCTAACGGAGTGCGGGCGTGCACACACATTGGAGCAAACAAACAGGGCACTGGGGGCACTAGTAGTATAAACTATGCCTTCTAGAATTGCGTCGGGCCGCCACCATGGGTCTTGATACACCCCATGGTGGGACCAGCATAGGTATCTACAATCATTGGGGGCCGTATGACACACATAGGTAGCATAATCCCTAGGTTGGACCTAGGTGGCATAAACCCTAAATCCGAGAAGTGTTCAATAGGTAGCATAATCCCTAGGTTGGACCTAGGTGGCATAAATCGTAGTTGAATCTAGGAAGCGCTCGATAGAAAACCCTAGATTAGATCTAGGTAATAAATAATAGATGTATACGTGAAAGCAACCTTAATTTCGGGGATTGGGATCACGTTATGATTTTATCATTTTATATAGATTACTAGTTGGGACATGAGTTAGGTGGTGCAGAGCAAATAGATATCATTTTAAATGGTGAAGCAGATAAATCTTGCTATGCTTGATAGAAATCTTGCGAAACTATACTTAGTTCATCTTGAATGGGAACCTTGCAATGTTATATATGACAGGAATCCTATGATGTTATTCTTAGTTATTGTGCCTGTAGCTTATCTTGTCATCATGCTTATGTTTACTTTCAGTTTATTCATGCCATGTTATCTTTACCTGTTTTTATGCTGAAAGTTACTAGGACTTACTCAGTCTTTATGACTGACCCGTTTTGTTTCTCCTCTCTTTCTTTCGTTTTCCCCCCAGGTTCGCAGGGTGGGAATACAGCTTAGTTCGGATCTTACCAAGCTCCACGGCTCTTTCATGTACTGCTTGGATTTCTCTTGGCTATGGCTTGCTTTGCTTTATTGGGGAATACTACAATTTATTTTTATACTTCTTTGTTTTTGAGCAAGATAGATATTTTTGCTATGTAATTGGGTATTGGAAGTTGATGGGCTTTTATTGTAAACAATTATATTTAATAAATGATTTGAAGTACTTTTACTTTACTTTCCGTTGTTTTATATATGTCTGTCTTATAATATTTCTATTCCAGTACCCATAATGCTCCATTGAAGTTAAGGCATTCCCTTTGTGAGTGACCTTAACTGATGTGGGGTGTTACAAAGTCCTTTATCAAAATTCAACCAAGCTTCTTACTTTTGCAAACACCTTTCCCAATTTAAAATGTTTTTACTTAATCCTATTTCACAATCATCACTTTAGTCAAACTTCGTTTACGCAAACTTGGATTCACTTCTTAACCGACTTCCATTTAGGAAATTGCTTTAATTATTATTTATTGAAATAAAAATGAATTCCATTTAGGACGGGGAAGGATCGACCAAAGTGGATCAGGCAAAACGCAAGCTGAAACGTTGGTCGATCAAAAAAAAAATTTTGTGTGGATTTTTCGAAGATTTTTTTTTAAATATTTAAAAATATTAATTTTTAAATATTTAAAAAAAAATAAATTTTTTTTTTGAAAATGTTTTCGATGGAAGTGCCCTCCCCAAAAATTTTAAAAAATATTTTTGTTGCGATCTCGGAAAAGTTTGGTTTTGGTTGGATTTTACCAGTTTTTTCTGAAAACTGGCCAAATCTAGCTGGAACCATGCTGAAATGTGGGCAATTACAGGAAAGCTTGGTTTTGGTGGGATTTTTCCGGTTTTTTCGAAAATAGGACGTATCAAGCAGAAACCTTGGTGAAACGTGGCCGCTCATGGGAAAGTTCGGTTCTGGCGAGATTTCCCAGTTTTTTCGAAAACTGGACGTATCAAGCAGAAACGTGGGCGATTACGGGAATCTTTGGTTTTAGCGAGATTTTCCTATTTTCTCGAAAACGGGACTGATCAGGAAGAAACCATCCTGAAACGTGGGCGATATCTCGGAAAAGTTTGGTTTTGGTTGGATTTTACAAGTTTTTCAGAAAACTGGCCAAATCTAGCCAGAACCATGCTGAAATGTGGGCAATTACAGGAAAGCTTGGTTTTTGTTGGATTTTTCCGGTTTTTTCGAAAATAGGACATATCAAGCAGAAACCCTGGTGAAACGTGGCCGCTCATGGGAAAGTTCGGTTCTGGCGAGATTTCCCAGTTTTTTCGAAAACTGGACGTATCAAACAGAAACATGGGGTGTTAAAAAAATTCCGTTAGAATAATTGACTATGTTAAAACTTCTATTTTAAATAAAATTTAAAACTTCACTTCAGTTATAAAAATAATTTTTATAACTTAAAATACGTCGGTTCGCCTAACGACAAATTTACGTCTTAGAAACAAGGTTTTAAATCACTTGCTGCCAGTAACTTAACCAATACTGTCTCTTGATTGAAAACATCACACCAACGTTGAATTTCAATTCAACGTTCAAAATATAATCAATTATCACTATTCAATCAGAATATAACATTGTTTGGGGTAAACAGTTCATATTTGGATAATATGGAAAAATAAACAACATATAAAATATTTGAGGAATCCGGTCAGATCCCTCTAATATGTTATTCCCTGCATCACAAATCATATTATTATTTGATAATAATATATGAAATAATTATTTGAAACAAATCATCCAATACGACACAATATAAATGTCGATAATCGTTGAACAACCAATAAGTAACCATGGCATCCAATCATCCAATTATTATCAACGATAAATTATTATTATTTTTTATATGAATTTAACACATCATAGAATTCCAGAAATCATGAGAATTAACTCACCATTATTTTGACTAATGGTTATTGCGTCGTTTCGTTTAACAAAAACTGGACTGCTTCCAAACTCATTCGAACCAACTCAGCACCGTAGTTTTCTTTACTGTGATTCCAACTTACAGATTTTCACTTGATTCAGTCCACGGACGATAAAGATATAATCATTATATATTTTATATTAACTAATTATGTTATTAACAAATTTAAATTTACTTACTTTTAAAACTAATTTCCCTTCCTAATTTTTCTTTTCCCTTTTTGACGTAGGCCCAACCCCACCACAATTCTTCAGCCCGCTAACATTCTTCTTCCCTTCCTCTGTGAAGTTTACTTTGACAGGCTTCTTGCCATGTTCATTCTATTTTTTATGGGGACCAAGCCCACATAAACCTTCAGTCCGCTTCTCCCCCTTGTTCTCTTCTTCTCCTGCATGTCAGCAAGACCAAATCCTCTGTCCCCAAATTTCCCTATAGCCATGTCCCCATCCAATCAAAGCCTCTGATTTTCACAATTTTTCAATTAAGTCGAAGATAAAAAAAGGGCTTAACTGCAAGAGGTGGAAATCAGGGGGTGTTCATTAGTTGGATACAGGGGGACAGGGGGGTTGGGTATATGGGATTATTTTCGGTATTCTTCCAGTTTCACACAAACACGCCTCCTCTTCATCCCTCCACAACATACTGACTTCAAACAAACCCCCTATCTCCACGTTAACAATCTCCTCATAACATGAAAACGCTCACCGCCTTGAAACAAGCTTCCCATGTCATCAACGAATGATCCACGTAGCTCCTTTATTTTTCCAGAAATCCCATTTGAATTCACACAGTTTGAGTCGCCTTTTCCTCAACGTGATGCTTCCCCACGTAAACCAGTCCCTGTAGCATGCATCAATATCAACATCATACTCCGGTATCAGACCATAACCAACCATCCGTTCTGTTCAGTTATTATCTCTCTTGTTTTGAAACTGGTCCAACGAGCGAAGCAACCAGAAGAAGAAACCAGCCACAGGTTAGCTTAAAGGGGGGATTACAACGGCAAAGAGTTAGCCGTTATAAGGTTACAATGGCAAACTCTTTGCCATTGTAACATTATAACGACAAACACTTTGTTGTTATAATGTTATAACAGCAAAGTGTTTGCCGTTATAACCCAAACCAGAAAGCCCACCCAGCTGCCGCCCCTCGTCTTCATCCTCTACCCATATTTTCAAACCCGAAAACCCAACCTCATCTCCCCATTTTTCACCAATTTTTTCCCACCAATCCGTCAGCTTTTAACCAAATTAACTACCTTATTTGAGATATTCGTTCGAAAATATGGCCAGATTACTAAAAAAATTCGCCAAAAAATTCATGCACGGCGACGATGGTGGCACCGGGGGAAGTGGCGCAGGCGGGAGTGGTGCAGAGGGTAGTGGCGAACAACCAGTGCTCGGAATAGAAGACTTGCTTGCAGCCGCCGAAAACATGGAGAACGAAGACGTAGGGGCGCACGAGGAAGGCAACCATCGTGGACGTGGCGGGCGTAGAGGCGGACGAGCAGGCAGGGCGCATAGGGGTGTGGGATCGGTTTACGCTAGACAGGCCGATCTCGATGGTTTTCTGGATATGAACCTCAGCGCCGCGAAGCTTTCTATGTTATCCAACTTTCGCATTCTTCCAGAATACAAAGTACACGTTAGCACGCAGTCGAGTTTGGATATAAGTATTTTAGTATTATTTAAATAGTATTATTTGAGTATTAGATATTGGGTAGATGGTATAATATTTTGTTGAACCGCTGGCAGTCGCGGGATATACGTTCACGTGGTTCGTTAGCGACCACACTTAGATATTATCATGCACACTTGGCGGGTAAGGAGGGGGTCGCAGGACTGTTACATGCTCTTGGATTTCAATTTTTTCTAGGTAATATTAAAGACCTTTTAATGAAACAAGTGGATAATTTATTAGTCATATTTTATCCTATTGTGCGCTTTAATATTTTAGGAATAAACCATGTTTTAAATGTCGATGTCCGATTGTGTGCGGCCATTGCTCTACGGTGGTACAAAACCACCCACACATTTCACTTTCCTTGTGGTGAGTTAGGACTTACACCGCTTGATTTCTCCATGCTTACTGGTATTAGCATTGGAATAGGTGCTTATCCCCCACTGCCTTATGACGATGGTCGATGGCGTGATCGTGCACTTGTTCATGATCTACTGCCTCATTTTGATGTTTCTGCTACGTCGTATCAGGCAGAAGGCGCTATTAGAGTGAGCGCCATCCGTGCGGCCATGGACAGCATACTCGGTCAGTACTCTGTTGATGATGACTTGGAGCTTGCTCGATTATTTGTGTTATACCTTATGGGTAACCTGTTCTTTAGTTCTTTGATCAGTAGTTTGCCTGTGGGGTTTGTTGCAGTCGTGGCTGAGTTAAATGCCAATGGGGCGATTTTATATGTTTGGGGCACACCTATCCTTGCATACCTATACAGATGTCTCGACATGCAATGCACCATCTCTGATTCTCAGGTTTCTTTATTTGGATTCTGGGATTTTTTACAATATTGGTACTTTGAGTACTCTAGGAACTTTCATTTTGTCACCCGTACTGCAGGCCCATCTACCTTTTTCCCCCGTATATGCTTTTGGACTGCGGACAACCGGGGGTCCAGGGATAATGAGTCACGCCATGTGTATCCAGTTGCCCACAACCAGATCGAGCTGAGGATGTATAGGGATCAGATTATATGGCATCCGTTTAAGGAGAGTATCCATCGGTCTTGAGATCATACAGATTGCTAGGATGCTTGCCGGACGGAGATTTCCACTTATATCTTATCCCGTGGCAGTAGGTGCTTATTGGTATCTTGGTGAGAGGTGCTGGAGATAGTTGTATGACTTCGATGCTATTCCGGATGATCCACACCCACATACTTATCGGTGTATGATTTACCCGACAGAGCAGCTAGATATAGCTAGGGCAGCATGCTGGAGGACGGCCGAGAGATTTGTTATTATCGGGGAGTGTTACCTTACCTTCTGGCGTATATTTTTCACCGGGTCCTCCGACACGATTACACATGCAGCATCGATTGATTTAGTAGGGCCATCTGCTATACGACACGGCATACGTCCACCTGTTGTCGGGGATATTACCCAGCCCAGCCAGAGTTTTCGTGCAGCTGATCATGTGGCGGTCGCCAGTCATTTTGGATGGACCATGGCAGTGCCCACCGTTGGACCAGATCGTTACGTTGACGTGTTTCATCCTCCGGCCCATCACGATTACCCCGATCCTACACATATATCATATCATGATCTGTATGATATGCAGATGGGGATTAGGGATACGGGCTTTCTAGAGCGTAGGCGTAGCCTAGATTACTGTGATGGTGAGCTACGTCGTGTTGCAGAGGAGGCACGACAGCTTCAGACGCATTTAGAGGCCGAGCTTGAGGCAGAGCACAAGAGATTTCAGGACTTGCAGATGTATTACCACCATAGGTCTAGTGCTGGGTCCAGTCAGCCTCTAGATGTTGGTGATGATGAGAGACATCATCGGCGCCGCACACGTATACGTAGACATCCACCTTCAGATGACTCGGACGAGTGACTTACTACCACTTTCATGTACTTTTGCAGTTGTCAGTTGTATGTACTTTTTATGTATTACGTTTTCCTAGTTGTTAGTTGTATGTTTCTGTTGCTTGAGTTGACGTTCTGTATTTGTTCACTACCACTATTATGTACTTTCGATGTATTACGTTTTCGTAGTTGTCAGTAGTACGCGTTCTGTATTTGTTGACTACCACTATTATGTACTTTCGATGTATTTTGTGTATATTCTGGTTATGTTTCTGTGTAGAAACTGTATTTGGTTCTGTGTAGCGATTATATATCTGTGTAGAGACTGTTTTTGTGTAGAGCCGGTATGTTCTGTTGTTCTAGTTCCTGTAAGTGTTGTTTGGAATGTATTAACGTTTGATTTTGATGTTGAATAAGATTTCTCTCTGTGTTTGCAAACGCAAAATTCTTAAATAGCACACTAACATAACAAGGTTTACAAACAACTCCAGTTTCTACGTAAAAACTTCAAATTAAATAGATAGTAAAACAACCATAAAATCATAATACCATAAGCCTACTCACTTCCGTAGCGGGTCAACCAACTGTAGCGGAGTTTATACGCTTCGTAACCAACAAATTCCTCACCATACTCGAAAAGGTAATGAGAATCATATGTTGCTCGATTTGTTTTAAAAATGTTCTCGTCTTCAACCCTTTCCATAATCTTTGTGTATCGAGCACAAGCATCTGCAAAATGACGATTAGCCATTTGGATTTCAACCGATGTTCGTCTAGTGGGCCGGGAACGATGGTTGTTGTATAGCCTCGTGATCATTGCCCATCTTTCTTCATATGTTAAACCGCCTCCACTTTGCATTAGTAACTCATCTCTCTTTTCAACCTCAACATAGGCTTTTACGAGGGCCAGCAAATCCTTGGAAGAAAAATCTCGAGTTGGAGAATTCAATGTTTGAACACTATTACTAGGTCATTGATTTACTGGAGAAGGACGCGGAGTGGTAACTGCTCGATGCTGAACCGTGACAAACACCTCTTCAATTTGTGTATCATGAACTAATCCAACTTCGTTATCGTTGCCTAAATTCTGCTCGTACTCATCAAACATCCTTCCCATTTTTTCATCACTAATTTCTGAATCGTCCATGTAACCTACGCAATAGTAGAATAAGTAGACTTACCAGAAGTACGAAATTTGTTGATAAAAAACGTTACCTTTTAGAAAACAAGGAAATAAATTTTCTCGCTTGAGCCTTGAACGGTGCTGCTTGAAGCTATAAAAGGTATGAGATGGATTATCAAATATGCAGTACTTATAAGGGTAAAGCACAACCAACAGTTACAATTCAACAGTGTAGAATACTCATTACAGAGTTCTCGTGATATTATGTTAGATTTTGTACAGTGACCGTTCACATCATTGCAGTACGAATGATGGAGACGCGTCTTTACTTTTATCTCGTGTTGGCATGTACTATTTATCTCGTGTTAGCATGTACATTTATCCAAAAAAATGGCTTCGTCGCTATGTTCTGCTGTTCTAGTTCCTGTATGTGTTGTTTGAAATGTATTAACGTTTTGTAACCATCTGTAGCGGGTGGACCAACTTTAGCGCATTGACTGGTCATGTCTTGCACAGTTCGCATAGTGCAGTCATCTTTTATGTCACTGCGGAGTCATGTCACTCTATTTCGAGAGTTTTTGGAATATAGTCTAGTCCTTTGTCCTATTTGGGTCATCCTCGATACACTTTATCAATCAAAAGCAGATTCCCTATAGTCGTACCAGTGACCGGTTACATCAGTATTTATTTGGGCTACCTACACAAGCTTTGAAATTCAAAAAACGTAAATCAAAGTGTAGCTTGTGACCGTTCACACTATTACCAATCTTGTAGCTATATATACATGTGTTAACTTACTCACAACTTACCACACTCAAACACCTTGGTTCCCATTCTTAGAGCATATCCTTCTACTAGAACTCACTGAAGATGTCTTCATGGTCATCATCTACAGATTCCGAGGAACAAGTGTACAAAGAAATGAGGCTACAGGAGCTTGAAGACGAATTCCAGTTCCTAAACCTAATGAGACCACAAACTGGACCGCCGTATGAATAGGTGAATGTTTAACCTCCATATGAAACTCAAGTCCCACCTGTTCAAGTATCATATGAACAAGCGGTCACTCAGTCAACGCAGGAAGCAGAGTTCATTCGTGTTCCACTACACGAACAAATAGTTGATTCCTATCCAGTTCATTGCTACTGCGGGTACGCGGTTGAAGCTGTGGTTCGAGCAGAGGGCAAAAATATAGGTCGGCGCATTCAGCGATGCCCGGCCTTTCCAAATGGTTGCAATTACACGGAATGGATAGACCAACCTTTGTGTCCTCGGGGAATAACATATGCTAACGAACTCGAACGAGAAAATAGACGTGTTCGAAGTGATAATGAGCAGTTGTGATTGAACATCATGCGACGCCGGTAAGACTAAACGTAACAAGCATTGTAATGAAGTTGCTAATTCCTACTCCATGGTTTGATTGAGCTAGTTCACATGTACTATCGTCAGTTGTTATGTCTTTATAAACTATTTTATCTTTGTGCTTATTGTTGTATCTCCTTATCCTACTCTACTGTGACAAATCTTTGTCGTTAATATTATATTGGATATATAATTGATTTTATATTGAGTTTATTATATAAAATGAAGTTTGAATATATATATATATATATATATAGTTTATAATATAATTAAAACGAGCCCGAAACGCGGCGGTAGTTCGTAATTTTCAATACGAACTTTAACTGAATATACCGGATCCGATATAAGTCAGAATTCTGTGAAACAAGAATCATTCGGGTCGATTAGATTAAAATTATCTGTTGGGGTAAAAATTTGAGATTTCGTGACATAGATTGTTTGTTAGTAATGTTCAATTTAAATTTTTAAATAGTCGCTATGGAATTTCGTTAATAAACGATAACGTTTAATTAATTGAATATAAAGGAATTTCTATACATTTGGATATCGTTTCAAACGTAAATTTCTAAAAATTTACAAAATCATTTATTACATAAATACAAAGGAAATTCTCCATTATATTCTCTATTACTTTCACATCACAACAACTGTCCGAATTGACTACTCAATGACAGAACCATTATTATCCCAACCATTATGTCGGAACCATTATTGCCAAAAAATATGGCTAGAATAATTTGACTACTCAAGGCAGAGATATTATCCAAACCATTATTGCCAAACATTCTTGCCTACATGTATTGCCAACCATGTAGCGTACACCGTAGCCATGACGGTGAACACTGAAGCCATGATTTTGTCGTTAATATTATATTGGAGATATAATTGATTTTATATCGAGTTTATTATATAAAATGACGTTTGAATATATATATAGTTTATAATATAATTAAAACGAGCCCGAAACGTGGTGGTAGTTCGTAATTTTCAATACGAACTTTAACTGAATATACCGGATCCGATATAGGTCAGAATTCTGTGAAATAAGAATCGTTCGGGTCGATTAGATTAAAATTATCTGTTAGGGGAAAAAATTTGAGATTTCGTGACATAGATTTTTAGTTATGTTCAATTTAAATTTTTAAATAGTCACTATGGAATTTCGTTAATAAATGATAATGTTTATTTAATTGAATATAAAGGAATTTCTATGCATTTGGATATCGTTTCAAACCGAATTTCTGAAAATTTACAAAATCATTTATTACATAAATACAAAGGAAATTCTCCATTATATTCTCTATTACTTTCACGTCACAACAACTGTCCGAATTGACTACTCAATGACAGAACCATTATTATCCCAACCATTATGTCGAAACCATTATTGCCAACCATTCTTGCCTACATGTATTGCCAACCATTATTGCCAACATTTCACATCACAACAACTGCCCCATTTGACTACTCAATGACAGAGATATTATCCACACCATTATTGCCAACCATTCTTGCCTACATGTATTGCCAACCATTATTGCCAACCTTTCACATCATAACAACTGCCCGATTTGACTACTCAATGACAGAGATATTATTCCAACCATCCTTAATTATATATATTTGTCCTACGTCTACACTCAGGGAGAACAGCGAAACTAAATTTATAAAAAAGCAAGCAATGGATCCAAATCTATACCACCATTACTACGAAGTCAAGAATCAAACTGATGATTCCGAACTAGAAATGGAGGAAGAGACGGAGGAGGAGCTGGAACAGCACGTAATGGTTGGGTATTCCAATTATTTTGCTGAAGGCTCAATGAACAACCGTCGAGGTAGTATGCTTGGCTGGATTGACCGGCGGTATAAGAGAGACTACAAGGATGGACATGAAATACTAATGAGGGATTACTTCATCGACGATCCAACCTACGATATAACTTTTTTCCGCCGTCGTTATCGTATGAGTCCGGCAATTTTCTCAAAAATTTATCTTAAACTTCATCAGTCAAACCCATATTACACTTATAGACTGAACGGAGCACAAGAAATCGGCCACTCGCCCCACATCAAAATTTCATCGGCGTTGAGGATGTTAAGCTATGGAACATCTGGCGACCAAATGGATGTATATTTCAGAATTGCAGCATCAACAGCAATAGAGTGTCTGAAAGAATTCTGTAAAACAGTTGTTGAACAGTTCGGGCAGGAGTATCTACGGACGCCTGGAACAAATGATATAAGCCGGATACTACGCAGGGGAGAAGCTAGAGGATTTCCAGGTATGATTGGAAGTTTAGATTGCATGCATTGCCCTTGGAAAAAATGCCCAACGGGATGGAAAGGAATGTTCACCGGACATAAAAAAGTGTCTTCAATGATCCTTGAAGCAGTATCAACAGACGATTTATGGGTTTGGCATGCTTTTTTTGGAGTCCCAGGTTCATTGAATGATATAAATGTTTTAAAACAATCATATCTTTTCACAGAACTTGCTAACGGACTGTCAACAGATGTTTCATATAAAGTCGGTAATATCGAACACAAAACTGGGTACTATCTAGTGGATGGAATATACCCAAAGTGGAGAACTTTGATGAAAGGATACAGAGTACCATCAAATGATAAAGAAAGGTATTTCACTGAAAAGTAGCTAGATACAGAAAGGACATCGAACGTACGTTTGGTGTTTTACAAGCCCAATTTCATATTTTACGAAATCCTACTCGTTTTCATGATGCAAGAGTGCTTTCAGTAATCATGTATGCTTGTATAATAACACATAACATGATTGTGGAGTCTGAAAGAGGCGGATATAAGAATCAAAAGTCTAGTTATCCTAACTTGTTTATGGGGTCAAATGCAAAACCCCAAAAAGATGTAAACTCAATGGAAGAATATGTTGATATGGTTCAACACATTAAAGATCAAGCTGCGCACTTCCAATTGCGTGACCAGTTGGTGGAACATTTGTGAGGGCATAAAGGAAGGAATAGTTGGAATCAGTAGTTGGAACTAGAACTATGTATCAGTGTGTAGTCGTGTACTATGAATCAGAGTACTATCTACCAGTGTGTAGTTAGGTCAATAAATCTGGTTTCCAATCATATTGTAGATTGTATCATTATTTCAACAACTGGTACATAAATACTAAAAACAGGTCACAATCATATTACAACTCAACCCAACATATATAGCTAGTACATAAACACCCACCAGTACATAAATACTACAAACAGTTCATAATCATATTACAACTTAACCCAACATACATAGCTAGTCCATATACGAGCCACTACCGCTTCCGCTTCCTTTGTTTTTTCTGTACTCTCCAATCTGCTCGGTTACTAGTTCTTGTTGTAGAGGGGAAAGCCTGCTAAAATCACATGTAATTATTTTAATATATTTCTTCTCTCGCATCATAGCTTTCGTCTCCTCCATCTTCTCTCGTACCATTGCTTTCTTCTCCTTCTACTTCTCTCGTAACATTGCTTTCTTCTCCTCTTGCTTTTCTCGTAGCATGGCTTTCTTCTCCACCTGCTTTTCTCGTACCATGGATTGTTTCTCCATATGTACATGTCTACGGAGCTCTCGATCATCCCTAACTGCCTTTTGGAACTCTTCGTCGCTGCGGTTTCTTTGCACCGAAAATCGAGCTCTATGCTCTTTTGTCGCCTTAGATGAATTCTCTATTGTTTCCATAAATCTAGAAAACTCTACACCACGTTGCTCCAGCTGAATTGACATGGCTCTGCAAACAGGTCGTCCGTCACTAGTTCCAAATAAAGGGTTTCTTTCTTGCGAACTCGGGTCACTTCCTGGACTAGAATCAGAGTAGTTCATCCTTCTAGCTTTGTTCTGCTGCTCAAACATGAAGTTGGTTGGGTTCTTCCACTTCGGCAAACTAGATACAAGCTCGAAACAGTATTGAAATTTAAATGGTTACCACACTTTTGTTTGTAGGCCTTTCGTGACTCTTTAATCTGTAACACAAAGTGGAAATTGTATGAGCATATGACATTTCTAACTAATCAATCATAGTATAGTAAGTTATTTTTCAAAGTAATCTACGGTACTTACAACGTCATAAATTGCAGCACCGCTTTGCTGTCTATTCTGCAAGCCTGTCAGTATTGCCAGATAGTTCTGACATGCAGCATTCATAACTCTATAACCGCCTCTAAGTGATGCCCATTTTCTATTCCTCGCTTCCAACGAATTGTAAAACTCTGCTACTCTTTCCCAAAAAATTTGACCTTTCATATTATTCCCAACAATGTTGTCTTGTGAAATGCGTATCCACGATTTAGCAAGTGAAACGTACTGCTCAGAAGTAAAATTACATTGTTTTTTTCTTCCATCCGGTGCTATTCCTTCCCCTTCAGCATGATCATCCTCAATATCTTCTATTCCGGGATCCGGCTCCGATTCAACTTCGGTTTGGTGTTGTTTACTGAAAATGCCGCTTAAAAACTTCCACTTTGTCTTCTTTTGGTTATATTCGGGACTGATAGGTGCAACGTATTCTTGATTAAATTATTCAGAACTTGTAACATTCGCATCCTCATTTGCATCTTCCTCCGCCTCCTCCGTTGAAGTTTCAACATTTTCTTCAGTAGTAGGAGAGACATACCCATACGAAAACTGTCTTTGCAGATTTTGCATAGCTTCACGGTCATGAACCTCGGTCTGTTGCGGAATTAGGTGAGGTTGTTGACTTTGATCGGTCTGCATCATCATTGACATATACGACGAATGATCATCATACACGCCTACCCCGAGCGGTCGTTGGTAAAATTGTGGCGGGCCGGTAGAATGGATGGGAGGAAAATTAGGAGGAGCGAGCGGTTGGTACGGTGGTCGGTATGGATAATTTGAATACGGCGAGTAGCCATATTCGTGAGATGGCTGCAACGGTTGCTGTTGTTGGATTGACCGTTGCATGGCATACAATGACAAGTGCGGTTTGGACATGACTGTCTTATTTGCGGGTTTTTTCCCGCTTCACTTGGGTGCAGAAGAAGACATTTTGTTGTTGAAGAAGTTGAAGTTAAGAAGGTGGAGTGGTTGTGTCGAAGAAGAAGGAGGTAGGTTGATATATAGGGAGGAAGTGCACTAGCCATTGGAGTGCAACGGCTCGTTAATATAATGGCAAAATGTTTGCCGTTATAAGTTTATAACGGCAAACTCTTTGCTGTTATAAACTTATAACGACAAAGAGTTTGCCGTTATAAACTTATAACGGCAAACACTTTGCCGTTATAAGAACCAACCCTTGGTCAGTCAACCAGCCATGAACGAGCTCAAAACTAGCCACAGACTAGCCACAGGTGATTGAACAAGCCACACCTGGTTGCTCCGTGGCTTGTTTAGTAACTGAACAAGCCATTGTTGGTTGTGCTCTCATGCCATCACCCAACTTTTCCATGCCACAGCTTCATGCGTTAATCTCCCCTTAACCAATGGTTACCTTTCCTCAATCCATCATTATAGTTAATCACTCTACGTTAAGTCGAGATTTACATCACACGATATCCTTCCCCAGGTCATTTGCTTTTCAACATAACCCGCATGCTTCCTTACCTCCAATCCCATGACGTGAATGCACTGACCCAAGCTTGATGCTGCCTTTAGTAAACAACACACACAGCTCTCAACCAATAAGCGATCCAGATCGAACCCATCCATCCGACAACCCTCATCAGACTTCGTTCCACTCCCTAGTCAATCACATCGCATTTCCCCAGAACTTTCCATGTAAACCTTAATCCATCATTCATCAACCAGAACCGTGTGTATACCTTTTGATGCAGTGCAACAGACTACTCCACCTTCACTTATCTTCCACCACAAACTCAAATAACTCTCCGTCTTACATTGATTGGCATTGCAATGCCATTAGCTCGCGATTCGGATCTGGTATTATTTTTTGTAACAACCCGTATTTTCAATAACCTGTAATAACATAAATCGAGGCAGAATTTAATTCTAAAATGGGAATCAAGGGAAACGGGCTATGCCATTGCGTTCGTCTCGGAAAAATACGCGAAATAGAGTCCGAGTTTTCGAAAATCGGAGTCCGTATGACCAAGATATGGCCTCGCGAAGTTTCACGAAAATTCCCAAATTAAAGTATACTTAATTAAGTGAAATGGGTTGTGTAGATATATATATATATATATATATTGATATATATATATATATATATATAATTGAAAATTTAATAAATAAATATGCAAAAATGCTCAAAACAGCGAATTGGGAGAGGGGAATAACCGAACCGGCCGATTTTTGAAGTCGACCCGAGCCCGCTGGGTCGACTAGGGGTTAATCGAGGGTGTTTGGCTGTCAACCCGTGGGCCGATTCGCTCAAGTGCAGATTTTGCATTTGAATGGTTCTCATGGTCCATCTTTAATCTAAAGGCCCTAGATGGTTCCTACACTTGACTTCTTCCCCAAGACATGCTTTGATGGCTTGGATTGAATCTAGGGTTAATCCTATGGCCTAAAACACTTGCCTAATCTATAAATAAGACCCTAACCTACCCTAATTCATTCATAATTAAACCTAGTGACTAAACTATGGCAAAATGCTAGCTCTCATGGCCTCCACTAATTTTATGAAGAGGGTTGCATACTAATCACTCTCTAATCAACTTCTAATCCCTTCTTAGCATCTTAATCTTCTTCATTTGGTGTTCAAAGTTGCTAGTTGTGAGTTTCTATCACTTTGATGATCTTTTGCTAAACTAATTAGATGAGATGTGATGAGATTTATGGTTTTGTATGTGGGTTAATGAGCTTTGAATCATATGATATGATGTTAGCATTAATCTTATGTTTATGCATGTTGAGTATGTAAGCTTATGCAAGTTTAATATGATGTATGTTATGTTTGCATGATGCTAAATATGCAAGTTGTGGGCTATGTAATCATATGCATGTTATGCAAGTTCATGGTAATATGCTATGCAAGTTACATGTTTGTTAATATGCAAGTTACATGTTTGTTAATATGCAAGTTACATGTATGTAAATATGCAAGTTACATGTTTGTTAATATGCAAGTTACATGTTTGTTAATATGCAAGTTACATGTATGTAAATATGCAAGTTACATGTTTCTTTATATGCAAGTTACATGTTTGTTAATATGCGAGTTACATGTATGTAAATATGCAAGTTACATGTTTATTAATATGCAAGTTCATGATGACACATTATGCAAGTCTATAAGCTAATATGCAAGTTTGTTATGCAAAATGAATATGTAAGTTATGTGACATATTATATGCAAGTTATGTGACATGTTATGCAAGTTCATATGCAAGTTATGTGTTTGTTAATATGCAAGATGGCACCTTTGAAACATGTTCATTCATATGCAAGTTGACACCTTTTATATGTGTTATATCATGAACGAAATTACGTGGGAACGATGGGGTAATTAAATGCATAAGTTAATAAGATTGTGTGAAATTAATATAATTATGCATAACACAAAATAAATAAACATAGTATGGGAATTTGCCTATTTGGTTAGGTGTACCCATACTATGTGTTGGGAATTTACCTATTGAGTTAGGTCTACCCCATGGGAATTTACCTATTAAGTTAGGTCTACCCATGTTAAGAAAACTTGATTAATTAGGGATAATTAATATAAAATTATGAGGGTGATTAATTAGGTGTAATTAATTGACTAAGACACGAGGTTGGACTCAGTTGTAGCGTAAAACTGCCCGGACCCAACCGGCTTAACCAGTTGCTACAAATGTTAGCCCAATGTGAGAGGTCTTAGGCACAAACTAAATACGTAATTAATGTAAAGACACGAGGTTAGACTCTGTTATGACATAAGGCTGCCCGGACCCAACCGGCTTAACCAGCGGTCATAAAAGACAGTCTAATGTGAGAGGTCTTTACAAAGGTTACGTTCTTAATTAATTAATTAAGAAACACTTAACCACATTAGCATGTAGAGGGACATGAGGGGTTAAGTGGGTGCCTCGGGTGGCATGAGAAAATCTAGTGGTTGCCTTGGGTGGCAATAGAAAATACGATTAGAATACTTAACCAAAATAGAACATGTAATTAAAACATGATTAAAGGGTTAAGTGGGATATACTAGAAAAAGGGACAAGCTTAGGTGGGTAGCTTGTGGAGGCCCATTTCAACCAGTAACCCATACGTATCTTTGTGGGCTCGACCCATGTCGAGGACGGGACACGCATACTGGGCTTGACTGTAAGAGGCAAACGGGTTAGCGGTGGCAACGCAAGTCCAACGGGCTTCATATGCGTGAGTGGGCCCGGGCTGGTAGGTAAGCCGTTGTTGCATCGAGTAGATATAAGCCGTGCACCTTTAGTTTCATCAGGTTGCCACATTGGGGAATGATACATCCCACGGTGGGGCCAGCACGGGTATCTACGTTAGGGAGCCGATCGAATGGGAAGTAGTGTGTACACCTAGTGGATTGTAGGGCCCCGTGGCGCCTACTTGGTCACCTAGGGGTACGCAGGTACTAATTAGTAAATTTTATAAGTCCTTGGGTGGGATCAACCTTTAAGTTAGGAACGACTGGTGTGGTGCAGTTTAGTAATTTACCTTAGGGAGGGTAGATGCGTCTTTATCCTTTATCTTCGTTTAGTTGACTGCTTAGGGTAGCCATTCATCCCTATATGTTACCGTATATCAGTTTATGTCTTCTCTGGTTACTTTAACGATTGTATTGTTAAAGTTATAGGACTCGCTCAGACTTATGTCTGACCCTGTTGTTTTTATCTTTTTCCCAACCCTCAGGTCCTACGGTGGATCCTAGCAGTAGTGGAGCTTGATCGGATTGCTGTTCCAGTCTTTAGGAGCTTGGATAGATGTAAAGCTCCAGTTATCCAGTTATCTTTTCTTTTGTTTGGCTATTGTATGAGAGTGGGATTATGTACTTCTTTATTTTGATGGATATTGTACTTGACCTTTATTGTGGTTTTATGATGTAACCAGACATGTTTTACTTCCGCTGTTATGAGATGATGTTTTAAAATTTCAAGTACTATTTATATCTGTCTTGTTGTAATTTTTCTGTTCTATATTCACTAAAATACTCCACCGATGCTATGGCATTCCCTTAGTGAGTGATCATAGCGGGAGTGGGGGGTTACACGTGGTATCAGAGCTTAAGGTTACCAGAACAGATAAATTTTTTGAGAAAAACTACTTTCTAAGAGTATTTTCGAAGAAAGTATTTTTAAAAGCATGTCTTCTAAGAGAAAAAGTTTTTGAAAAAGAAAAGCATAATCCCCAATAGCCATATCTTTATCTTTCGGAATCTCCTTTTTGAATCTTTCCTCTTTCGTTTCAGCATGGCTGAAGATCTTAACATCCCGGAGGGTTTAGTTATACCACTATGGTATAGGAGGTTGCAAGAGGCTAGGGCCGCGGCTGCGGGTCCGGCCAATGCTACTACACCAGAGACAACCGCTCCTCCTCCTCAGCCTAGAGTGGATAATTTTGCTAAGGTTTGCAAGGAGTTCAAGGCTATAGGAGGAAAACCTTTTCTTGGTTCAGAGACTTTCGTAGAGGCTAGAGATTGGCTTAAGGAAGTGGAAGAGTTGCTAGATATCTTTGAAGTGGAAGAGGGAAAGAAAGTCAAGTTGGCGGCTTGGTTAATGAAGGGAGAGGCCTCATTCTGGTGGGAGGTCACTAATGGAGAACGCCCTGTTGACTCTTGGGCAGATTTTAAGCAAAGGTTTGGGGCTAAGTTTCTCTCAAGGGCGGAAGAGAATCTGTTTATGGAGAAGTTCTTGAATTTGAAGCAAGGGAATCTCACGGTGAAAGAATATGTCAACAAATTCAATCAATTAGCAAGGTTTGGCATAGAGTTGGTGAATACACCGGAGAAGAAGGCTTTGAGGTTCGTTAGAGGCTTGAACGAACCATTGCAAGGAATAGCTATGACTCACATTCCTATGGGGGCCACTTTTGAGAAGCTTGTCTACATGGCACTTATGCATGAGGATGATAAGAATTCTAAGGCACCAGAGAAAAAGGGGGATCAGAAGAAACCGCAACAGCAACAACAAGGCAAGGGCGGAAAAGGCAATGGTGACAAAAAGAAGACGAAGAAGAAGTGCTTCAATTGTGGAACACCAGGACACCTCAGTAAGGATTGTCGCAAAAAAAAAAAGAAGACCGGTTGCTTTCATTGTGGTGAAGCAGGGCATCTTGTGAAAAACTGCCCAAAGAAGGGGCAGAAGACGGGGTCTACCTCAGGAGGCCAGGTGCAAGCTCTTATAGCACCACCTCAGTCAGGGGGGCAAGTTCAGGTTCTCTCAGTTCTACCGATTCAGCAGAGAGGTAGAACTATTTCCGTTGAAAGTCTGGTTTTTCTGTTTGATCATCCAGTTCGTACTTTGTTTGACTCTGGCGCATCGCATTCTTTTATCTCATCATCGTTAGTTGAGTCACTGCACTTAGACACCAGTCTAGTTGATGATCCCTTGGTTGTCTCAAACCCAATTGGGGGCTCCATATATCTGTCTATGATATGTTTGGGTTTGAAGATTTCTATACTTAGCGTTGAGTTTAGATGTGATGCTTTTGTATTGGGCTTCACGGGCTATGGGTTGATCTTGGGCATGGACTGGTTATCCAGTAATGGTGCCGTTCTTGATTGCGAAAGGAGAGTTGTCAGGCTCATGACCCGCTTGGGTAACACTCTCGAGATCTCTTGCAATCCCATGGAATCTGTTTTGCTAAGTTATCTTGAATCGCTCGATGCTTCGGTCGAAAGTTTGTGTTCTGTCAGAGTAGTCCGGGAATATCCGGATGTGTTTGAAGAAGTAAAGGGTTTGCCTCCGAAGCGGGAGATAGATTTCCGAATTTATTTGGTGGATAATGCCAAACCAGTGTCTTTGCCAGTACGCCACATGGCTCCTCGTGAGAGAAGAGAACTTCATAAGCAAGTAGGGGAGTTGCTTGAGAAGGGGTTCATAAGGCGAAGTATATCGGAGTGGGGAGCTCCAGTAGTGTTTGCCACGAAGGCGGATGGGTCCCTCAGACTTTGTGTGGATTATAGGGAACTTAATAAGCTCACGAAGAAGAATAGACACCCATTACCGAGGATAGATGATCTCTTTGATCAGTTGGTTGGCGCGTCAGTATTTTCGCAGATGGACTTAGCTACAGGGTTTCATCAGTTAAGAGTGGCGGAGGACAGTATAGAGAAGACTGCTTTCCGGACTCCGGATGGTTTTTATGAGTGGCTAGTGATGCCATTTGGGTTGACAAACGCCCCCGCATACTTTGTTGATCTCATGAGTAGAGTGTTCAGAGAGTATCTGAATAAGTTTGTAGTAGTTTTTGTGGATGACATCTTGGTCTTTTCCAAGAATGAAGAAGAGCATGCCTTACATCTCAAGGAAGTGTTGGAGACTCTTCGAGCGCATAGTCTTAAAGCTAAATTCTCTAAATGCCATTTTTGGAGAAGAGAAGTGCGATTCTTAGGGCATGTGGTCTCTAAGGAAGGGATAGCTGTGGATCCCGCAAAGATAGTATCTATCCAGGATTGGAAAGTTCCTAGAAATGCTACCGAGGTAAGAAGTTTCTTGGGGTTGGCAGGATATTATAGGAAGTTCATCAAAGACTTCGCGAAGATATCAGCCCCATTAACCCGCTTGACGAAGAAGAATCTGGTTTTCTCATGGGATGTAGATTGTGATGATGCTTTCCGACGGTTAAAGAGAGCTTTGACCACCGCTCCAGTTTTAGTGCTTCCAGATGGGAGTAAGCCGTTTGTTGTTTATACCGATGCTTGTGGAACAGGATTAGGCGCAGTCTTGATGCAGGAGGGAAGGGTAATAGCCTATGGAGGGAGACAATTGAGAGTGCATGAGAAGAATTACCCTACCCATGATCTAGAGTTGGCCGCGATTGTTTTCGCACTTAAGTCTTGGCGCCATTATCTTCTTGGTGAGAGATTCGAGTTGTTCACCGACCATAAATCATTGAAGTACTTATTCTCTCAGAAGGATTTAAACTTAATACAGCAAAGGTGGATGGAGTTCTTAGCATCCTATGATTTCGAGATAGCGTATACCCCTGGTAAGGGTAACGTGGTGGCAGACGCCTTAAGTAGAAAAAGGCTATCTTTGAGTCCATTGTTCGTGGAACGACGAAGCTTGGAGTTTCTTTCTTTGTTTGACTTCAGACCTTCTGTTGATTTTGTACCTGGTTTGTTGGCATCCTTGGAGGTTAGACCTACTCTTTTGAGACGGATTGGCGAGGCTCAGCGAGACGACCCACAGTTGGTTGTGTTGGTAGAGAAGCTTATAAGAGGGGAGTCGTCCAGCCATTTGGGTAGATACACCATAGATGATAAGGGATGGTTGCATAGAGACGGTAGACTTTGTGTACCGCAAGATGAGGGTTTGAAGAAGGCTATTTTGGATGATGCACATCGTTCAAGAATGACTATTCATCCCGGTGGAGACAAAATGTACCAAGACATGAAGAGAGTTTTCTTTTGGGCCGGTATGAAGAAAGATGTGGCCGAGTATGTGGCTAGATGCTTAGTGTGCCAACAAGTTAAAGTGGAGCAAAGGAAACCCGGTGGGTTGCTACACCCATTGGAAGTTCCACAGTGGAAGTGGGATAGTGTCTCGATGGATTTCATCGACGGGTTACCGAGATCGAGGAAGGGCAATACGGGAATTTGGGTTGTGGTAGACAGACTTACAAAGAGTGCCCATTTTATACCCGTAAAGAGTAAGAGGACCGCTCCATGGCTTGCTTCAGTCTATGTTAGAGAGATTGTTAGATTGCATGGCGTACCATCCAGCATTGTGAGTGATCGAGATCCTATTTTCACTAGTGAGTTTTGGAGAAGTTTGCAAGAGGCGGTAGGGACTCAGTTGTGTTTGAGCACCGCATATCATCCTCAGACGGACGGTCAGACCGAGAGGGTGAACCGTATCTTAGAAGATCTTTTGAGGCTTTGTATCTTGGATTTTGGAGGTACATGGGAAGAACATCTTCCTTTGGTGGAGTTCGCATATAATAACAGCTTTCAGTCCAGTATTGGTATGGCTCCTTTCGAAGCTCTTTATGGAAGGCCTTGTCGATCTCCTACATGTTGGTGGGAATCTACGGATAAGATCTTGCTTGGGCCGGATATGGTTAGAGAGACTTCAGAGAAGATTGATTTAATTCGAAAAAGGATGAAAGCAGCGCAAGATAGACAGAAATCTTATGCGGATCGGAGAAGGACGGATCTTGAGTTTGAGGTTGGGGACATGGTTTTTGTCAAAGTATCTCCATTGAGAAATGTTGTTCGCTTTGGGTCCGTAGGGAAGTTAGCACCGAGATTTGTTGGGCCGTTTCCTATTAAGGAAAGGATTGGACGGATGGCATATAGGGTGGAGTTGCCCGACAGACTTAGTGGTGTTCATGATGTATTCCATGTATCACATTTGAGGAAGTGCTTACATGAGACCGCGGAGGTGGTAGAGCCGAGCTTGCTTAGAGATGTAGAGGTAGAGCGTGATGCGACGATTCGACGAGCTCCTACTCGCATCCTTGGGTCAGAAACTAGGAAGTTGAGGAACAGAGAAGTTCAGCTAGTTAAAGTGCAATGGGGAGATGACGAAAGCAATGCTACTTGGGAGACGGAAGCAAAGATGCGTTCTTTGTATCCATTTCTTTTTGAGAGTATGTCTTTTAACTTCTCCTTTATTGCTTGTCTAGTACTTATCTTATCTTTAGTATATCCTCTCGCTAATACCTATGACCTTTAGATAGGGTAAAACCTATGGTTGAAACATGTGTTTGAAACATGTTATGGTTGATGGATGCATATGGATGCAATTGTTTGCTAGTGGTTGCTCGTGGATGCATATACACACACATTAGGCACTAGATCGGCTCAGTCACTTCATGTTGCATATTGCATAAATGGATGTGGTAGTTAGATTGATGGATGTATCATGGCTGTGTTATCATATGGATGATGCATTTTTGTGTATGGTTGTGCACGCATGTAGAAATTTGTATGTGTCAATAGGGTTTCGCATACATATTGGATGCATGGCACTATCATGGTTTGCATTAAGGAGGTTTACTGTATCAGTAACCGCCTGATTTTTGCATTAGGTAAGTACATATACACACACTTTTGCATATATCCATCCAGCATTTAGAATCTTGTAAGGACAATGATTGCTCGTGGATGATGCTTTGAGTAGATGGATGATTGGATGGTAGGATACGTTCTTCCTAACTTGAAGATTTCGGGGACGAAATCCTTTAAGGAGGGGAGAATGTAACAACCCGTATTTTCAATAACCTGTAATAACATAAATCGAGGCAGAATTTAATTCTAAAATGGGAATCAAGGGAAACGGGCTATGCCATTGCGTTCGTCTCGGAAAAATACGCGAAATAGAGTCCGAGTTTTCGAAAATCGGAGTCCGTATGACCAAGATATGGCCTCGCGAAGTTTCACGAAAATTCCCAAATTAAAGTATACTTAATTAAGTGAAATGGGTTGTGTAGATATATATATATATATATATATATATATATATATATTGATATATATATATATATAATTGAAAATTTAATAAATAAATATGCAAAAATGCTCAAAACAGCGAATTGGGAGAGGGGAATAACCGAACCGGCCGATTTTTGAAGTCGACCCGAGCCCGCTGGGTCGACTAGGGGTTAATCCAGGGTGTTTGGCTGTCAACCCGTGGGCCGATTCGCTCAAGTGCAGATTTTGCATTTGAATGGTTCTCATGGTCCATCTTTAATCTAAAGGCCCTAGATGGTTCCTACACTTGACTTCTTCCCCAAGACATGCTTTGATGGCTTGGATTGAATCTAGGGTTAATCCTATGGCCTAAAACACTTGCCTAATCTATAAATAAGACCCTAACCTACCCTAATTCATTCATAATTAAACCTAGTGACTAAACTATGGCAAAATGCTAGCTCTCATGGCCTCCACTAATTTTATGAAGAGGGTTGCATACTAATCACTCTCTAATCAACTTCTAATCCCTTCTTAGCATCTTAATCTTCTTCATTTGGTGTTCAAAGTTGCTAGTTGTGAGTTTCTATCACTTTGATGATCTTTTGCTAAACTAATTAGATGAGATGTGATGAGATTTATGGTTTTGTATGTGGGTTAATGAGCTTTGAATCATATGATATGATGTTAGCATTAATCTTATGTTTATGCATGTTGAGTATGTAAGCTTATGCAAGTTTAATATGATGTATGTTATGTTTGCATGATGCTAAATATGCAAGTTGTGGGCTATGTAATCATATGCATGTTATGCAAGTTCATGGTAATATGCTATGCAAGTTACATGTTTGTTAATATGCAAGTTACATGTTTGTTAATATGCAAGTTACATGTATGTAAATATGCAAGTTACATGTTTGTTAATATGCAAGTTACATGTTTGTTAATATGCAAGTTACATGTATGTAAATATGCAAGTTACATGTTTCTTTATATGCAAGTTACATGTTTGTTAATATGCGAGTTACATGTATGTAAATATGCAAGTTACATGTTTATTAATATGCAAGTTCATGATGACACATTATGCAAGTCTATAAGCTAATATGCAAGTTTGTTATGCAAAATGAATATGTAAGTTATGTGACATATTATATGCAAGTTATGTGACATGTTATGCAAGTTCATATGCAAGTTATGTGTTTGTTAATATGCAAGATGGCACCTTTGAAACATGTTCATTCATATGCAAGTTGACACCTTTTATATGTGTTATATCATGAACGAAATTACGTGGGAACGATGGGGTAATTAAATGCATAAGTTAATAAGATTGTGTGAAATTAATATAATTATGCATAACACAAAATAAATAAACATAGTATGGGAATTTGCCTATTTGGTTAGGTGTACCCATACTATGTGTTGGGAATTTACCTATTGAGTTAGGTCTACCCCATGGGAATTTACCTATTAAGTTAGGTCTACCCATGTTAAGAAAACTTGATTAATTAGGGATAATTAATATAAAATTATGAGGGTGATTAATTAGGTGTAATTAATTGACTAAGACACGAGGTTGGACTCAGTTGTAGCGTAAAACTGCCCGGACCCAACCGGCTTAACCAGTTGCTACAAATGTTAGCCCAATGTGAGAGGTCTTAGGCACAAACTAAATACGTAATTAATGTAAAGACACGAGGTTAGACTCTGTTATGACATAAGGCTGCCCGGACCCAACCGGCTTAACCAGCGGTCATAAAAGACAGTCTAATGTGAGAGGTCTTTACAAAGGTTACGTTCTTAATTAATTAATTAAGAAACACTTAACCACATTAGCATGTAGAGGGACATGAGGGGTTAAGTGGGTGCCTCGGGTGGCATGAGAAAATCTAGTGGTTGCCTTGGGTGGCAATAGAAAATACGATTAGAATACTTAACCAAAATAGAACATGTAATTAAAACATGATTAAAGGGTTAAGTGGGATATACTAGAAAAAGGGACAAGCTTAGGTGGGTAGCTTGTGGAGGCCCATTTCAACCAGTAACCCATACGTATCTTTGTGGGCTCGACCCATGTCGAGGACGGGACACGCATACTGGGCTTGACTGTAAGAGGCAAACGGGTTAGCGGTGGCAACGCAAGTCCAACGGGCTTCATATGCGTGAGTGGGCCCGGGCTGGTAGGTAAGCCGTTGTTGCATCGAGTAGATATAAGCCGTGCACCTTTAGTTTCATCAGGTTGCCACATTGGGGAATGATACATCCCACGGTGGGGCCAGCACGGGTATCTACGTTAGGGAGCCGATCGAATGGGAAGTAGTGTGTACACCTAGTGGATTGTAGGGCCCTGTGGCGCCTACTTGGTCACCTAGGGGTACGCAGGTACTAATTAGTAAATTTTATAAGTCCTTGGGTGGGATCAACCTTTAAGTTAGGAACGACTGGTGTGGTGCAGTTTAGTAATTTACCTTAGGGAGGGTAGATGCGTCTTTATCCTTTATCTTCGTTTAGTTGACTGCTTAGGGTAGCCATTCATCCCTATATGTTACCGTATATCAGTTTATGTCTTCTCTGGTTACTTTAACGATTGTATTGTTAAAGTTATAGGACTCGCTCAGACTTATGTCTGACCCTGTTGTTTTTATCTTTTTCCCAACCCTCAGGTCCTACGGTGGATCCTAGCAGTAGTGGAGCTTGATCGGATTGCTGTTCCAGTCTTTAGGAGCTTGGATAGATGTAAAGCTCCAGTTATCCAGTTATCTTTTCTTTTGTTTGGCTATTGTATGAGAGTGGGATTATGTACTTCTTTATTTTGATGGATATTGTACTTGACCTTTATTGTGGTTTTATGATGTAACCAGACATGTTTTACTTCCGCTGTTATGAGATGATGTTTTAAAATTTCAAGTACTATTTATATCTGTCTTGTTGTAATTTTTCTGTTCTATATTCACTAAAATACTCCACCGATGCTATGGCATTCCCTTAGTGAGTGATCATAGCGGGAGTGGGGGGTTACATTTTTTCTTTTTCTTGTTTTTATCTTTTTTTTTCAAGATGACGCTGAATTTTCGAATGGGGAAGAGAAATAGATGAAGGCATCATTTTTATTTTCTTGTTTTTAGTTTTGCAGTGGGGAAGAAAATAGACTGTTGTTTATATAGAAGAAAGTGGGAAAGACAGACATGTGGAAAGAAAATAGAAGCACAGGAGAAGGCGGCTGCAGTTAGTACATGCGCATAGATTTTTTTCTTTCGACGTAACTAAAGATTTTTATACGAAATGGGCAACGATATTTTTATCCATGTCTATCGCCAATATACGTTGTATGTTCTTTATTCTTACAGTCACAAACGATATCCAATTTCAACGAAAATGTTCAGCCTGCTATATTTTGATATTTCGAACCCAATGAAACTTGTTTCGTCGAATTTCGAATTCCATTACTCAAATGGCGATGTTCAAGCTCAAACGGTCAATTTATTTACCTTTAATTATGCTACACTCATAGAATAACTCCAGTTGGCATGAACCCTGAAATCTAGCAATAATTAGCTATTATGGTCTTAATAAAATTTGTTTCATCGAAAACGGAGGTCGTTTGTATAATAACCTTTTTTAAAGGTCCAAATTAAATTGAAAATAACCAATTTTAAAATACCTAAATATAATAATAATAAAATATTATAATTGGCCATACTTTGGAAGAGTTCTACATAATACCAAAATAAAATACCTCGGGTTGAATTTCAAGCTAAATCAATATTCAATAAAATAAAAATCCTTTATTTTTATATAATAAATTATTATAAATTATATACGAATTACGTAGCGACTATTTGCAAATTTGTTTTGGACATAAAACAAAATCTACACGAAAAAATCTCGATTTTTCTGCTTCATTAGAAAATTATCATTCAATAGATTCGGACATTTCTTGTTTTAAAGAAATCTGACATAAATTAGATCCTGTACAACCATTTAAAGTCCAAAACGTAATATTACGAACTACAGTGACGTTGTAGCTCGTTTTATAATTAAAATTATAAATTAAACATTCAAACATTGTTTAATAAATGAAATTGTTAATAAAATTAAATATAAACTTAAATTAATCCTCTTACATTACCAAATCATACAATATTATAAATTCAGCCAATTTTGACTATTTCGGAATTTTTTTTTTATTATTTAAACTAATAAAATATTCAAAATTATTAAATTCAAACCATTTAAAATCCAAATCAATATTTAAAATATTAAATTAAATGGTTAAAAATCCGGACCGTTACATAATTTCCAACTTGCAATTCGCATAACATTTCCAAATTGGTTTCTATCGCTAAACGGTTAACTATTTAATTGTTCGAACTTATTTAAACTATGAAAATATACTATTTTGAGTGAGAAGCTCCCACCCCAGCCATCAAGCGACAGTACACTACAACATTCGATCTTCGCGCATGCTACGGGCTAAAAACGTTGCCTTTTCTTCTCGGATTAGCTCCAAACTTCTTAGTAACGCTTATAAACACCCTAACTAGTGTTTAGAGCAAGAAAGTCATGATTTTTTAGTGGATTGGAGGCGAATGGGGCTCAAATCTTCGTTTTCCAGCGAAGCTTGCTGACGTGGATGGGTGCATGGGGTGCAATGTGGCTTGTGGGATCCACTAGAGGGGTGCTAAAGGGGATATAAGAGGTGTATGCACTTGAAGGAGTAAGATTTCAAGCATCAAAGGAGTTTGGAAGAGTTTTGGAGAGAGAGAAGGGGGAGAGGCTGATGGCATGCTGACTTGGCACGCCTGACGTATCCCAGGCGAAGGAGGAGGGGATGATGCGCACCTAGGCGGCAGCGTGAGGAGGAATGCAAGGAGAGGATGCCACTATTTTAGTTTTTGGAAACGTTAAGTATGTTTAAGATGGTAGGTAACATTAAGTTAATTAAACTTAATTTAGGATCCAATCGCTTCATTGAATGACCAACCAATGAGAGGACGCAACATGGAAGAGGGAGGGGCTCTTTGCAAAATTTGTATTGACTAGGCACTATTCATGAATTGATGTATTTTGACGATATATCAATTATACCATACAAACTTTGTTCTAGTCGCATGACCACACGTGAACTACAAAAACGACGAAATTTGAAATCTCGCTAAGTTATGGAATTACGGTTTCAACGAACCAAGTTTGGTCGAATTCTGAGTTCATCTGAAAAATGACCTTATTTCTAGCTTAAACTGAATTCTAACTGAATTTTCAACGTACGTTTATATGTCATTCTTCTACATACAAACTTTGTTGGACTTTAAAATCTAAATCCTGCCATATTTCGACATTCTAGATCCAATCAAAATGGTTTCTTCGAATTCCAAGACTGTCTCAAAAATGGTCCTTTTATAAGCGATCGGTATAGCTTTGAAATATCAGTAATTCAAAATCTGAGTTTATAAATTGATTTAAAATTTTTACTGGCCATGTTTTAAGTCAAATAAAACATTAAAACTAATTTTAAAATTAATCTTAAATCTTATCGAGTCAAAATCAACATCTTATATTTCACAATTCATTAAAATAATTTAAATTCAAATTTTAAATTGGATCCAAAGATACAGGTTGTTATAGCCTTACTATACTGGATCGATCGCCACATGTCCTACACAAGCCGGACTTGTGACATCTCTATAAATAGCTGTATTTTCATGATCTAAAGGGGTTGAACTCTTTCTACGTGAACCTTACTGTGCAAGGACATTGCCATTAAGGAAAACTCATATTTTTCTCTACTTTCTTTCGTTTACATCAACTATAAAATGTAATCTAGCAAAATAAATAAAAGATTACTAGAAATGGATGTATGCCTGAACCACTATAAAATATTATGTCTCCATTTACTTTTCCCACATTCTGTGATTGAATATTATTATTGATTTGTGAAATTGGTTCTTGGTCGTGGAAGAACCAATTTCTACAATCAACAATTATCGTTGAATCCAATGTTATATTTAGTTGTCGTTTATATACTTGTAAACACAATAATTATGAGTTTTATATGTTATTTTAGAGTCGTGTACTTCCCCCGGTTATATCCTCACTATATCCCTACAATGACGTTTTACACCTCTATCACATTGCGTTCCGTTGATCATTTTAATTGCACTGATTCTTCTGTATGTTATTATTTCGATATAAAATGATAATATTGTTGTTTTGATCAGTAACTTAGCGTAGACCATTATTTTTGAGGTATAACTGCTCTAATTTTGAGATAGATAGAAGTACTTTTCAAACAAATAATAACTTGTGATTTTATATTTAAACGAGAAAAAATGGTTAAAAATACGATGTTTTTGATTAACGTAATGCACAAGTATTCATTTGAATTATCACATATGGTGTTTTATAAAGATGAAATCGCAATAGGATGTATATGGTATATTTTACCCATTAGCAATGCACTATATGAAGCAACTATGGTTTTATCAGTGATGGTTATACCCAGGAGACACTTATGTTGTCGAACACCGAATCTTGTTATGACATGGTATGTTGTCAATCTTGGTGGTAGTAAGCATTTTAGTGATAGGAAGCCTCGACGATGGTTACGAGATATGAAGCTATAGTCATGGTCATAGTGTAGTACCTTGGTGGTGGTTGTAAAGAAATGAAGCCTTGATGATGAACATGGTGATGTGAGACCTTTTAAATAGTCCCACTTACGTAGCCTTAGGGATGGCCATTGTGATATAAAGCATTAGCAATGCATAATGACGAAAGACATTGTTGATGGTCTAGTTTGCCTGGATAATGGCAAGCGGCTACTTCAAGCAGGGGTTAGGCTACCATGTTAAGTAATTAATGAACTTACTAAAGATTACACAGGTTATTGTGTATCCAACTGTGTTTATAAAGATACATTCATGATGGTCTATGTGATTCGAGCTTATAACCGAAATGTATAATAGATAGCACAATTTTTTTTAATTTAATATTTATATATACAAGTTTGACAGCATCAACCATATTCTCCCGGCAAGGAATCTGATTAAATCGGATCCATAACCTCTTGCATCTTGTTCCGACGTCTCAACCACTGAGACAAGGATACTTGTCTATTTTATTTGTTTTATATTAGCATGATGATGACATCTTCTATTTTTATTGGATAATTCACATACATAGGTCTCTTTTTGCAAACAATCACACAAACAGATCTGTTTCAGAAAATATTTCACAATTAAACCTGTTTTGGTCTGCCAGGTTATTAAAGGCGAGTTTTGGAAACACGCCTTCATTAAAATACGAAGGCGTGTTTCCAAAACATGCCTTCAGTAAAACCCCAACCCCAACCCGAGACCCTTCTCCCCCTTTTCACTTTAGTTGCCCCATTATATTCCTTTTCCTCTTTTATTACTGCTGCGAAAAAAAACTCAAATCAACTCCATTTTCGCCCATTTTCATCCAATCCATTCATAAAAGACAACAATGGCTAGCACATCCGGCGTACAACACGAAATCAGTAAGATTCTAAACCCTAAATTTCAATTTTGAAATTAGGTCATACATGTTTAAGAATTATTAGTTATGGGGGTTTTGCCACAAAGCAATGTTGTGTACATTGTTCACATTATTGTCATACATGTTCAATTTTGTGTACACAACATTGAAATCAGGTCATACACGTTCAATTTTCTAAACCCTAATTTGTACATTTTTGTGTACATTGTTCGCCTTTACGATTTAGGGGTTTTTGTGTGTATATTGTTCACATTATTGAATTGAGTTTTTTGATTAAATGATGGGTATTGGATGTCATGTATTGGATATATTACGAATCGATGTACTGGGGGTTTTGTGTATGACGACGCGTGTAAGCTTTGTACTATGATACTGTGTAGATGTGGCAAAAAGAAGTACATGATATTGAACTTGTTCCCTATGCATTTAATTGAATGACTGTGAAAATCATTTTATTGGTTTGGAACTTTCTGACAAAGTTAATCTTGCATTTGGCAGAGTATTTTGAGATGGCGCCCGGACCAGTAGATCCGAGCGTGATATATATGCAGGCCCAACACAGGACATCGAATGCTAATCGGACGCATGTAGCAATTTGTTACCATTTTCATATTTTGATGTTTAGGGTTTTAGATGTCAAACCCCAATTTTTGTTATGTATTAAATTTGCAGAGTGTCAGTACAGAGTTTGTCATTGACCACTCGTCCTCCCTTTCGAAAGTGACATCTGAGGATCCTCGCATCATCTCCGAGATCGAGAGGGCTAGATTCATACATACTTTTATATTAGGTTACATCCAGCTCGATCATAGCCTTGTCGGTACTTTACTAGATAGGTGGAGGCCCGAGACATCCACATTTCATCTACCAGTCGGTGAGATGACAATCATCTTGGCAGATTTTGTGGTTTTGCTAGGATTTCCTATTGATGGCAATGCTGTTGCGTTTGATGGTGCATGACATGATTATTTGCAGCTATGTCACGACCTACTAGGGCTGGATCCACCAGCCAATCAAGTATGGGGTCAAAATTTGATTTATATCAGATGGTTCCGTAATCAGTTGGCGGATGATATTTCTGCAGATGCCACCCAGTTAGAGGTTGAGTAACGGGCTCGTTGCATTTTTCTACATATTATTTTCTATAGAATGATGGTCGATCATGCCAAGACCCGTATTGATTTGAGATGGCTACCATTTTTAGCTGATCTTGGGCAGTGCGCATCATATTCGTGGGTTAGTGCAGTGTTGGCCTATGCATATCAGGATTTGTCCAAGGTCGCGTTGCAACAGTATAACTGTTTTGTCGGTTGCCCGACGCTACTTAAGGTATGAACCGAATGTCTATAATTTCTGCTATACAATGTGATGCATCATTCTATTTTATTAATAGTATATTTTTGTGTACACAGCTTTGGTCCTGGACTTATCTTCCCATGGGAAGATTAGCAGTGACGCCTGATACCATCGACACATCGATGTCGCTTGGAGCTAGGTATACTTATTTGATCGTTTATTTTATTAAACACAACACATAACATTTCCAATGTATGTACCTTTTATTATCATGTAGCAGGTGGGTTGGAAAAAAGGATACGCGATATACATCACAACGAGAGTTGTTCTTTTACCGCAATGAGTTGGACGTCCTTACAGACGAAAAGGTTACATGGTATTCGTACACTCCAGAGGTACTTGCCCCACTACCAATCACTTGCAGAGCTCGTAGGTACCTTTAGACAATGAGAGTACCTATGATAGCCTACACCTTCACCGCTTGGCACCTTCCTGATAGGGTTATGAGGCAGTTCGGCCTGCGGCAGCATATACCGGATGATGCACCTCCTTACATTTAGAGCTACAATGCGCAGGACTTTAAGATGTCTCTTGCTATGTGGAATGACCGCGATAACCATATTCAGCTCGAGAGTGAGCCCCCCCATATCCATAGTGCAGTACATGAGGTGGTACTGGAACATAACACAAAGCTACGTCCTTAATCCCAGAGTAGATTCTGCGCTAGCACCGTATGTTCCCAGAGCACCACTAGAGAGGAACGTGGTAAGTTGATGCGTGTACTATTAAATACAATCGGTTTTCTTAATTTATTATGTCTGGTTTTCTTTTAAATTTGCAGGTTGCCGGTATTAATCGTGCATGGGACAAAGCGGAAAAACTCAGACAGAGGCAGACAGATGACGAGGGAAGGACAATGTGCACGAACATACAAAAGAATTTAGACGTGATTCTATGCAGGAACAAGATAGATCGGCCGAAACCACCATCTCCTCCACCTCCTCCTCCTCCTCTTGCAGGTCCTCCTCCTCCTACCGGTTCTCCTCCACCTCCAGCAGTGCACGAAGAATTTGTGCATGGTCCATCTCAACCTACACCTACAATACCATGTACTAGAAGTGCACGACGCACTAGCAACAGTAGCGGCAGTGGTTCGTCTTCAACTTCCACACCACTAGTCAGGCCGAGGCGAACTTAGTGCATGTTAGATTTGTCTGTCTAATACATTGGATGGCAGTCTTTGTGTTTGAATTTGCTATTTTTTAGTATGTTTATTTATTTCGTATCCATAGATGAACCTAGTGCATGTTTTTGTTTTGTGTATGATCTTGTTTTGGTACGTTTATTAATTGGATGGTACTCTTTATGTATGAATTTGCTTTGTGTATGAACCTAGTGCTTATGTATGAACCTAGTGTTTGTGTTTGTTGAAGGCAAATATGTGTAGGTATGTGTATGCAGGTTTTCTGGTGTGCAGGGTTTTTCCAAAGGCGGGTTTTGGAAACTCGCCTTCGTATTTTTCTAAAGGCGAGTTTCCAAAACTCGCCTTCAGAAAACAAACAGGCCTAAATCTGTAATTAATTTGAAAACAAGCCTATTCATGTTATATTTTCCATGAACAGGGCTACACACATGATTTGCCCATTTTTATTTGGTAATTTTTATTTCTATCCATGTTTTTGGTTAGTTTATCTACCCTATAAAATAAGAATACTTGACATTTAAAATTATAGTAAAATTACTTACTTCATCCACAAATTACTTGTTACTGGTTTTTCTAATTTGTGTACTTTACTTCTTCCATATTCTGCTTTCATCGCCAAACTAAGACTACAACATTGTAATTCTGGTTACAGACTCAGGATCATCAATGTAAAAAACTAACTATTTATAGTTTCGGTATTAACATCAGCTAATGGTAAATGCATAATCTAGCAAGAATTCAATTTGTATTAATAGACTCGATACAATGCAGATCAATACAATGCAAACTGTATGTTAGTAGTCATCCTATATTAAAGAGCCATTTGTTATCTTACCCATCCGACAATGACTAAATTCTATTTGTATATAGTAAAATGCCACATTATTCCCTTTAATACTAGCTTTAGTCCACTGCTCCTATCCATTATTAGCACGTCTATTTATTAATATGCACGTCTATTTATGTTTTGTAACATTTTACTTTTGTGTATAACATAAACTCATATTCTGACAATAATACTTATTTTTCTATAAATAGTGGTGAAATGCTTGCAATAATTATGGATTAATCTATCTTAAATATTATAACGTAATAGTTTTATATAGGAATTTGTTTGTGTTTAATTTTTTGATTCAAATATTTTTTGAAGAGGAATGTAATCAATTGATTGACTTGGGCGATCGATTGATTTGATTAATTGACTGACTGTATCATATAAGGAAAGAAACAAAAGATCATATTTTTAAGATATTTTGAAGGGGCAATTTAGATATTTGTCTAGGTCTTTAGTTCTCCTATATATGCAGTCTTCTTGGTTAGATCAAAACACCAAGAAACCATGTAAGAATATCTCAAGAGGTTGTGTGCCTCCATGGCTCAACCCATAGAGAGGAACATGAAATAATTAGAGCTGACAAAATCATATTTACTACCGATAAACGCAGTTGGTGTCACCATATTGATTCAAGTGTTTGTCGTCATTCTTCATTGCTCTTCCTCTCCAAAAATATTTGTAGTCATCTAGATATTCTTTCCCTTTCTCAACAAGGTTATTGATTCGATTGTATTTTTTTGATCCATTGAGTCTAAACAAAAAAAATTTTGTGAATCAATAAGGTGGTTGGTTGGCTGGAATATTTGTGTATTGCTATTATTTTCAATCTATTGTTTTATTATTTTCAGTCAAATTCGTCTTTAAGTGATTGAGTGAAAAAATCCTTTTTGTATTTCTCTCTGCGCACAAAACCACAACAGATTGGTATCAGAGCTTAGATCATCGCATAGCTTAGCATGAATTTGGATTGAAGATTGTATATTCAGAGATGAAGTCATTTTCAAAGATGGCTATTTTTGATGGAAGAAACCGAGGGATTTGGAACCCTAAGACGGTGGATGTTCTATACCTCAATGTTCTTCATGATCCAATTGATGGAGATGATAAGAAGCCCTTAGATGTAGATGAGCTAAGACAAAGAAGAAGACAATTATTTTTGGTTTGCTAATGCCTTGATGTTTCAGTTCATGTTTCAGGCAGGGGCCTTCGCATTGATGATGCTCGAGAGATCCAATGTGATCGAGAAAGGAGCTCAGATCAAGTGACAAAAATGTGTCAATTTGGAAAATCCATAAGACATATATCTTTGTGGTGTTGTAAATGCTTTTGAGACCATTAATTTGCATGGTGCACCTCATGTGGAAGATGCATATTTTGCAGATGGTGGGTTGTGCTTGTAATAGAGAAGGTGTGGTCGTAACCCATTTAAATCGATTGGGTGTGATTGTAGCCCAAAAATCAATTGAGTCTCATTGTACCACGAAAACAGGCAGGGTGTACCTCATGGTCTCGAAATCAAGGGTTGTAAATTTGGAGATGAGAAAGAGTTAGTGATGACTTGTTTGGTGATTGTTGGAGATATGTGATACTTGAATCAAGCTGGAGTGCTGAATTTGTTGATTCAAATATTTTTTGAAGATGAATGTAATCAATTAATTGATTTGATTGAGTGATTTTATCATAGAAGGAAAGAAATAAAAGATCATATTTTGGAGATATTTTGAAGGGGCAATTTGGGTATTTGCCTATGGTAATGATGTGTAATTTTAACAATTTTAAAATAAGACTTTAAATAGGATTAAATGGATTTTTAAATATATGTGTGTATATATATATATAATTTGAAAATATAACATTTGAAGTTGATTCAAATATTGTATCGATAAAAATCCAACTTTGAAAATGTTTGTCGATATTGGAATTTGTTGTGGTATTTAGCTAAGTGTTCTAGTTAGTAATATTAGCAAATAAATTTAGTACTTAAGCTAAAGATTAGTTAAACTACTCAAACAAATTACTAAGCTAATAAAAACAAAACCAAACCATGTGCTATACTTTTGAAGTGTCACCTTCTTCCCCTACTTCCTTCCTTGCTTGGCACATCACTACTTCATGCTTAAGGAAGAAAACAAGTCAATGTGCTTGCCTTTTGAGGTGTCATCTTCTTACCTTTCTCTCCTTCCTTATTTGACACCTCTTCTCTTCATGCTTAAAGAATAGAAACAAGTCCAAGTGATAACTTTTGAGTTTTCTTTCTCTTATACTTCTCATTTTTTTTAAAACCAACACCTCCCCTCTCCTTTCATTTCACTTTTCTCCATTTTCTTTTTTCTTTAAAAGCTTCTTTAATGGCTTCCTTGTCTCCCCTTTAATTTTTCTAAGCTTAGTTCTTCACTCTCTCTACCTTAAAACACTTCCAAATAACACCATTTCTCCTCCTCTACCTCCACATACTACACTCCATAGCTCTCGTCCCCTCCTTGCTAATGCCGTGCTATATTCTCCCATAAATTGATCCATACCAAGACCAAAAATTCCACCTTTCCACTTTAAAACCACTTATATACTTCTTTCTTTTAAGTAGCAAGCCTTATACCTCATAAAATCAAAGCTTTAACATTTTAAAATAAAAAAGATCCCTCCTTTTTAATTTATTCGTTGAGTTAGTAATCATCGGGAAGTTAAGCTAAGATCTCGAGAGAATGGTAGCTCGTGACGACAGACAACTGTTGGATAAGACCTATAGCTTTAAAGAATGGTGAAGTGGATAGAGATGGTGAGAACTCTTCACTTACATTTGGATTTCTAGCTTAAATTAGTCACTTATGTTTGCTAATGATGTTCATAAGTTGTTTATGATGTTAATAGCTTGCTAAGGATGCTTGTGGGGATTAATGCTGGTTATGTTTGTTACTAATGTAATTTGAGTTGACTTGGATGTTAATGGGTGCTAAAGTTGTAAACACTTAGTTTAAAGTGTTAAAAAAGTTGCTTTTAGGCGTTAACAATGTAAAAACTTAGTTTAAAGTGTTAAAGATGTTTCTTTATGTGTTAAAAATGTGGATACCTAATTTTAATGATAAAAGGTCACCTTTATGTAAAAATGGTTTGAACCCTTCAGTAAATGATGCCCTATGTTGTTATTGTATATTGTGATGTTATTGGATGCTATGATGAATAGTAATTGGGTTATTAGAGTTGTTATTGGGTTTTGGACTTTAAGTGTTAAGTGTATTAACACTTATGTTATGTGACACCCATTTGATAACTAAGTGTTAATTTTATTAACACTTAAGTGAATGACACGTATGTATGGACACATATATATCGACGAAGTCTCTTTTGGAAAATGCTGGAATGTTCTAGGATGACAGAGAGGATAGTGTTTAGGCTTGGGTTTGGAAAATATATTTTCCTTCTCTCCTTAGCTATCCCTAACTGATCCGGTAGGCGGGAAGGTTAATTTGAAATTTACTAGAACTTAAAAATGATTTAAATTGAAATTTAATTTGAAATTACTTTGAATTCAAAATTGATTTAGATTGAAAATTAATTTAAATTTATTTGAATTTAAAAATGATTTGAATTTGAAATTTAATTTTGAAAAAGATTTGAAATTGTATTTGATTTGAAAACAATTTGATATTTAATTGAATATTTTATAAATAAAATATTAAGTGAAAATAAAAATTGAATTTTAAATCTGAAATGACTTGGAAAGATATTTTAAGTAATTAGAATAGTTTTTGTTTAGATAATAATTTGATTTAAACTAGTTTTAAATTAATGAAGGCATGTTTTCAAATTTAAATTAAAAATGAATAGTAACTTTAAAAAAAGTGAAGTGTAATGTGGATATCTAGAAAATGTTTTAATAAGATTTTATTTTTCAAGCTATCTTATTTATTTTTAAAATGGCTTTAGGAAAATTTAGACTTCAAATAATTAGTTTTGAAAAATAATATTATTTTAATGATCTAAGTAATACTAAAATGATTAAATAATGGAATATTTAATTTTAAATTGAAATCAACAAAATATAGTTTCTAAAAGTTATTATACATGTTTTATATAATTAATAAGTTATTTAGAAGCAATTCGACTTAATTTTTATTTTAAGTCGAAGTTTGGTCTGAATAGGATTAGTCGCGCAGCGGTAGTTCTCGAATTCCAACTATTGATTTTAAATTGACATACCGGGAGATCCGACTATCGGATTTTCCCAAAAAAAAAAATGTTTAGTTTGAAATGAAATGAGTTTTCAAATGAAGAAGAAAGTTTGAAGATTCAACAATTAAATTTTAAAATAAATCCAAACCAAATTTGAATAAAAATCCTACTAGTGCAGTTCGGGACCTGAAAATGGATCTTAAAAAAATAAACTATTTTTAAATTGCTAAAAATAGGGAAAAATTATGATAAATCATAATTAATGATATTTAAGTGCTTCGAGAAAGAATTGTGAAGTTCTTTAACTATCATTTGAATTTTGGGATTTTTTTACCTAATTTACTTAACATAGTAGGGATACAGTTTGAGGAATCTGAAAGATATTTATATCGTTATTCCCTATAAGGTATTTGTGATTTTAGAATTTGATGTTAAATATAAGTCGATATGGTTTCTATTTAAAGCCTTATATTTGAACCCAACTATGATTAAGAGATGATTTCAAATAAAAAGTAATGACAATCTTTTAATTAAGATTAATAAAATTTTCCAAAGTTAAGTTTTCCAATTACTGAATTAAATGGAAATCGATTTAGCAGTAATCGACATGGGTCTCACTGGATAAAGACCTTTACTATTTAAGGAATTTAAAAGGCTTTCTCGTTATCTTGCTTATAGTACTAGTTCGATACAGGAACTTCTATCAATTGTGAGCTGGTATGGTTTTCGTGAAGATTTGATTGCAAATAGAAGTATGAATTTGGGTTTGTTATGAAAATGCCTTTAATAACATTGTTTTTGACCCATTTAAAGAAAAGAATGACTTTGAAGATTAAAACTAAGTTAGAGTTTTAGATAAATCTTTAAATAAAAGTTTGAATAAATGAAATGAAAAAAGGATTAAATGAAGGTAATTAGAACTTTCCAAAAAGAATGAAGATAAGGATTAGGGATAAGGAGCTAGTCACATTCTATTATAGTTGGAAATTATCCTGGACCAATAGAGTGTGAATTGTGTCTACCTCTATGTTCCATCTAGTTGATGGGAATGAGATTTTGATTTAGGTAATAACCATTGTGTTAAGGTTTAATTGAAATCAAGGAATAATCCTAAATAGAATGAAATTAATGATATCCTTATATATTCTCCACATGTTTTGAAGATGTGCTAGTTATTCAGAAAGATTGGGTTTCAGCCCATTTTGAATAACTATACGACATGATAAGAGCAAAAGAAAATGGCAACGATTGTGATTGAAGACCAAAGATCTTCAAGTCGAATGTATTACTCGTTGATGCCTCATGTAGGCGGCCACCTATTGTGAGGTTAAACTGTGACCACGATCTGATCGTACTTGAAGCGATTCGGATTGCAAGGTCCTTCACACTAAGGCAGGGTCGTAGAATAAGGTGCCTTAGGTTTCTTTTAGACCCAAAATGAACTTATAAATGGATGTGTGTCTGACATTGTAAGTCATGGCATAATAAATTAATGTATATTGATGATATATCAGTTGGTGGCGGAGGATTTATTTTCTTAGATTAACACCAGCATGTGTTAATCAGAGGGCAATATATTAATAAACATTGATTATATGTTGTGAATTGATAATGTGACATACTAAGTGGTGAGCTATTGATGATCAAATCATGGCCTATTGAAGCGTAGCTTTGTGTAACGAGGCTTCGAGAAGCCTTACGTCCCGGAAATGACCAAAACATAAAAGATGCGGCAAGATAATAAGGTTCACGACCCTTAGGGGATGACCATTTCCTTCTAGATTTTTGAAGCAACACTATGGTACGGAGCCCAAGTATTTGCGATGTGGCTTTAATGAGGTAGTGTTATGGTATGGAGCCCTGACATTTTACTATTGTGGTTTTTTTGGAAATATGGGTACCTGTAGAAAAAGGTCGGTAACGACTGGGAAATGGCGTACTCGTGTGGTATGGCTTGGATAACACTGACGGCCTTGCATTAGCAGAGAAGGGTTTACTTCTCAAGATGTCCCTCTAGAGGATTGCCCATTCGGTAAGGAAGTTACCTAGCCTTTGTCATTTGTTGGGAAACTCACTTTGAAAACAGCTTAGGTCGGTATACGATTCTGAACCCGACTCATCCGCTACGTGTCCATACGATATTTTATTATAGATCCTGCATAAAACACGTACAAGGTTAGTATAATATTATGGTACCTATGCTGGCTAAGATTGATACATTTATTTGCGAAAGTTATTTTTTATACTATGCACTAATAATAATTTAAGAGGATTTTTCACGTATTAAACATATTTTGGCTTTTATAAGGGAAATCTTGCCCAATTGTGCATTTGCAATGTGTGTGTGGCGCGAGATCTTATGGCAGTCTCATTTTTCCTAATAAAACATTGCGAGTTTTCATAAACTGATATTCATGAGAGGAAACCCGTTCTATGTTATACGGCGTGGTCTTATGAATTACCTTACTTTAAAAAATTATTTAAGTAATTGTTTTTAGTGCTCAAACCAATCCCATGACTGACCCAGAGTTTATTGTTTCTAACCTAAACTCTGGGTGCCCATATCTTCCACACGGGTAGCCTAGTAGTTTTGGTTTTGTAGATTTATCCTTGGATTCATTCTTAGAGCAGGATTCTGGATTACAGCTAGAGCTATACTTTGGACGCTTTCTTTATCTTCTGTTGAGAGTTTTATATTTCCGTTGTGTTTGTATTTTTCAGCATACTTTGATATAATTCTTGTACACTAATGTAATATTGAGATGACTTAAATAAATAAATAAAAAATTGTTCTGTGCTGATGTGTAAGTATCCTAACAATCCACCTTTAAGAACGGTTTAAATTCGGTTTAATTACTAGGTTGAACCGGACCTAAAAGCAGATTATTACATTTTGGTATCAAAGCTTTGGTTTGCAAAGCTTTAGGGTACAACTCATTAGAACAAAAGGGAAAAAACTCATCAGAGCTACCTAGAAGAGAAACTCATTAGAGATAGGGTTGGTAATGCCCTAGAATGAGTTAAGAGTATTGAGTATACGAGAGAGTTTATAGTACACAATATGAAATTAAAATTAAAATTAAAAATCGGTTTTGAAAAGTTATATTTTGAATATAAAAGAATTAATTATATAGAATGTGGATTAGAAATTGAAATTATCGACAATTTTGGACAATCGATAAGTTCTGAAACCTGATAGGTAATAAAATTTAATGAGTAGGTAGTTACAAATACCCGGTGAATTGAGTTTCACAATTTTGACTAAAAATTATTTGGTAAATAATTACAAAGAGAGTTTACGTAACGTCCCGTATTTTATGGTATAATAATTAATTAATTTAAATATTTAAATAATGATTTAGAGATTTAAATGGTTGTTTAATTAAATAATATTGAATATTTAATTAAAATTAATAGTAGAATAATATATTTATTTCTGAAATAGTCGGAACAGTAGAATTCACAATATTGTGTGAATTGGACAATTTAAAATATATAATTCAGTTTAGAGTTGAATTACATTAACGAATATATTATATAAACGACAACTAAATGTATAATTTTATTATAATTATAATCGAGCTCGAAATGGCGCGGCAGTTCGCTATTTGGCGATTGGAACTTTAAACGAATATACATAATCCATTTTAAATCGGATTTCCGTGAAACAAGAAACGTTCGGAGCTGGTGAAGTATAATTTTCTAATGGAAGAGAAAAATCGAGATTTCGTCATGTAGATTTTGAGTTATGTCCAAATCAAATTTTCGAAAAGTCACTATGGAATTCCTTTATAATTTATATGGATTTATTTATATTATAAAAGGATTTTATTTTATATATTGAATATCGAATAACCTGGATTTTAAATATGGAGTTTTAAATCCAGATATGTATATTTTGAAGTCGGATAATATTCTGTTGTGAATATATATAATAATATTTATTTATAAATATTTAATTTAATTATTTTTAAATATATTAATATTAAATGGCTTTATTTAGAGCTTTAAAAATAGCCAGTTTTGCAAACGACCTCCGTTTTCAACAAAACTAATTTTGTTGGATCCAGAATATTAAATTATTGTTAGATTTCAATTTTCGTGATTTTTGGGGTCAGTTTGTGGCGGTACGGATTTTTAATGTGAAAAATAGTTAGTATTTTGACAGTTAAAATACGCTGTGTGAGCAAACGGAGTCGGAATTCGACGAAACAAGTTTTGTTGGGTCCGTAATGTCAAACTCTAGTTGAATGTCCATTTTCAGGACTTTTAGATATCGTTTATATTCGTAGGGATTTTTAGAGTCCAGATACAAATAGAAAATTGAATATAAACTAATATAAAAATAGTAGCTTAACTTCTAAGCTATCATATCCTTATAAATACCCCTATATTCTTACCTTAAAAACTAATTCACATTTTTCTCTGGTCAATTTCTTATGCCGCCAGTTTCTCCTCTCAAAACCCGAACCATAATCTTCAAAAATCAAAGGGAATTCATAAAAAAAAAATCAAACTAGATATATATATATATATCGATTCACAGCAAGAAGATCTTCGCACTGATATGGATCGTGTTGAGTTCGATGTTCTGTTTTTCACGTTGAAAATTATACAGCGAAACTAGGGTTTGGATTCATTGAGAATCGATGTTGTAATTCAGGGTGTGGGTGTAATCTTTGGGTTTAGATCAAGGTTTAACATTGTTTGGAGAATTTTGAGGTGTTTTCGTAGGAATTAATGTCGATGTCGTCATTTTCACCGTGCGTTTAAGCTGTTTGAATGCAACAGCTAGAAGAGCATCGAGCTCTGTGTTAGCGGGATGAGTTGGTGCAGATATTGATGAGAAGTTTAGTGGTATACTTAGTTTGATTTGTAGTGGAGGAATGAGGATGGATTGTCGATGAAGAGTTTGGTAATGGCCTGTAATTTGTGGAATGAAATACGTAGGAGGGAGGAAGAGAAGTAAGGGTGCAGGTGCATTGAATTAGTTTGGGCCGGGTTTGGAAAGAAGGGGTAAGGCCCAAATTGAATTTAATTTGAGTTAAATTTTTATATAAATAGTGTACTAATTTGTAACTTCCATAACTTATCTGTACGATATCAGAATTGGGCTAAACTGGATCCGTTGGGATCGTATGGATGAGAGCTACATAATGGAACTGACTGGGAGTTAATTAGAGCTCGTTACAATTTATAGCGAAATAAATTGTCCGATCTCAATCGTCGATTGATTTTCGTTATTTAACGACAACCGTCCAATGTGAGTAAATCTCACTACTTTGATCACTTTATATTTTTCTATAACTTATTTTTAGAATTGATAAATTATGATTGATTTTTGTGTGTTCACTGTTTGGTTGAACTGTTAATTGATTGGTTGAAATTATAGATAACGATATATATATAAATCGTTAGTCAAATATTGATTCTGTTTATCAAAATATTTCATATTTAAATGAAATCGTTGTTTTTTATATTGTTTAACATCTGTGATGCAGGGAAACAGGTTGGAGGGATCCAACTGGATTCCTCAATATTTATAATACTGTTCTTTTCATATATTGTAATATATGATGTGATATATAATCTGTTGTTGATTATGTGTGATTGAATGATATCGATCATTGTTATTTGGTGTTTTAAATACCGTAAGAAATACTGGGATGTAGAAAGGGAATTTTCAAAGTGTATATTGAAAATAAAATATTTATAAAATCAAAGGATATTATAAAAGGGATATTTATTTAGAAAATAAATTGAATTATAAAGGGGGTATTTATTTAGAAAATAAATAGAATTATAAAAGGAATATTTATTTAAAAAATAAATAGAATTATAAAGGGTATATTTATTTAGAAAATAAATAGAATTATAAAAGGAATATTTATTTAGAAAATAAATAGAATTATAAAATGGATATTTATTTGGAAAATAAATAGGATTATAAAAGGAACTTAGCAAGATATAAAAGAATTACGCGAAATGGATTTAGAGTTGATTTTAGATAAAATCTACTCTAACAGATAGACTAAGAAGATTAATTTATGAATAATATTTTATAAATTAAAAAAAATATTTATCATTTGGTAAATGGAATATATAAGGCAGAGTTTATATAGAGAAGTAAAATCGGTTTCAACACCGATATTTGGGATTGGAATCGAATGTAGCAATTATAATGGGATTTATAAATGATATTTAAGTGCTAGATGTAAAAAGGAGATTTCGTATGAATAATTCTATAAATAGAAGTAGAAATAGAATTTGAAAATGGGATATTATTTGTAAATACGAAATCAAACTAATTGATTATATTAAAGAAACATTTTTCACATTCGATGTAAATAATGGATTTAAAATAAATATTTTATAAATTAAAACATTTATAAGGAAACTTAGGTTTTGAAATACGAATTCAATTGGGAATTTGAATGAGATAGGAATTAGAGTTAATCGAATAGAGTTATTCGAATTAGAGTTAATTGATTTAGAGTTAGTCGAATATTAGTTATTCGAATATTAGTTAATCGAATAGAGTTAATCGAATATTAGTTAATCGAATAGAGTTAGTCGAATATTAGTTATTCGAACAGAGTTAATCGAATAAGAGTTAATTGAGTTAGAGTTAGTCGAGTGTTAGTTAATTGAATATGATTAGTCGAGTATTGATTAATCGAAAAAAGGAGTTATCGAACATAGTTTATTCGAAAGGAGTAATCGAATATATTTTATTCGAAAGGAGTAATCGAATATTGTTTATTCCAAAAGGAGTAATCGAATATAGTTTATTCGAAAGGAGTTATCGAATATAGTTTATTCGAAAAGGAGTAATCGAATATAGTTAACTCGAAAGGAATTATCGAATATAGTTTATTCGAAAAGGAGTTATCGAATATAGTTTATTCGAAAGAGAGATTATCGAATATCATTTATTTGAAGAAAAGAGTTATCGAATATAGTTATTCGAAGAAAGATTTTCGAATATGGTTTATTCGAAAAGGAGTTATCGAATAGAGATTAATCGAAAGAGAGTTATACATTGAAATTCGATTATATCGAATTCGGGAAAGCACTATTCACTTTCTATTTTAATCAAGGTTTATTTATTAGTAAATTAGTTGTTTGTTTATTTATCCAAATTAATAAATAAAAGTTATATTTAAGTTATTATATTTCAGAAGCATGGGATTATAACACTGTTGTTAAAATCAAATGATTTCTGTAAAAGAAGTGGATTCGTACATAGCATCCGAGAGTTACGTAAGGAAGTATGTTAAAGATTTAAAAAGGTGAACTTTGTCTATTTCGAGGTTAGGAATGTTGTTCAGTTAAGGTCTGAGAGGTAGTTACACCCCAACTTGATTGACTCCATTTTTAACTAAGGAATGGTTAAGGGTCGATAGTGAAGGTTGGTTAAGTGAATTTAGTTAATGAGTGTAATGTTTTTAGTTGGCATAGCGATGTTTTATTTAAACATCTATTTAAATCCAAATGTAGGAGTTTTGGAAATGTTTTCCAAATAAGAATCAGAAATGTTTCCTAATATAGAAAATAAGAAATGGAAATGTTTTTCAATGTTAATAACGTATATTTTCTAAATTTAGAAAATAAGAAATGTTGAATATATGGAAACAGGAGATGAAAAATGAATAAATTTATGAACTAAGAGATAAATGTTAAATTATGATTGATCGAAATAATTTCCATCTGGAAATAATATCGTTGTTTGCACACGTGTTTTTCTTTGATAGTTAACTCACCGACTATCGAAGTTTTTGACAATTTTTCCATCGTTAATACGGAGAGACCGGGATCAGATTCATTATCTAAGAACCACTCTATATGGACGTTAGCATTGCGATCAAATATGATGAAGATAATTGAAACGGAGTTACGCAAGGGCTGTCCTATTTACAGAATAGTACCTTTGGTTTGTCCATTCCCAGGACAACCAGTATGGAAGAATGTCTAACAGAGTATATTTAATAGATCACGTAAGTTGATCTCTTCAAACGTATTTACGTTTGGAGGCGGAGGAATTCGTTTCTCTTAGCTGTATACCCATGGTATTTTTGGAGAAATCAATTTGTGATTGGGCGGGTATGACGATGTGACATTCAAAGTAAATAAAGGTGTGGTCTGTACGTTATGACCTCTAGCCTCACAACCAGGAAATGGTATAAAAATCGGGTAGGTCGCATGGCTAAGTGGTTGGCTGCCAATTAGGGTGTATTATCACCTGATCTAGAATTTCATTTACTTCTTAAAACTATCGATGTTGTCCCTTTTGGGAAACGGTTGCTGATCCCAACCGTTGGTGATAATACATTCGGTACACTCGAGCGAAATGAGTGACCGATCATATTTAGCATGGGTTACAAGATGTTCTTGTTGAACCCAGTATATTCCTCTCTAGAGAAACACTGCCAGAAGGTAGTCCCATACCTTGCCAGTTGGAATTCACTAACCAATAAGCGTCCGCGGTTTTTGATTATATATTATGTATGTGGAACGTGAGATGAAAGCGTTCTGCTAGATGATTATTATATTGTGGTTGATGGACACTGTCATAATATCAAGGGAGTTTTGATATAAAAGGTCATTGTTTCTTGCAAAAGGATTTTTGATGTTAAATCAAATGCTTTGGATTCTCATAAAGGAAAAACCCGTTCCGTGTTATACGGTGTGGTCTTATGAGATATTGCTTATTTTCTCAAACTGTTTTAAATTGTTTTACTCACACTAGTCCCATGACTGACCCAGAGTTTGTTTTGTTTTGCATTACCCTAAAATCTTATGTGCCCAATTCTGTACGGGCAGTCAAGCAGTCAGGTTTTACAGATATACTTGGAAAGCTTGGAGCAGGAGGCTTCAGGATTATATAGCTATTGTTATTTCCGCTGTGTTGTAAGCGTTGTACTCTGAAAATGTTACTGTATACATATACTGATTTTATTTCAAAGTTATGTATCTACTATATATTGTTCGTTCCACTGTGAGATTCATGTTTACTCTGATGTTGTATGTTCTTCTTCTTCTTCTATTCTAAGTTTCTATCTTATCTATTCTCACCCTCTAATTTCTTTCATGGACTCCAGTGTTTTCGGTTCTTGGATGTTCGGCATGGTGTTGTATGCCGATATCCAATGTCGCAAATTCCCCAGGTCGTTACAGTTTACTTACGTCTTCTTTCCTTTCGAGGACGAAAAGTTATAAAGTAGGGAGATTATAAGGACCTATAATTTTGACAATTTAAAAGTAAAAATTTTAAAAAAATTAAATGGATTTTTAAGTATATATGTATATATGGTTTTAATTTGAAAATATAACATTTGAAGTTGATTTGAATATTGGATTAACAAAATATCCAGCTTTGAAAATATTTTTCGATATTGGAATTTGTTCTGGTATTTAGCTAAGTGTTCTAGTTCGTAATATTAGCAAATAAGTTTAGTACTTAAGTTAAATATTTAGCTAAACCCTCAAACAAATTCCTAAGCTAATGTAAATAAAAAACAAACCATGTGCTATATTTGAAGTGTCACCTTCTTCCCCTGCTTTCTTCCTTGCTTGACACATCACTACTTCATGCTTAAGGAAGAAAACAAGTCCATGTGCTTGCCTTTTGAGGTGTCATCTTCTACCCTTTCTCTTCTTCCTCGTTCGACACCTCATCTCTTCATGCTTAAAGAATGGAAACAAGTCCATATGATAACTTTTGAGTTGTCTTTCTCTTATACTTTTCCTTTTTCCTCAAACCAACACCACCCCTCTCCTTTCATTTCACTTTTCTCCGTTTTCTTTTTCTTTCCAAGCTCCTCTAATGGCTTCCTCCTCTCCCCTTTAATTCGGCCAAGCCTAGTTCTTCCCCACTCCATCTTAATACACATCCAAACCACTCCATTTATCCTCCCCTACCTCCACATGCTACACTCCATAGCTCTCTCCCCCTCCTTGCCAAGGTTGTTCCCTATTCTCTCTTAAGTCGAACCATAGAAAGGCCAAAAAAAATGCCAACTTTCTACTTTAAAACAAGTTATATACTTCTTACTTTTAAGTAGCAAACGTTATAGCTCATAAAAATCAAATCTTTAACATTTTAAAGTCAAAATGACGCCTCCTTTTTAATTATTTGTCGAGTTAGTAAGCATTGGGAAGTTAAGCTGAGATCTTGAGCGAATGGTAGCTCGTGACGACGGAAGGCTGCTGGATAAGACCTATAGCTTTAAAGAACAGTAAATTGGAAAGTGATGGTGAGAAGTCTTCACTCACATATGGATTTCTAGCTTAAATTAGTTACTTATGTTTGCTAATGATGTTCATAAGTTGCTTATAATGTTAATAGCTTGCTAGTGATGCTTGTGGTGACTAATGATGGTTATGTTTGTTACTCTTGTGATTTGAGTTGATTGGATGTTAATGAGTGCTAAAGTTGTAAACACTTAGTTTTAAGTGTTAAAATAATGTTGCTTTTAGGTGTTAACAATGTAAACACTTAGTTTAAAGTGTTAAAGATGTTTCCTTTTGTGTTGAAATTGTGGACACCTAATTTTATGTGATATATAGATCACCTTTATGTGAAAATGGTTTGAATCCTTAAGTAAATGACGCCCTATGTTGTTATTGAATGTTGTATGATGTTATCGGATGCTATGATGAATAGTAATTGGGTTACTGGAGTTATTATTACGTTGAGGACTTTAAGTGTTAAGTGTATTAACAATTATGTTAAGTGATACCATTTGATAACTAAGTGTTAATTTTATTCACAGTCAAGTTAATTACACATATGTATGGATACATATATATTGACGAAGTCTCTTTTGGAAAATACCGGAATGTTCTAGGATGACAAAGAGAATAGTGTCTAGGCTTGGGTTTGGAAAATATAGTTTCCTTCTCTCCTAAGCCATCCCTAACTGATCCGGCAGACGGGAAGGTTAATTTGAAACTTTTTGGAATTTAAAAATGATTTAAATTGAAATTTAATTTGAAATTTATTTGAATTCAAAAATGATTTGAATTGAAAATTAATTTGAAATTTATTTGAATTTAAAAATGATTTAAATTTGATATTTAATTTCGTAAAAGATTTGAAATTTTATTTAATTTGGAACTTAATTGAATATTTTATAAATAAAATATTAAGTGAAAAATAAAAATTTGAATTTTAAATCCGTGATGATTTGAAAAGATAGTATAAGTAATTATTTTCGAATTTTTTTATTACGAATAGTTTTCCTAAAAATAAAATTTGATTTGAACTTATTTTAAATTAATAAAGGCATAATGTCAAATTCAAATCGAAAATGAATAGTAACTTTAAAAAAAGGTGAAGCTTGGTTTGGGTATCTAGAAAATGTTTTAATAAGATTTTATTTTCAAACTATCTTATTTATTTTTATAATGTACATTAGGAAAATTTAGACGTCAAATAATAAGTTTTGAAAAATAATATTATTTTAATGATTTAAATAATATTAAAATGATTAAATAATGGAATATTTAATTTTAAATTGAAATCATTGAAATATAGTTTCTAATAGTGATTATATATATTTTATATAATTAATAAGCTATTTTAGAAGCAATTAGACTTAAATTTTATTTTAAGTCGAAGTTTGGTCTGAGTAGGACTAGTCGCATAGGGGTTGTTCGCGAATTTCGACCATTGACTTTAAATTGACATACTTGAAGATCCGACCATCAGATTTTTCCAAAACAAAAAATATTTGGTTCAAAATGAAAAGAGTTTTCAAATGAAGAAGAAAGTTTTAAGATCCAACGGTCAGATTGTAACGATCCAGAATTTTTAACCAATTTAAAATTGGAATTTTTATTACTCAATTAGAATTTAAATTTGAGTTTGACATAAATATACATGGTTAAGAATATTTAATAATTTTTATAAGTTAAATGATAGATTTTATTTGAAGTATAAATGAGAATGATTATTAATAAGTTTTGATTTATTGATATTATTTGTCGTTCGATCGGATTGGTCAAACTATAACATGAATTAGTAGCATTAGAACTAAGTATTGTCCTTAGTTTTCATAGCATTTTAAAGGAAATGCTAACAAAAGATCACTTTCCCTCATTAAGACAAGTGTAAGCACAATTTTATTTTTGCATGCCTCCTTTTATGCATGCCTTCCACTTGCCCCCTTATGTGTCTTTACCTCCTTACTCCTCCTTTCCAGATAAGGAGCTCTTTACTTCATTTTTTATCATCCATTTTCATTTTTCCTACCTTCCTTCTTCTTCTTAAAGCTTATGGCCATGGTTTCCATGGCATAAGTCTTCTTCTTTTCCACCACCACCTTGCCGAAGTTCGTTGTCATCCTCCACCTCCTTCCCTTATAAAGAGAGAGATTAATATATAGTATATATATATACATTGGTAAAGAAGGCGTTGCGCTGAAATACCATCCGACGGTTCGCTCAGCTAGGAACGCCTTTCTGGAAATTTGAGAAGTTGTTCGGTAATAACTCTTTAACCATGGTTTATATATTTAATTAGTAGTTAGACTAATTTAAATATAGTGATGAATTATTAGTGATTAATGTTGATTGATGTTTGTTGTGATGGATGATGGATTCGTAGTTTAGAACACACACACTATTAAGCATTAGTGTTATAACGCTTGTGCACAGTTATGATTTATTTAATTATGTTGATGATGGGTGCTATGGATGTTTATAATGGTTGTTGATGTTGTTTTGCACACACTATGACACAACAATTATGGTAATACATTGGTGATCGACAAATCTCCTTCGTAATTGGAAACGATATTATTATTGAAATCGAAGGTTAATGGTTGGGAATGGCACTATGTATGAATATATAAATATATATTGATGAAGTCTCTTTCAAAATAAATAAATATCTGAACGTTCTAGGATGAAAGAGAGGATAATGTCTAGGCTTTGGTTTGGAAATATAGTTTCCTGCTCTCCCTAACTGATCCAACGAATGAGATAGTTAATTTGAAGTTTTTTGAATTTAAAAATAAATTGGATTTTAATTTAATATTTTATTAAGTGTAAAATAAAATTTGAATTTTAGATCTAAAATAAATTGGTAAGTAAATTTAATTGATTTTAACAAGGATATAATGGTTTTCAAAGGTATTTTGAAGTATTGAAGCATAAACTTTATTTCGGTCAAAACAGAGCTTGTCGCATAAAACCAATTCCCGTTTTTTAGTTACTAAGTTTAAATGCTTATAACTTTTGCAATTTAAATCGGATTTCCATGAAATAGAAATAGTTTTATTTCTTATAACAAGAGCTTTCAAATGATTGAAAGCAGATTTTAATTTCGAGTTATAATTTTCAAATTATGTTTAAAACCGTTTTGGAAAAGGTCGCTGTAAGATCAGTTGTCGATCATAACTATAAATAGTTGCTTTTAAATGTATTTAAAATATGGAAAAAAAAATTGTAAAATCATTATAAGTTACGTAAAAGTGTTTTGAATTGTAAAGTTTAAGTTTTTGGCTAAGATAAACGATATTTTAATCAAAGTAGTTAAGATAACTGTTTTGTAACGCTTTTGAAATACTATGATAACTCTTTGAAAACAATCTATTTTGAAGTTTTAAACCGCGAGCTGTTTTCTGAAATATAAGTATCATTTGTAAATGATTGGTGGAATGTTTTCAAAGGTTTAAAAGTATTGAAAATGTTTTATATGGAAATTAAATTGACTTATTTGATACTAAAACGAGGTTTTCAATTTTAAATAATTGGATATGGTTAGAGATAAATCTTCGGATGTTTGATATTACTCCGGTAGATAACGAGTCTTACTATTTGAGGAATCTAAAAAGTAGTTCACCGTTATTCCGCTTATAGTGTGGGTTGGATACAGAGATTAATATTAAGTATAAGTTGATAATATTTCTATCCAGATCTAGTGTTAAAGAGTTGGATAAATCTTTTAATTAAGATATGGGTTTCCTAATTTGATTGGGCTAAGTTGGATAGAAATAATCTTCGGATATTTGATATGAAATTCTTTGGTGTAAACGTATAATATTTGAGGAATTTGGATGATATTATTATTATATCGTTATTCCACTTATAGTATTCGTTGATTATGAGAATTGATATAGAATATAAGTAGATACAATTTTTGTGTAACTTATGTTCAATATTGATTGATTTGGGTTTTGTCGTGAATCATATCTTCAATAATATCATTCTTGAAACCCAATGAGATTGAGTTATGGAAATTTATATCGTAACTTGGGGATCTAATCAAATCTTTGATTTGAGGAAATAAAAAATAAGGAATTAGGAAGGAAGTATAATCTTTTAGTTGAGATTAAAGTTGGGAAATCGATTTAATTGGAAACTATGGTTGAAAGGTTGTGTAAGGATTTTCAAAGAAAACTGGGTTTTTGATAACGAGTTATCAAATGGAAAATTAATTAAGGCTTTGAGACTAAATTATGTTTGATTTAAGGGATGTGTTAAAGGAGAAAGGTTAAATATGGATTTTGTTATAATTTGAGAATGAATCCAAGATGGAAGGAGATTTGGTTGAAAGCCTGTGTGTTCTGTAATTGTGTTTTTTTTTAATTGAGCTTATTATTTGGAAAGACCGGGATCAGATGTACGTCCGAAAACCATTCCAATTAATAATACGACGTTGTGGAGCAATTGAAGATATTGAAGATGGCATTGAAGACCGTGACCCTTCGTATCATAAGGACGACTAGATGAATGTCGCGAATGGTTGGCTCCCATTCGCAGATGGATTTTATATCAGCTAGGTGGCAAGAAGCCCGAACGTATGTATAGGAATTTCGGACTGGTTTTTATTCAAACCTAGAATGGACTTGTACGGATTGTGTGTCTGACATTGTAATTGACTGCGTTGCACTGATTCTATTAAATATATATCTGCTTAGCGGTGGAGAATTTATTCTCTTGCTTAACACTCTTCTCTAAGACGTATGAGCTTAGAGGTTATATATTGATGGAAATCAGTGATGCGTTGTGAATGGACAATGTGGCATACTTAAGTTATGCGGTGAGCTTTGGATGATCAAAGCATGGCTTATTTAAGCGTAGCTTTGTGTATATCGGGACCTCGGCAAGCCTCACACCCCGGTAAATGGCCAAAATAGGTAGGAATGCAGCAAGCTTATGGGGTTTTGTCACCTTCTAGATAAAAGGTGTACTATGGTATGGAGCCCAGGTATTAACCTATGTGGTAAAAGCTCTACTTTTGTGGTTGTTGTTAGCGCGCTCTCGAAAAGGCCGGTAACGACCAGGAGATGACATACTCAGGCGTACTCTAAGTTACCTAGTTACAGAGGTAGCCCGGCCTTGTGTTGGCATGAGGAGCATGAGTTGATCCTCGGACATCCCCCTAGAGGTGTTCAAAATTCGGTTCGGAAGGAAGTTCCTTTGCCTGGTCATTGTTGGAAACCCGATCTCTGCTACGAGCCCGTACGATTTTAATTGTATACCATACGTCAGTATATAATATCGTACCTATGTTGGCGAAGTTTGATACATTTACTTTCGAAAGGATTTTTCACACTATATTATAGTATTGAAAGAGGATTTTACGTATCAAAGGCATTTTTGACTGCATGAGGAGAAACCTCGCCCATCTGTGCATTTGCATTGTGTATGCCGCGAGACCTTATGTTAGTTTCATTTTTCTAAAAGTCATTGCGAATTTCTATGTACGGGAATTCACATCGAGTAAACACGTTCCGCGTTAGTGGCGTGGTCCGTTGAATTATCCAACTTTAAAATGAATCCTAAACAACAACTATCGATGTACTCTGATGTTTCTCTCATAACTCTGATGTAATATTATTGTAATGATAATGGAAAAGTTATTTTTATTTTGTGCAAATGTGTAAGTACCCCTAACAATCCGTCTTTGTGAACGGTTTAAGTTGGTTAAATTACCAGTGAAAACCGGGCAAAAAGTCGTGTCGTCACAGAGATTTTAAAGTAAATTCAAACCAAATTTGAATAAAAATCTCGCTAGTGCAGTTCGAGACCCAAAAATAGATATTAAAGAAATAAGCTATTTTTAAATTACTAAACATTGGGAAAAATTATAATAAATTGTAATTAATAATTTTTAAGTGCCTCGAGCAAGAATTGTGAAGTTCTTGAACAATTATTTGAATTTTGGGATTTTTGACATGATTTACTTAATATAGTAAATAGTCACTTTGGAATTTAGTTTGAAATTAAACTAAAAGTTTTTCAAACTTAAGTTCATTGGATTTGAATAGAAATCATTTTTAGATTTCAATATTGGATTTCGTAGTAATCCAGATACAGTTTGAGGAATTTAGAAGATATTTATATCGTTATTCCCTATACGTTATTTTTGATTTCAGAATTAGATGTTAAATATAAGTAAATATGATTTCTATTTAAAGCCATATGTTTGATATCAATTGAATTTTGTGTTTGTTGTGAATAACGTCTTGAATAATGTTATTCTCTAACCCAACTACGATTAACAGATGATTTGAAATAAAAAGTAATGACAAATTTTTTAATTAAGCTTAACGAAGTTTTCCAAAACTACAACAAGATATGATATTTATAATGGTTATTAATAACACATTATTCTAAAAGTGGTATTAATTACAATTAATTCTGTTTTCACGCATACCTTTGTTTTGGTCATATGGTGTAATGCTTCGATTCGCTATTTCCCTCCACCTTTTCACGGATTATTCCCTCTCCCTCTCCAAAACCATTTTCCTTCCTCCAAAACAACGCCTCACAAAAAAACAACGATCTGCTAGATCTGCCAAAAACCACAGATCTGCCTTCAATCTCCTTAACCAATTATTGTCTCTCTCCCTCCAGATCTACCAATATATCGAAGCTAGGGCGGCGCGTTTTGGATTTGGATTAAGGTATGCGAACCCGATTCTCATGTAAAGTTGTTAGTTATTTTAAATGTTGTAGATTTGAATCAATTGTGGATTTACGAGTATGGATTTGTAGATTAGGTTAAAACTGCGTAAGTCGACTACGGATTTACAATTTTAGGCCTGCTGTTTTTAGTATTTTGTTGTTTGCTATCTATTGCGACAATGAAACTGGTAAAATATTTTCCTAGTATCTACCCTACTTGTTTGCTTCATGTTATCCACTAAAAATCATGCATATACCATTGGATCTAATTCAAAGCTAGAATTAATGGATCGGACAATACACTTAATGCATATGGATCGGTCAGCTCAGTGTGCATGGATCGGTCACTTCAGTTCAACATGGTTCGGTCGGTTACGTTGTGAACGATGGATCGGTCAGTCTTGATCATGTGGGTCGGTCGAGTTTAGTGAGCATGGATCGGTCGGTCTCGACAATACGGGTCAGTCAAGAGTGTTAAAACGGGTCGTCTACAAGCACGTATGGATCAGTCGATATTGTATTTGCCACATGGGTCGGTCTTGTGTGATATTGGCTTCACAAAGCATTGACATACTAATATTGTATAGACCGTTTAAAGTGCACTGGCATTCACTATGGAAACACATCAGCTACATAGATTACACGCCATGCAAAGATACAAAGCATGCACACGTGGCAAGCTACAAAATGCTCCATGAACATGGAGCAGACCACATATACAATAATAGGTAGTAATACATATGGACCAGCAGCTTGATAATAGGAGGGATCAACACGTTTTCCTACATATGGATCGGGTGTAATCTAATCACGGTGGCAACTAGTGATTAATCTGGTTCAGCAGTAATGTAGTGTTCAACACGTGGAACAAGTATAAATAAAGCATAAAGGGTCCATAAATTATAACGTGAAGACAACAAGGATCAGCATGCTACAAAGCTTCAGGGTCGGTCATTAATTACACAATGGATCGACACTTTAGCATTTAATTATCTTCCACGTGGACCCATTGATTTGAGAATATAAAGTATGGGATGTGAGATAAGCTTCTATGGTTTTGTTCCAATTTATAAGCTGTTGGTTCGGTTGCATGCGTTCGTGAATGGGTAAATACACTAACGTCACATGCAGATGGTTCATGTCATTCATATTATAATTAGTCGGCTTGAAACTGTAGAGTGTGGATCGGTTCTGAATATATAAAGCGGTGGCACAAGATATAAATACATGGATCAGTATCAAAAAGAAAGGATGGGTCGATATTAATAAAAGTCAGTATGGTCAGCACTATGTTCACACGAGAAGTTGTATCATGCCAGCTGTAAAGTATACACGGATCGGTAGTACAATTCATGTGGTCGGTCCAGTTCATAACAATTGGGTCGGCAGCAATAAAAAAGAGTGGTCGGTCGGTATTAAAATATGCCAGCTATGTACAGCTGTAAAGTGGACCAGTGACACTTTCGTAAATATTTTTTGGCCGACCCAAACCCTGCACACCATATTTACAACTCTATCACTACCCCAAACTACTCCTATAAATACCCCACTTCTCAACCATTCAAGGGACAAATTTTTCTACCACGAAGGGTTGTCCAAACCATTTCTCCACCACTCTCAAGAACTCCAAGCTCCATTAATGGCTTCTCAAAATCAATCCATATTCCTCCAAAAACAAATGGATTAAATCTTATCTAAACTCTGTTAGAATTGCTCAAGTTTAATTCAAGATTCTCTAAACTCTGTCAATCCTCTCTAAATCCTAGATCTAACACAATACCATCATGGAATCAAGGAAAATCACTCAGGTGTTCAAGTGTTGAAAATATTCATCAATCTCCATTATATTTAGAAAGATCAAACCATTCCTTTGATAAATTCAAATGAAATCTAGATCAAAGAGAGAGAAAAGAGAGAAATGTCATAAAATGAGTGAAACACATAAAGCGATGTACTTTGTAAACTCAAGTATAATAATGAGAAGTGATTCCATATGGACGTAGGTCTAAATTGACCGAACCACTCTAAAAATTTCCTTGTTATTTACTTTTTGCTCCTTATTTTCTGTTTGTGGTTCCGCAACCTCAAATCATACCGTTTGGTGAAGTGATCTACCAGCACCTTTGGTGTTATGGCCATTTTTTGGTTTCCACATTTGGCACCCACCGTAAAGCCACGTTCGCACTTCTCTCAAATCTAAGAGCCTTGCATTGAGGTTCTAATACAATTTCTACCATAGATACTCCAAACCTAAGATCTAGGCCAATCGAGAGTTCTCTTCAAAGTTCAAAACCTTGTTTGAAATAATGGCTAAATCTAAGAAAACTGCAAGCAAAACCGTTGGAGAAACTGATAACCTTGCTAATGATGAAGCTACACAACCTACCAGCCGCTTTGACGTTGGAGAAAACGCAATAGCTGGAGTAACCAGAGCTGAATTAGATGTCGTTGCTGTGACAACCCTAATTTCGACAGACCGATTTTTTTTCAAAATTACAATCTATCGGAACTCGGATTGGTTTGCTCTGGTATCCTGCAGAAAAGACAGAAACACAAAACATGTTAGAGCTCAGATATTATCTCATAGCGTAATGGATAAAATATAATGTAATCAAAATATAGCCTTACCATATTAATAATACTGCCTAACCAGTATCTAAGGCAATCATGTCCCTGCCACAAATCTAACCTGCGAGTATGTTATAAGGAGGGGGTCAGAACACAAGTTCTGGTGATTGGATTTAAACCATACACTTTGGATAATCCTACATATACCGTTCAATCATGTTTTCTTATTTATTAGGTTACTTGGGTTATCAGCACTCAAGGCTTACACACACGTCGTACCCATTTACTTTCCAATGGATTAACCTAATATAGTATATATATGCAGCTACCCCCAATATTAAGGTACACCCCATGGTACCCCACTCGCACAGTCTCCACCATAACATTATCGAAATATACGCAGTCCCTCATCCTATGTCGTAGTGACGTACGGATAACAATATTACGTTCCACGTATATCTATCATTACCATGCTATATAAACGTACTGACTGCTACCTTTGTTTGAATCAGACCCCATACTGGAGTAATGCCCTCAAGTCTACGATACACCACCTTGAGCCGACATGCATGTATCTAGACTGCCCACCATGTGTATCTTCAATTGTAGCTCGATGCCTCAATCGCACGTCCTCTAACGTGCACCGAGTTCCATGGCAGGGCGATACAAGAAATACGGAACTCGGTCAGGAGCTTTTCCATACTTGTACAGGCCCGCCTTTAAGAGCCTCCAAATATAGATATCCCTAGTGTATGTTTTCACAGTGGCTATGGGCCCACCTCAGCCCCTCCCTTAACTAGTAAAGAGTACAAGATCTAAGAGACTGCCCATACACAAACAATCTAAACATCCATGTGGCATCTCCCCTCAACCCCCTACCCCGATAGTGAAGGGTGAAATGGCATCTTGGGTTTAGCTCTAGTCTTTCCGCATCCCGCTGGCTACCGTTGAAGGGTGTCCGACGGTCTACTATCCTTGTTGGCCCTGACCCTCTGCCTCCTCGTGAGGCAACCGCCGAACCACCCTGGTGTCACCTCGTCATAATATTCTAACAGCATAGCTACATCTGTAGTCAAGGCCCACCCACCTAATAGTTACGTGCAGGCCCAACCTCTGCGGACACAACCTAAGACATCTGTCGCCGCATAGAGGACTACTAGAAGCACCTTACGTACCTTAGGAAGCCGTGTGCTTCCCCTTCCAGTCCTTCGGAGCCATCAGAACAATCAGATGAATGTGCGCTGCCTCTCATGCCTTATAACACCACGATGATCTACCCCATTGGGTTATTCACCCTCAAACGTGCGGACTGGTTCGAGCGCCTCACTTTAGTATGTTACTAGACCCTATGTCTAAACATTATTTTACGCGCTTGCCTTACCTCATCAGGTTTCCTTTTAACTTGGTTATTCTCATTCACATTGAATTCTTATTCAAATTACCAAATTTCTCTTGCTTATTAATTTCAGTCATATAACTTAACCCATTTAAGTTTATTAATAATCCCACCACATGTTATTCTCCAGATTGTGGCCCAAGGTCGGTAATCCACAACCCCTTGTTGATTTCATCATTACAATAGCATGTTTTACTTAATGCATAATTAAGTATATCCAATTCTTCGAATTAACATGTCACTTACCATTTATGATTGATTATAACTTATTCCATTTCATAAGTTTTCCTCATTCTTTCTCATTTAATCATAATTCCATTTTATATTGTCAATACAACTTATCGTTATTTACTTATTAAATTAGTTCTATTAACTAAGGCCCACTAATAAGTTTCTCCACCCGTTTATTATAACCTATGTTATAATTTCCTCTTGTCCCTAGGATAAGCCTAAACATTCTTATCAACGGGTTTCATACTTCCAAGCTTATAGATTACTTAATTTATAATTAAGTACAACTTCCTATGTTTCATATATTTTCCCCTTTTTCTCAACTAGTTTCTGGCTTTCCCCATTTACTTAATTTACAATTAAGTGTCCCTTATCTCATTTTTCCAGTTATCCCATTTCCTTATTAGTTTATTATAACCTAAGTTATAATCCTCACTTGTCCCTAGGACAAGTCTACCTATTATACAACATTTTCATTAATGTTATTTATTTATAATAGGTGATTATCATTTCTACAAGTTATGCTTACCCTAAAAGGTGTCTTTAATAACATAACTTTATTATTTCTACCAGTTATGTATAGCATTAGGTGTCTTTAATTGCATAACCTTCCTGGGCTAAATTTGCGGGCCTATATGTAAATACTACCCACCCTCCTAGATTTGCCTAGCCCACCCACTGTCCAACCAATTTTTACTTAACCCTAGCTTTAGTTCATATTCATACAATCCCTATGGATTAGATTAGATTAAGTAGTCCAATTCATTATCATGTCCATTTATGGTTTATAATGGACTAGACGTCCCACATTAGGCCTACAACTTGTGGATGTTGGATATGCCGGTCAGGTCCGGGTAGACTTCTTCCACAAGTTGGGCCTAACCTCATGTCACAGCCCTTCTCATATTTGCGCACTTAGACCTCTCACATTTGGTTCAACATTAGTGGCTGCAGGATATGCCGGTCGGGTCCGGGCAGACTTCCACCACTAATGCAACCTAACCTCGTGTCATAAGTGTAATTTCTAATTGTAATCCTAGGCATTCATTATTAATCAATTATTTAAACCTATGCCTTTATAGGTGTTAATGACCATTTTCCCAATTATTCATGATGGGTTATATGTCTAAATTCATATTATCTGAATTATGCCAATTCCTATTTTACATATGATCCCATTTGCGCCCAAATCAGTTTTCTATACTTATGATCCAATTTAAGATCTTTAAACATAATTTGGTTGATGCCCCAAACCCATATTTGATTCTATGTTAACATGAATCCATATAGTAATATACTTACTCCAATTATTCCCTGTATATAATTAGGACAAATTTACATGTAAACTGTTTAGTACTCCAACAAATCCAATATATGATTTTTCCCACATATTCAAATTAATATTATAACATGTAAACATACCAACATTTCAACTGATTCAATATATGAACTATTCATATTAACAATTTGAGGTTATATCATGCTAATCATTCCCCCAATTTAATAGATTCAACATATGAATTTCCTGATCTATTCATATTAACGTCTCAACTTGTTTTAATAGCAATTTATAATTTAACTGGCAATTTCACAAATTGTTAAAGGGGGAATGCTAAACAATAGTCATAACATTATCTAAAGATTATAGTTTAAACCCACTCACCTTTTATGCTTTTCCCAAATTTTGGATATGATCCGTTCTATCATCCATGGTTTTTCCTTTCCCATTTAATTTGATTTGAAACCTTGCTTTCATGATTCAACAATCTTTTTATTGATGTTGATTCTCTCTTCCAGATCTGAATTCATAATTTTCCTGGGCTAGTATTTTAATTTCAGAATAGACTTGAGAAGAGAGAGAGAGCCATGGCAGAGCTCCAGCGTAGCCGTCGAATTATGATGTTTAGGGTTAGGTCTAGGGTTTTATTTATAAGAGTAGCGGAGGAACCAGGACTCTCAGATCAAATTTTAAAATACCAGAATCTTCCACGTCAAAAAAAGAAGGTTCCAGATCTGCAGGTGGGTCGACCCCCCTTTGGGTGGGTCGACCCCTAAGTCGACCCCCCTGTTTGTGGGTCGACCCCGAACGGTCCATTTTCCCTCCGAACTTTCCCGCCCACGATTTTGATTTTTGAACTGATTTTTGAATTTTCTGGATATATTTATTTAATATATATACATATAATCTCCTTATATGTTTACAAACTTCTAATGCTCATAACTTCTTCATAAAGTGTCCGTTTTACGCAAAACTGGTGTCTATCTTGACCAGAATTTCGAGATGGACGCAATAGGGCAATCCGTTTTACTTAATTATGAATATTTAATTAAGTTATCCTTATTTTATTATCTTACACTAAAAATATGGGGTGTTACATTCTCCTACCCTTAGGAAATTTTGTCCCCAAAATTTGATAAGGGCAAAATAAATTAACCCCTCGCATAATAAACATCCATCATGTGTACATCTAATTTTTGCAGACATCGTGCACTTGTGCAAAGTGAAGTACAACATAATAATGCATGCATGCCTAAGCGGTACCTCCTACGTGTATGCAAGTTTTTCCAAAATCCTTTTAAATTATAATGCTCACATCCTAAATATACTAGCAGTTTTATATGAATGCAATATTTTGAAAATCAAAAATGCCTTTTCATCCAAATTTTCCCGCATTCTTACCGAGTAAGAGCATAGTTCATCCAATTGTTGCATCCATAATCCTACCAACCAACTTTATTTTTCGAATTTCAGAAAAATCTAATTTTCTAAATTCAATCTCTTATGTTACAAAAAGGTGGAAAACGGAAAACTCTACATCTCCCGCTTTTTTCACCCTTTTTCCAACCGTACTTGGATTTTTATGAAACTATTATAAAGATTCTCTTATTTTCCTATCCAAGCACAGCCCGCTTAAGAAATTTTTTCTTTTGTTACTAATTTTCTTTTTCATCTTATCTTGGAAATTTTTATCTTTATCAGTCTTTTCTCATAATTTTCCAATTTTGTTGCTTTACTAAATTTTCTGTTTCCTTTTCAGTTGTAACATTTCTCTTTTCTTAGCTTATTTAATTATCTGGTCTTAGTTTAAATTTAAATAAGCCATCTAGTCTTCCAACTAAAACAGGAGAACAGACACCCTACACAGCTACTACTTACGGCCAAGAATCTCGGGACTATATCCCCCTCAGACAGAAAAGTCCAAACTATGGGATCCATGACAGGTTTAGGTGTTACCCTAACTACCCAACAAATAACGGAACGATCCCCACAGAAATGTAGTAACGGGTTTTACCCCTAACATGAAAATTCGCAACGGGATCTAAACACTTACTTGCCCTTTTCTATCTAGTAGTCGCTACTAGTCCTAGTTGTGTTCCAACAATTATTTCAAGCGACACCCTAGGCTATTCAATGCTTATGAATTTACGGGAACTTACTATTATTCCAAGATAATTTTCGCTATTTACGTCATAGCCTCAAAACTTTTCCCGTCTTCCCTAGGCACTAATCCTTACCTACTCCATACTTTTAAAACATGGTTTGGCCCTTTTTCATTTAAATTTCCTTCCAAAAATATAAAAATGTCAAAACTTTATTTTCCTCACGAAAACTTTCTTTTGCTAAACCATAAAAACATGTCATCTTAAAAAAAATGTAAATCATCATTTTTTTTCAAATCACAAAAACTGGAGTAGATACGGACAACTATTTTCTCAATCGAGTTTATAACTTGTTCTTACCTATAAGGTCGGTTTAGCTGTAGTGAAAAATAGATCGATTTACAGCGGAAGTCAACAAATTTCAACGTAATTTGTAATCGAAACCATGATAGAAACTAAAATTTCGTACCTTTCTTCAGTTCTTCAAGTCGAATCAAAGAGGATCTTGAGCTTGTTGAATCCAATTCCAGATATGATCGAACCTAGTGCTTGAAGTCGAGCACCTCTATCGGAGTCCACAATCGTTGCTCTCGAATCAAATCGAGGAAGAATAAGTCAATACTAGCTGAATTGGGATTAAATTGGGATCTAGGGTTTTGTGGATTTCGGCTGTTATTATCATTGAGGATAAGGTCCGACCCTTGCTTTATATAATAATAGAACCGACAATCTCTCCAACCTTTTGACCCAGTCACCCCTTATCTAAATAATGGAATTTGTCAAAACCCTTATATTTAAATATCCTTATCTTTAGCAACGCATGTAAGTGTGAGGCTATGATAGCGTTGGCAACAGTTTAAACAAATTCAGACTGTAAACAATGAGTGGCGTCTAGTAACACATCATTGTTACCCAAGCTATAATAGTGATGATTCAATACAACCTGTTGTGAATAGTGTGTCAATATAATTTAATCCTTTTAACCGTTATATCCTAGATTAAATAAAGGCATGGATCGTATCATCCTTTTATAATTTAATCTGTTTTCTTGATCGATGAGTAGACTGTTCAGAGCAAATCAATATTTGAGCACGGCCATGCATTTCACAGTCTCACTCAATCAAGAGGCCCATGGATATCACTACGAATATATCGTAGGGTTAAATTCCATTTAGATCATTCATAATTTGTATTCGATTCTAGATATATCCAATAATCACCGTTATCATTACTCTGTTACGAAATAACTTTAGATGATATCAAAACATAAATATCTTCGAATAAAATTATAATGATTTCAGGTCTGAGGACCATTATATCACTATCACTATGAGAACAACTCATGATACTGTTAATTATATTCCATGGAGTTATCTCACGATGGGTCAGCCCAATACGCTATTTTTCAATACGTATTTATATCTTGACTTTAATATCACGTATATTAATGATCAATGAGATGTGATCATCAGTCAATCAATATACTAGTCTCAACGCTTTATTGTTGTCCTATATAAACAATAAAACTCGACTAGAGACATTTAAGAATTATAATACTTATCATATTATATAATCTCAAATTCAAGTCTTACTCGAACTATATAATTCCGTATTATAATTCTAAGGACTTCTATTATATTATTATTTATATTACGCAGTAAATATAATATAATAGAATATTATTTCATTCCAAATAAAATAATAACATCACCAATGTTATCAATCTCATCAAATGAATTGCCTCTAGGGCACAAACTCTAACAATCTCCCACTTGCACTAGAGTCAATCATTTATGTATCGTATACTTATGAAACTAGTGTGACTATTAAACTTCTGCTGCGACAGAGTTTAATTCTGTAGGTCTGTAATATTACAACTTTTGTAACTTTGCAAATATGTTTATTTCTTCTGTGAACAACTTCACATAAGAATTATATTTCTTAAAATATATGTTTGGATTAACGATGAGTTTAATGTTTTAGGCCTGAGCAACAGCCATATTGTTATCGCAATGCAAATCATTGGATCAACAATGAATTAAGTTCAAATATGAACTTCTTAATCCAAACATTTTCTTTCTCAGAATCAGTATTTATTCTGTTTTAAAACTAACATAATTTACAATAATTAATGTGTTATCAAATGACATTAGAATTATTGTCACACTCCCACTCAATTTCTTGTCTATACAAGATTCAATAACCTTTTGTGGTTTCGAGACATTTCGACTTCTGTTTCATTCCTATCGGTATCGCAGAGACTAGCTCTTCTTTATAAGGATACCAATTTTAGCAATAAACATTTTATTCTCAAAGAATTTATAGAAATAATATCCATTTATATCTTATGGACATTACATAAAATAGTTATTTTATTCGGGTCTGATCTTATCAGAGGAAGGACGTTTAATAAACGCCTTGCATCCAAATCTGTGCATTAGACACACTAGGACATTTCCTAGTCCATATCTTATATGGCATTTTTAAGTCAATTTTAGTAGGATTAAATGCAATTGTTCTAAATTTAATTTACTGGAAGATCTATTTGACTTATCTTGGTCGTACCATATCTTATAAGTTGTGATTACTCCTTTCAGATACACCATCTTAATATGGTGTTCTAAGTGGAGTGAGTCGTGAAACAATTTCAAACTTATCTGGATAGTCATTAAATAGTTGGCTTAAATATTCCTTTTCGATCTGTTCGAAAGGTATTTATTTATTATTAAAATCGGTTTCTATCTCCACTTTGAATTCTTTGAACTTTTCAAGGGATTCTGATATGTGTTTCATAAGATACGCATATCTGTATCTACTGATATCATCAGTAAATATAATGAAGTAACAAAACCTATCTCTAGCTTATGTATTCATTGCTCCATTTACATCATTATATATGAGACCCAATACTTATCACTCATTCACTGTGTCAAGTGAAAGGAGATTCGATTATTTTCCCTAATAAACAAGATTTGTATTCTTCATATGATTCAAAATCAAGTGGTCTCAAAATTCCATCATTATGGAGTTTTGATCTATTTTCTTGTTTTACTCGGCTAACCGGTAATGCTAAAGGTACATTGGATTTAAATTATTAATTTTAATCCACTTAATGTTAATGTCTAGTACATTATAGTTAAGGATTTATAGAATCATTAACTATTTGTGAAACTCCAAACGATATTTTATTTAAATAAAATGAATAACAATTGTTCATTTCATTACAAATAAAATTCAAACTTGTCTAAACAAGATCTATTATAACATTTATCTTAAGTGGAGTTTCAATATAACAATTATTTTATTTATTTAATTAAGCCAGTCTAATCAACAAGAATCAACTTCCTATGGATAATCCAACAACACTTGCATCATTTCCAATTGTAAGTCCACTTGTCCTTTTATCAGATTTCTACTTATACCGCTATTTTATATATCAACATACATTTATATGATTTTATATCTAGTATCTAGTACTAGAAATGTATAAGTAGATTATTATAACATTTTTATGTTATTCAGTTGAAGTCACACTTTAACTTTTAGATCCTCCCTATTTGTTAGAACAATTTATGTTTCAATTTATTTAAGGACAATCCTAAATTTCAATGTTAGTCAAGAAATTTGATTTAATTCAACTTATCCTTCTTAAGGATTAATTTAAATTAACGGAGTTATCTTTTATTTAATATCTACAATAGATAATAAATATTAACTGATTCTATTATATATAAATACAAAATTTTGACAATCAAACTTTATATTTGTACTAATGTAAAATTTAAACTAAAATATGCTCCCACTCGAATTAACATCCCTCCGTTTATATACATATATCAGCATATATATATAATGGTGTTCCAAGATCCATATCTAGTCGTGCCTTGACCCTGCTTTGGCTGAACCCAAAACACAACCTTTTAGGTAGATATCTTATATCAATTATATCACATATATAACTCTTGGATCGCATGTTGAACATTTTCGTTCGATATTACTCATTTGCTCAAAATATAGAATAATTCACGCTGTTGTCTCTAAGCCATAATCTTATTATGCAGCTTAGTTAAGTCAAACCCAATAATACAGTCAAAGCACCACAATTACTCCTACCGAATATAACCAAAACAAAAGGTGCACAACGCTTTGGCGTTAGTTACATCCTAGTGAGATTGGACAGTGATGGGTGTACTATTGGAAAACTTCACCATGACTTAATATAACAAAATAGTTTGCTTTGAAGGGAATTTATAATTTGTAGCGGCGAACAATATAAGAGTTATTTATACATATCAAAATATGTGTATTTCACATCTGTAATGTCGACTGAACTTAAATAAAATATATAACATATACATATATATGTCTATATATATTTAAATTCAATGTTACATTTAGGTTGCATCCCAACTTAATTTATGAACATTTCAAAATTATGGTTATATTATAGCTAATAAACTTTGCAACACGATTTTGGCTTCGCTCTATATCATGTATATCATATAGACTCAAGCCTAATATATTTATACATATATTTATAAATTCAAGCCCTTAATTTAAGGCCCAATAAACCTGTTATAACATATCTCAGTTCGTATTTAAAACAATATGAATATATCAAATATACATTCATTTGCAAGCTTTATATAAGAACTCAGATTAAATATTACAGAAAAACACTATATTGGTTAAAGAAACTTTAGAAAGGGTCAGGCCCTATCATAAATATTAATGCATTGTCTGTTCTACAAGTACTCAGTTATAAACTCTCAATAAATAACATTATACATTGAATAATTGCCAGACAATATATGTATATATACACGTTTATGTATACATACATATACATTTTAATATATACAGTTTAGTTAAAATGCGTACAGGACTGTCTGTGTGTATATACATACAGTTTAACAATTCTATAGCATATAAAACCTTATGGGTTACATTACATAGACAATCAACTGATAAGGCATATATACAAATATATTTGTACAGTTCTCATTTTAAACTTATATACAGTCATACTGCTAAAGTTTGCTTCAGCAACTCTTTTGCCTTCTACTCCAATGTGTCCATTCTCTTGCCCATGTTTCCTTAGTCAAACTGATACAAGCCTCAGAGATACATCTGCATGTATTTCTGCATGTATTTATTAAAATAAATACAGATGGAACATTCATACGAATATAAACAAAGCATCAAGAATGCAGTATATATACATATATATCAAATATACATATATAATATTGTTTAAATTCAATTATATATATATATATATATATATCAAATATATGTACATATATATGTGTGTAAAACAGCATAATCATATACTGTATGCTTGTAGATAATTGCATGTTTTGGGTATTGACTGTAGGAGGGTCAATGTCCTGATATACAAAATTGATTTAAAAAATTTTAACATCAATTTTATATCCTAGACATCTACCCATTGCCTTGAAGTCTACTATACAAACTATACTCTTATAGCCTGTTATAAAACTCTTATATATGTAATATCAGTTTTACTAAATGATATAATTTATACATATATATACAGTTCAAACAACATCAGATTCCAACTATACATACAAAACAGATTTTAAGGTTAATTAAAAGCCAAAAGATTTACATATCTTATGTATATGTACTATTGCAAATCTTATTTGCAATGTTGTATTATGAACCGATCAATAAAGAATCATTCTTTGGATGGTATGTATCTATGATGCTAATAATTTTGCAAGTTTATAAGCAAACAATAAACAATGTAATTGTCAAACAAAGTCATAACACATAGATGCATCAATATGGATCATATTAGTGTTGTTGATTTTTGTTTCTGAATAAACACAGTTATAATCACATATATATATAATACATATATATATATATATAACTGAAGTGAATACAGAACTATCAAGTGACATAGGCACACTTACAAAACGATTAAACTGTTTGTTTCAATCAACCAATATACATCTATATATGGCCCAGTTTAATTTTCAATTGATACATATATGACATGTAATAGACCTCAAGTATATTTATACTCATATAAATCAGATGCAATATAGATATATATAGAGTTATACAGTGGATCATGAATATTACTAAATCAACAATATTCACATGTATAAACAGACAGTTCCGCTTTATTTTAAAAGGTGAGATGTAGCATTTTATATATACATGCAAATTTTAAAACCAACACAAGTTCATACTTGTGTCAGATTTTATGCAGTATGATTATCAATAAATTTGATAATTTTATAGATTTTTAATACTCATGTATACACACATATGGTGTTAAATCAAAAAGGGCAAATCATATTTGCTTTATGTAAAAGGTATATCTAAAATATACACATTTATAAACAACAGAGGATTATAATGGAAAGCAAAACATATGCAGTAACATTTACAACCATTCCACTTAGTATAATCAGGTGATCTACATATGTAAACACAATGATAATGGCAGCAAATGGATTTAGTAGTTAGCAATATTTATCACTCAGATTAAAAGATCGAAATCTTGTTAATATCGTACAAAGTGAGGACAAATCATCGTCTCATGACCAATATCAAATCATATTTGGTCTCAGTCATAAAATCGATAGTTTCGTAACTGGAACACACTTAAATCAAACAAGCTTTCATCATTATTTTAGAATTTTTTATTCATATGAACAAATCTAAAATTATGCAATGTATAAGCATTAAATTGATTTTAAACAAAACGGTTTTGTTTCATATATCACTGTGTTATAGCTAGATAAAAGGGTATCAATATATACCAGATTCAAAAGGATTTTCAAATCATTTGAGATCATAAAATAAAACCATGATATCAAATATACTTTGATGAATCATACGACCAATGAATATTCATCAATACAAAACTTAATATCTAATATTAAATAAATAATACCTTTACCTGTAAACAGTTTAGAATTATATATTAAAGCTGTCAATAGGTATATACATTATCCTTTTGATAAAATCAAGCCATGAAGTCCGAAAGAAAATCAGGTTGATTTCTGCTATTTTTATATGCACACATGTTTGTTTTATACGGAAGAAAATAATATTAAGTCACTAATACTGACTTTCAGTATTTCCACTTACTGTCTAACAGTTATCAGTTTCAGACATACACATGTATAAATATATGTATACTTTATATGTATATATACATAAAACAATTGTGGCAGCGTTTATTCAACCCCTTTCTTGTCCATCAGGCAATAACATACTTTATGAAATCAGTATTTCAAAATGAAATAAGATTGCCATGCTATTCTTGATCAATCAAATTGATTTTGATTTATCATTGGGTTCTATGAAGGATAGATAGAATAACAATTATTTAAGATTTTAGTTGAAATCAGATTTTAACTATCAATAAATGTTGTTTATAATAATTTTAAAATACCAGATTTGAATACTATTTATGCACCAATAGTATGAAATCCAATTCAGTATTCTCAATACTTGGACTTATCTCCAGCTTTGTATCAAAATACAAATTTTATTTTCAGTGAACCAAGGTAAGCTTGAAGTTCAGCACAGATTATAACAGATTTTTCTTTTGTTAATAGGTATGAAATACCATGCCATAAATACAAGGATGAAGACTGTCTACAACTCAAATCTGTAATTCAATAACTGGTATTGTTATAGAGTAAAACAGGACATCATAGGTTACATAAAATAGATATGATTCTAAATCTATCTGGTTTTATAAATAAAGGTATACAGATCCAAACACATACAGACTTGAAAACTTTGTGTCATTCTAATTTCATTTATGGAATCATAACAGAGCACAAATTAAATACATGTAATAGATGTGATTCAAAGTCTATCTATTATATATATTTAAATCTTCTGTAACAATTACAGAATGAAATAATAATTGTTTTTCTTTTAAAACCAGATTCAAAATACAGGTTAAACCTTTTACACTAACATAGGAATTTGAATTTCAGTCATTCAGAATTGAATTAATATCGTATATCAATTCAAAGTCATTCAAACGAACAAGACTAAATTTGTTCGTTACAAAACCGATTATAGTTCATAATTGAATGTTTACAAAATTCCAGATCTCATCAGTTTGATGTTCATAACATCGACTAACATGTTACTGTAACAATTTTGGGGCCTAACCAATACTCGAATCAAAATAACCATGTGCTCTGATACCATTGTAGTGAAAAATAGATCGATTTACAGCGGAAGTCAACAAATTTCAACCTAATTTGTAATCGAAACCATGATAGAAACTAAAATTTCGTACCTTTCTTCAGTTCTTCAAGTCGAATCAAAGAGGATCTTGAGCTTGTTGAATCCAATTCCAGATCTGATCGAACCTAGTGCTTGAAGTCGAGCACCTCTATCGGAGTCCACAATCGTTGCTCTCGAATCAAATCGAGGAAGAATAAGTCAGTACTAGCTGAATTTGGATTAAATTAGGATCTAGGGTTTTGTGGATTTCGGCTGTTATTATCATTGAGGATAAGGTCCGACCCTTTCTTTATATAATAATAGAACCCACAATCTCTCCAACCTTTTGACCCAATCACCCCTTATCTAAATAATGGAATTTGTCAAAACCCTTATATTTAAATATCCTTATCTTTAGCAACGCATGTAAGTGTGACCCTATAGGCTATGATAGCGTTGGCAACAGTTTAAACAAATTCAGACTGTAAACAATGAGCGGCGTCTAGTAACACATCATTGTTACCCAAGCTATAATAGTGATGATTCAATACAACCTGTTGTGAATAGTGTGTCAATATAATTTAATGCTTTTAACCGTTATATCCTAGATTAAATAAAGGCATGGATCGTATCATCCTTTTATAATTTAATCTGTTTTCTTGATCGATGAGTAGACTGTTCAGAGCAAATCAATATTTGAGCACGGCCATGCATTTCACAGTCTCACTCAATCAAGAGGCCCATGGATATCACTACGAATATATCGTAGGGTTAAATTCCATCTAGATCATTCATAATTTGTATTCGATTCTAGATATATCCAATAATCACCGTTATCATTACTCTGTTACGAAATAACTTTAGATGATATCAAAACATAAATATCTTCGAATAAAATTATAATGATTTCAGGTCTGAGGACCATTATATCACTATCACTATGAGAACAACTCATGATACTGTTAATTATATTTCATGGAGTTATCTCACGATGGGTCAGCCCAATACGCTATTTTTCAATACGTATTTATATCTTGACTTTAATATCATGTAGATTAATGATCAATGAGATGTGATCATCAGTCAATCAATATACTAGTCTCAACGCTTTATTGTTGTCCTATATAAACAATAAAACTCGACTAGGGACATTTAAGAATTATAATACTTATCAGATTATATAATCTCAAATTCAAGTCTTACTCGAACTATATAATTCTGTATTATAATTCTAAGGACTTCTATTATATTATTATTTATATTACGCAGTAAATATAATATAATAGAATATTATTTCATTCCAAATAAAATAATAACATCACCAATGTTATCAATCTCATCAAATGAATTGCCTCTAGGGCACAAACTCTAACATTAGCCTCTTACTTCAAGGTGCAAACATCCACTATTTTTCATTCTTGCACTTATTTTGTCCACCCAACAAAATTATCTTAAAATAATTTATCAAAAAGGGTTGTCATAAGAATAGAGATTTAAAATCTTTCTTTATTAAAGATTCTTGTATGAAATATAACGAGAAAACTAGCGAGCTATACGTGCTCTATATTATGCACCTTTTATTGAGAGAATTTTACTTTAGATAAAAAAATCGCAAGAAATCACTGTATGGAAAATATACCTTATTTTCCTTCAAAAACCCAATATGTATACTTTACATATTTAAAACTTATAACTTTTAAGGTTAAAACTTGAAAACACCATAAAACATTTTCCCAAAATATTTATAATTTCAAGTTCTTAAAAGTTAATAATGGGGTTAGACTCAAAGCGGGTTTCCAATTCTTCTAGGCTTTCCTAGACACTCCACAAGGTCAATTCTCTTAACGATATATATTCCTAATCCATTTTTATCTCTTTAACCTTTTCCAATTTATAAAGTTTTTAAGCCCACTACCCCAAAATACTAATCATATGGGATTCACTTTCCTTCCATATAAAGTACATTGTACAATCTCCTCCCAAATTACCAAAGGGTCTCAGATTTCCTTATTCATTCTTTTAGTGTACAAAACAAACATCCCATTTCTTACCATATTATACTCTTTCTATTTAGTGGGTTCCTCAATGGATCTAGGTATATATATAATATATAATATATTTATATTTTTTAAAATACAAATATGTTCACTCACTATTTATATAGGAACCCTTAACCTAAGCTCTGATACCAGATGTGACAACCCTAATTTCGACAGACCATTTTTTTTTCAAAAATTCCAATGTATCGAAACTCAGATTGGTTTGCTCTGGTATCCTGCAGAAAAGACAGAGACATAAAACATGTCAGAGCTCAGAAATCATCTCACAGCGGAATGGATAAAATATAATGTAATCAAAACATAGCCTTACCATATTAATAATACTACCTAACCAGTATACAAGGCTATCATGTCCCTGTCACAAATCTAACCTGCGAGCATGTTATGAGGAGGGGGTCAGAACACAATTTCTAGTGACTGGATTTAAACTATACACTTTGGATAATCCTACATATACTGTTCAATCATATTTTATTATTTATTAGGTTACTTGGGTTTTCAGCACTCAGGGCTTGCACACATGTCATACCCATTTACATTCCAGTGGATTAACCTAATATAGTATATATGTAGCTACACCCAATATTAAGGTACACCCTATGGTACCCCACTCGCACGGTACCATACCATTATCGAAATATACGCAGTCCCTCATCGTACGTCGTAGTGACGTACGGATAATAATATTACGTTCCTCATATATCTATCATTTCCATGCTACGTAAACGTACTGACTTCCATCTTTGTTTGAATCAAACTCCATACCGGAGTAATGCCTTCAAGTATACGATACACCACCCAGAGACGACATGCATGTATCCAGACTGTCCACCATGCATATCTTCAATTGTAGCTCGATGCCTCAATCATACATCCTCTGATGTGCACCGAGTTCCATGGCAGGGCGATACAAGAAACACGAAACTCGGTCGAGATCTTTTCCATACCTGTACAGGCCCACCTTTAAGAGCCTCCAAATACAGATATCCCTAGGGTTTGTTTTCACGGTGGCTATGTCCCCACCTCGGTCCCTCCCTCAACTAGTAAAGACTACAAGAGCAAAGAGACTACCCCTACGCAAACAATCTAAACATCCATGTGGCGTCTCTCCTTAACCCCTTACCCCGACAGTGAAGGGTGAAATGGTATCTTGGGTTCAGCTCTAGTCTTTCCGCATCGCGTTGTCTGCCGATGACGGGTGTCCGATGATCGACTATCCTTGTTGGTCCTGACCGACTGCCTCCTCGTGAGGCAACCGCCGAACCACCCTGGTGTCACCTCGTCACAGCATTCTGACTTCATAGCTACATCTGCAGTCAAGGCCCACCCACCTAGTAGTTACGCACAGACCCAACCTCTGCGGACACAGCCTAAGACATCTGCCTCCGCACAGAGGACTACAAGGAGCACCTTACGTAACTCAGGAAGAGGCGTGCTTCCCCTTCCAGTTCTTCAAAGCCGTCGGAACAATCAGATGAATATGCGCTCCCCCTCGTGCCTTATAACACCATGATGATCTACCCCGTTGGTGTAACACCCCACCTCCGCTAGGGTCACTCGCAAAGGAATGCACTAGCTTTAGAGGGGCATTATTGGTAAACATGCACAGAAATATCACAAGACAGAACATATATAAATAGCGGAAGTAAAATCAAACTTTCATAACATGAATAAATAAGGTCTGAAGCCTTTTACATCAGAGTACATCAAAACCTGTCTTGCAAAAATAAAGAAGCATAAAAACCTTTTCATAAATTATTCCCCCAGTAAAAACAGTAAAGTAGCCATAGCCAAGGGAAGTCCAAGCCATCCATGATGACCTTCAGGCAGAAGAAGTCCGAACTAAACAACATTGTTTCCTCCCTGTAACCTGGGGGGGAAACGGAAGAAAAGAGGCGAAACAAAACGGGTCAGTCAAAAAGACTGAGTAAGTCCTATCTACTTCCAGTATAAAAACAGGTAAAGGTAACATGACATGCATAAACTGAAAGTAAACATAAGGATAACTGCAAGATAGGTAAACCAGGATAGCCGGTTGAACTACTGTGGCAAGGTAAACCAAGGTGTCATGATAAACTGCGGTGTTATGATAAGTCAAGGTATCACATCGTCAGATTTCTATCGAGTACATTATCCCAAGGTATCTACCCCGTCTAACATCCCACGGTATCTATTATGTATATTCTTCCTAGTTCTAACATGTATATTTGCTCTGCACCTCTCGTACTAGTATCCCTACCCGCGTCATGTGTTAACCATGAACGTCCCGTGCTCAAAGTCGTGTAATGGTCCATGTCAATCTAATCTCGCATATATAGGTTACTCAAATCATATGTTTCTTTCCTTGTGTATAAGTTCAGTCCTTTGCCGTACCTCGTACGGGCTTTCTCATGTCGTATTATCCTTGAAATCGTTTGGGACTGTCACCCTTGTTCTAGCTAGACTCTTCCATATTAATCATCGTTTGAACTACTAGGACTTACGCCACCTAGCACCACTAGGGATTACGCTTACCTATTGCACGCTTTCGTATTTCGGTTTGGGTTAAACCACCTAGGCCACTAGGGCTTACGCTAACCCTCAACCGCGCCCTTTTTCCCACGCATTCCTCGTGAATCGTTTTTCTATAACTGTATGCACACGTATCGCATCGTGCCATCCGAGTCCTGTCACAGGGCAAACCAAGAAATACAGGACTCGGTCGGGAGCTTTAGATTTATCTGCCGATGCAGATACTAAGTTCTGCTTTTCTACACGTGGCTATGGTCCCACGAGACCCCTCCCTCAACTAGTGAAAGGCAACACAAGAGAAAATCTTTCATGAGAACTACACTCCGGCCAGCCCAAATCCTACGGCCTACCTCACCCATAATTAGATAGCAATTATGGTCTGTTGGGTGTTCCCTGCCTTTCCGTACGTACACGCTTGACTCAAGATGGTAGATGATCGACGAACTTGCTATCTCGGGCACCTTATGTATTCGTCGACTCACTGCTATCCACCCCAGTCTTTAGGTCGCTCGCATAGCAACCAAGGCATATTCTTGGTTCTTCTACCGCAGACCTCAACCTCTCGTGAGCCTAGTATAATGACCTGGCAGCTCACAGAGGGATCCCAAGAATATCCTCACGTTCCCCGAAGCCGCTGCTTCGTTACCCAATTCGTTGGAGCCTTTATCTAAATCAGATAGCCTGCTCCTATACGCATACTTAAATGTTGACCTAACGTATCGGGTTACTAATCTATCTAAGAAGTGGTCCAAATTTCTTTGACTAAGAATTATTACTTAGTTTCCCTTAACTAAGGTTTACCACTTAGCCTTATTTCCATTATCCTTGTTAACTATGGTTATTTACCTAATCCTCCGAATTAGGGTTTATCTAATGGGTTAAGTGTCAACTTAACCCGTCTACAAAACATGTCGAAACTGGCTAAGTGTCCAAGTCCAAGACTTAACCCTACAGACCATGTGTCAAGTTGGTTAAGTATATCAAGCAATCCATGACTTAACCTCGTCTAATTATCATCTTAGATTGGTTAAGTATATATATTAATTTGACCCTATCAAATTACCGAGTCACATCGGTCAAGCGTATTCGAAACGATTCGTGACTTAGCCTTATCATGTTTTTACGTTAGATTGGTTAAGTATAGGTTAACTTAACCTCATCAAATTAACGGGTTGGATTGGTTAAGTATAGGTCACTTAACCTCATCAAATTAACGAGTTAAATTAGTTAAGTGTTTATCTTAACCCCATTAAATTACCAAGTTGGATTAATTAAGTCTAGGCTAACTTAACCCCATCCGATTACCATGTTTAAATTAGTTAAATCTAATCTTATCCTCATCCATTAACTGTATTATACGGTTAAGTGTCATTAAGAAAATTTACTTAACCTTATCACGTTATCGTGTTGGATTGATTAAGTGTTGGTTAACTTAATCCCGTCCACTAGTCGTATAAAAATGGTCAAGTGTCATTAGGTAAATCAAGTTACTTAACCTACCAAGCTTATCATGTTTTGTTAAGTATCATTAGCCTAATCAATTTACTTAACCCATTTGTCCATATCATATTTGGTTAAGCCTCATTAATCAAATTAACTTAACCCTATTATGTGGCATTAATTTAATTAATGCACCCTCGACCTCTCACATTAGACCTTGTTGTGGTTACTAGTTAAGCCGGGCGGGTCCGGGTAGATTTACACCACAACTTAGTCTAACCTCGGGTCTTAAGCGCGACATGACCAACTTCTCACATTGGGTCCTATTGTTTGCAACCACTAGTTAGGCCGGTCGGTTCCGGGTAGTTTTACGTTGCAAACTCAACCCAACCTCGAGTTGGCCATACTCATATTATCTAAGTTCATCATGTTTCCAAAACATGTTACAAGTTTTCGAGCATTTGGGTAGACCTAACTTAATAGGTAAATTCCCAAAGGGTAGACCTAACTTAATAGGTAAATTCCCAAGCTCATGTTTTTATGCATCCTTACATGTCATATTCAAGTTAAGATTTTGCGACATGTTCATGTTTATCTAACTACCCAAAATCGTGTTTTCCCAACGCAAGCAAAGCGAGTCAACATAGTAAGGATACTATGTCACATATTGGTCTCAAAACATGCATGATGCCAAAAAGGGCTTGGCTTCCACATGCATAACATCATAAAGGGATTGGCCATAGACATGCATAGTGTCATAAGGTAATTTGGCCACAAACATGCATATTATCAAAAAGGGATTTGGCCATAAACATGCACAACTTAAAAAGAGGGGATTGGCCGCGAGCATGCATAATCTCATAAAGGATTTGGCCACAAACTTGCATGTTAGCATGAGGAGTTTGGGTTCATAAACATGCATAAGCCCCAAAATCTTGCCTTAGCCAATGTTTCATAAGTAAAGTGGTTCCTAAAGGTTCATGCTAGCATTTCATGCATAAAGATCCAAACTTGCAAGTTAAACTAGGTTATGCATAGCATGAGAGGCATGATTAAGTCACTCACATGGCCTAAGATCATAAATATGAACACAAGAGGCATGGTAAGGTTCGTATAGATTCGCATAATCATGTTTAGCCTCATTTTATCCCATGTCAACATTAAAAATACCGTTTTGATCCAAAAGTAGCTAGAACTTACCTAGGCAAGGCTTAGGAAAGGGATCATGCATCATTATGACGAAGAAAGGTGGCTCCTTTGATGAAGAACCATCACGGAACTCGCATAGAAATGTTGATTTGGCCTCTATTTGGTGTAGCAAGCTTGCATCCTTTGATTTGAACCCGATTTGAATGCATAGGCTCTAGGGATTTGAGATGGAAGCCATGATCACTTTGCATTTGGGCAGCACTTCGTGGAGAGGGTGAGTTATGAGGGTTTTGGGGGGGCTTAGGGGTGTTTTTATAGAGATTAGGATAGTTTTAGGCCCTTAGCTTAACCCTAGGATAGATTAGGACCATCAGATCTCGGAAGCTTCCAGAACCAGCCCAAGAACAAGACTAGGTGAGCCAAGCAGGTGCACCAGGCAGCCTGCCCCGGCCACCCCCTGTCGACAGGCAAGTCGACAGGGCTGTCGACTTGGTCTGGGCCCAAGTCGACAGGCCTGTCGACAGCCCTGTCGACATGGCCTAGGCGGGGAAACTTCCCGCCTAGCCTCAGACCTGATTTTCAAAACTGTTTCCGAAATTCAAATTTTCAGAAATCTTCTTTGGGCCTTTAACGGGTCATACGGACTCCGATTCTCGAAAACTCGGACTCTATTTCGCGTATTTTTCCGAGACGAACGCAATGGCACAGACCGTTTCATTTGATTCAGAATTTATAATTTAATTCTGTCTTGATTCTCGTTTTAACATGTTATCGAAATACGGGTCGTCACACGAAACACGGGTTGTTACATTCTCCCCTCCTTTTAGGATTTCGTCCCCGAAATCTCCAAGTTAGGAAGAACGTATCCTACCATCCATCATCCATCTACCCAAAACATCATCCACAAGCAACCATTGTCCTTAGATGATTTCTAATGCTGTATGAATATATGTAAAACGTGTGTGTACATGTTCCTTAGCTAAGGCTAATGATCAGGCCTGGATAACCTTCCTAATGCAAAAATATGTATAGTGCCATGAATCCAACATGTATGCAAATAGTCCTAGTCATATATATACTATATGCGTGCACAAATATTCATCCATATGCAACGTACACAAGGTAACACATTCAATTTCATCCATAAACAAATATAAATACTCGTGCATATGCAATATGAAATGTGACCGAGTCGAGCTAATATCTAATGTAAATTCGCGCATCCACGAGCAACCACTTGCAACCATTTGCAACCATATCAACCATAACATGTTTCAAATACATGTTTACATCCATAGGGTTCTACCTAAGATTCCCTGAAACAGGGTCGAGAAGATAACTAAAACGAACTCCTTACGGGGTTTGTAACAGAAACAGGACCGAGAGGATATCCCTAAAAGATGGCCTACAAGCAGGTTCAACAGAAAACAGGGGTCGAGGATATATTCCCCAAAGAGATATCATGCACGTATTTAGTCTTCAGTCTCCTGCGTTGCATTACCTTGAGCTTAGTTCCATCGTGCATTGACCGCCCCCTTTTTCTCCACGATTTCGCAGCTTCTTACTTCCTGTTTCCATAACATGAGTTGGAACTCATTTCCTCGTCGCCTCTCGTTCCACTTGCACTTATCCTTTCCCTAGTATACTTGGCTCAACCATATCTACGTACTCAAGCCAGCTCTCCAAAATTCACTAGTGAATTCTGGATCTCGTTTTCCGATGCCAATCCAAATTGCCAAGAGCCCTTACTAGGGTGATTCCCATAACTCATACATAATCGAAGCGAACCATCCGTCTTAACGGCGAATTCTATTCAAACAAATTACCAACAACTGCATCCTGGGATTCTAGGTAACTAGCCATGACAGAACCCAAAAGGTTACACGAGACTTCGAGGGTATTACCAAAGCAAGCCAAGAGTCTAACTACCCTCCTTCTAAAACCGAGAGTGGCATCCCTTACTGGATAACCACTTCATTCCTAGAATCCATCCACAACTTATAAACATAAGCATTATTTCCTAGCTCAACACTTGACATAGACATTCTCAAATCCAAACAAGCCATGAGTAAATGGACCGATCTTCCAATAGGACTTGAGACAAAAGCGGGATTCTCTACTACGCTAGTACTAAGGTGCAGAGACTCAACTATCGAAGCGGACTTAAAAGGTGTGGTGATCAAAACAAAGTCCCGACAGGATGATAGAGAAGAAAAGCTAAACCTTTGACAAGATCGTTACCCTCCTTCTGAGGTACCCTAGAAATGAGAGCATACTATTGCCCTCCGAATGATCTTGTCCCTGTTTCCATGATACTTAACTATCCATCCCGTTTCACCCTGCCAAAGGTACTCTCTCGTCATGGGTTTCATTGTTCATCTTTCTCCCTCCTTTGAGGACTAAGCCATACCAACAAGTTGCTCATCCTTAAGCTCGTATCCTTTATCCTCTTCCTCACTATCCTTTCTTATAACGCGGCCACTGGTCTCTCGAGAACCACCTCCATCGCATGGAAAGCACTTTCGTAGATAGAAAAGACTAGTCGCAGTTAAAACCACTGTGACTACAGATGGAGGAAAGAAAGGAAAAGAGATTCAATTAAGGAAACAAGGATAGTGCTAATGGCCTTTGGGGAATAGCCTTTTTCTTTTAAAAGAAAACTTTCTCGAAAAATGCTTCTTTATAAACAATTTTCAAATAGTTTTCAGAAGGTCTTTAAAAACTTTTGCCCAGTCTGGTAACCTTCTGCTCTGATACCAAATGTAACACCCCACCTCCGCTAGGGTCACTCGCAAAGGAATGCACTAGCTTTAGAGGGACATTATTGGTAAACATGCACAGAAATATCACAAGACAGAACATATATAAATAGCGGAAGTAAAATCAAACTTTCATAACATGAATAAATAAGGTCTGAAGCCTTTTACATCAGAGTACATCAAAACCTGTCTTGCAAAAATAAAGAAGCATAAAAACCTTTTCATAAATTATTCCCCCAGTAAAAACAGTAAAGTAGCCATAGCCAAGGGAAGTCCAAGCCATCCATGATGACCTTCAGGCAGAAGAAGTCCGAACTAAACAACATTGTTTCCTCCCTGTAACCTGGGGGGAAACGGAAGAAAATAGGCGAAACAAAACGGGTCAGTCAAAAAGACTGAGTAAGTCCTATCTACTTCCAGTATAAAAACAGGTAAAGGTAACATGACATGCATAAACTGAAAGTAAACATAAGGATAACTGCAAGATAGATAAACCAGGATAGCCGGTTGAACTACTGTGGCAAGGTAAACCAAGGTGTCATGATAAACTGCGGTGTTATGATAAGTCAAGGTATCACATCGTCAGATTTCTATCGAGTACATTATCCCAAGGTATCTACCCCGTCTAACATCCCACGGTATCTATTATGTATATTCTTCCTAGTTCTAACATGTATATTTGCTCTGCACCTCTCGTACTAGTATCCCTACCCGCGTCATGTGTTAACCATGAACGTCCCGTGCTCAAAGTCGTGTAATGGTCCATGTCAATCTAATCTCGCATATATAGGTTACTCAAATCATATGTTTCTTTCCTTGTGTATAAGTTCAGTCCTTTGCCGTACCTCGTACGGGCTTTCTCATGTCGTATTATCCTTGAAATCGTTTGGGACTGTCACCCTTGTTCTAGCTAGACTCTTCCGTATGAATCATCGTTTGAACTACTAGGACTTACGCCACCTAGCACCACTAGGGATTACGCTTACCTATTGCACGCTTTCGTATTTCGGTTTGGGTTAAACCACCTAGGCCACTAGGGCTTACGCTAACCCTCAACCGCGCCCTTTTTCCCACGCATTCCTCGTGAATCTTTTTTCTATAACTGTATGCACACGTATCGCATCGTGCCATCCGAGTCCTGTCACAGGGCAAACCAAGAAATACAGGACTCGGTCGGGAGCTTTAGATTTATCTGCCGATGCAGATACTAAGGTCTGCTTTTCTACACGTGGCTATGGTCCCACGAGACCCCTCCCTCAACTAGTGAAAGGCAACACAAGAGAAAATCTTGCATGAGAACTACACTCCGGCCAGCCCAAATCCTACGGCCTACCTCACCCATAATTAGATAGCAATTATGGTCTGTTGGGTGTTCCCTGCCTTTCCGTACGTACACGCTTGACTCAAGATGGTAGATGATCGACGAACTTGCTATCTCGGGCACCTTATGTATTCGTCGACTCACTGCTATCCACCCCAGTCTTTAGGTCGCTCGCATAGCAACCAAGGCATATTCTTGGTTCTTCTACCGCAGACCTCAACCTCTCGTGAGCCTAGTATAATGACCTGGCAGCTCACAGAGGGATCCCAAGAATATCCTCACGTTCCCCGAAGCCGCTGCTTCGTTACCCAATTCGTTGGAGCCTTTATCTAAATCAGATAGCCTGCTCCTATACGCATACTTAAATGTTGACCTAACGTATCGGGTTACTAATCTATCTAAGAAGTGGTCCAAATTTCTTTGACTAAGAATTATTACTTAGTTTCCCTTAACTAAGGTTTACCACTTAGCCTTATTTCCATTATCCTTGTTAACTATGGTTATTTACCTAATCCTCCGAATTAGGGTTTATCTAATGGGTTAAGTGTCAACTTAACCCGTCTACAAAACATGTCGAAACTGGCTAAGTGTCCAAGTCCAAGACTTAACCCTACAGACCATGTGTCAAGTTGGTTAAGTATATCAAGCAATCCATGACTTAACCTCGTCTAATTATCATCTTAGATTGGTTAAGTATATATATTAATTTGACCCTATCAAATTACCGAGTCACATCGGTCAAGCGTATTCGAAACGATTCGTGACTTAGCCTTATCATGTTTTTACGTTAGATTGGTTAAGTATAGGTTAACTTAACCTCATCAAATTAACGGGTTGGATTGGTTAAGTATAGGTCACTTAACCTCATCAAATTAACGAGTTAAATTAGTTAAGTGTTTATCTTAACCCCATTAAATTACCAAGTTGGATTAATTAAGTCTAGGCTAACTTAACCCCATCCGATTACCATGTTTAGATTAGTTAAATCTAATCTTATCCTCATCCATTAACTGTATTATACGGTTAAGTGTCATTAAGAAAATTTACTTAACCTTATTACGTTATCGTGTTGGATTGATTAAGTGTTGGTTAACTTAATCCCGTCCACTAGTCGTATAAAAATGGTCAAGTGTCATTAGGCAAATCAAGTTACTTAACCTACCAAGCTTATCATGTTTTGTTAAGTATCATTAGCCTAATCAAATTACTTAACCCATTTGTCCATATCATATTTGGTTAAGCCTCATTAATCAAATTAACTTAACCCTATTATGTGGCATTAATTTAATTAATGCACCCTCGACCTCTCACATTAGACCTTGTTGTGGTTACTAGTTAAGCCGGGCGGGTCCGGGTAGATTTACACCACAACTTAGTCTAACCTCGGGTCTTAAGCGCGACATGACCAACTTCTCACATTGGGTCCTATTGTTTGCAACCACTAGTTAGGACGGTCGGTTCCGGGTAGTTTTACGTTGCAAACTCAACCCAACCTCGAGTTGGCCATACTCATATTATCTAAGTTCATCATGTTTCCAAAACATGTTACAAGTTTTCGAGCATTTGGGTAGACCTAACTTAATAGGTAAATTCCCAAAGGGTAGACCTAACTTAATAGGTAAATTCCCAAGCTCATGTTTTTATGCATCCTTACATGTCATATTCAAGTTAAGATTTTGCGACATGTTCATGTTTATCTAACTACCCAAAATCGTGTTTTCCCAACGCAAGCAAAGCGAGTCAACATAGTAAGGATACTATGTCACATATTGGTCTCAAAACATGCATGATGCCAAAAAGGGCTTGGCTTCCACATGCATAACATCATAAAGGGATTGGCCATAGACATGCATAGTGTCATAAGGTAATTTGGCCACAAACATGCATATTATCAAAAAGGGATTTGGCCATAAACATGCACAACTTAAAAAGAGGGGATTGGCCGCGAGCATGCATAATCTCATAAAGGATTTGGCCACAAACTTGCATGTTAGCATGAGGGGTTTGGGTTCATAAACATGCATAAGCCCCAAAATCTTGCCTTAGCCAATGTTTCATAAGTAAAGTGGTTCCTAAAGGTTCATGCTAGCATTTCATGCATAAAGATCCAAACTTGCAAGTTAAACTAGGTTATGCATAGCATGAGAGGCATGATTAAGTCACTCACATGGCCTAAGATCATAAATATGAACACAAGAGGCATGGTAAGGTTCGTATAGATTCGCATAATCATGTTTAGCCTCATTTTATCCCATGTCAACATTAAAAATACCGTTTTGATCCAAAAGTAGCTAGAACTTACCTAGGCAAGGCTTAGGAAAGGGATCATGCATTATTATGACGAAGAAAGGTGGCTCCTTTGATGAAGAACCATCACGGAACTCGCATAGAAATGTTGATTTGGCCTCTATTTGGTGTAGCAAGCTTGCATCCTTTGATTTGAACCCGATTTGAATGCATAGGCTCTAGGGATTTGAGATGGAAGCCATGATCACTTTGCATTTGGGAAGCACTTCGTGGAGAGGGTGAGTTATGAGGGTTTTGGGGGGGCTTAGGGGTGTTTTTATAGAGATTAGGGTAGTTTTAGGCCCTTAGACTAACCCTAGGATAGATTAGGACCATCAGATCTCGGAAGCTTCCAGAACCAGCCCAAGAACAAGACTAGGTGAGCCAAGCAGGTGCACCAGGCAGCCTGCCCCGGCCACCCCCTGTCGACAGGCAAGTCGACAGGGCTGTCAACTTGGTCTGGGCCCAAGTCGACAGGCCTGTCGACAGCCCTGTCGACATGGCCTAGGCGGGGAAACTTCCCGCCTAGCCTCAGACCTGATTTTCAAAACTGTTTCCAAAATTCAAATTTTCAGAAATCTTCTTTGGGCCTTTAACGGGTCATACGGACTCCGATTCTCGAAAACTCGGACTCTATTTCGCGTATTTTTCCAAGACGAACGCAATGGCATAGACCGTTTCATTTGATTCAGAATTTATAATTTAATTCTGTCTTGATTCTCGTTTTAACATGTTATCGAAATACGGGTCGTCACACGAAACACGGGTTGTTACAGTTGGGTTATTCACCCTCAAACGTGCGGACTGGTTCAAGCGCCTCACTTTAATATGTTATTAGACCCTATGTCAAAACATTCTTTTACGCGCTTGCCTTACCTCACTAGGTTTCCTTTTAACTTGGTTATTCTTATTCACATTGAATTCTTATTCAAATTACCAAGTTTCTATTGCTTATTAATTTCAGTTATATAACTTAACCCATTTAAGTTTATCAATAAGCCCACCACATGTTATTCTCTAGATTGTGGCCCAAGGTCGGTAATCCACAACCCCTTGTTGATTTCATCATTACAATAACATGTTTTACTTAATACGTAATTAAGTATATCCAATTCACATGCTTTCTAATTAACATGTCACTTACCATTTATGATCTAATATAACTTATTTCATTTCATAAGTTTTCCTCATTCTTTCTCATTTAATCATAATTACATTTTATATTGTCAATAAAACTTATCGTTTTTTACTTATTAACTTAATTCTGTTAACTAAGCCCCATTAATAAATTTCTCTACCCGTTTATTATAACCTATGTTATAATTTCCTCTTGTCCCTAGGACAAGCCTAAACATTCTTATCAACGGGTTTCAGACTTCCAAGCTTACATATTACTTAATTTATAATTAAGTACAACTTCCTATGTTTCATATATTTTCCCCCTTTTCTCAACTAGTTTCTGGCTTTCCCCATTTACTTAATTTACAATTAAGTGTCCCTTACCTCATTTCGTCAGTTATCCCATTTCCTTATTAGTTTATTATAACCTAAGTTATAATCTTCACTTGTCAATAGGACAAGTCTACCTATTATACAACATTTTCGTTAATGTTATTTATTTATAATAGGTGATTATCATTTCTACAGGTTATGCTTACCCTAAAAAGTGTCTTCAATTACATAACTTTATTATTTCTACCGGTTATGTATACCATTAGGTGTCTTTAATTACATAACCTTACCGGGCTAAGTCTGCGGGCCTATATGTAAATACTACCCACCCCCTTAGATTTTCCTAGCCCGCCCACTGTCCAACCAATTTTTCCTTAACCCTAACTTTAATTCATATTCATACAATCCCTATGGATTAGATTAGATTAAGTAGTCCAATTCATTACCACGTCCATTTATGGTTTATAATGGACTAGATCTCCCACATTAGGCCTACAACTGGTGGATGCTGGATATGTCGGTCGGGTCCGGGCAGACTTCTTTCACAAGTTGGGCCTAACCACGTGTCATAGCCCATCTCGTATTTGCACACTTAGACCTCTCACATTAGGTTCAACACTAGTGGCTGCTGGATATGTCGGTCGGGTCCGGGCAGACTTCCACCACTAATGCAACCTAACCTCGTGTCATAAGAGCAATTACAATTTCTAATTATAATCCTAGGCATTCATTATTAATTAATTATTTAAACCTATGCATAGGTGTTAATGCCTATTTACCCAATTATATTCATGATGGGTTATATGTCTAAATTCATATTATCTAAATTATGACAATTCATATTTTACATATGATCCCATTTGCGCCCAAATCAGTTTTCTATACTTATGATCCAATTTAAGATCTTTAAACATAATTTGGTCGATGCCCCAAACCCATATTCGATTCTGTGCTAACATTAATCCATATAGTCATATACTTACTCCAACTATTCCCTGTATATAATTAGGACAAATTTACATGTAAACTTTTTAGCACTCCAACAAATCCAATATATGAATTTTTCCCACATATTCAAATTAATATTATAACATGTAAACATTCCAAAATTTCAACTGATTCAATATATGAACTATTCATATTAACAATTTGATGTTATATCATGCTAATCATTACCCAAATTTAATAGATTCAACATATGAATTTCCTGATCTATTCATATTAACGTCTCAACTTGTTATAACTGCAATTTATAATTAAACTGGCAATTTCACAATTTATTAAAAGGGGAATGCTAAACGATTGTCATAACATTATCTAAAGGCTATAGTTTAAACCCACTCACCTTTCATGCTTTTCCCAAATTTTGGATCTGATCCGTTCTATCATCCATGGTTTTTCCTTTCCTCTTTAATTTGATTTGAAACCCTGCTTTCATGATTCAATAATCTTTTTATTGATGTTGATTCTCTCTTCCAGATCTGAATTCATAATTTTCCTGGGCTAGTATTTTAATTTCAAAATAGATTTGAGAAGAGAGAGAGAGCCATGGCAGAGCTCCAGCGTAGCCGCCGAATTATGATGTTTAGGGTTAGGTCTAGGGTCTTATTTATTGGAGTAGCGGAGGAACCAGGACCCTCAGATCAAAATCTAAAACACCACAATCATCCACGTCAGAAAAGAAGGTTCTAGATCCGCGGGTGGGTCGAACCCTAGGTCGACCCCCTATTGGTGGGTCGGCCCCTAGATCGACCCCCAATGGTCCATTTTCCCTCTGAACTTTCCGGACCGCGATTTTGATTTTTAGAACTGATTTTTGAATTTTCTGGATATATTTATTTAATATATATATACATATAAGATCCTTATATGTATACAAACTTCTAATGCTCATAACTTCTTCACGTGGTTTCCGTTTTACGCAAACCAGGTGTTTATCTTAACCAGAATTTCGAGACGGACGCAATGGCGCATCCCATTTTACTTAATTCTGAATATTTAATTAATTTTTTCTTATTTTATTATCTTACAATAAAAATACGGGGTGTTACATTTGTCGCTAACCTGAGTCAACAAATGGAAGCCTCTAACAAAACTTCAATGGATGCTAATCAGGCTCTTATCGACAAGATGAATTTTATTTTGAAGGCACAAGCGAATTACGTTCCTCCTCAAAGAGTTCACGTCAACCTTGAGGATAATGCAAATTCGTCATCTTCTGATCATCATTGTAATGATAACATAAAAGGGTTTGGTAGCCAGGAAAGAGGAAAAGTCAATGTTGATGTTCAAGACAAAGCTAAAGACCAAAAGCCATTCCAACCGAAATACCCGACCAGTTGTAAGTCCCACCAGGGGGCACCTCCCTACTGTGGAGGTAAAAGACCTAGACGAGTATCTGGAAAAGGGATCGAAATCCGCTCTTTGGAACGATACAACTCGAAGGATTATATCGCGAATATGGTAAAGTAAATCATGAAAGATACCACGGCCTGCAATGACAGTGAAAGAGAATGGGACTTCTACCCCGGCAAAAATACATTCACAAAGAGGATCCGCAAAGCTGAGTTCCCTAAAAAGTTTACTCATCCTACTCTGCCTCCGTACAATGGGACTTCTGATCCAAAACACTTCCTGTATAGATATGAATGGCACATGAATGCAGCCAAAGCGACGGACGATATCAAACGCTAGTGCTTCCCTCTCTATTTAGAAGGTGTCACATCGTTTATGGCTCACGAGGCTGCCGCCCAAATTTGTCAACCAATTCGACGATTTGATCCTGAAACCAGGGAGCAATTCAGGCTACAAGCTACTAAGGCTAAGGATGTTATTTCTATGACACCAATGAAGAAAAATCTGGGAGAATCTGTTAAAGCCTTCCTCAAGAGATTCAACACTGCTTTGTCCGAAGTGGAGAATCCCGAGTCCCGCTTAATCTTAATGTCTCTAATCGGCGCCATAGATGAGAAGAGTGGATATGGTAGATGGATCAAAATGAACGAACCAAACACGCTTGAAAAGTTCTATTAAAAAGCAGAGGAGTATATGAGAGTGGACAATAATCATGTGCCTCTTCAGATTATTGATGCTAACTAACTTCTCGAAGCTCCCAAAAAAGATGCTACTCGGTATGATCAGAAGAATAATCAGGGGCAAAAGCGCGTCAACGATGGGAAGGGCAACAGAGATAATAAGAAGATTCTCCTTTTCAACCCATCAGAGCTAACACCTTTGAACGACACCCTTGAAAACAGTTATCTTGCAAGGAAGAATTCTGAAGAATATGAAAAACCAAGACCAATGAGGATAGGAGACAAGGCAACTAATTCGGGAACGTTCTGTAGGTTTCACAACCAGCCTGGTCATAACACGAATGAATGTAGGCACCTCAAAAGCTTGATTGAGGAGTTGATTCAAAAGAAAAGGCTGCAACAGTATGTCGAGAATCCGCAAGCATCAAACTCTTCTCCAGCTCTTCAGGGGTAGTAATGCACCCACCAATCAAGCTGATCAAAGTAACCAAACTCCAGCACGGGTTGATGCCAAGCCGGTGATCAACTGAGGACCAATGATTGGCACTCCAATTTTAATGGCTCAGAATAAGTGATCATCATCACCACTGCTCTACTTCCTTCTTTATTTCCTTCTGTACCTTATGATTTACTTCATATTATATTGCCTGCTGTGTTCGAAATTTCTCGTAAACAGTCTATAATAATTTGCAAGTGATGTACTGAACATTAGCTCTGTGACTAAAAGCATATATGCCTGAGTAAATCTCTTACTTGCAATATTTCGATAATTCAAAATTTGCTAAAAGACGATTCCTTATTACTGGCTATTCGGGGAATGCTTGCTTCCTCGAAATCCAATGCAAAGTGGCAATCCCAATAACACCAACTCAAGCGTCGAGTGCAAAAAAAACATCAATACACATAAATGCAAAAATGAAAAGCACCACCTTAGAGAATGAGCGAGAAAAGTGGCCAAGAATCAAATGGCGGAGATTTCATTAAGCGGATGCGAAGTCAACGCCAAAGGTTGAAAGTTCCAGGTGGCGGCCTGTGACACCCCACGTCCGTTAATGTCAATCACTAAGGGAATGCATTAAGTTCTGTGAAGCTTTATAGGTAAACAAGAACATAATAGCACAAGATAGACATGTAAAATAGCAGCAGAATTAAAAACTTTATTTAAATCAAAACACCATGGTCCCAAATACTGAGTTTACATCGTAAGTAACTAATTACATTAATAATCTGTCTTGCCAAAAATATCAAAGTACAAAAGCATAAAACCATATTTCCCTTGCAAAGCCATAAGAGAGTTGAAAAGAAGTCAAAGCAGTGCATCTGTATCCAAAATCCAAGCTAAGCTGAAAGAATCCAAATCAACTCTAAGCACTTCCACCTTGAGAACCTTGGGGGGAAACGGAAGAGAGAGAAGAGGAAACAAAAAGGATCAGACATAAAGTCTGGCGAGTCCAGTTACCTTTAAATATAAATAAATAAAAGTATCATGGCAGGTATATAAAACTGGAGGAACAAGATAAGAGTAACAATAACAAGTGTGAATTGAGCAAGATAAGATGAACATGATATATTGTGCTTCTTAAATACATTACTCTGCACCACGCAGATACTACTGTATCAGAAATAGAATGATCCCTGCTAATACCGTTCCATTACATTTTCTTGATTATTAGGTTACTTGGGTTAATAGCACTCAAGACTTATACGCGCATCGTACCCATTTACTTTCCCATGGATCCACCTAATACAATATATGTAGCTATCTCTCAATATTGAGATATACCCCATGGTAACCCACTTGCATAACCTCCACCGTAATGAACGCAGTCCCTCATCCTACGCTTGAGTGACGTACGAATCTCTATATATAATGTTACGTTCCACATATATCTACCATTACTATGCTACATAAGAGTACGGACTTCCACCATCGATCGAATCAGATTCCATATCGGAATAATGCCCTTTAGTCTACAATACACCACCTAAAGCAGATATGCATGTATCTAGACTGTCCCACGTATGTACTGTAATTGTAGCTCGATGCCTCAATCGCACGTCCTCTAATGTGCACCGAGTTCCGTGGAATGGCTAAACAAGAAACACGGAACTCGGCCGGGAGCTTTTCCATATATGTACAGGCAGCCTTTAAGTGCTTTCAAATACAGATATTCCTCAGGTCTGTTTTTCATGGTGGCTATGGCCCTACCACGGCCCCTCCCTCAACTAGTAAAGACTACAGAGCTAAGCGACCGCCCCTAATAACAACCAATCTGAACATCCATGTGGCGTCTACCCTCAACCTCGTACTTCGATAGTCAATGGTGAAATGATATCTTGGGTTTAGCTCTAGTCTTTTCGCATCCCGCTGGCTGTCGATGATGGATATCCGACGGTCTACTATCCTTGTTGGTCGTGACCCTCTCTACCTCCGCGTGAGGAAACGGTGGAATCACCCTGGTGTCACCTCGTCACAGCATTCTGACTACATAGCTACATCTGCAGTCAAGGCTCACCCACCCAGTAGTTACGTGCAGACCCAACCTCTGCGAGTACATCCTAAGACATCTATCACTGCATGGAGGACTACTAGGAGCATCTTACGTACTTCAGGAATCCGAGTGCTTCCCCTTCGCATTCCTTTGGAGCCGTCATAACAATCAGATGAATGTGCACTCCCCTCATGTCTTATAACACCTCGATGTTATACCCCATTGGGTTATTCATCCTCAAACGTACGGACTGGTCCAAGCGCCTTCCTTTAATATGTTGTTAGACCGTATGTATAAACATTCTTTTACGCGCTTGCCTTACCTCACCGGGTTTCCATTTAACTTGGTTATTCCCGTACATATTGAATTCTTATTCAAATTACCAAATTTCTTTTGCTTATTAATTTCAATCATACAAATTAATCCATTTAAGTTTATTAATAAGCCCACAACATGTTATTTTCTAGATTGTGGCCCAAGGTCTGTAATCCACAATCTATTTTGTATTCTTGCTTGGTTACATCATTACAATAACATGTCTTAATACGTTGTTAAGTATACCTCAATTCACATGTTTCCTAATTAACATGTCACTTACTATTTGTGATTAAATATAACTTATTTATTTTATAAGTTTTCCTCATTCTTTCTCATTTATTCATAAATTCAATTTATACTGTCACTATAGCTTATCGTTGTTTACTTAGCAGATTATTATGCATATCTAATTCTTTCATTTATACAAGTTATGCTTACCCTACAAGGGTGTCTTTAATTACATAACTTTATTATATTTTCCACCAGTTATGTATACCGCTAGATGTCTTTAATCACATAACCTTATTGGGTTAAGTTCTGGGCCTATATGTAAATATTACCCACCCCTCTATTTTACTTAACTCACCCACTACCCATCCAATTTTACTTAGCATACAATCCTTATGGATTAAATTAGGTTAAGTAGTTCAATTCATTACCATGTCCAATTATGGTTATAATGGGATAGACCTCCCACATTAGGCCTACAACATGTGAATACTAGATATGCCGGTAGGGTCCGGGCGGTCTTATTCCATAGTTGGGTATAACCTCGTGTCTTAGCCCGATTCGTATTTAAACACTTAGACCTCTCACATTGTGTTCAACATTAGTGGCTGCTGGATATGCCAGTCGGGTCCGGGCGGACTTCCACCACTAATGCAACCTAACCTTGTGTCATAAGTGCAATTACAATTCCTAATTGTAACTACTAGACATTCCATTTTTATCTAAATCTACCTATGTCATTATAGGTGATTATTTCTCTTTTTCCCTATATTTAATTATATGCCCAATCTACTATTCAACTTATAGATTTTTACACCCCTTTTTAATTCATCTTTTAATTATGCACCATACGCTCCTTTCTCCAATGTCATAAATCAAGGCATATATATATATATACATATATGTGTGTGTGTGTGTGTGTATTATGCACAAACCCACATATTTTCCAATTTATGTCCCTAGTCCATATTCACTCATTTCAATACAAGTTATACCCAAATCCATATTCGCATATTTTCAAATGTATGCCTAAAATTCATATTCACATACGTCCTAATATATGTCCCAAATCAGTATTTAGACATGTCCCATTTTATACCTAATTCCATATTTAGATTTACTCCAATGCGTGCCTAAATTCATATTATCCAACAAGACATATGCCCCCAAACCCATATTCGTATATTTCCAAATTTATGCCCAAGTTTAGAACCATATTTTCCAATATCAATTATGCCCCAAATTATGTCTTTCCCAATCATTCCCAATTTCACATGTTCGCATTTTTCAGCGTAAGGCCTAGGCTCGAAGGTAGCCTGGCTATATAAAAATAAAAAGGGAAAAAGTGGTAGAGAAGAGAATCAATAATAGGCATAATAACGAATCAATAATAAACTGATAGAAATAGGCATAAACTGAATAAGCATATTATGACAAGATTTAACATGATAGCGATATTAACATATAAAAGCAGATCTGATAATTATGTCATAATAGAACTGATTAGGCACCGATTCAAGATCCAGTTTTTATGTACATATCAAGATTACTTTTTAAATATTCAGATCTAAAAATAACATGAACTCACAGCGAATATATCTAAGAAAATGGATCCAATTTACTGCGAAGAACATGTTGAATAAGTTGTTGTAGCCATCGCTGAATTTGTTGTAGCAATCTTCGAATATGCATAATCATCTTTGAATTGATTTAGAAGAAGAAAGGCCATTTTAATTTTCATTGCAGCAGAGCTTCGCCATTAGTATTTAGATAAATAAAACCTAGGTTTAGGGTCCTTTATACAGCCTAGGGTTCATGAATCTAGCTCCAAAATCATCCAGGTTCAGAAAAGAAGTTTCCAGAGCCACGGGTAGGTCGACCCCACTTCAGGTGGGTCGACCCCTAGGTCGATGCCCCTTCATGGGTGTCAACCTGCAGGTCGACCTCACGGTCGACCCCCATAAGCCTGAGTCGACCCCTAGGTCGACCCAGCAGGGTTTTGGGTCGACTTCAAAATGTTGGCCCTTCCTCGGTTTGCACGCCGGATTTTTGGTTTTGCTGATTTTTGAATATTTTTGAATTTATATGTATATATATCTTTCTTATATGAATACAAACTTCAAACCTTAATAACTTCTTCATGCGGTGTCTGATTTACACAAAAAAAATATCTATCTTGACCAGAATTTCGAGACGGACGCAATGGCGAAGTCTGTTTTACTCAATTCTGAATATTTAATTAGATTTTCCTTAATTCATTGTTAATAGTTATTTCAAACTAATTGTTCTTTAATTCATCTTCTTTAGCGTTGTTAAAATTTTGGGGTGTTAGATGGCCCGCGCTCAGCTGCAATCACTTGCAATAGTCAAGTGCAACTAGCAGGAGGCCGATGTTCACTCCACGGAATGATGCATACCCTCGCAAGTTCTAAGGGGTAAAACCTCTCAGTCTATATGCGATCACTTTGGTGCTTCCGACACGACGACTGATGTTCGAAAGAATCACTCAATCCGAATGCGATCGCCTACCATGGATGAGTATATCCGACATGTAACACCCCGGATTTTTGAATAATCGAATTAACTAAATTAAAGAATAAATGTTTAGCATTGTTCTAAGGTTTGTAAGCAAAAGACTAAGTAGCTCATTTGGTTGGAACATGTGACTTGCATACAAGAGGTACATAGTTCGATCCCTGCCAACGCCATATTTTTGTTTTAGGGGAATTGCTAAAAAGCGGCTTAGTGTGAACGCGGTTCAAAAAGTAGTTTAGTGTGAAAATGGTTAATTAGGAAGATAGAGATATATATAGATATATTTATAAAAATAAAATAAAATTCAACCTAAAATTTAAGAAAAAAAATTCAAAACACTGGAAGCGGGAAGGCAAAACACCAAACCGACCTATTTTATGGGTCCCGCTGGGTCGACCCCAGGGTCGACTCAGGACGTTTGGAATTGGTCCCGTCGGCCCTAAATGGTCTATGACGAAATTTTATGTTTTAGGGCTTAGGTGGCGATTTCTGGTTGGTCTGTTGACATCATTACTTGGTTTCTAAGGCCTAGATGAATTCTATAGTGATCTGACGGCTGTAAATAAATTCAAAACTCTATAAAAAGACCAATAGACTCAAACCCTAAATCAAAATTAAAACTAAAACTATGGCCGTCATGTTGTCGTCTTGAACCCTAGAGAAGCCGCCACCAATTAGAGAGGAAGAACAGCAAATCAAATCAGTTCTATTCAACCCTAACAATGAATCTTCTTCAAAGGAGAGCTAATACAACTTCAGAAATCAGAATTCAGAACTCAAGACCGCTTTTGAGTTGTGAGTTCGATCACTTTAACAAAATAATTGCTAAATTAATTATGATGTGATATACGTTGGATTATAAGTTGTGGTTGTGAATCTAATTCATATGTTTAATCATGTATGTTAACTTGATTCATATTATATGATGTTATGCAAGTTTTATATATGATGTTATGCAAGTTTCATGTATGATGTTATGCAAGACTAATATGATTATGCAAGTTAATATGATTATGCATGTTTCATATATGATGTTATACAAGTTAATATGATTATGCAAGTTTCATATATGATGTTATGCAAGTTAATATGATTATGCAAGTTTCATATATGATGTTATGCAAGTTAATATGATTATATAAGTTGTACATATGATGTTATGCAGATTAATAGGATCACGCAAGTTGTATGCGAGTTATATGATGTTATGTAAGTTTGGATCTAAAATATATGCTAGTAGTTCATGATGTTAACTTGTGTCAATGAATCCCTTTTTATAATCCAATCACCTAGGTTTATAACATCAGTTTTTATGCGAATATGGATGTGGAACATATGCTAGTTCGTATAAGTATTATGTTCATATGCAAGTTTAAGTGATAATTGGATTCACATATATACAAGTTCACACCTTCAAAGTTTAGATCCATATTCAAGTTGACATTTTTATGTTGAAACTATGACATGCATAGTTATGCAAGTTTACACCTTTATATGGATCCATAGTTTACTCAGGTTAACACCTTTTATTGGATCCATAGTTATGCAAGATGACACCTTTATGTTTAGGTTGACGACATACATAGTTTATGTAAGTTTGTGATAATTACCTAGGCTAGTTGGGAGTAAAACTATGTTCATACATGCAAGTTCACACCTTTTAGATCTATGATTTTTGGATCCTTGATAATACAAAGACTATGCAAGTATGTTGTAATTCTTAATTGCAAGTTAGATGCAAACTAGATCTATTATTGTGTGTATGTGACTTTGTGACGTTTATTCCCTTTTTTTAAGTATTAGACTATTTGCTAGTCTAATATGTATATGTCATGTTAAGCGAACGAATGACGGGGGTACGATGGGGATAATAGTGGATACACACATATTGTGAATTTGGCATGTAATGGCCTAAAAAGGCATGTAATTAATTTTAAGGAACAAAATTAATTAGTGATGAAATTAGTATAATTTATATACCATAAATAGATGAGCATAATTTAGGTGATAAATTATGGACATAAATAAATATGGAAATTGAATAGGGAAAGTAATTCAAATTTGGGGAAAATTAATTATGTATAATTAATTGCCTAAGACACAAGGTTGGACTCATTTGTGGTGTAAGACTGCCCGGACCCGCCCGGCAAATCCAGCAGCCACAAATGGTAGCCTAATGTGAGAGGTCAAAGGCCCAAACTAAATGTGTAACAATTGTATGGACACAAGGTTAGGCTCGTTTGTGGTGTAAGACTGCCCAGACCCGCCCGGCAAATCCAGCAGCCACAAATGCCAGTCTAATATGAGAGGTCCTACAGGGGTTACAGTAGTAATAAATTAAGAAACACTTAACCAAAGTAAAACATGTGGTGAGACATGGGGGTTAAGTGGGTGCCTTGGGTGGCATGAGGAAATACGATTAGTAACACTTAACCAAGGTAAAACATGTAAGTGGGACATAGGGGTTAAGTGGGTGCCTTGGGTGGCATGTGGAATTACTAATAGAAACCCTTAACCAAATTTAAAACATGTAAGTGGACATGAAGGGGGTTAAGTGGGATGTACTAGAGGGGACCAAGCCTAGGTGGAAAGCTTGTGTCAAGCATGGGGGGCCTTTTCAATCCAGTAGCCCATTAAGTATCTTTGTGAGCTCGACCCAAGTCGAGGACGGGACACGCCTACTGGGTCTGATTGTTAGAGGCCAAAACGGGTTAGCGGTGGCAACGCAAGTCCAACGGGGTCACGTGCGTGCGTGGGTCCGGGCTGGTAGGTAAGACGTTGTTGCATCGTGTAGTTATAAGCCATGCATTCCTTGCGTGGTATAAGGTTGCCATATTGGGGAGTGATACACCCCACTGTGGGACCTGCACGGGTATCTACGAGTTAGGGAGCCAACCGAATGGGGCAGGGTAGTGGGTACACCTAGTGGAGATAGGAGCAGACGACACCTATGTAGTCTGCTAGGGGTACACGAAGCTACCACTATTATTAATAATTATTAAGGGGGTACACCTAGTGGAGATAGGAGCAGGCGGCACTTATGACGACAGCTAGGAGTACATGGAATTAACATTATTAATTATTGAAGGGGTACATCTAGTGGGGATAGGTACATGCTGGGTACCTATGATAGCAACTAGAGATATACAGTCAAACATGGAGGATAGTGGGTACATCTAGTAGTACACGAAGCTATCATCGTTCTATTTAGCCAAGAGGGATCAAATTTCTAGAGTGACTAGTAGAGGTGCAGTTAGTGTTAGTACAGTACAGTACGGTACGGTAGAGTATAGTAATTATCCTATATTGATTAGGAAGCGCCATTAACGTTATCTCTGTTTCTCTTGATTGCCTTGTCATACCCATGTGGTTCACACAGTCATTACCTTATTCTCCAGTTTATATCTAATCATATTGCTTTAATAATTATGTTGTTAGAGTTATCGGACTCGCCAGACTTTATGTCTGACCCCCTTTGTTTCCACCTCTTTTCTTCCTCCCCCCCCCCAGGTTCTAAGGGTGGGACTAGTACTAGTGGAGCTTGATTGGGATCTCTTTGGGAGCACTTGGATTTGGGTTGCTGAAGTAAAGTTCGGCCTATCATTTTCTTTATGGCTATTTGTAGTAGTGGGATTATGTACTTTGTTTTATCAAGATGGATATTATGTACTTGACTTTGATTTATGGTTTTTGATGATGTAACCAAACATATTTACCTTCTGCTGCAATAAATAAAGTTTTAAATTTTCAAGTACTGCTTTATATCTATCTTGTGATTTTCTGTTCTATATTCACTTAAAATGCTCCATGGAAGTTAATGCATTCCCTTTGCGAGTGACATTAATGGACGTGGGGTGTTACCCGACATCTAAGGACTGATGTTCACCCTACAGAATGACACAAACCCTGCAAAGTTTTGTCAAAAGAACCTTTTAGTCCGGCTGCGATCGCTTACCATAGTTAAGCATACTCGACATGACGACCGATGTTCACCTTGTGGAACGACGTACAAACAAAAATCCATCGTGTCAGACCTTTACGCCGACACAAAAGGTCCACCTCTCCATAGAAAGAGGCTCAGAAAGTCCCTCCATAGCAAAGAAAATCATAATTCTTCGTGTCAGACCTTTGCGCCGACCCAGGAGGCCTACCTCTCCACAGCAAAAGGCTTGGAAATTCCCTCCATAGCAAGGTAAAATCAAAATCCTTTGTGTCAGACCTTTGCGCCGACACAGAAGGTCCACCTCTCCACAGCAAGAGGCCTGGAAAGTCCTTCTATAGCAAGGGAAAATCAAAATCCTTCGTGTTAGTCCTTTGTGCCAACATAGAAGGTTCACCTCTCCATAGCAAGAGGCTTGGAAAGTCCCTCCATAGCAAGGGAAAATCAAAATCCTTCGTGTTAGACCTTTGCACCAACACAGAAGGTCCACCTCCCCACAGCAAGAGGCTTGGAAAGTCCCTCCATAGCAAGGGAAAATCAAAATCCTTTGTATCAGACCTTTGCGCTGACATAGAAAGTCCACCTCTTCACAACAAGAGGCTTAGAAAGTCCCTTCATAGCAACACAAAATCAAAATCCTTCATGTCAGACCTTTGCGACGACACAGAAGGTCCACCTCTCCATAGCAAGATGCTTCGAAAGTCCCTCCATAGTAAGGGAAAATCAAAATCCTTCATGTCAGACCTTTGCGCCAACATAGAAGGTCCACCTCTCCACAGCCAGAGTCTTGGAAAGTCCCTCCATAGCAAGAGAAAATCAAAATCCTTCGTTCATACCATTGCGCTGACATAGAAGGTCCACTTCTCCATAGCAAGAGGCTCGGGAAATCAATTTTCATAGCATCTAATAATCTCATATATGAAGAATGCCAATTCAATTGCGTAACATCTGAAATCTCAGATGTGAAGAATGTCAATTCATTTGCGTAGCATCTGGAATATCAGATGTGGAGAATGTCAATTCATTTGTGTGGCATCTGGTTATCCCAGATGTAAAGAACGAAATTCATTTGCATAGCATCTGATTGTCTCAGATGTGAAGAATTATGAAATTTATTTGCGTAGCATCTGATAATCTTAAATGTGAAGAATGCTAATTCATTCGCATAACATCTTATTATCTCAGATGCGAAGAATGACGAAATTCATTTGCGTAGCATATGATTATCTCTGATGTGAATGCATAGCATCTGATTATCTCAGATGTGAAGAATGATGGAATTCATTTGCGTAGCATCTGATTATCTTAGACGTGAAGAATGGCGGAAATCATTTGCGTAGCATCTAAAATCCCAGATGTGAAGAATGTAAATCATTCACGTAGCATCTGAAATCTTAGATGTGAAGAATGCTAATTCATTTGCTAGCATTTGAAATCTCAGATGTGAAGAATGTCAATTCATTTGCGTAGCATCTGGAATATCAGATGTGGAGATGGTCAATTCATTTGCATGGCATCTGATTGTCTTAGACGCGATGAATCATTATGCCAAAATCAAAAGTCCTCCCACAGCAGAGGAGAAATTAAAAGTCTAGTGAGGGCATCAAATCTAAAGACCTCCCCAAAGAAGGGGCATTGAATTAAAATTCAAAATTATGAATCCAACTAAGCTAATGCAGCTGACCTAAAAATGAACAATCAGCAAATTCTTATTTCCCGGCAACATTGCAACAAATCCGGGACTGCCAAAATAACTGTACACTTGATTAAAAGGCATATTGAGTTAGCACGAAATGGTGACTTTCCGGCAAATTGTCAAGGGGACAAGGAATAATCAAAGATTGATTCGGTTACAACTATGCAGTCGCTCTAGCCTCAGAAACTCAAATCGAAGCTCTAATTTGAACAGGTTCAAATCATTGCCCTCAAAAAATGGGCATTGATCTAAAAGAGGCTCGTTGGCCAAGTGAATGTTCAAAAACAAGCGGCCATTACTATGGCATGAACCAACATCAAATATAACTTCGAGACCCATGCTTTCAAACTCTAAACCGATAGATTCGAATTCCGGTTTCAACCCCAAAACATTGAGTTCGACCATCTAGCTCAAACCATAGAGGACTAACCACAGACTTAATAGGCAGTGACGCCAATTTATAGGAAATTGATCTTAGCTTGTATCCGATCTATCATCGGAAAAACTCCAATTCATTACACAAGAGGGTATCCATTACATACGTAAAGTGTATGTTCTGATCCAAGCCTATAAAGCTAAAACATAAATGATCCAACATTCTATATATCAAAATAAAACGTTAATTTCGGAGTTTACGGTTAAATAAAAAATTACAAACTCCGAGGGGAAAATGTTTTCCACTAAAAATCATGCATATACTGTTGGATCTAATTCAGAGTTAGAATTAATGGATCGAACAATACACTTAATGTGTATGGATCGGTTAGCCTCAGTGTGCATGGATCGGTCACTTCAGTTCAACATGGGTCGATCGGACACGTTGTAAACGATGGATCAGCTGGTCTTGATCATATGGGTCGGTGGGCTTAGTGTGCCTGGATCGGTCGGTCTCGACAATACGGGTCAGTCAAGAGTGTTAAAATGGTTCGGCTACAAGCACATATGGATTGGTTGGTACTGTATTTGTTGCATGAGCCGGTCTTGTGTGATATTGACTTCACAAAGCTTTGACATACTAACATTGTATGCACCGTTTAAAGTGCACTAGCATTCACTATGGAAAAACATCACCTACATAGATTACACGCCATGCAAAGATACAAAGCATGCACACATGGAAAGCTACAAAATGCTCCATGAACACAAAGCAGACCACGTATACAATAATCGGTAGTAATATGGACCGTCGGCTTGATAATAGGAGGGATCAATACATTTTCCTGCATAAGGATCAGGTGTAATCTAATCACGGTGGAAACTAGTAATTAATCAGGTTCAGTAGTAACATAGTGTTCAACACGTGGAACAAATATAAACAAAGCACAAAGGGTACATAGATTCTTACGTAAAGACTACAAGGGCTCGGCATGCTACAAAGTTTCTGGGTAGGTTGTTAATTACACAATGGATCGACACTTTATCATTTAACTATCTTCCATGTGGACCCTTTGATTTGAGATTATAAAGTATGAGATGTGAGATAAGCTTCTATGGTTTTGTTCCTATTTATAAACTGCTGGTTCGGTTGCAAGAGTTCATGAATTGGTAAATACCCTGACGTGTACAAAACCATTCACATGCAGATGGATCACGACATTCACATTGTAATGGGTCGACTTCAAACTGTAGAGTTTGGATCAGTTCTGAATATATAAAGCTGTTGCACAAGATGTAAATACATGGATCAGTATCAAAAAGAAAGGATGGCTCGATATTAATAAAAATCAGTATGGTCAGCACTATGTTCACACGCGAAGTTGTATCATGCCAGCTGTAAAGTATACACAGATCGATAGTATAATTCATGTGGTCGGTCCAGTACATGACAATTGGGTCGGCAGCAAAAAAAGAGTGGTCGGTCGGCAAGTTATTTCCTGGTCGGTCGGTATTAAAATATGCCAGTTGTGTACAATTGTAAAGTAGACCAGTGGCATTTTCATAAATATTTTTTGGCCGACCAAAACCCTGCACACCATATTTATAACTCCACCGTTACCCCAAACTTCACCTATAAATACCCCACTTCTTAACCATTCAAGGGACCAATTTCTCTACTCCGAAGGGCTGTGCAAACCATTTCTCCACCACTCTCAAGCACTCCAAGCTCCATTAATGGCTTCTCAAACTCAATCCATCTTCCTTCGACAACAAATGGATTAAATCTTCTCTAAACTCTGTTAGAAATTGCTCAAGTTCAATTCAAGTTTCTCTAATCTCCATCATTCCTTTCTAAAGCCTAGATCTAACAAAAAAACCGTTGTGGAATCAAGGAAAATCACTTTAGTGTTCAAGTGTTGAAGATATTCATCAATCTCCACCATACTTAGAGAGATTAAACCATTCCTTTGAAAAATTCAAGTGAATTCTAGATCAAAGAGAGAGAAAAGAGAGAAATATCCTAAAATGAGTGAAATTTATAAAGCGATGTACTTTGTAAGCTCAAGTATGATAATGAGAAGTGATTCCATAGTAGACGTAGGTCTAAACTGACCGAACCACTCTAAAAATTCCTTGTTCTTTAATTTTTGCTTTTTATTTTGTATTTGTGGCTCCGCAATCTCAAATCATACCATTTGGTGAAGTGCTCTAAGAGAACCTTTGGTCTTGTGGCCATTTTTTGGTTTCAACACTTCAACCCACTTGCTCACTGTTTCAACTTTAGTATAAGTGGAGAGAAAGACATTACCTTGATTACACCAGCCCAGTTGATCACTGTTTTAAATTTTTATTCAGTATTATAATTCACCATCTTAGTTTGTATAAGTAGAAGAACGAATGGTGATTTCTCTATATAGTCAAATGAAAACCATTTGATATTTGATATTTTGATTAAATAGAGAGCTGAACTGTAAGGAGGAGTGAAAATTTTGAACTAAATAGTGTAGAGATAGAAATTAGAGAATGTGTTGTCCATGTTGTTCGTTGAAAGTAACAAAATTGGTTTCGGTCACTGTAGCATAGTTGAAAATTAATTTGTATTGTTTTAACTTCAAAACTTATTCTGAGTTTTGTATGCAAAGAAACTCCCAACGAACTTATTTTTTATTGTTCTACTAGTGTAGCCACTTATTTGATTTTTAGTTCTGATAATGATATTTTTCTTAATATAATCCTTCTTTCACAGGCATAGCAAAATCCAAACAACTATCAGATGTAAAGATTTTGCTAATTTATATCGTTAGTTATTATTTACATCCTTTTAGCCAATCATATGTTTATACTAGAACGAATCCATGCTAAGTAGTGGATTGAAGAAAAATGTAACTATATAATGCATCAATTGAAATTAATTATGGGCGATCACAATTTTTTATACAACCGTCTTTTACATATATTCTATAACTTTTTTTTTGAAAATTAGATTATTGTTCCACCATAGCAATTTGTTTTGAAGGAAAATTGATGCCAAAGAAAATATTAGCATTTTCAAAATAAAATAAAAATGACATGTGTGCGTCATGTGCCTGCGATAGTAGGGAGAGTACGACCTCGAACTGTGCCTGCGGTAGCAGGGACAGTATGATCTGGATCGGGATCTGTGCCTGCGGTAGTAGGGAGAGTACGATCTGGATCGGGGTCTATGCCTACAGTAGTAAAGGGAGAACGATCATAATGGAAAAACCAGTGCCTCTTAGTTTTGATCATGGAAGCATTGGCAAATAATATTTTAAAGTAGGATGAAACCGCAGGTCAAATCATGGGTGGTTTTGGGTATAGGAGGATTTGAGGAGGACAACGGAGAGTTATTAGGAGGATCCTAGATTGGAGATGTGGTGAATTGCAGCTTGATAATTTCGGTTGTAAAACAATGAAATGCACAGAAAGGAAAAAAATAGATTGTAATACAATGAACCACTATAATGAAAGCAGAGAACAATTGTAATACAATTCCTGTTGCAAAAAGAAATGCGAAAACTGAAGTGTACAGTTTTGAATTATAATGCACTATGTTTACTTTTTTTAAGAACGGTGCTCAAAATGCAAATGAAAACCAGAGCTGCTCTGCTTCAATTAAAAAAAATGGATAGGTAAATAAGCTGAATAACAATTACTGTAATGTAATAGAGAAGTGGATGGACAGAGAATCAAGCAGACAAAGTAAGTTTGTTTACTTTTTTCTCTTAGAAATGACAATTCAAATAAAATTCAAATAAGAATCAAAATTTTGAGCAGAACTATAACCAACATTTTTTTACTTACAAAAATTTTGAGAAAGTTTCATTACCAATGAAGACGGTAGTAGCCTACCTGGAAGATTATGCACACCATGATTAGAATATTACCAGGCAACTTGCTATCTGGACCTGTGCCTGCGGTTGTAGGTGGAGTACGACCGAGACCTGTGCTTGTGGTAGTATGAAGAGTACGACCGAGACCTGTCCCTGCGGTAGTAGGGGAGAGTACGATCTGGACCTGTGCCTGCTGGAGTAAGGGGAATAAGACCTCTCCCTATCTGATGAATAATAGTCAGTTGTCATGTACCTATTACTTCCCCGTCTCCCTCTAGTTGAGGGACTATGTGAACTTCCTCATCCTACCATTTATACAATGACATACAATAATCATTAGCAATAAAGTAAACGCTATAGATCATTGATTATGTACACTGGTTAAAAATACATGCATATGTTCACACACACACACACACGTCTTATGCCCACTTTATTTAAACTAGTTAATTCTTTTATTTAATACTACTTCCCAAAACATTCAATACGCATCTAGGCCATTTCTAAAACTAAAAAAATGAATGACCACCTAGTCGAGATGTTGATCCGATCCGATAAATGGTTGGTGTGCATCACAGATTTGGGTCCTACCATCAAGTTAGAAGGCGATGAAGAACTGGTTGGTGAGGCACTTCGCGTCGGTAGGGCCTACTACATTTCGGTCAATTTGAGAGTTAAATCTCAAGTGGTTAAAGGTATGTTTATAGTTGGATTATTGTTTCACGAGTTCGGGGGGGGGGGGGGACTACAATGACAAATATCCATAATCATTCAGCCATATTTTTAAGTTAATTCTTTTAAATGCAGGGAAAGATGACTAGAATGCAGAAAAAAGGTATACAACCTGAATTTAGTTTTGTTTGTTTGGAAATTTCTTGAGAACTAGCAGAGATAGGGTTGTATATTGGACAGGATGGTCCGTTGTCCAGCTCGGTCCGAAGCTACAAGGTCTGCGTTCCGTGTTCGTCCGATTCTCTTATAGGACAGAGCTTGGACACACTAGTGTTCGGTCCGATCTAAAATGTTCGATGTTTTTCTATTATCCAAGGCTATATCGGACATGACATTCCTTTATCCGGCTCGGTCCGAAGCTTTATGATGTCTGGTCCGTGTCCGTCCGAATTCTTATAGGACAGAGTTTGGACACACCTTCATCCTATCCGACCCGTTTACACCCCTAGGCAGAGAACTGAGGGCAAAAGGTTGATCGGTACGTATAACGTGAAGTATTGATAGTAGGTGCTTGTTAAACTTTTTTATGATGAATTTGAAAACATGCTGAGTTATCTACCTGTTGGAGTAAAGTGGGTGTACCCTTATGCTAGAAGTAGCATTTTTTTCCTTTTTTAAATATCTTATTAACAATACTAAGATGAATTATTGCATTTGACTTTTGAGCATGTTTTACCATTTTCTCTCTCTTAGATATCATGATATCATCATTGAGATGTTTATTAACAGATCATTGAAATGCCCGACTTTTATGCAAAAGGAGAGTATGACCTGAGTGGTTTTGGTGTTGGCATTGTGATAGGAGGTTGGTACTAAGAGTACATAGAAACAGTAGAGCTGGAAAGAAATATTTCATTAATTCATTGCCCACATTTCATTACCTTATAGCCAAATATATAGAACTTCATACGATCATTCTAGAAATTCCAGTAACAGACTTAGGACACGTGGTCCAACCAAATTGTGGAAACATTACTAGCTACGTATTCATTTTTAATAAAGAAAAAGTTTGTGCCTAAAGTTTACAGTTGCATTTGCTGGCAAACAAATTGCACTGGCCTTTAATATTAGCATCCTATGCTAGTATTATTCTTCATAATGTGCAGACTTCTTGTAGCCTGCCTAGGCCAAGCCGTATCACATTGTTAAAAAAGAATCAGTTATTAATGGAAATAATATCAAAAGCTGGCAATGTTTGTTAGAGGAAATTTGAAATAAAATAAAGAAGGGGCAAATTCATTTGTCCCACATCTTGTAATATACATGTTCTTACCTCTATATATGTAAACACATGATATATTATATCAAAAGAAAGAGGAAGGGAGAGCATGATAAGACAAGAGCATAGCATTGGCATGGATATTAATATTTAAAGGACAAAAGATGGGCCTTGGGCCTTGGGGCTCTCGGGGTCTCATGATTAGTTGGACCTTGGAATGTCAATAGGCTTGCTGCACTTCGAACTATTTCATTTCTTAACAAAAGGCAACTGGTGCAGGTTTACAACCTTACTAGTCGACTGGTGGTATTTATACCAGTCGACTGGTCAGGGAGAAAGGTATGTCTGTTCAAATACAGACAGACACGACTTTTCGAACACATTGCCTTATGCATACACCAGTCAACTGGGACCTTATTGACCAGTCGACTGGTACGAAGAGCTGCGACTGCTTCTGAAAAGAAACAGTAGCTATTGTTCAAAGAATCGCGACTTTTCTGAATAGAAGCACCTGTATCTCCACAGTTCTATAAAAACCGAACTAAACTCCAATTTTAAAGCACTTGAATTTATTCTTTAACATCATCTTCTCTCTGATCTACTAAATTTATAATAAATTATACAAGTTCTAATTCTGCAGGCTATAGCTTTATTATCTTGTTGCTACAATAATAAATCCAGATAGTGAATCGTGGTGTTTGTGCAACCATGTCGATTAAAGATATTGAATATCTGTTCCGTTGTATCTTCAAACAGATTTTGAAACACCCCACCTCCGTTAAGGTCACTCACAAAGGGAATGCCTTAACTTCGGTGGAGTATTATAGGTAAAAGATGCAGATAAATTACAAGACAGACAAATAAAGCAGCGAAAAATAAAGTCATTTTATTAACAACTTAATTAAGTGAAGCTTTTACAATAATTGTCTCAATCATACCTAAAAGGAATACATAGAACTTCTGTCTTGATTTGAAAATTTCCAAGTATAAAAGAAGCATAAAAACATTGACATTCCCCAATAAAGCATGAACCAACCATAGCAGTGGAAGAGAGAGTCCAAAGCAATACATCCACTATCTTCGAGCTTGGAAGGAAAACTGAGCTAACTGGTAACATTTCCTCCATGTGAACCTAGGGGGTGGGGGTGGGGGAAAAGGAAAAAAAGAGGTGAAACAAAACTAGGTCAAACATAAGTCTGGTAAGTCCAGTGACTTTCAGCATATAATTAGGCAAAAGCATCATGACATGAATAAACTGAATATAAGACAATACCGTGATAACAGGGATAACAAGACAACATAGGATAAGCATAAGGTATGATAAGGAAAGATAAACTGAATGTGTTTCTACTCTTTCTCTGCTTCGCTACTACTTTGTTATTCTGATTTCTATATCTATCTCTGCACCACCTAACTAGTGTCCCAACTAGTAATCTGTATAAAATGATAACATGATCCCAATCCCCGTAATTGTGGTAGCCTTCAGGTGTACATCTATCGTGAGGATTCCACCTTAATCTGCCTAATTTCCATGAACATGTTAGATGTACACTTACTACCGTATCTATCGGCTCCCTACTTGTATTAATGTTCCATGTGTCTGTGTCAATCGGCCCTCTCTTGCGTGTAGATACCCTGTGCTGGTCCCGCCATAAGGTGTATCAATCCTTATGATAGCGACCCGACACGATTCAAGATGCAGTGTATAACTACTGGTACCCATTGCCTGCTTTTTCCCACTCCGGAGTACGTGCATGCCCGTAAACCATCAGAACCTACACTGACGTACCCCCTGCCACTGTTTTGACCGCTTATAATCAGCCCAGTAATCATGCCCCACCCTGCCTAGTTTTAGGGTACCTTGATACATCTATGTGGGTTACTGCTGAAATGGGTCCCCGTTACTAGGTTTTCCTTATTGGTTAAGTTTGTGGGCCTATATATACAAATATTACCCACCTACATGAGATGTACTTAACCCTCCCATCGATTCAAGCATGTTTATTTAACGGTTAAGTTTGTGGGCCTATATGTGCTAATATTACCCACCTACACGAGATGTACTTAACCCTTCCATCAATTCAAGCATGTTTATTTAATGGTTAAGTTTGTGGGCCTATATGTGCTAATATTACCCACCTACACGAGATGTACTTAACCCTTCCACTGATTCAAGCATGTTTAATTAATGGTTAAGTTTGTGGGCATATATTTACTAATATTACCCACCAACCCAATATGTACTTAACCCTCCCGCACATTATGCCATATTGGTTAAGTGTCACCCATTCATGTTAACTTAACCCACCCATTCATCATGTCATGTTGGTTAAGTGTTTCTTATTAACTTAACCTTCCTCACTTATAATGTTGGATTGGTTAAGTGTTTCCTATTAACTTAACCCCGTTCGTTCATCCAGTTATATTGGTCAAGTGTTTTCTTGTTAACTTAACCCCATGTGTTCATCATGTAGTATTGGTTAATTGTCATCAATCAATTCAAGTTAACTTAACCAACCTACTTGTCATGTTACTTTGGTTAAGTGTTGCCTTCACCCTACCACAAATCAAGTTATACTGGTTAAGTGTTGCTCTCTTGTTTTAACTTATCCTTACCACAAATCAAGTTATATTGGTTAAGTGTTTCTTATTACTTAACCCTACCCGTTCATCTTGTTATATTGGTTAAGTGTTTCTCATTAACTTAACCCTAGTCATTCATGTTATATTGATTAAGTGTTCCTATGAACTTAACCCTAGTCATTCATCTTGTTCATTAGCATTAATTGATTTATTAATGCACCAACCTCTCACATTAGATATGTGTTGTTGCGGTTACTGGATGTGTCGGGCAGTTCCGGGCAGTTTTACACCACAACTCAATCTAACCTCGGTTTTTTCTTGGGCATGATGCACTAACCTCTCACATTAGATAGGTGTTGTTGTGGTTACTGGATGTGTCGGGCGGTTCCGGGCAATTTTACACCACAACTCAATCTAACCTCGGGTTAGGCATATTCATCTTTTCACTAATTTATATATTTATGGATTATATGTAAATTATGCACAATTGTTGTCAATTTCAGATTATGCCACATTTTCCATAAATGTCCAAGTCTAGATTTATATGCTAATTATCCCAACCAGTCATATTCCAATTCTCAAGTTATGCCCAACAAAGCTAATTGCAAGTTGTTGCCCCCAAATTCAAATTCGAATTATTACTCAAATTAGGTTACATCTAATCTTCCCAAGTTTATACTAATAGTCATGCCCCAATACCCAAGTTCGCAACAAAGACAAATTATGCCCCAAATCATAAGTTACAAAATTATGTTCCACCATTACCAAATAGACTATTCCCCATTACTCCCGCATTCCAATCGCACGCATAATAAATTTCAGTCTAGATTCGAGGTTAATCTAGATTCGTAAAATAAAGAGGACGAAAGAGGAACATAAACGAGAGTAGGCATAAAACAGGCATTAAAATGGTAGATCTGTCAAATATTTTGGACCTAAGAGAATTACAGATCTGTTAGAGTTGGAATATAACAAAGATAGATCTGAAACAAACTGACAGAAATAACCTCATAGACATATAGATCTGATATAAATAACATCATGAACCTAAAAGGATTATATATCAGATGTCCAACAAAGATTGGCATGATTGAATAATAACTTCCTAGGCATGTAAATCATTGATTCAATAGAAAGATAGGAATTAATCTAAAAGATTTGTCTTATCATCAAGCATGGACTTAGATCCATTTCATTATACGCCAAAATCACTATTAGGTGTTTAAATATGAAAATAACTTGAACTTACATGTTTACCTTTCAATTTACGCCCCAAATCTCAAGTTATATGTCCAATATACTTTATGCCTCAAATCTCAAGTCATATGTCCAACACTTTATGCCTCAAATCTCAAGTCATATGTCCAACACTTTATGCCTCAAATCTCATGTCATATGTCCAATACTTTAAGTTTTGAATACAACATGTGTTATGTCCTCAAATCAGTTACAACTCAATTATGCCCAATTATACACAATTTAATACTTTTTCCAAATTTTAGCGCTGGTCATGTCCAAATCATATTTTATGCCCAATTTTATTTCCAATGTACGTTCATCTCTTATGAGATCTGGCTCAAGCTCGTAGTAGCCTGGTTATAAAACAGAAAGGGAAGAAGGAAAGAAGAGACAAAGAATGGACATAATATTATCAATGAGATAGATACAAAGGATATAGAAAGACAGATAGAAATAAGCATAATCTCAGATCCAGATTTATTACAATGTCATAATCACAATTAACTTTTATTTCTGAAAGTAATGTGAACTTGCAAATTACAGAACGGTCTTGAATTCTGGGATCTGTATTCTGAAACTGAGTAGCTCTCCCTTGAAGTAGACTATTTTTTCTTCTAATTTAGATTTAATTCATAGAAAATAGTTGTTGAAGTCATTGAATTAGCCTTAGAAGCTCTACTTGAATTCTAACTTGATTCTACTTGAGCAGCATAACCCCGTCTTTGTTTTATTTGATATGAATTAAGGTAGAGTATAGGCGTAATGAAGTTGTGTAGGGAAAACTGTAGCCTTAGGGGTGTTTATATAGCATAGGGATCAACGAATCCAGTCAGAACGGGTGTCCAAATGCAAAAAAATAAATCTGCCCTCGGATCTAGAAATAGGGGGTGGTGTCGACCCCCTGGTCGACCTATGTGACTCAGGTCAACCCCCAGGTCGACCACTTGGTCGACCTGGGTCCTGGGTAGGAAATTTCCCGCCTAGCCCGGGTGTGTGATTTGAATTTCGAATTTCAAAGCTGAGCTATTTTATTTAAATCTCTGAAACTTCTGAAGGTCATAACTTCTTCATACGGAGTCCGATTTACGCAAACTCGGACTCTATTCCAAGCAGAATTTCGAGACAAACGCAATGGCGTAACCCGTTTCCCTTAATTATCACATTTGAAATTAAGTATTCTTTAATTTGTTACTTTTACGTTCACAGAAAATACGGGGTGTTACAGATTTTCCATTACTCGTGCACACAATATAAGCGGGAAAATACTATTTTAGGATAGCGATCACCACACCGTGCCTCGGAGTTTGCAAACAGAAGAATCAACGATAGATTTTAGACCAACAATCTAAAATAGTATTTCGGCAATGGCTCCTCACACTCATAAGGAATTTGTCACTGATTTTACAAAGCTAGAGAGATTTGATGGTGTTAATTTTCTTCATTAGCAGAAAAAGATGCATTTCTTGCTCATTGGAATGAAAGTGATATATGTTCTAACCAAGCTGAAACCAGCGGAGATAGAAGATGAAACCATTGCACAGACACGAGATCGGATCTAATCGGAACAGGATGATTATATTTGCAAAGGCCATATCTGTAATGCGATGACGGACATAATTTTTTATATGTACTACAACAAGGCAACTGCAAAAGATGTTTGGGATGCATTAGAGGCAAAGTATCTAATGGAAGACACAACTATTAATAAATTTCTAGCCACCAATTTTTTTAATTACAAAATGATTGATAATCGTTCAGTAGTAGAGCAGTTCTATGAAATCATACACATACTTCACCAATTCAGTCAACATGAATTAAATATGGATGAGAAGATTAAGGTCTCATCGATAATAGACAAGTTACCCCCTTCTTGGAAAGACAAAAGGAAACTAAGGAAACACAAGAAGGAGGATATGAGTCTAGATAGCCTTGCACAGTATTTGCAAGTTGAACAACAACTGAGGCAGAAAGATGCTGAAGATGAAACAGTTGTTGATACATCAAAAGTCCATATGGTGGAAGAAAAAAAAGCAAATAATGCTTCGAATAACTCTTCTAATAAGAAGAGGAAAGGGTAGGACAATAATAATTCCCAGAACAAGAAAAGCAAAAATGGTTGCTACTTTTGTGGTAAAGCAGGACATTTCAAAAGAGATTTTCGCTTCTGGAAAAAGAAGCAGCAATCTAAAAAAGAAAAGTTTGCAGCAGTCATATCAGAAATGAATATGATTGGACAAGAAAATTCTTGGTGGATCGATTCTGGTGCTACTAAGCATATCTATGTAGAAAAGAATCAATTCAAGAAGATGGAACCTACAAAGATGAAGAATACCTATACATGGAAAATTCAACAAAGGTGGAGGTCAAAGGAAAGGGGACCGTGGATTTGGAACTCACATCCAAAACAGTTCTAACTTTAAATGATGTATATTATGTACCTGAAATTAGGAAGAATCTTGTTTCGGGAAGTCTTCTTAATAAGTTTGGTTTCAAACAAGTCTTTGAGTCAGACAAATATGTGTTGACCAAAGGTGGTGTGTTTGTAGGAAAAGGGTACATGTGTGATGGTATGTTTAAACCGAATGTTGATATGAATAAAATTATGAATTCTTCTTATATTGATTGACTCATTTTCATTGTGGAACAATAGATTAGGACATGTTAATCATAAACGTATGCTTTATATGATATCATTGAATCTGATTCCCAAATACCAAAACGATATGCTAGATAAGTGTAGGATATGTTCATTAACAAAGATCACTACAAAACCATTTTCTAATAAAACGGAAAATGCAACAAAATTGTTACAACTTATTCGTAGTGATTTATGTGATATGCATGGTACTCCTACTAGAGGTGGAAAGAAATATTTTGTTACATTCATAGATGATCATTCAAAATATTGTTATGTTTATCTTATGCATGCTAAAAGTGAAGTGTGAAATTCATTTATATCTTATAAAACTGAAGTAGAAAAGCAGTGTGATGCTAAAATAAAAAAACTTAGATCCAATAGGGGAGGCGAATATCAATTTCTTGAATATTGTGAATCAGTAGGAATTATACGTGAAACATCTATTGCTTATATCCACAACAAAATGGAGTGGCTGTAAGGAAAAATAGAACACTTACTGAAATGGTAAATGCAATGTTGTGTAATTCTAGACTGAATACTAGTTTTTGGGGTGAAGCTTTACTTACCGCATGTTATATTCTGAATATAATACATCATAAGAAAAGTAAAGTTACTCCTTACGAACTTTGGAAGAAAAGAAAACTAAATCTTGATTACTATCGAGTTTGGGGATGTAGAGCGATTGTCCGATTACCTGAACCAAAAATAAGGAAATTGGGATAAAAGGATATTGAGTGCATATTCTTAGGATATGCTCAACATACCAAAGGATACAGGTTTTTAGTAATAGAACCTAATAGCTCTATAGAAATAAATAAAGTAATAGAATCAAGGGATGCAGCGTTTTATGAGAATAGATTCACATCTATTCAAAATAAACCGATTCATGAAACAGTGGAGGCTAACACACCTATTAATGAAATGGTGGAAGTTAATAAACCAACTATTGAACCTATAGAAAACACTGATGGAAATAACGAAGAAAATGGTGATTCTCTTAGGAGAAGTAAATGAAGAAGGATAGAAAAATCTTTTGGACCTGATTTCGTCGTATATTTGGTTGAACGATCTAGAAATAATGTAGAACATCAATTAAACATCAATTAATGATATCTACAAACTTAGAATTTGATCCTTTAACATAAAATGAAGCAATGAAATCTCAAGACTCATCATTTTAGCAAGAAGCCATAAATGATGAAATGGATTCTATTATGGGAAATAAAACATGGAAACTAGTAGATTTACCTCCTGGTTCTAAACCAACAGGATGTAAATGGATATTTAAGAAAAGTTAAAAGTAGATGACATAATCGAAAAATTTAAAGCAAGATTAGTTGCCAAATGATTCACACAGAAAGAAGGAATAGATTATTTTGATACATATGCCCCAGTAGCAAGAATTTCAACTATTAAGACTTTAATTGCATTAGCTTCTATATATAATTTTGAAATTCATCAAATGGACGTCAAGACTGCATTTCTAAATGGAGAACTTGATGAAGAGATATATATGTCTCAACCAGAAGGTTTTGTAATGCCTGGACAAGAACATAAAGTATGTAAACTTATTAAATCACTTTATGGTCTTAAACAAGCACCAAAGCAGTGGCATGAAAAGTTTGATAAAACTATTATATGCAATGGTTTTAGGATCTTTGAATCTGATAAATGTGTCTATAGCAAGTTTCATTCAGGTAAAAGTGTAATTATATGTCTTTACGTGGATGATATGCTTATATTTGGAATGGATACTTCGATTATTGAAGACACTAAAAGATATTTATCTTCATGTTTTGACATGAAGGATATGGGAGTAGCTGAAATGATTCTTGGAATAAGAATCATGAAAACAAAAGATGGGTTATCAATTACCCAGTCTTATTACATTGAGAAATTTTTGAAAAGGTTCAATCTATTTGATTGTAAACCTATGTCTACTCCGTTTGATCCAAATATGCAGCTATACACTAATACTGGAAGTGCTATAGAACAATTGGAATATGCTACAGTTATTGGAAGTTTGACGTATGCAATGACATGCACATGACCAGATATTTCCTATATTGTTGGCAAAATGAGTAGATATACTAGTAACCCTAGTAATATCCACTGGAATGCAATACATAGAATTTTAAAGTATTTAAAAGGTACCATAAATTATGTTATACATTATAATTGTTATCCAAGTATAATAGAAGGATACACATATGCTAGTTGGAACACTGGAAGTAAAGATAATAAATCAACTAGTGGGCGGATATTCACTCTTGGTGGGGGAGCAATATCCTGGGCCTCAAAGAAACAAACATGTATTGCTGATTCAACCATGGCTGCGGAGTTTATAGCACTGGCTTCTGGTAGTAAAGAAGCGGAACGGTTAAGGAATTTATTATTAGAAATTCCCGTGTGGACAAAACCTATGCCACCAATATCAGTGCATTGTGATAGTCAATCCACATTGTCACAGGCATATAACCAAGTTTATAATGGTAAATCTAGACATATTGGTCTAAGGCACAGTTTGGTTAGGCAAACGCTCAATGAAGGGGTAATTACCGTAGATTTTGTGAGATCTAGCTAGAATTTGGCAGATCCATTTACTAAAGGACTTGCAAGAAACTTAGTGATAAAAACATCACAGGGAATGGGTTTAAAGCCTATACAATCGCCAATGAAAGAAACTCAACTCAACATAATAAATAAATTGGTTATCTTGAGTTCAAAGAGAAAAAGCACTTCATATGTTTGCGGTTGGAAGCACTATAATATTTAGTCTGAAAAACTAAGTATTATCATACATTCCAAGGAAAAGTGCTTGGTACTTATAATGACAAAGAGAGGATGTTATGCTTATAACTTAATAGGTTTATAACAAGTATACTGCTAAGGTGTGTGTTATAAGGCATTTCTGATAAACCTACCTATATGAATGCAACGAAGATGGTGTCGCCTTCTGCGAGATTTTGGCTTGGTCTCTAAGGGCATTTCATGAAAGAAGATACAGACCCAAGGCCAATCCACGGGTCGGGAAAACTACTATTTGAAAATATGAAAATGAGTGTGTGATAATCACATCCGGTAGATCATATAAGATCAATGGTTTAATGCTTAGTCAACCACTCCATACTGATATACTTTGATAGGTTTTCACTACGTATAGATTCAAGTCTGTAAGACATCTATACTTATGCACAAATTTTCTTGCTTAAAATGACAAGAGGAATTTATTTAAAATTTGGTGGAGGATTGTTAGAGGAAATTTGAAATAAAATAAAGAACGGGCAAATTCTTTTGTCCCACATCTTGAAATATACATGTGCTTACCTCTATATATGTAAACACATGATGTATTATATCAAAAGAAAGAGGAAGGGAGAGCGTGATAAGGCAAGAGCATAGCATTGACATGGATATTAATATTTAAAGGTCAAAAGATGGGCCTTGGGCCTTGGGTCTCATGATTAGTTGGACCCTGGAATGCCAATGGGTTTGCTGCACTTCGAACTGTTTTGGTTTTTGACAAAAGGCAACTGGTGCACGTTTACAACCTTACCAGTCGACTAGTTAGGGATAAAGGATATGTCTGTTTAAATATAGATATACACGACTTTTCGAACACATTGCCTTATGCACACACACCAGTCGACTGGTACCTTATTGACCAGTCGACTAGTCCGAAGAGCTGCGACTGTTTCTAAAAAGAAACGACCGCTATTTTTCAAAGAATCGCGACTTTTCTGAACAGAAGCACCTATAAAAACCGGACTAAACTCCAGTTTTAAAGCACTTCAATTTATTCTCTAACATCATCTTCTCTCTGATCTGCTAAATTTCTAATAAATTATACAAGTTCTAGTTCTGCAGGCTATAGCTTTATTATCTTATTACTGCAACGATAAATCCAGATAGTGAATCGTGGTGTTTGTGCAACCACGTCGATTAAAGATATTGAATATCTACTACATTGTATCTTCGAACAGCTTTGTCATTACTCGTGCACACAATATAATAGGGCAAATACTGTTTTAGGATAGCGATCACCACATCGTGCCTCAGAGTTTGCAAACAGAAGAATCAACGATAGATTTTAGACCAACAAAGTTCCCATTGTTCTTCCATCAAGTGGAGTCTATCAAGTGTGTCACACATCTCAAAAACTAGACTTTGGAAATTAGTTGAACATATGTGTCACACATCTTAAAATTAGAAGTTTGAAGATAAATTTAATTCTCAAATTAAATCTTTAAAAAAATGTTTCTATCACGTTTTTCACAGTAAACTTGAATCGCTAATGCTACATTAACCAGAAATCCATTAGTCAAATACTGCGAAAACTGCTGCAGCCGTTTGATTTTTTCCCCCTGCTGAATTTCACTCGTCCATCCCTTGATCCGTTGAATTCAACCGCTTTTGCTTCGGTCGATCTAGCATTTCCCAACTTGAATTTCCAATCTGATACTTTCCCAAAAAAGATACTGCATTTGTTGATTTGCTTCTAGGCTACGTCATTTAACTAAATGGTCTATCGACCTAACCCGGCTTAACCGCATAAAACAATCAACGGCCCACCTTTTAAACAGGTAGCTTGGATTTGGTTATAAGATAACTATAGTTGCATGATCGATTAACAAGTAGAAACAAAATTGAGATAATTTACAATTTATATATCCAACGCTATCAAAACACTGTCCATTTGTATTCCATATCATTAATCGATATGAGAAGATTTATTTTAGTGGCATGATGATGTTTAAGAAAACCTATGATGGACTACCGGCTTAACCGAATAAAACAATCAACAAACAGCCCATCTTATGAGCGAATGATAAAACCTGAGTGGTTTTGCTGTAGACACTTTGTCGGTGTCTTTTCCATTTTTGCTTATTAGCAAATCAAGCATCTTCACGTATGCATGATAAAACCTGAGCAATTGTCAGAGCTGATAATGCTTCCATTATTGCTTCAAAAATCCAATAGAATTTTGTTCACACTTTTTTTTTAAGTGTGAACAAAACACTTTCCTCTTATTGGAGGAATTAGGTGGGTCACATATGAACCCCCTGAATTTCTTCAATAGGAGCCGAGTGTTTTGTTCACACTTGCTAAAAAGTGTGAATAAAATCGGACTCTCAAACATCCTCCTGGATAATAATACATCAGTTACACTATTTTCATTCCTAGGTCTAAGTCGAATAATAAAATTAAAAATGAGGAGTTTAGATGGCAGCAATTGTTGATTGGGTGTTTAAACTATTTGGGTTAATAACTTTTGCAAGCTATGGTGTTCAGATGTCATTGTGAACAATTAGTTAAAGAAGTGGTTTTTGCCAAATATGCTTAACCTCCCTCATTCGAAGGCAAAAAAATAAGTAGTATTGATGTTGTAGTAATCAATATATAGTATTATTCTCCGGTGATAGGATGCGCTAAATGTGTCGTTAATATCAAAGAATGAGAATATAAAAAAAATTCAAAAAAAACACTATTTCATTTTTTTAATTTTCTATAATTAATAACAGAATCCTAAAGCAATTCTCGGGTTCAAATAAAATATAAATATAACAACGTACTCCAAAAGTGGCAAATAAAAATGTCCATTAATTTATTAGAGTATAATATCATATACTAAATGTAATTTTGTCCTTACATGCATTCATGACAAATTCTTAGCTGAAACACATTGAAATAAACTCCTGGATAGCTAACAATTCATCTTACTTGAAATGCATACTCTCGAAATGAGTACCTGAATGTTAAGCGGAAAAAAATGAAACATTAGATATCACTACAACAAAAAACACTTTTCGCAACAGGCAAAATCTGTTGCAGTAGACCTATTGCAACAGGCAAGGGCCCGTCTGTATAGCCGAAGTTGCAATAGGTCGGTCCCTTTTCGCAATGGTTATTTTCTGTTGCGGTAGGCTTTTTTGCAACGGTTATTTCCTGTTGCGGTAGGCTTTTTTGCAACAGGCTTTTGCTGTTGCAACAAACCATTTTGCAACAGTATATGCCCGTTGCAATAGATTCATAAATCTGTAAAAAAAATTACATCATATAGATATTACATATTAAAATGTATTTGTATCAATAATAGTGTATATCATAGAATGAAATAAACAAATAAAAATTTTATTTTAACAAAGTTTTAATAGTACAAACAATTACAATAAAAGTTTCTATAATTTTCATACACCATTCATGTATAACAATCTCTTCTCATACACAACACATTTTTTTCGAATAGAGTATTTTCTTTTCTATTTTATCATACATATACTATAATAAGAGAATAAATATCATCAGTTCACTAGAACAAAACTACATTTCATGCTCCAAGTTTGCTGTAGATCATGAACATGCACATGCCTATTGTACAATAACCTGGCAGCAACAGAATGGAATACAATTAATTATCAAATCAGAAACAACGTATAATTAGAGTCATATAAAATAAATTTCATCGTAATACAGTTGAAACTTGAAGCAATGAATGAGAAAACTGAAGAAAATAGGATGCAATGTACCACTATAAAAATTGTAGTTAGATGCGTTTGTCAGCACAAACCTAATCAACCGTTGGTAATAAAACATATTCCTGATTGATGTTTATGAATATGTTTTTCAATAGTATATCCACTAATATATTTCTCAAGCAATAATAGTAAAAATAAAGGAAACATTAAAGCATATGGATAAAATTGCATAATATAAAAGAGTATCCACAACAAAAGAGGCACCAAACTTATGTTAATTGGTTCACAAATATAATATACAACATCTATGAAATTGTAATTATTCTGAATAAATTGTTGTACCTTAATGAGTTGATCTCTATGATGACTTTATCTTGATCAACACCTGTAAGTGCTCGTCCAAAAGTTGCTTCCACCCTCAAAAATAAATAACTTAGATCAGACATGATGAAAGTGTCAATAAGTTAAGATGCCTGGCAAACTAGCAGCCTTTAAAAGTTCGCAGCAATCATCAACAAATTGGTAGTCAGTTGTCAGAATAGCTGCAACTTACAATAACTTGCAAAATTGAAATGGTTTTGATATCTTACCAATGTTCAACGCTCTAACATTGAACAAGTTATTAGCTTATCACATCAGATGTATTTCAATGACTATAAAATCTGTATTTACTTGTTCGTGGCAATAGAAATGTAACAAATTATTTATTGTACTACTAGAGGCGTAACGTCCTCAACTTAAACAATGATAACAAGCTAAAAATTAAAACAAAATGAAATTTCACTAAGACGGGACAATAGGTGAATCCGACATCAGTGCAGCATTTCGAACAGCCTCCAAAAAAGATTTCATGATAAGTTAGATGTTTTACTCAGTATACTACATCTAATATCAATTGACGCTTGCAGTCGGTTAAATCCCACGCAAATGCAAACCATGAATCGTAATAAGCAAGTCACAAAAGATGTCTAAAACAATTGTTATGGATTGCTTGAAGTTCATAGTTAAGTGCAAATACTAACCTTTAATTGCTTGTAGTTGATTGTTAAGTGCATACTTGTGTACATTTTTCCCTTCTCTATACCGAAGTTTGTGTGATTGTTTTTGAACATGCTACTGACATCAATGTAAAATTAAGTTTAGATTGTTTATCTACTTTTTTGTCACATAAAACAAATATAATGTACGGAAAATACCATGAAAATTTATAGCTCTATATGTTGTGTTCACAAGCCGAGTGAGCAGTATGGTAATCCTTTTATGAAACAACAATGAATAACAAAATCAGTGTAACAGGAGTAATTAAAGCCAACCAGCAGTGTAGATAAAGTACATAGTAGAGGTTAGTCAATTAGAGAAAATGAATGGACAAACCTCCGCAGAGATTTTGTACTGTTTGTACACAATTGTGGACGGCTCAACAGTGAATCGCCTTCTATCTTCATCAGTTCGTCAGTGACATCTGTTGGTGAGCAGTTATTAACCTGTAATAGCTTGTCGTTCATTGTTGAGTGCATACTTCTGTACATCTGCCGGTGAGCAGTGGAGATGTAACGGGCATGCAATGTGGCTGGTGAATGTAGGAATGAGAAGGAGAAAGTTAAATGGTTGGTAGGCGAAGTCAGGATGAGTGCAGTATAACTGTCGATCACGCCATTCATTTAGAAATCCCTTCTGGAACCCCTTGAGTAATAGTTATAGACTCCATTTTTTTCACTGATTCATACACAGGATGGTTAGGCCTTCAAGATGAAACCAATAGTGTGGTTGCAGGATATTAGATTATGATCTGGTTAGATGGTGAAGATTCGAGGATGAAATGATGAGAACAAATATGCAGTTGCATAATTCAAAAAATCATTGGAAATGAAGATCAATAAAAAGATGACAAAAATGATTTTTGCGAAGAGTGAAGCAATGTAATATCCAAATCAACTCTAAATTAAAACAATGAGTGTGTATGGATTATAAACTTTATAAATTTTAATGTTTTATTCATGATTAGAAGTGTATACAAATTCATGCAACATAACACTTGTTAACAGTTAATGAAATAGTCAAATTTCACTTGCATCTCTCTAAAACTGCGTAATTTTGCCATCATCTTCTTCAAATTAATCCTTCATAGTGGAAATTTTATCAAAATTATGTTGTATGTGTTATATAGATTGGATAATGGTAGTAAATTGGCGGTAGTCAAACCATCATCAACATATATGGTATATGGTTATGGAACTAACATAGAACAGGCTGAACAGCGACAACATCAAGGCAGGTAATGTTTGTACTTTAGATCCGATGCCTTTTATCACATGTATGAAATTATGCATCAACTGACACATACTAGCGAAACATCATAGCAGACGATTACAGAATATTCTGTGTAATCCAACTAAATCGCTAATATAAAAACCGATAATCACAAAATTTCATAGCATCCAAGGTAGTTAAGGCGCAAGAAGCCGCAAGGCATGAGCCTTAGCTTTTTTGCTCATACATTACGCCTTATAGGGGGCCTTAAATACAAATTTGAGTTTTTTTTTTGTGAAAAAAGACTGCACTATGAATTACTTCCAGTAATAATGATTTAATATCAAAACACTTTTATACCCACTTTTTGAAAATAAAAAAGCATAAATCAACAAATACAAAGTCACAAATAGTAATTAGAAACCAAAACGATATCAACTTCAAATCTACAACACTAAGGTTATCTATTACCAAGGTTCCTATTTTTCATGGTGACCTTTTAGGAGATCTCGTAAAAATAGCAATACTGGAAAAGATAAACAAACATAACATTTAGTGATTTATAATGCACGATAATTAAAAAAAACAATATGAAAAGGTGGTATTATTGTCTATGTTTTTATTATTTCAATAATCAACATGTATGAAACTGTAATCAAACAACGAATTCAACATAAGTACTCAGCGTTAGCAGTTGCAGTTCAAAATTCAACATTAAGCTTACACAACCTTAATTGATCCAATTTGGACATGTAATTATTGATTCTAACACAAAGATAACAAGATATTACTGATATATCTATCTATACGCAGGATTAACTGAAATGAAATCAGAGGATTCAATAGAAAATTATACATGCTGCTTTCTCTTTCTTTTTCCCTAATTCACGTTCCAATTCCCTCTCCCTCCTCTCTATTTCCCTCTACCTGTCCCTGCTCATCTCTCTTTCCCTCTCATGCCTGGATCTACTTCTACTCCTCCTCGACCTCTCTCTTTCGTCTCTATCTCGCCTCGATCTGCTGCTTTCTCTGTAATTCCTATCCTTATCACGGCTTCTTCGTTCTTGATCCCTATCCCTATCTCTATCTCGATCTCTATTCTTCTCATGCTTTTTATCACGATTACAGTCACGGTCCCGACTTTTCTCGCGCTTTAAATCACAATCGCGACTTTTTTCATGCTCACGATTGCGTTCGCGACTCCTTTCACGCTCTCGATCTTGATCTCTGCTGAACGATCACATTTCTCGCGCTTATGGGCATTGGTAGCTTCATCTGACCTGGATGCCTTTTTATGATTAGATTTCTTCTCTTCGACTCACTCTTCGAGGTTTCGCCAACACCATCTTGTATCGAGGTAATCAGATCGCTCGATCTGCAGAGTGGTTGTATGGAATTTTGCCTTTTAGGATTAGGGTTTATGGTATAAGTTAGCCTCACTGCCATTATTATTTTTTGCGGTTGAATTGGGCACGGGTCCATTACCTTTGTGTGTGAAATTTTTTAAACAGGCCTATCGTTCTGTAGGATCAGCGTGTCATCACGTCTATTAGTTGCAACATTCTTAGTTACAAAAAGATTGGTTAAAACATGTTATGCATTACTTTTAAAATTATTAGTTATTGACTATTACTTATTCTTAATTCTTAATGTAATTGAATATTGATTATGAAGTGTAAATTATATTGTATATATATTATTAGTAATTAATAGTAATTGTTAATTATAAACTAACAATTACCATATGTATGTTATCAATTATAAATGATTACCAATTATACTTATTAACTGTTAAATATAATTAAAATATGTTAACTATAATTTACAAATGATTACTAAATATTAAGTATATATTTATTACTTATGCATTATTATTCGGAAACTGTCAATAAATTAGTTGAGTATTAATAATTATAATATTATTAATTATTAAAAATAATTATAAATTGTTAAAATATTACTTAATAATTATTAAAATAATTATAAACTATTACTTATTTATTATTAAAAATATTAGCTTTAAATCATAATATAATATAAAATAATTAAAATTGTTAATCATTATTTATGAATTTTCAAGTGTAATAAATTATTAAATTATATAGTTAATATACATTATTATTTATACCTTATTACTACAAATTATTAATTAATTACTTGTAAAATAATTAATTTTTAAAAATAAATATAAACAATTGTTTGTTAAAAATATCAAATATTATTCTTAAATATTGATTATTTATTATTTAATTACAATTACTAATCATTATAATTTATCTTATTATTTGTTATTTATTACTTCATGACTAAAACTGAATATTCAATGTTAAATGTTGATCATTATATATATTTTATTGATTATTAATAATTATTATTAATTTTTACATATTTAGTTTTAATTATTAAAACTTATTAAAAGTATATTTTTTCCAATTGCCGAGGAAAAGTAATTGTTAAAAATAAATTTTTCTTGAATAGCAGGAAATGTTTGTTGTACAAATCATATTTATTGCAACCGGCAAAAAGAAATAGTTGCTAAATATATGTCTTTTGCAACCAATAATAAAAGGCAATTGTTGAAAGTAAGTTTTCAGCAACTGACATAGAAGCGCAGTTGCAAAAAGTAAGTCTTCCGCAACTGGCATAAAAGTCTTGTTGTTGAAAATCTGTTTTCGCAACTGGCTGATAATGCCAGTTGTTAAATCATATTTATTGCAACGGCTAAGAAAAGTCTGTTGCAAAATATCATTTATTGCAACTGTCATATAGCGCCAGTTGCAAATAGCTAGTTGCAATAGGGTATTTTTCTTGTAGTGTATTCATAATATGTCATGTCATTAAATGGACATCTAATGGGAGCTCTCCCACAATACAAAGTGGTTTGAGTTTTTTTTCTTTGTTGGTATCTTCTGTAACAACCCGTATTTCTAATAATCTGTTATAACATAAATTGAGGCAGAATTTAATTATAAAATGTGAATCAAGGGAAACGGGCTATGCCATTGCGTTCGTCTCGGAAAAATACGCGAAATAGAGTCCGAGTTTTCGAAAATCGGAGTCCGTGTGACCCAGTTAAGGCCCATTGAAGTTTTCAGAAAATTCTTAAGTATAAACAGATTTAAATTTCGAATTAAAATACTAGGGTTAGGGCAAACTGGGCAGGCGGGAAAAATTCCCGCCCAGGACCCCATGTCGACAGGCCTGTCGACAGGGGTCTTAGCATGTCGACTGCCCTGTCGACAGCCCTGTCGACAGGGGGTGCCCGGCTGTTTAGCCTGGTGCACCATTTCTGATTGGGGTTGGGTCTTGTGGCCTGTTTCTAGAGAGTTCCGAGATCTGATGGCCCTAATTCAACCTAGGGTTAATCCTATAGTCTAAATTACTAACCTAATCTATAAATAAGACCCTAACCTACCCTAAATCATTCATTATTCAATCTAGCAACTAAACTATGCCAAAATCCATCCTCTCATGGCCTCCACCCTCTTCATACAACTCCTAAGCAAATCCCTAAGAGATTTCCATGCATACAAGGGTATTTAGGCTTGTATGATCCTCCTTAGCTTGCATTAAAGGCTTGTTTCTCTATTGGCATCATAAAGGAGGAGTTTTGATCAAGTTTGCTTGCATTTGGGGTTTTTTAATTAGTTGCATAAGGGGTTTCTTACATTTGCTATACTCATTTGAGTCCGCATAAGCATTGTAAGCCCTCTTACCTTCATTTTAGAAACTCTAAAGTTAATGTGTGATGAAAGTTGGGGTTTATGCATGTTTGATAAGCTATGCATGTTTATGCAAGTTTGCTAAGCCATGATTTGTATGTTTATTGAGTTATGCATGTTTATGCAAGTTTGCTAAGCCATAATTTGTATGTTTATTGAGTTATGCATGTTCATGCAAGTTTGCTAAGCCATGATTTGTATGTTTATTGAGTTATGCATGTTTATGCAAGTGTACTAAGCCATGATTTGCAAGTTAATTGAGTTATGCATGTATGCTAAGCCATGATTTGCAAGTTTAACAAGTTATGTATATTTATGCAAGTTTAAAATGACAAGTTATGCATGTTTGACAAGTTGTGCATGTTTGACAAGTTATGCATGTTTATGCAAGTTCACTATGCCATGTTATGCATGTTTAATAAGTTATGCATGCTTATGCAAGTTTAAAATGACAAGTTATGCATGTTTGACAAGTTGTGCATGTTTGACAAGTTATGCATGTTTATGCAAGTTCACTATGCCATGTTATGCATGTTTAATAAGTTATGCATGCTTATGCAAGTTTAAAATGACAAGTTGTGCATGTTTGACAAGTTATGCATGTTTATGGCAATATGCAAGTTCACTATGCTAAGCTACGCAAGTTTAACATGTTATGCACGTTTATGGTAATATGCAAGTTCACGATGCTAAGTTGTGCAAGTCTAACATGTTATGTGTGTTTGTTGTGATATGCAAGTCCATCATGTATGTTGTGCCAAGTTCCCTCTTCCGATCCTTTATGCGTTATTACGAATATGTAAGCAATAGAATGACGTTGGGGGATTTGGGTAAACTTAAAATACATGAAAATATAAGATTGGGAATTTACCGATTAAGTTAGGTCTACCCCTTGGGAATTTACCTATTAAGTTAGGTCTACCCAAGTAATTGTTGACTTGTAATTATGTTTTGAAATAAAGTGGACATGACACTTAGAAAACATAAGTGTGGCCAACTCGAGGTTGGGTTGAGTTTGTAGTGTAATTCTACCCGGAACCGACCGGCTTAACTAGTGGCTACAAACAATAGGACCCAATGTGAGAAGTTGGTCATGGGGTGCTAAGACCCGAGGTTAGACCAAGTTATGGTGTAAAGCTACCCGGACCCGCCCGGCCTAACTAGTAACCACAACAAGGTCTAATGTGAGAGGTTAAGGTGCATTAAATTAATTAATGCCTCATGATTAGGGTTAAGTCAGGGTCCACTAATACTTAACCAACTTGGGGATTAGAGGGATTGAAATGGGGTTAAGTGTGAACTATTGGTTACACTTAACCAGTTTAATCCAATTGGGGGTTCGAGGGATTAGAATGGGGTTAAGTTACACTTAACCAATTTAATCCGTGATTAGTGAAGGGTTAAATCGCACTTAACCCTCTTAGAAAACCCTAGCAGCGTGGTCTGTTCCAGCAGTAATCCCAGTTTGGTATCATTCACAACCCTAGAGGCTAGGCTAGGGCGGGGCACGATTACTGGACTGATGTAAGCGACCAAAGCGACGGCTGAGTGGTACAGCGGTGCGGGTCCGGCGGGCTACGGACGTGCACGTAGTCCGATGTTGGACAAACTCGAGGCACGGGTACCAGTAGGCTTAGACTGTGCATTATTGCTTAAGTGTCTGGGGTTGACACCCGAGGGCTTGATACACCCAAAGGTGGACCCAGCACAGTTTAACTACATCCATGTGGGCCGTATGGACACCAACACTTGACGTGTTAGGTTTATAGGGAGCCGATCGACTAGACCGTTGGGCTGGACCTTGTATTAAGGTCACCTCATGTTATTGGGCCAAAGCTTGGGCCAAGGGATCAATATCTGTTATGTTGGGTTGCTAGTACACCGTGGTGCAAAACTTAACCATGTTTATGCGATGACACCTCTATCTATCTTATAGTTAATTTATCAGGCCAGTATGATGTTATCTATGATCATCTCAGTTTCCATCATGATGTTAACTTTATTAGTTTATAGACTGATCGTAGCAGGGCTTACTCAGTCTTTTTGACTGACCCGTTTTCTTTCGCCTCTTTTCTTCCGTTCCCCCCCCCCCCAGGTTCTCAGGGAGGGAATACAGGAGCCTAGCTTGGATCTTTGCTGCTTTCTTGGATAGCTCATGTATGCTTTGGACTTGGGCTCGCTATGGTTTCTTCCACTTTGGGGATAGCTACTTTTATGTTTTCTTTTTCAGTATCAGATGATGTTATTTTATGTACTAGACTTGTTTACTTGGGAAATTGACATTATGATGTAGTAGACTTGTTTTTGAAATAGTTTAAAAGTCTTCCGCTGTTTTATCTACTTACTCTGTTTATTTACATATATATATATATATATATATATATATATATGTCATGTCCTGCCTTGCTATATCATTATGCATGTTTACCTAGTTTTAAAAACGCCCCACCAAAGTCAGAGTCGCTTGAAAGAGCCACCCTGGCGGAGGTGGGGTGTTACATTTGGTATCAGAGCCAGGTTTACGAGAAAGGATAAAAAGGTTTTTAAAACTTTTGAAAAACTATTTTCAAAAAACCAAGTATAAAGTATTTTCCAAAAGAAAAGTCTAGTTATTTTAAAAGGCTATTCCCCAAAAGCCATTAGCACTATCCTTTGACTCCTCGTTTGAACTCTTTTCTTTTCGTTTCCAGCATGCCTGATAATCTCATCTTGCCCGAAGGAGTAACGATACCCGATTGGTTTCGTCGGTACTTGGAAGTCACGGCACCGGTCCCGGGTGTCCCTAATGTTGTCTTCCCAGTCGAGGCCGTTGTTCCTCCCCCTCCTCCCGTAGCTAATGTTCCTCTTCCCCCTCAGCCTCCACAAGCGGATTTTGCGGAAACTTGCAAGAACTTTAAGAGGATGGGTGGCAAGAATTTTAATGGAACAGAGACTTTTGTAGAAGCATGGAATTGGTTGAAAGAGACCGAAGATCTTTTAGCCACCCTTGATATAGGTGACCGCAGGAAGGTTTTATTAGCAGTATGGTTGCTAAAGGAAGAAGCTGCACGTTGGTGGGTAGTCACCACCGCTACTAGGCCAATTGAGACTTGGGATGATTTTAGAGGAAGGTTTGGACTGAGGTTCTTATCACTGAAGCAAGGGGACATGACTATTAGGGAATACATAGATAAGTTTAATCAACTGGCTCGTGTCAATTTAGACTTGGTTAATACAGCTCAAAAGAAGGCCCTACACTTTGCTCTAGGATTAAACGAGCCATTACATGGTCTGGCCATGTCTCATATACCCTTGGGGGCGACTTTCGAGAATTTGGTGAATTTGGCCCTACTTCAAGAAGAAGATAACAATGACAAGAAAGAGGTCAAGGCGAATGAGTCTCAAGACAAGAGAGTAAATTCCGGGAAACGGGGCAAGAATAACAACAACCGCAAGAACAAGCCAAGAGGGAATAGGAAATGCAATTTCTGTGGTAAAGTTGGACATATAGCCAGGGAATGTAGGAAGAAGGAAAAGAGAAAGTGGGGCGAATGCTTCATTTGTGGTGAGATTGGACATCTCAGCAAGGATTGCCCGAGGAAACAAGGGCAAGGCCAGACTCAGTGTGCAGGACTATCTGGAGGGCGAGTTTATCCCCTCAGCACCGTTCTTCCAGCTTATGATAGAGGTAGTGTTTCTATGGAAATCTTGTTTACATTTTCTGACTTTCCCTGATTCGTACTTTGTTTGGTTTTGGCACATCGCATAGATTTATTTCATCTGATCTAGTTGAAAGTTTGCACCTAAGTACTAGTCTAGTTGATGATCCCGTGTGTGTTTCAAATCCAATTGGGGATTCTGCCCGTTTGACTGTGGTCTGAGTGGATTTGAAAATTTCTATCTTGAATATAGAATTCTCGTGGGATGTTTTATTCTCAGTTTCAGGGGATATGGGTTGGTTTTGGGCATGGAATGGTTGTCCTGTTTTGGAGCCATTCTGGGTTTTTGTATATAGGGGTGTGAGGCTCATGACTCGCCTCGGTAATACCCTAGAAATTTCTAGCAACCCTATGGGTCCCGTCATGTTATGTTATCTTGAATCCCTCAACTCGTCTATCGATAGTTTGAAATCTGTGAGGGTGGTCCGAGAATATCCTAATATCTTGGGAAAAGGTAAAGGGGTTACCCCTAGACGTGGGATAGATTTCCGCATTATCTGGTTGGTAATACCAAGCCAGTTTCGTGGCCGGTTAGGCACATGACCTCACGAGGTGAGAGTTAAGAAAGCAAGTCAAGGAGTTGCTTGAGAAGAACTTCCTGAGACGAAGCATTTTCGAGTAGGGTGCTCCAGTAGTATTCGTTACGGATGTGGACAGTTTGTTTCGCTTATGTGTTGATTATCGTGAGAGGAATAGATAACCGTTACCAAGGATCAATGATTTGTTTGATCAGCTTGTAGGAGCATCTGTTTTCTTTTAATCTAGCTACCAGATTCCATCAGCTTAGGATGGCTGAGGATGGAATTGACAAGACTGCGTTTAGGGCTCTAGATGGATTTTTTGAATGGCTAGTCATGCTATTTGGCTTGACTAATACACCCGCATATTACGTGAACCTGATGGGTAGGGTGTTTAGGGAGTCCTTGAACAAGTTTGTCGTGGTCGTCGTAGACGATATTTTGATCTCCTTAAAAGAACGAGGAAGAGCATGCTAGACATCCCAAGGAGGTGATGGATACGCTTAGAGCCACCAGTTGAAGGTCAAGTTCTCCAAATGTCACTTTGGAGGAAAGAAGTTGGATTTCTTGGGCACATAGTTCCTAAGTAAGGCTTAGCGGTGGATTCCGCTAAAGTGGTTGCGGTTTAAGACCGGAAAACCCTGAGGAGGGCAATTGAAGTACGAAGCTTCCTCCGTTTGGCTAGTTAGTTAGCATTCCCTGAGCTTAGACTTACTCTTCTGGATCAGGAAGGGGGTTTCACAGGAAGAAGACCCGCAGTTGGTCAAGACAGGGACCAGTTGATTCGAGGCGAGCTGTTAAGACACCTCGCTAGATATATTATAGATGACAAGGGATGACTAAGGCTCGATGAGAGATTATGTGTTCCTCGAATGGAAGACTTGGTAAAGAAGGTTCTTGGAAATGCACATCACTCGAGGAGGTGGCCGAGTTGGTCTCAGGATGCATGTTGTGCCACCAGGTTAAGGCCAAGTCATAGAAGCCCAGTGGGCCATTACCTCTATTGGGGGCTTCGTAAGGGAAGTGTGAAAACATCTCGATAGATTATGTGGATAGACTACCTAGATCAAAGAAAGGGAATACGGGTATGTGGGTCATAATAGGTAGACTCACGAAGAGTGCTCATTTCAGTCCGGTGAAGAGCGAGAGGACTACATCATGGTTAGCAACGGTTTATCCTCAAGAAGTTGGCCAGTTTTGAAATAGCCTACAGGAAGCCATGGGTAGGCAATTGAATCTAGGTATGGCCTATCACTCATAGGCGGATGGTTCATTTCGATTAAGCATGAGTTATAGAAAATCACGTTTATAAGGGCAATTGGCAACGTGGATTGGTATTTTCAAGAAAAGTCCTGCTGCGTGGAATACTTTATAGTAAATGGACGAGATCCAGGATTCACTAGTGAATTTTGGAGAGCTTGCATGAAATCATGAGGTTATAGTGTGTTTAAGCCAAGGATACAGAAGGAAGAATAAGTGGAAAAGAAAGACGAGAGGCGATAATGAAATGAGTTCCAACTCGAATTTGGGAAATAGGAGTTAGGAAGCCAAGGAATCATGAAGTGAAAGATAGTCAAAGCACAGTGGAGTTAAGCTCAAGGAAACGTGACTAAGAAAAGTAAAGACTAGATACGCGCACCATATCTCTTTTTAAGAGTGCATCCTTGATCCTTGTTTTCCTGTGGAGCTTGCTTGCAAGTTATCTTTTGTATATATCCTCTCGGTCCCATTCTCGATCTTATTTCTGTTGTAAACTCCATAAGGGGGTTAAGACTCATCGGTTAGTACTACATGTCAAAGTTTGAATGGATTCCTTGTAATCCAAAAAGGAGTTTATCTAGTTTATCTAGTTTATCTAGTTTATCGTGTCTATCTTGTCATGAGAACCTTAGGTAGAAACCCTTTGGATGAAACATGTATTTGAAACATGTTATGCTTGATGGTTGCAAATGGTTGCAAGTGTTTGCAAGTGGTTGCTCGTGGATGCATTATACACGATTAGGCACTAGATCGGCTCGCACACTCCTCATATTGCATATGCATGAGTGTTTATGCTTACTCATGGATGGAAATTGTGTGTTATCACATGGATGTTGCATATGGGTGAATGTTATGTGCACTCATATAGATACTATGAATTTAGGAATTTGCATACATATGGATTCATTTCACTGACATACATATGCATTAAGGAGGTTTACTGTATCAGTAACCGCCTGATTTACATACATATGCCTTAAGGAGGTTTACTGTATCAGTAACCGCCTGATTTTTGCATTAGGTAGGTACATATACACACACTTTTGCATATGTTCATACCACATTTAGAATCTTTTAAGGACAATGATTGCTCGTGGATGATGCTTTGAGTAGATGGATGATTGGATGGTAGGATACGTTCTTCCTAACTTGAAGATTTCGGGGACGAAATCCTTTAAGGAGGGGAGAATGTAACAACCCGTATTTCTAATAATCTGTTATAACATAAATTGAGGCAGAATTTAATTATAAAATGTGAATCAAGGGAAACGGGCTATGCCATTGCGTTCGTCTCGGAAAAATACGCGAAATAGAGTCCGAGTTTTCGAAAATCGGAGTCCGTGTGACCCAGTTAAGGCCCATTGAAGTTTTCAGAAAATTCTTAAGTATAAACAGATTTAAATTTCGAATTAAAATACTAGGGTTAGGGCAAACTGGGCAGGCGGGAAAAATTCCCGCCCAGGACCCCATGTCGACAGGCCTGTCGACAGGGGTCTTAGCATGTCAACTGCCCTGTCGACAGGGGGTGCCCGGCTGTTTAGCCTGGTGCACCATTTCTGATTGGGGTTGGGTCTTGTGGCCTGTTTCTAGAGAGTTCCGAGATCTGATGGCCCTAATTCAACCTAGGGTTAATCCTATGGTCTAAATCACTAACCTAATCTATAAATAAGACCCTAACCTACCCTAAATCATTCATTATTCAATCTAGCAACTAAACTATGCCAAAATCCATCCTCTCATGGCCTCCACCCTCTTCATACAACTCCTAAGCAAATCCCTAAGAGATTTCCATGCATACAAGGGTATTTAGGCTTGTATGATCCTCCTTAGCTTGCATTAAAGGTTTGTTTCTCTATTGGCATCATAAAGGAGGAGTTTTGATCAAGTTTGCTTGCATTTGGGGGTTTTTAATTAGTTGCATAAGGGGTTTCTTACATTTGCTATACTCATTTGAGTCCGCATAAGCATTGTAAGCCCTCCTACCTTCATTTTAGAAACTCTAAAGTTAATGTGTGATGAAAGTTGGGGTTTATGCATGTTTGATAAGCTATGCATGTTTATGCAAGTTTGCTAAGCCATGATTTGTATGTTTATTGAGTTATGCATGTTTATGCAAGTTTGCTAAGCCATAATTTGTATGTTTATTGAGTTATGCATGTTCATGCAAGTTTGCTAAGCCATGATTTGTATGTTTATTGAGTTATGCATGTTTATGCAAGTGTACTAAGCCATGATTTGCAAGTTAATTGAGTTATGCATGTATACTAAGCCATGATTTGCAAGTTTAACAAGTTATGCATATTTATGCAAGTTTAAAATGACAAGTTATGCATGTTTGACAAGTTGTGCATGTTTGACAAGTTATGCATGTTTATGCAAGTTCACTATGCCATGTTATGCATGTTTAATAAGTTATGCATGCTTATGCAAGTTTAAAATGACAAGTTATGCATGTTTGACAAGTTGTGCATGTTTGACAAGTTATGCATGTTTATGCAAGTTCACTATGCCATGTTATGCATGTTTAATAAGTTATGCATGCTTATGCAAGTTTAAAATGACAAGTTGTGCATGTTTGACAAGTTATGCATGTTTATGGCAATATGCAAGTTCACTATGCTAAGCTACGCAAGTTTAACATGTTATGCACGTTTATGGTAATATGCAAGTTTACGATGCTAAGTTGTGCAAGTCTAACATGTTATGTGTGTTTGTTGTGATATGCAAGTCCATCATGTATGTTGTGCCAAGTTCCCTCTTCCGATCCTTTATGCGTTATTACGAATATGTAAGCGATAGAATGACGTTGGGGGATTTGGGTAAACTTAAAATACATGAAAAAATAAGATTGGGAATTTACCTATTAAGTTAGGTCTACCCCTTGGGAATTTACCTATTAAGTTAGGTCTACCCAAGTAATTGTTGACTTGTAATTATGTTTTGAAATAAAGTGGACATGACACTTAGAAAACATAAGTGTGGCCAACTCGAGGTTGGGTTGAGTTTGTAGCGTAATTCTACCCGGAACCGACCGGCTTAACTAGTGGCTACAAACAATAGGACCCAATGTGAGAAGTTGGTCATGGGGTGCCAAGACCCGAGGTTAGACCAAGTTATGGTGTAAAGCTACTCGGACCCGCCCGGCCTAACTAGTAACCACAACAAGGTCTAATGTGAGAGGTTAAGGTGCATTAAATTAATTAATGCCTCGTGATTAGGGTTAAGTCAGGGTCCACTAATACTTAACCAACTTGGGGATTAGAGGGATTGAAATGGGGTTAAGTGTGAACTATTGGTTACACTTAACCAGTTTAATCCAATTGGGGGTTCGAGGGATTAGAATGGGGTTAAGTTACACTTAACCAATTTAATCCGTGATTAGTGAAGGGTTAAATCGCACTTAACCCTCTTAGAAAACCCTAGCAGCGTGGTCTGTTCCAGCAGTAATCCCAGTTTGGTATCATTCACAACCCTAGAGGCTAGGCTAGGGCGGGGCACGATTACTGGATTGATGTAAGCGACCAAAGCGACGGCTGAGTGGTACAGCGGTGCGGGTCCGGCGGGCTACGGACGTGCACGTAGTCCGATGTTGGACAAACTCGAGGCACGGGTACCAGTAGGCTTAGACTGTGCATTATTGCTTAAGTGTCTGGGGTTGACACCCGAGGGCTTGATACACCCAAAGGTGGACCCAGCACAGTTTAACTACATCCATGTGGGCCGTATGGACACCAACACTTGACGTGTTAGGTTTATAGGGAGCCGATCGACTAGACCGTTGGGCTGGACCTTGTATTAAGGTCACCTCATGTTATTGGGCCAAAGCTTGGGCCAAGGGATCAATATCTGTTATGTTGGGTTGCTAGTACACCGTGGTGCAAAACTTAACCATGTTTATGCGATGACACCTCTATCTATCTTATAGTTAATTTATCAGGCCAGTATGATGTTATCTATGATCATCTCAGTTTCCATCATGATGTTAACTTTATTAGTTTATAGACTGATCGTAGCAGGGCTTACTCAGTCTTTTTGACTGACCCGTTTTCTTTCGCCTCTTTTCTTCCGTTCCCCCCCCCCCCCCCAGGTTCTCAGGGAGGGAATACAGGAGCCTAGCTTGGATCTTTGCTGCTTTCTTGGATAGCTCATGTATGCTTTGGACTTGGGCTCGCTATGGTTTCTTCCACTTTGGGGATAGCTACTTTTATGTTTTCTTTTTCAGTATCAGATGATGTTATTTTATGTACTAGACTTGTTTACTTGGGAAATTGACATTATGATGTAGCAGACTTGTTTTTGAAATAGTTTAAAAGTCTTCCGCTGTTTTATCTACTTACTCTGTTTATTTACATATATATATATATATATGTCATGTCCTGCCTTGCTATATCATTATGCATGTTTACCTAGTTTTAAAAACGCCCCACCAAAGTTAGAGTCGCTTGAAAGAGCCACCCTGGCGGAGGTGGGGTGTTACATCTTCGATAATGCTAACCTAAATTTTCACCTTCAACAATGCTGATTGTTAGTATATGATAAACAATAATCAATCAAATGCCTGTATGCTACAGTATTAAATCGACTTTCCTGTCTACTTCATAGTTTTAATTGCTACAGTGACAACAAACCTATGTGGCTGACTCGAGTCAATGCGCCTTTCGATGATTTTCTAAAGATTACATACTTTATGTAGCATTAACTAGTATAATAGAAATAAATTATCTCTATATTCCCAGTGTGTTATCTCGTTTTGTGAGTCCTGAATCAACTGCGAGTATGGAGAGTTATTGACTTCTCGAATATAGTCACATTGTTGCTTAATGTTTTGAAGCTTGTTTTCCCACTCTTTTAAACCACTATTAATTGTTTTTAGTCTTATAATATCCCTAAATTCGGGACTGTCCCCTGAACAAGAGTGTGAAATTATCAATACTTGTTTGATCATCAGCGAGTGTGGGCCATGCATCATTGAATCTCAATGGCTTGTATGGATCCATACTTGAACTATTCATGAGGCTAATAAGGAGCAGGGTACGTATTTGAGATGGTCAGACGAGTATCCCTTTAGAGTGCTGCCATGTATTAAGCTATTCAATACCTAGTGGGGTGGGTATACATTTGAGGTAACTTATGAAGTCGAGTAAAAGCCTATTTTGAATCCCATTAGAGTGCTGCCAGGTATCGAGCTATTCTCGTTGAAATTTTCTCTGTGTGTTAATACCTAGCAGACGTGGTAATACCAAATTATTTATTTTTACTAATTATTCAATACTTTCATTTCTTTTTGTACAAAATATGTATTTCCCTGTTGGACCACCATTTTGTTCATTTTTTTTACCATCATACATACATATGCAAGCTTTCCTATGGCTTAATCTTAACCTGCATGAAATGTTACCATCTTCTCAAATTTGGAATGTATTTGGTGTTCTTTTATTGCAAAACTATAGTTTGTATTGATGCATGAATTAGTTTTGGATACCCCTGTTAGTTAAAAGCTTCCTCTCTTTGTTCCTACTTGATATGATTAATATATTGCATAAACTGCACGACAAAATGTCCAAAGACTAATAATACTGAATGTTGTTTACGAAAGCCTCTTGAATCAATTTTTATTCCGATAAGTTTGTGTATGCAGGTACAAATTTGGGCAAGCAACAAAATACACAGGGAGGAAAGATCACTAATGGGTGAATGGGACGTTCGATCCTTTCGCTATTCATGGGCACAGAAACACTATTTTCGAGATGTTTCTGGGTATGGATAAAGATTTTCCACTATTCTTATATATATATATGTATATATATATATATATATATATATATATATATATATATGTAATCGCAAACTGACAGACCCGTTAATAGAAAGTATAGTTTTCGTTTTCAATCATCTAGTTAGACCCATTTCTTATTTGCATTGAAAAGCGAATGTAACAATTCAACCACAAATAAAATCGACAATCGACCTTAGAAACTCGTCTAATTTACACAAGATAGGCATGCATAATTAAAAACATTATATTTGAAGTAGTAAAGAAAAAAATGTTGAGACTATAATATGCTTAGAAAATTGGTAAGAAAAGAAGGCACTATTACATATGAGTTAATAAGTAGCAAACATATGTATGTAATTTAAGTGAATACATCAGCTAATAAAAGATCGGTACTTACAAGAAATAGTTTAATTCTATAGTATTGCAACTATTTGTTTTGGAAATTTACTCTTATAATAAAGTTAAAAAAAAGTTAGCAATCATATAAACATTAAATAACATACGGTGTACCTTGTATTGCAGTATCGAAAGTGGGAGGCATAAAGAGTTACATTGACTTATCTTGATCCTACAAGGCGACGATCACCTTACAGTCTATGTCTTAGTGAACTGCAACAAGTTAAAATGCCCACTAGGTATTGAACTATAATCAAATCTTTATCGATACTTGAACACACTGCTACATTCAATAATAGGAATTTTTACACTCTGTATTGATTCGTTTTGAAAGATACATAGCTCAGATGAATCTCCTAACTTTGGTGTAGTTTGGAGCAATGGAATTCTTTATTGTTTTCTTTAGTTTGCTGCCTTCTCCGCTAATTGAGCAATGAAGTTACCACATGGTGGATTGGCTATAACATATTTTTCCATATTAAGTATTAACATTGACATAGGTCATTGATTTAACTACTTCTAACTTTTCTTGGTTGTCTAGTTATACTCTAGATGTATTACTAATGTTATCTTCTTCTATTCGTAGGTCAGTCAGGGATGAAGATGATCTCCTAAATTTGTTGAGATCTAATGGGTGGCATGGCCGTAGAAGTTTGATGGAGGAGAGCGGTTAATTGGGGTTTATTGTAGACTTTATATTTGAACTAAGTTTTATTTTTTGTTAACTCAAATCGACATCAATATGAAATTGAAAACATATGTATCGAGCTTATTTTTGGTTAGTTGATCATTTATCTTGCTATCATGAATATGTGTTACATTTGTTGAGTATTATAATTTTTGCGTCATATACTGCTTTTGAAATTGTTGTAAAGATTTATTTGATTGCTAGCAAAGGATATCATCAAATAGGTGTTATATCTACATATTTTATAGCGGAATATACAGGCATTAAAGGATTTAGAAATGCTATCCTGTTGGTTTATATCGTGATATACCCGTTATTGAATTAATATTTTATAGCAGTTATACAGTGTTATAGAATTCATTATTTTCATGAAGAATGGCATGTTTTATAGCGGTAATAGCGAGTTACTATCCCTACGTATCATAGCGGCTTATAGCCAATAAAAAATCATACCTTTTTATGATGGCAATTTTTGTGTTATAATTATTCAACTATTTTTTATAACATGTCGATATACAGTGCTTTTCGGGCTGCTATAGTATTGTTTAATAGCGGCTATATGCCGCTATAAAAGATATTTCTGTTGTAGTGCAAAGTTAAGTTTTCCCATTAATAAATTAAATTGGAATTGAATTTAGTGATAATTGAGATGGGTCTCCGTGGATGAAGACCTTTACTTTTTAAGAAATTTAAAAGGCTTTGACGTTATTCTGTTTATAGTATTAGTCTGATACGGTAATTTATGTCGATTGTGAGATGACTTGATTTTAATGAAGATTCCATTGCAAATGAAGTATGATTTTGGGTTTGTTGTGACCAGTGTCTTTAATAAAATTGTTTTTGACCCATTTAAAGAAAAAATGATTTTGAAGATTAAAACTAAGTTATAGTTTTAAATAAATATTTAAATAAAGATTTATTTGAATGAAATGAAAAAGGGATTAAATGAAGGTAATTAGAACATACCAAAAAGAATGAAGATATGGATTAGAGTTAAGGAGCTAGTCACATTTTATCGTGGATAGAAATTACCCTAGACCGATAGAGTGGAAATGGTGTCTTTCTCTCTGTTCCATTTAGTGGACGGTAATGGGATTTTGATTTAGGTAATAACCTTTGTGTTAAGGTTTAACTAAAATCAAAGAATAATCCAAAATAAAATGAAATTTATGATATCCCTGTATATTCTCCACACATTTTAAAGATGTGCTAGTTATTCAGAAAGCCTAGGTTCCAACCCATTTCGAATAACTATACGACGTGATTAGAGCAACAGAGAATGACGATGACTATGATCGAAGACCGGAGATCTTCACAGAGAATGGATTGCTCTTCGTTTCCTTAGGTAAGCGGCTACCTATTGTGAGGTTATATTGTGATAGCGATCTGATCGTACTTGAAGTTATTCGGATTGCAAGGAACTTCAAACCCAGGCGGGGTCATGGAATAAGGTGCCTTTGGTTTCGTTCAAACCCAGAACGAACATGTAAATGGATTTACGACTGACATTGTAAGTTATAACATAATAAATTGATGTCTATTGGTGATATATCAGTTGGTGGCGGAGGATTTGTTCTCTTAGCTTAACACCCTCCTCTGAGACTCATGTACTCATATGGTTATACATTAATAAACACCGATTATATGTTGTGAATTGACAGTGTGGCATACTAAGTGATGGGCTATTGATGATCAAAGCATGACTTATTGATGATCAGTTGGTAACAGAGGATTTGTTCTCTTAGCTTAACACCCTCCTCTGAGACTCATGTTCTCTACGCTTTACGTAACGAGACTTTGGCAAGCCTTACTTCCTGGAAATGACCGAAACAAGAGAGATGTGGCAATGTTATGGGGTTCGCGACCCTTAGGGACAACCATTTCCTTCTAGATTTTTGAAGTAACACTATGGTATGGAGCCCAAGTGTTTGCTTTCTGGCTTTGATAAGGTAATGCTATGGTATAGAGCACTGGCATTTTACTATTGTGGTTTTGCTGGAAATTTGTGTACCCATAGAGAAAGTTGATAATGACTAGGAAATGGCATATTCATGTGGCATAGCTTAGATAGCACCAATAGCTTTGTGTTGGTAGAGAAGAGTTTACTTTGCGGGACGTCCCTCTAGAGGCCTTGTGTTAGTAAAGAAGGATTTTTCATGTATAAAGCATATTTTAGCTATTATAAGGGAAACCTCGCCTAAATGTGCTTCTGCATTGTATGTGTGGCGCGAGATCTTATGGTTGTCTCATTTTTCCTAAAAAACATTGTAAGCTTTTATGCACTGGTATTCATGAGAGGAAACTCGTTCTATGTTATGTGGCGTAGTCTTATGAATTACCTTACTTTAAAAATGATTTAAGTAACTGTTTTTTTAGTGCTCACATCAGTCCAATGACTTACTCGATGTTTATTGTTTTCCACCTAAACTCTGGATGCCCATATCTTCCAAAGGGGCAGCCTGGTAGTTTTGGTTTTGCAGATTTAGTCTTGGATTCATTTTTAGAGCAGGATTCTGGATTATAGCTGGAGCTATTCTCTGAATACTTTCTTAGTCTTCCGCTAAGAGTTTTATATTTCCGTTGTGTATGTATTTTTCATCATACTCTAATATCTATTGTACTTTGATATAATTCTTGTGCTCCGATGTAATATTGTGATGATATAAATAGAAAAGTTCTTTTGTTCTGTGTTGATGTGTAAGTACCCTAACAATCCACCTTTGAGAATGGTTTAAGTCAGTTTACTTATCGGGTTGAACCGGACGCAAAAGCGGATTGTTACACTAGACCTTCTATTCTTCTATATGTGCAGGTTAGATCAAAATACCAAGAAACCATGTGATATTATTTGGAGAGGTTTTGTGCCTTGAGGGATTGCACGATGGAGAGGAAGATGTAAGAATTAGATATGAGAGAAGTTATTCTTACTTACTGATGATAGACGAAGTTAGTGCCTCTAGGTTGATTCAAGGGTTTGTTGTCGTTCTTCATTGTTCTTCTTCTCCAATAATATTTGTAGTTGTCCATATATTCTTTCCCTTTCTCAATAAGGTTAGTGATTTAATTGTAATTTAGTTTATTTTTTATTTTGATCCATTGAGTGTAAACAAAATTTGTTTTTGGTGAATCAATAAAGAGGGTGGTTGTAACATCCCAGATTTTTCGGTATTTAAATTTGGGTATTTAAATGTGTTTTTAAAATATTATATTTAATTTATCGATTAAACGACTATTGAACGTATAAATTAATATATAATTATAAAACGAACTTGAAAGATCGTGGTAGTTCGTATTTACTATTTGAACTTCAATTGAATATACAGAATCCATTTTTAGTCGGAATTCCATGAAACAAGAAACGTTGGAATCGATTAGGTTATAATTTTCTAATGAAAGAGAAAAATCGATATTTCAGCTTAGACATTGTAAGTTATGTCCAAATCAAAATTTAAAATATTCGTTATGGAAATCGTTAATAAATTATATTGTTATTTAAAGGGAATTTCTATATATTCCGCATAATGTTAAACTTGAGAATGTGAACGTTGAGTTATAATATCATATTGTTTTGAAGTAATATATTATTCCATTTGGGAAAATATACGTTCGAATAATTTTGTTTATTATTATTATTTAATGGTTTTGAGATTTACTTTATCAGTATTATATAAGCATTGAAAATAACCGTTTTTCGAACAACCACCATTTTCGACGAAACGAATTTTATTGGAATGCGTATCGCTAATTATTGCTAGATTTCTAGTTTGGAGCCAATCAGAGCTGTTTCGTCGGCAGACGAAATTTAAATGTGAACCGGTGAATAAAATTGAATTTAAAAGAACACCGTTGTGCAAACGGAATTCGAATTCAACGAAATTAATCTCATTGAATCCGAAATGTTAAGATATAGTGGTACGTTTATTTCTGTTAGTTTTGGAATTCATGTAGGACCACACATAAATTAAATGTCCGTAGCGTAGTACTGTATATAATTTTGTACACGTTTGTTTTGTTTAAAACCTTCCTTGCGGTGCATTTTCTTCCTTGCTTGTCCAAATTACTTGCGTCCTACACATCTATCCTTTTACTTTTTACGTGGCTATTATCCCATATACAACCGTTGTAGGCAAGAAATGTTTCGAGATTCTCTCACGCATACATCTACCCAAAGTACTGGAAACCTATGACCTAGGTGCCTTGCCTCCCACTTATTCATCTCTATAAAAGACGTTGCTGCTTTCCATTTCTCCCCAAAGTAAAACCAGCCTCCAAAATAGAAATAGAAAAATATTTATAAGGACAAAAGTGAATGCCTTTTTATCCATAAGGACAGCCCATTAAAATTTTACTCAGAAGGACAATTTACCGTTTCTCTTCTTCTTCACGTGCGCTTATTTCTTCTTCCTCCGCTCCTGATTCACGTCCGCTCCATCTTTAAAATAATCGAACCCAAAAATCACAAAAATTCGAATCCATAATAATTCATAAATCACGAAAATCAAAAGGACATCAGATTCGAAATTGCAGTCGAACCCAAAAATTCGAATCCATAAATCGCTCGAAACAGAAATCCTAGAAAACAAAAAAATTGTTGAACAACAAAAATCCATTGGAAATCACAAGTGAATTGAATATAAATATTTTTCAAACGATGGAAAACACAATTGAAGAAGTCGAAATTGTTAAAACAATTTTGTCATGATTGGAAATGTTTTTTTTTTGTTAATAGTATAGCAGTTCTTAGGTATCATTTTTCTATTTTTTTAAGTATCATTTTCCCATTTTAACTTTAAAACATAGCAGCAGTTTTTAGGTATTATTTTTCTATTTTTTAGATATCATTTTTCATGTTTTAACTTTAAAACATATCAGCAGTTTTTAGGTATTAGTTTGCTATTTTTTTAGGTATCATATTTACTGTTTTAACTGTGTTATATGTTTTTTTCATGAGATTTTGTTGCTGTGTTAATTTTGAAGTTATATTGTTGTATCAGCTTTGAAACTACGTCGAATTATTTCATTTTAATCAATCAAACTGTGATATATATTTTTTTTTTTTTATCTTCAAAACATTGCATCAGTATTTAGGTATCATTTTTATAATATTTTAGGTATCATTTTTACTGTTTTAACTATGTTATGTGTTGTTTTCACGTGATTTTATTGCTGTGTTAATTTTGAAGTTATATTGTTGCATCAACTTTTTAACTCAGTCAAATTTATTTAATTTTATACAATCAAACTGTGATGTAAACATTTTTTGCATTAGTTTTTCTTTAAAACATTGATGCAGTTTGTAGGTATCAGTTTTCTATTTTTTTAAGTATCATTTTTCATGTTTTAACTGGGTTATGTGTTTTTTCCATGTGATTTTGTTGTTGTGTTAATTTTGCAGTTGTACTGTTGCATCAACTTTGTAACTCAGTCGAACTAATTTCATTTTATTCAATCAAACTTTGATGTAAAAAAATTTTCCATTATTTTTACTTCAAAACATTGAATCAGGTTTTAGGTATCAGTTTCTTATTTTCTTAAGTATCAGTTTTACTATTTTAACTGTGTTAATTGTTTTTTCATGTGATTTTTTTGTTATGTTATCAGTTTTATAAGTTGGTAGGGCTAAGCTAAAGTTTTTCTCATATTCACAGTTCATGGATACCAGTTTTTTAATATTGTAGGTAAAATAAAGACGTATATAAACATAACACAGAAATTACACTAAAAATGATAACTTAAAAAATACATAAATGATACCTTAAAACTGCTATGATGTTTAACATAACATATAAACTACAGTAAAAATGATACCTTAAAAAATATAAAAATGATATCTTAAAACTGCTGTGATGTTTAACAAAACACATAAATTACAGTAAAAATGATACCTTAAAAAAATATAAAAACGATACCTTGAAACTGCAGTAATGTTTAACATAACAGAGAAATTACACTAAAAATGATACGTTAAAAAGTATAAAAGTGATACCTTAAAACTGATGTGATGTTTAACATAACACATAAACTACAGTAAAAATGATACCTAGAAAAATAGAAAAATGATACCTAAATACTGCTGCTATATTTTAAAGTTAAAATAAGAAAAATGATACCTAAAAAAATAGAAAAATGATACCTACGAATTGCTATAGTATTAACGAAAAAAAAACATTTTCAATCACGAAAAAATTGTTTCAACAATTTCGACTTCTTTAATTGTGTTTTCCATCGTTTGGAAAATATTTTTATTCAATTCACTTGTGATTTCCAATGGATTTTTGTTGTTCGACAATTTTTTTGTTTTTTAGGGCTTCTGTTTCGGCTGATTTTTTGTCGTCATTTTGATTTCGTGATTTTTGTCTTCGATTGAGAATTTTGATTCTAATGTCTTATGATATTTGTGATTTCGTCGATTTAGGATTTCGTGGTTTTTGTGATTTCGTGATAAACGATGAAATCGAGATACGCGATAGAGGGAGAAGATGGAAGCATCGGCCGAAATTTAATTTTAGTGTATTGTCCTTATGTATAAAATATTAGGTGGTTGTCCTTTGATAAATTTTAATGGGTCTTTGTCCTTGTCGTTAATTGTCCCACAATAGAAACTCCTCCATTTTCACTGATTACTTTTTCCTAGTAACAATATAAAACAACGGATCCTCCATTCTTCCCACTAAGGCCAAAGTTTTTCCTTCACTGTGTAAATACGTTTCATCTTGAAAACAAGTTAGTGTTTGGCCAAGATGTAAGCAAAGGAAATGAAGCATAAGGATGGCATTTGATGGTCGAGCTAAGGTTGGAGGCGAAGGGTGGAGGTAGGCATGGTTGCTGATGAGGTCTAGATGATCTGCGGTGTCGGAGAAGGAGCGCGGCGGTGGACGAGAGGGAAGTCTCAATATTTAAAAGAAAGGGAACATGGCGGCACATTTCTGAACTGGAAGGAGGGAGAGCTGCGTAACAGGATTGCATGGGCTCATGCGGGGCTGGTTTGCATGGACAGAGGAAACGTGGTAAGAATGGGAGACGAAGTCGCTGACAGCTGATTGTAGGTGCCGCGGTTTGTTGTCGAGATCTGTGCATGGCATGGAGGAGGTAATAATGTCAGGTGGGAGGAGTGCATGTTGGACGCGGTATGGGAATGGGGTTTCAGGCATTGCGTGGAGGAATGAATTAAGTGGCAGCATATGGTGGGAAGCTCTCGTGAATGGCAGACAAGAAAAGAGAGAAGGGAATGTTGGGAAGGTGGAGACGTCACTGTGCATGTTTGGGGTTGTGGAAAGAATAAAAGGAATTTAAGTGGTAGGCTTCGACACTTAAAAAAACGAGAAAAAAGAAAAAAAAAGAAACCAAAATGCAATTTAAGCAATCAAGAGGCAATTTAAGTGGTAGGCTTCGACACTTAAAAAAACGAAAAAAAAAATTATGTGGAGAAAAACCAATCAAGAGGCAATTTAAGCAATCCAAAAGATAATTATATAGTTGTGTTTGTTATTTTGTTTTGTTGGGAATTTTTTGGTTTGAGACGCTTTTGGAGGAGTAGAATCTTCCGTACTTCTGACTTCAAGGATTTGCGGAGCAAATTTTTCAGACAATATATTCAACCATGGATAGTTTGAGCGCTTTGCAAGTAATGAATCAGCATTTGACGAAGTTGGAGCGTTTTGATGGAGAGAACTTCACTCGTTGGCAGGAGACTATGAAATTCTTTCTGATCACGGTTAAATTATTTCATATTCTCGAAGACGGATTGGAGAAAATACCGGAGGAAACCGATAAGGATAGTGCAGAATTAAAAGCAAAAAGGGCAAAGCGAAAAGAGGAAGATTTTCTATGCAGAGGCCACATACTGAATGCACTGTCTACTCCGATATACAATGCTCACAGGACCTTGGACACGGCGAAGGCACTCTGGACTGCGCTAGAAAGCAAATATCGCATCTCTGAGGCAAGTAATAAGAAATTTCTTATATGCAATTTTATGGATTTCAAAATGGTCACTAACAAGTCCATAATTGGACAAGTTAGTGAAATACTACTGTTAGTAAATCAACTTAAGGATGCCGGAATTGATCTCCCTGAATCATTTGTTGTTGGAGTTATTATTTCGAGACTCCCGAATTCTTGGAATGATTATAAGAAAAAATTAAAACATGCGGAAACCGATTATGATTTAGACGGTTTACAGCGTCATCTTCGTATTGAAGAGGATTCTCGTAAACGCGAACTAGATGATAATCCGCAAACTGAGTCTCAGTCTAAGGCTAATAATGTTGAAATTAACGATAAGTTGAAGCCTAAGAATGAGACACAGTTCAAAAAGAAAGGTACCAATTCCAAGAATAAGAAGAAGGGTGACTGTTACTATTGTCACAAACCCGGCCACTATGCCCGAGACTGTCGTCTTCGGAAGAAACAACAAAAAGCGAATGTGGTCGAAGAAAAGCTTGTGGCTGTCGTACAAGAGGCGAACTCCGTTAGTGGCATTGACAATGACTGGTGGCTCGATACTGGAGCAACTATTCATATTTGCAAAGACCGTAATCTGTTCAAGACTTACGATGAGAATAACGGAGAATCCAGCGAAGTAACTAGCGCAAACAAAGTTGCAAGCAAAGTTCTGGGAAAAGGCACTATTGAATTGACATTCACCTCTGGGAAAGTTCTTACTTTAGTCAATGTATTTTATGTACCTGATATGTGTAAGAATTTGATTTCTGGATACCTTCTTAACAAAGGAGGATTCAAGATGGTGTATGAGTCTGATAAGTTAGTGTTGTCCAAGAACAGCAAATTTATTGGACAGGGATATTCTTGTAATGGCATGATTAAGTTGAATCTAATAAAGAAATCTTCTGCTTATATTGTTGACTCTGTTAATTTATGGCATAGTAGATTAGGACATGTTAATTATAAGTCACTTAGAAATATGCATAAATTAGGATTAATTTCTGATTGTGATTTCGAATCCATTTCTAAATGTGAGATATGTGTTCAAGCAAAAATACATCGAAAATCCTTTAAATCCGTTGAAAGGAAAACTGGTTTGCTTGATTTGGTATATAGTGATGTGGGTGACTTGAAAAGTCATATCACCTATGGTGGTAACCAATACTATATAACGTTTATTGATGATTATTCTAGATATGCTTATGTATATCTAATGAAATCAAAAGATGAAGCTTTTGATAAATTCAAAATTTACAAAGCAGAAGTCGAAACACAATTAGGAATTAAAATTAAAGTGTTACATTCAGATCGTGGTGGTGAATATTTTTCAAATGAGTTTACTTTGTTTTGCAAACAAAATGGTATCATTCACCAATGTACTGCCCCTTATACACCACAACAAAATGGTGTTGCTGAGAGAAAAAATAGAACTTTAGTAGAAATGGTTAATGCCATGCTCATAAGTTCTAATTTGCCATATAACCTATGGGGTGATGCTATGTTATCTGCATGTTACATTTTAAATAGAGTACCACTTAAGAAAAATAATATTTCTCCTTATGAATTATGGTTCAATAGAAAACCTAATCTTACTAGACTTAAAGTTTGGGGTTGTTTAGCATATGTTAGAAAACCAGACCCTAAACGACCAAAGTTAGGTAATAGGGCTTTTAAATGTGTTTTCATTGGATATTCTCTTAATAGTATAACTTATAGATTTATGATTCTTGATACCTTAGAAGTCATAGAATCTGTAGATGTAGAATTTTTTGAAAATCAAACTATTGAGAATTCATTGAGATCATCTAGTCCAGAACCAACTGAGACTAATGATACAAATGATGATGAATATGCTCCTGCTCAGAACAGCAAGGAAGTGTCAGTACCAGATGATAGTATTGAACACAGAAGAAGTAAAAGAGCGAGAATAGAGAAGGACTATGGTCCTGACTTCATAACATATCTCGTAGAAGGCAATAAGGACAAAGTCCTTAATATGACAAGATATGTAATGAACGTCGATGATGATCCCAAAACTTATTCTGAGGCTATGAGTTCTAGAGATTCTAATTTCTGGAAAGAAGCTATCAATGATGAAATGAATTCCATAATGTTAAATCAAACTTGGGTATTAAGCGATTTACCTCCTGGTGCTAAACCTATAGGATGTAAATGGATATTCAAGAAAAAGTTGAATACAAATGGATCCATTGATAAGTTTAAAGCCAGATTAGTTGCTAAGGGATATAAACAAAGACAAGGAGTAGATTATTTTGATACATATGCTCCGGTGGCTCGCATATCTTCGATACGTTGTTTAATAGCACTTGCATCAATTCATAACTTGGTCATACATCAAATGGATGTAAAGACAGCTTTTCTAAATGGAGATTTAGAAGAAGAGATATACATGGAACAACCTGAAGGTTTCATAACCCCAGGCCAAGAAAAGAAAGTTTGTAAATTAGTTAAATCTCTTTATGGCCTGAAGCAAGCTCCCATGCAATGGCATGAGAAGTTTGATAAAGTTGCACTGTCATTTGGATTCATTGTTAATGATGCAGATAAATGTATCTATAGCAAATCGGATAACAACGGTTATGTTATAATATGTTTATACGTTGATGACATGCTGATATTTGGTTCCAACATATCCTGTGTAAATGAAACTAAAAAGTTTCTATCTTCTAAATTTGATATGAAAGATCTGGGAGAGGCTGATGTAATTCTAGGAATTAAAATCATTAGGAAAACGGGGGAGTTATTATTAACTCAATCTCATTACATTGAAAAGTTCCTAAAGAAGTATAATCATTATGATGACAAACCAGCACCAACTCCTTTAGATCCAAGTATAAAATTAGAAAAGAACACTGGACGTACCATTTCTCAATTGGAATATTCCAGTATTATTGGGAGTCTTATGTATGCTATGCATTGCACTAGACCAGATATCGCACATGCTATAAGTGTATTATGTCGATTTACGAGTAATCCAGGTTTCGAACACTGGAAAGCCATTTCCAGAGTCTTAGCTTATTTGAAGGGAACCATCAACTATGGTTTATCTTATAAAGGATATCCTGCTGTAATAGAAGGATATAGTGATGCAACCTGGAACAATGTAGAATCGAAATCCAAGTCTACGACTGGATGGATATTTACATTAGGAGGCGCTGCTGTGTCTTGGGCTTCCAAGAAGCAGACCTGTATATCTGATTCAACTATGTTATCAGAATTAATTGCATTAGCAGACGCATGTAAGGAAGCAGAATGGCTTAGAAATTTGTTAGTAGAAATCCCATTATGGAAGAAGCCAACTCCAGCAGTCTTGATTAATTGCGATAATCAAGCAACGATATATAATGTCTCTAATAAAACATATAATGGAAAGTCTAGACATGTGAGTCTAAGACATCAAATGGTGAGACAGTTACTCAAAAGTGGAGTTATAACTGTTGACTACATAGAAACAAAGAAAAACTTGGCTGACCCACTTACGAAGAGTCTTCCAAAGGCTATGGTTTCTATAAAGTCAAAAGAAATGGGACTAAGGTCTGTGAATGAAGATTGATCATCCTTAACAGAAACCCAACTTGTGTCTTGAAAAGGATAGACAAAGTTCAATGGGTACCAACAAGTTAAGGAAATGATTATGGAACACTAAATCAATAATCCCATAATGTTTAGTGTTGGATTCTGCATGAACAAAGGATGGATGAATGTCCTTAATAAGTCTAGAAACCCTAAAAGGTGTCTCGCAGAAACACCTTAAGTGACTTACCTATATGAGTATGGAAATCAGGTCGTTTCCTAAGAAAGTAAGACCGCTTTCGAAGTAGACTCATGAACCAGGATTTAAGCACATGGCCATTAACGTGCTGAGCAATACAGAACACTCTAACTAAGGAATACAACATGTGTGATTGTTCCGGTTTTATCATTAAGGGATACTTGGTTCAAGATTCGTTCACCATTGAATCTCGATAGAATTTTGAATGGTTTACACTAAGTAAAAGTTCAAATCCAAAAGATACTTTTATCTATGTGTTGTTTCCACGATGATGCAAAACTTGATCTTAGAACTACATAGGCTTGATCCCACTTGGGTACGTAGGAAGTCACACTAGTGACTCAGCCGTCCACTTTAATCTTATTTTGAAAATTGGGGGAGATTGTTGTAAAATTTTCAAAATAAATGCTTTGGGGTATGGGTTTAATTTGAAGAGAAGAATTAAAATAGGAAGAAGAAAGGAGCAAGTAGTTTTTGTCCCACATTGTAAGATATATGTGTGTATGTTGCATACTTAAGTGGCTTTCTCAAGAAGGTGTTGGGGCCTTGGGGCACCCAAATGTTTACTTTGTTGTGAGGAGGGAGACCATGCATATAGACCACACACGCGCGCGCCGTCCGTCCGACCGACCGAACCGGGCCGGGCCGGGTACGGGTACGGGTACGGGTTTCGGGTTCGGGTCAAATGAGAAATAATTTTTGACCGGAATATATTAGTGATAAACGGGCCAAAACTGGGCCCATTACGGATCCGAAAGAATATTGGGACAGAAAGAAAACCTGTCGACAGGCCAAATTCAACCAGTCGACCGAATTTTTCTCTGTTTGATATCGGTCGACCGGTGATATTGACCTGTCGACCGATTTCAGTTAAATGGGGTGCGACGTTTCAAATTGAAACAGATGTGACTGTCGCAAACAGTCATGACGCTTCGCTGAAAAGACATCTCCTTTGGTCTGCTATAAATAGCGACGCCCAGAAACGTTGCAAAGCACCAAATAAATCTTATCTTCTTCTTCCTTCGATCTGCAACGCCATTAAAGCGTTACAATAACGCTGTTTCGTCTGTAACACCTCTGTGGTGTTGCAAATTCCTAAAAAAACGTTGCAGATTCTTCTTCTTCTCTTTGTTCTTCGCACTACTTGCATCATCAGAAACATATATTCAGAGTGCTCTTGGTCGGATCAAAATCGTACAAATTTTGAATCCGATAACGCTGTTTCAAGGCTTCATTGAATCCTGAAGTCAATAGTTCGTTAACCCGTTTGTACCTGGTGGGTTGAACTATTGTCTGAAAGAATTTGCTCCGTAAATCCTTGAAGTCAGAAGTACGGCAGATTCTACTCCTCCAAAAGCGTCTCAAACCAAAAAATTCCCAACATGTTTCATGTTATATGTCTGGTTTAATTTAGACAGGTGAACCAATAGATTCGAATATCAATACTTAATTATTGATATTGTTTTATCTCTTTTGAGGTAGAGACATTTTGATATTTTGCTATGGTATTCTAGGTGAATTGTGGAATGCTTGATATTTACCCTTATGAAATTGTCAGGCTCAGATGAACTCATCGATCACGTCCCCCATCTTTACCATTATAATACTATATTTGATGTTTTATTCATGGAAGAACCTTACAAATCCTCTTTGTTACACTGACATGTTGGTCATCTTATAATTTGTTGTTTATGCCTTTAACAGAAGGTTTATACTGCAAGGAAGAAGAATGGTGTATATATATTCCAAGATAGCGCTATATTCACGATGATGCTAGAAAAAAAGGCAATGACTGAAAAATTGGAGCAATATGAACTTGAAGGGGAATTTAAGAAAAAGAATTTTGCCGAGATTCAAGATCTTTACAACTCTCAAAAGCGTATTAATGACGAATACAGCCTCAAACTCGAAAAGGCCCTGACCCCTAACAAAAATTGAAGATACTGAACATGCTCATGGTCTCCGTTCATCAGTAGCATGCAAGATATTTTCAGTGGTAATTGACTCTCTAGACATCAGACAATCTCTCACTACAATCAAATTAGTTGAGCAAGAGGGAAAGCTTTATTAGTTGTGTTCGCTGAAATATGATATATATTGGTTATGTACAAAATATGTTATGTATTTTACCATAATACTAACCTTAATTATCTTTTCTGGTAATGCAAATTCATTTTGTTCTTTAATGCATGCAAGCACTCACACATGCGTGCATAACAACAACAACAAAAATACTTGAATATTAAGTGTACATTGATCCTTCTTGATATGTAATATAACAGGATGAATTGTTCTATACCCAAATTGGATGTTCCCATGTGCCATACCAATTATAGTCACTGATTTGCATAAAATCTAATGATTTTGAGTGGATTGTAGGATCCGTTCATTAGATTATTAATAATATGTGTGGTTGATGTGTGGTTGTGATTTGTCGGGCACACATGAACACCCGAGTTGGATACAGAAGAATTGACCCCGTAATATAACCGTATGTTTGTGCTTGTAAGTTATTTATATCAATACATTGATAATACATGATTAGTATTAAGTTGATTTACGTGCATCATTCATAGTGTAATTGGATTTACATTTTATTAATAACTTCCATTTTCGCTCAATCTATGTTATAATTTTTTTTTCCATTAAATTATAATTAAAATAATTTTAATTTTATATTAAACATCTTTAACAATTGAATATATATTGGTTGGTATGTGTCAACATTGTTTATTATATTAGTTGATTATTTGGTTGGACTGTGGTTTTGAGCAGTGCAAGTATTCTCTCAATATTCAGAAAGTAGAAAGTACGTGTTATATAGACAAGAGTGTGGTACATTGAGGATGAATGCATGTCACTTAAAGTGCCACACGAAGTATAACATGAAAAATGTTTTGAAATTGTTTTAGGTGGTGGTTTTATAAGATAAATTATCAAATATTTTGTCCAAAGTTGCAAAGTAGTGCTTAAGTGGTGATCTCCTGACAGTATGAGGAAAAGAACGAATAACTGACTTACACATGGGACGAAATACTCTAACATCAAATTTAAAAGACAAGTGCTAACAAGAATAACAACAAGATTAGGTTTATTTTGTTTAAATAGTTTTGATGTATCTCTTATTTGGCTACTAGCCTACTACTTTTTTCTTTAAGTACACATGTGATATATGGTTTTTGTTGTGGCTGAACTGCTTTTATAGTTGTAGAATGTCATATTTAAGTATGTAATTCAGTGGCGGAGCCAGCAAGTAATATGACATTGGGCAGAAATTTTAGCTAGCGCAAAATAATTGTGGGGCTAATTACTTACAAAATAAAATTAGTAAAGTAAATACAAAAGATGAGATAGGGCCTTGGCCTTAGCTGGCCATGTAATGCATCTGCCCCAGATGTAATTACATAATTTTTATCGTAGTTTGTGCTCTGACATTTTCAGTGAGAACGTTCATGCAAATTTATAGGAACCATAGTATGGATTGAAACACATAAGAGCACTTGCAAATATTGGCAACAAGCGGATCTCAGAAAAAAAATGGAGGATAATTGCATTGGTGCTTGTGGAAACGATAACTTGATAAATGGATATCTCTCATTTATAGATAATGCTTAGTTATTGGACTTTGTCGATGCAACTAGTTCTCTTTGCAACTTCAACTTTTTGATATGCACGATTGGTAGTCTATGTTGAAACGCAAACTTTTAGTAAGCTTTGTTATCTCATATCCATTAATTTTTATTGTTCAAGTGCGTCTTTCGGTTTCATTATTATCCGGTTAATTTTGTACTTTGTTAATACAATTTTACAACAGAGCAGTTTTAATAATCACTTTACATGGTTGTTATATATATATATATATATATATATATATATATATATATATATATATATATATATATATATTTAAGATTTAGACATGTGATCGAGGTATTTGGTTTATTAATGATATAAATTACTTTATCAAATTTTATCTCAAAGTGGCAAAATCAACTAATACGAACGTCTGTTTTAAAATTTGTGGTATGTTATCATTTCCTTTCTTTTGTTTCATAATTATAAACTGAGAAAATGTATTTTAAAGGTTTGGAGTCATGATTGAAATAAAATTTATCAAATATTTTTTTTATATTATATACCTTAACGGTCGGTTTTCCCACCGTTGTGCGGTAATACTAGTAGAATCTTATTTGAAATTAGTTTTAACAAATAAATGTATAATTTATACAAAACACTTTAACGGTCGGTTTTCCCACCGTTGTACGGTTATACCAGTAATTTAATGGTTAGATTTTCCCCATATTCTTATTCTCATTGAAAAAGTGGGTTAATCTTGAAGCAATTGCTTTTTCACGAATGCGTGATCCACTTTTTTTGGTAATTTTTATTCTAATCCACGGCTTTAGTAAGTTAATCCACCATTTTATTTTAATAAGTTAATCCACGATTATTTTGTAAGCTAATCCACGAGTGGATTAACTTAAAGATTTCACTCTATCATATAGCTTACAATTGATTTTTGTGTTTTTTTTTACCATGACATTACAAAACGCCTTATTCTACCGGACAATCTAATGCAGCAAACATATACAAAAGAACCAGACATTACATTACAATATACGACAACCAACGGTAATCAAAACCATATAATGTGTATAGATTCGCAGAATTAAAGAAAAAAACTAACATGAAAAAAAGAACATTTTTTTTGGCATCCATTGAATAGTGTTAGCTTGCCACATTTCTAAATCATAAACAATTGTGTCACAGTATGCTTATAGTTGGTACATCACATCTGCAATATTCATTAGTTAATAAAAAAAATCATAGAAGGATGAGTGCAAAAAAATAGCTGATGAAGAATGTTGTCTTACTATTTCAACATATTAAACCATCCAGACTTTGCAATTTATACTACAAGGAATTAAACCACTGAGTTGAAAAACCACTATTGTTTGATTTATTCAAATTTGGTTCATTATTTCACTTCAAAATTTTTGAACTATCTTCTAACTTCTTTATGGGTTTTATCATTTTAACATAGTTTTTATTGTATTTATTTATAATCTAGCCGTTTGCAAAGCACCGCGAATCATAATTATTTAAATGCATATAAAACAAACTCTAGCTTAATATCCACAGCTAGTTCTAATTCATCCAAAGTTAGATAGAGGCTGAACAATGTATTGGAAAATATGCTAGTATGATTTGTTAAGGAAGTTGTAACCATCAGGGCCGACCCTGGCCTAATGCGAGCCGTGCGACCGCACAGGGCCCATTAGGTCAGGAGGCCTCCAAAAAAAAAAAAAAAAAAAACTTTATTACCTTTACTAGAGCTGCTTTTTCTTATCAGGATACATGTACTTGATAGTAATTTATCTATACAAAAGTAGATATGATTGTATACACTGTTGACATCAATTAATATATTAAATTGGAGATGTGGTTTGTGTGGACCTCTAGTTGACAGATTGTAAATATAGATAAAAACTTTATGAATTTGCTGAAACACACAATTTTCTCAATGGATATGCACAGTAGAAAAAACACATTTTCACTTAAGTTCAATTTCATAACAAATAAAATAAATTAAAGACCCAAAATTTTGGGTCCGCACTAGGCCCATAAATACTCAGGGCCGGCCCTGGTAACCACGTATGTAGAACAAAATTGTAACAGTACATTAAGGTATCTAGTAACAGAATAGGATTAAAACTGGTTTATTAAAATTTGACATTACAGAGTGAAAACTTGGTTAAGTTTGCCCATTGATGATTTTTTTTATAAATAGTGGATGCAACAACACAAAATTGACATGATGATAGCATTTACTGTTAATACGTTGAATTACTCCACTTAAACTTGGATTTAGATGGTAAGATTTTAGAAACAATAACACGACGTAAAAAGCAGGGAAGAAGATGGAGAAAAAAAAAATTACATATGTTTTTTCCGGTGAATACACTGATTACAATTTTAATTCTAATGAAAGTCAACAATCCTGTAAAATAGAGTGGATTAACTTACTAAAATTGTGTACTATAATATAAATTACTCTTTTTTTTTTTCCTTTTTTTTTTTTTTTTTTTCTTTTCCTGTTTCTTCGTTCTTCTGGGCTCCTGGACAACTCTCGATTTTTCCAGAAGTATCCATCACTCATTTATTATTACTTCCCGAATATTCGTCAATCAAACCCCAAACATCTGTATAAGTAGCAAGAACCCCGTTCTGACTGGCATCGCTAGACAGAAATTCAAAATCGACAACATATCAATTCGAAGTAATCAACCAAATAAAATGGATGCTTACAGAATCATGACTCAAAATCCAATAATCCCCACCATCCGCCGCCTATTTGTAGACACCCCAGACGATCTCAACAAGCAGTACCTCCGCGACGCGCACGCCATGGCCACAACTCCAGTCGACATAACCGAGCAGCCAAACGCCTACGCCTTCATTTTCGACGTGCCCGGCGTCAAATCGGGGGACATCAACGTTTCAATCGAGGACGACAACGTGCTGACCATCAGCGGGGAGAGGAAGAGGGAGGACGAGAAGGAGGCCGAGTATTACAAGCTGGAGAGGAGGATGGGGAAGTTTACGAGGAAGTTCGTGTTGCCCGAGAACGCTGATGTTGAAAATGGAGTGACTGCGGAATGCAAAGATGGGGTTTTGACTGTCAAGGTCTCGAAGAAACCACCGCCTGAACCTAAGAAGTCCAAAGTCGTGCAAGTTCAGGTTGCGTGATCGATGTTTCAGGTTACTGTTTGGGTTAGTTTTTGTGTATGAGGGTAGGAATTTGGTGTGTTATTGCTTTCCAATAATCGATGATGGATAAGCAGTACGATGTTCAACGTTTTAATCTCTTTTTGTGTGTTCCCGTTAGTAATTTTGCTGATAGCTGAATTATAAAAGGCATGTATAAACTAGTATTATTGTACAACATGCCAGAATACAGTAGATAATATGCCACTGTAGATAATGGCTCCGTCTATTCTTACCCCACAATTTACTCTTCTCACCCCGGTTATCTTAAAAAATAATCATTATTCCAGTTTTTTCTTTTCCCACCCCGATTATTCCATATCTACCCTTATTTTTTTTCATTATCTATGTTTCTTTTTTCTTTTTTCTTTTTTACTTCTTTTTGCAGTTTTTCGTTTCTCCATCCAAACCTTAACAATATTTTCATTTTATTATTTGCCATGAAAAAGATGCAAACATCAAGGAAACAAATATGTGAAAAAAAAGATCAAAACAACTTCATCATAATAGGTTTCGAAAATTAGGCAATGATTTTGCTGAATTGCATTCGAGGATAGGTCGATTAAATCAACTATCCCTTAAAATGTTGATTGATTTCGATCAATGTCACGTGAAGAGCAACTATAATTATTAATTATAGTTAAAAAAATGCATAATTAAAAATTTAGAGGTAAAATTGGAATGATTAATTTAATAATTTAAACGGAGGGTGAATAGTAATTAGCGGGGTGCAAATAGACACAGCCGTAGATAATATGCCACTGCAACCGTAGAAAAACCGACTGTTAAGATGTTCAATTTAAAATATAAATTATTTGTTAAAATTTATTTCAAATCTAATGCTATACATCAATTTTTATGCAGCATGCCAGAATACAGTAGATAATATGCCCCTACTGGTATGCCAGTAATAAACCAAATATCCACAAAAAGGCAGACATTGTGTATAATTACCCATCTTTAAACTCAAGCATACTAGCAAGCAACAGAACATATATGTGCAGATCACATTCATGAATGAATGTTGACAAAGTCCAAACAAAGAAGAAGATTCATAACATAATTCTTATAAAACCTACGTTACTACATTAGACAGTTAATTCATGGTAAAAAAATGCAACAATTTTATTAGGTTAAAAGGTGCAAATTGCATTCATTACATAACAAAGAGTTTACTGCAATAAATACAAACCAAATTATCTTCTCTTGACAGTAATGTATATAAAGTTAATAAGACCAGATCATCACGTAGACAGTGATACATCAGTAAACACGATTTAAATCTTATTTCCAGTCTCATCCCGCCATTAGCTTCATTTAATTGCTGCACCATAAGTGCCTATAGAATTTGTATTGACGTTACAGTAAGTGTTGGAATAATGAAGCAAAATGCAGGAGAAAAAATTATTGTCTAATTCGAACGTACTTGACAAAATTTCGGTGAGCCTATGATGTAGTTGATTTTTTTTTATTTTTTTTTCATATAACATATATCAATGACAATTTAACCAAATGAATAAACCGCAATAGAATGTTGGTGAATGTAATTATCAAAAAGAAGTTGAAACCAGGGGCGGACGTACCAAGAGCCCAGGTGTGGCAAACGCCACAGCTCAAAATTGCAAAATTAATTACAGAGACCCAAGTTTTAATACCTGGCCCCACCTGAAATTTGAATTAGGCCCCAGTTGGATTTCAAGCCTGTAAATATTTCACTTGCTTTTCCTTTTTTCTACCTACGCACCGCACCACGCTTTCTCCTTCTACACGCATCGTTCTTCCAACTTTCCAAGCTCCATCGTTTTTTCACAAAGCAATTAGAATACCGCTGTTTCTCAATTTCGGTTTTAAACCCAATTCATATTAAAATACAAATTCAGTCAAAAGATTTCATTCGATTCTGCAAAATGGAAACCCTATTTCAGTTCTAGTAGCATTCAAGGTGAGCAATTTACTGCCAAATCGTTGCTAACAATTTGTGTTCTTGATACAATTTCGAGTTCAACTGAGTTCGGCTCACATTAATCTTGTTTCTACTTTCTATTGTTATTTACTTGCAATTTGGTTTGTTAATTTAGGTCAGAAATCAGAATTCAGAGATTGATTGAAACTTGAAAGAGAAAGAACTATTTTAGCATAATTCAGAGTATGTGCTTCTTTAATCCTAGTTCTTACTATTATTTTTATATTTGTAATAGCAATTTAATTGGGTATTCCTTCTTCGTTAATTTTCAATGTTGACGTTTAACCTACAATTTGGTAACTTGAACTATTGAACAACTGAATAAGCATGCTCATGTATGTTTCAGAAAAACCAAGTTCAGTCCTTATGCAACAAAACGATGTTGTAGAATCTTCCTCTAAAAAAGCTCGTATGGATGTTGAAATAAATTTTTCGAACCTTCCTACCGATCCTGGAGAAAGGATCCAAATTTATGAATACGGGTACCGTCGAGAAGAGGTTCGAAGAGCTTACTTATTAAAGGGGCCTTGTCAACCTTTTAACCATAGTTTTCCAAGAAATACAAAAGCAAATGATAACAGACGATTTAATCCAGATTGGTTTAGTCAATATCAATATCCAGAATGGTTAGAATACAGCATAAAAGAAAATGTTGCGAATTGTTTGTACTGTTATTTGTTCAAGCCAAATCATGGAGATCAAGGTGGAGGTGGTTGTTTTGTAACGAAAGGTTGGCAAACATGGAAAAATAAACATCTATTGGACGCACATGTTGGAAATCATGGAAGTTTGCATAATCAATCTCGCCAAAAATGTGAGGCCCTTATGAATGCAAAACAACATGTTAGTACATTGTTTGATGGCTTCTCTGAGCTACAAGTTAAAGAATACAACATCCGATTAAAAGCATCTCTTCACTGTGTTAAATTCCTGCAACAACAAGGACTAGCATTTAGAGGACATGATGAGTCTTATGAGTCTGATAATCGTGGTAATTTTTTAGAGCTTTTACAGTTTGTTTCGGACCAGAACGAGACAATTAAAAAAGTAGTGCTAGAAAATGCTCCGGCTAATAATAAAATGACATCTCCAAAAATTCAAAAAGACATTGCAAATTGTATTGCCGAGGAGACCACGAATGTAATTATCAAAGACCTCAATGATACTTATTTTGCTATTTTGGTTGATGAGTCCAGAGATATATCAATCAAAGAACAACTAGCATTAGTGATTCGGTATGTTAACTCTCATGGGTGTGTAGTGGAGCGGTTTTTAGGCATTGTTCATGTTGGTGATACAAGAGCTTTAACGTTAAAGTTAGCAGTTGAACATTTATTGACCAAGCATGGATTATCATTGTCGAGGGTTCGTGGTCAAGGTTATGATGGAGCAAGCAATATGAGTGGTGAATTAAATGGACTCAAAACTCTTATCTTGCAAAACAATCCTTCGACATATTTCATCCATTGTTTTGCACACCAACTTCAATTAACTTTAGTTGGAGTTGCGAAAAATCATGTTCAAATTGGGGTTTTCTTCAATACCCTAACAAATATATTTAATGTAGCCGAGGCTTCTTGCAAACTTCGAGATATTCTTCGAGAACAACAAGCTCTTCAAGCTTCAGAGGCCCTTTATAGTAATGAAATTGCTAGTGGTCGAGGAAAACATCAAGAGCTTGGGCTCAAACGACCTGGTGATACTAGATGGGGCTCACATTATGCTTCCATAATAAATTTGATAAATATATTTTCAGTGGTTAACATAGTTATCAAGTCGGTGGAAAATGACGCAGTAAGATCCGAACAAAAAGCTGAAGCAAGTACTTTATTTGATGCAATCAACACATATGAATTTGCCTTTAACTTGCATTTGATGAAGAATGTATTATGCATAACCAATGAATTGTCACAAGCATTACAAAGGAAGGACCAAGATATTGTAAATGCTATGAATTTGGTTGATGTATCAAAAACACGTTTGCAGGAAATGAGAGAAAGTATGTGGAATAATCTCTTATATAATGTAGATGATTTTGTAAAAAGCACAAGATAGATGTTTTGGATATGAATAGAATATTCGTTAATCCAGGACGTTCAAAAAGAAATCAATTTGAAGTTACAAACTTGCAACATTTCCAAGTAGGCTTGTACTATACTGTTCTTGACATGCAATTATCAGAACTTAACAATCGATTTACAGTGTCTACCACCGAGTTATTACGTTGCGTAGCATGTTTGGATCCTAGATATTCTTTCTCATCTTTTAACAAAGACTCTCTGTTGAAGCTTGCTCATTTCTATCCGACTGAATTTCCAGATTCACAAATTTCAATGCTAGACGGTCAGCTTGAGACTTATATAATTGACATGCGTATGGATGCAAGATTTTCAAATCTAAATTGTATTGGAGATCTTTCCAAAAAAATGGTGGAATTAAAGAAGTCTGGTACATTTCAATTGGTATACTTACTTTTGCAGCTCGCTTTGACTTTGCCTGTCGCAACGGCAACAGTTGAGAGAGCTTTTTCTGTGATGGGAATTGTCAAAAGTCGACTTAGAAATTCTATGGGAGATCAATGGCTAAATGACAATCTAGTTGCGTACATCGAAAAAGATATATCCAAATATGTTGAAGATGATATTGTTATACAACGCTTTCAAGCAATGAAAAATCGACGTTTACAAATGAAATGAGTTGAGGAAATATTTTGGTGATAAGTTCTTACTTTTGGTGATAATTATACGCTTTTGGTATACCTTTTGTAATAGCCTGTTTATCGATTATAAATGTATGGAAGTTTATTTTTAAAATCTTGTTCTTAGTTAAATTTATGTTATGATATTATTTGTCATACTGTTTTATTCTAATCTTCATATCAGAATTTGTACTTCATTTTCCCTTTGTTTGGTTTACTTCTTAGTTCTTAATGTTTATTTTGATCATGATATTTTCAATGCTGCAGCTGTCACTCTAGGCTTCACTATGTCCCAGGTTGTTGCTGCTGTTCCTAGAACACTTTTCTGTTCTTGGTATGCATCACAGAAGCACTGTAGGACTTGCATTTTGTATCCAGGTATGCTTATGCAAGGTACTTCCAAAATGTTCAGCTTAGCCATTTTTTAGTGCATAATTACATGCTTTTTGTTAACCATTTTTGAAACATGAGTAGCAGCACATGTTTGCCATAGCTGAGTGCTTTGGCTAGGTCCGCCACTGGTTGAAACATAGAGATATGCTCTGCTAAATGTCCTTTGATGCTTGAATATATTGAAAAGGAGAAAACCCGTGGCAATGAAGAAAAGCCTGTCGAAATGAATAGAAAGGTAAGAAAAATGGAATCAAGCCCCAGTAGTACCAATTGGAAAAGCGAAACTATAATAATGCTAAACATGCAAGTATTAATTGTGTCATGTGGTATGAAGTCTGGTTTCTAAATGAGGATGAAGAGTAAAATGACACGTTAGATAGTTTTGAATCATATACTTTGGTAGCTTTTTCAAGGCTTTTGGGAGATCTGTTCTATACTACACTTCTAATTTATACGTATATCCTGATAAAACTATTGACTTTAGCACTATCAGTTTTTAATTTAACCTCAGTTACAAATGCAATGATTGACATCAGTTGTAAAGTGCTAAATCATTATTGGATTTATGAAATATGACAACTCAAACAAATATAAGATCAAAATATAACATTATGTCTATGAATATTTGATAAAAGAAGATTTAAAATACAAAAATAGATGTAATAAATAAATTATATATTATTGAACGACATTATTTAAGTAAATGTGTGATAGTACAATTGTTATTTTTTTAAAGTAAAATTGCAGTTACATTTAAGTAAATGTGCCTTACCATAAATCACAGATAAAAAAAAATCGCGTCCAGCATCCAATATATTTGTTGATATCATGAAAAAATTGTAAGCAACGCGTAGCCTCTGGAAAACACAATGGAAACAAGCTTGAATGAAAAATACAGTAACAGTAAAATGATTCGAAAAAATAAAATTTCTTGCAACGAAGTTGAAAAAAGAAAAGAAAAATTATAATACTTAAAATTTTCAACCACGTAATCTGAAGCATTGGCATAGAAAATTTTTAACTAGTTTTTTGCTGTATTCGTTGAAAATTTAGTTTAGGATAAAGTAAAGGACAATCTCAGCATTGGCATAGAAATATGACAAAAAATGTTGGTAAAGTAAAGCAACTTCAAGCAGCATATGATTTTCTACCTCAAGCATGCACTTACGTTGCATATAAGACAAAGACCAAGGTTTGGTTCCTTCTTTCAAGCTAGTAGCAGAGCTGGATTCTGATAAGCAAAACAACAAAAGTTAAGACTAACCGTTGGTTACATTTTTAAGCAAAATCCATTCTGTTTGACCTCTTAGCTCCCTTCAGAACTCCCACCTATTCAGCTCCATACTTTTTAGTCCTACCTGCACAAAACTTTTGAAATCCCTCAAGCACAAGCCCATCTTAAAGGGTCCATACTACATGGACATTACTACTTTTAAAACTATTGCTAATAATTTGACGCTTAATTCTAAGTCATTGTTAAAATGCTTTTTCTTGCTTAAGAGCTTGTAGAACAATACAACTATATTTATACTATCACTATTACAAGTATATAAGAAAGTTTGTTTTCGGATCAAGCATTAAACTTAACTAGTGTGTACCCGTGTCACACACATTGGTAACGTGTTAAGTGCTAGAGGTAGTAGAATATTAAGTTGGAATTATTTTACATTATGTGCTTAATGTTTTCATTTAGAAATATTCCATGTTTTGATTTATTGGGAATTATCTCAGAGCGTTTTACATTCGAACAATTGTTTCTTAAAGAGTTTCAATCGCTAAGCTAGCAAGCACTTGGGTTTCGTTGCACAAATAGTTTCCAGCCCTATTACGCTGCTGTCCATGGCAGGCAAAATTGATGCATATGCATACGCTAAGGGAATGTCTAGAACAGTAAGTTAAACATATATTCTTACCTAATTTAGAGGAAAGCGGAATTTCAAAGAAGAATAAATTAGTATAAATAAGTTAGGCTCAACTGAAAGCAATAGAATAACTAATTTATAGTATTATCAAAATAAAAGAAACAGTAAAAAAAATTGAAGACAATTATCATGAATCAACTGTAGATTATTATAATTTTTCCTTCAGAAAAATAGGCTATTATTCATAAAATTTTGATACAAAATATGCAGGTTTCTTCATTTTTGCTGGAATACGAGGAATTACAAACAAAATTGGGTAAAAAATCCTCAGGAAACAGGGTAGAAATGCCATTTCCCTAATGATCATTTTGGCAAGTTCTCTCAGAAGCAAAATTTGATCTTAAACTCAAACTAACTTAAAGCAATGTTGTAGTAGTTAAAATCAACATTGGTGTACAAATTCATCCTCACAACGCACTTTGTCTTTTATCTTTTTGGTGAAAGATTAAAACTTATACTTTGTGTCAGTTAACCATCAATTCTTTTTTCCCCACATCTTATACTATAATTTCACATATGAGTTCAAACATAATTAAAAAATATATATAAATACAACCGTTTTCAAAGTTAATAGTAGAAATGATCTCAGCTATACAATATGAAATATAAAAAATTGAAATCAATCGATTTCAATACTATAGGTGACGTATAAAAGAAAGCAAGATGCATAGGGAATTTAAAATTGAACCACTCGCCTTTTACAAAATTCTATGTGATTGTTAAGCGAACGAAGATTTCTCGTTGATGGTTGCTAATTTTGACATCTAAAATAATTTTAATTTGCATTTTTGAGTTTATATCAGTTCATCCAAAAACAAAACATGAAGATAAATTATGAAAATCAATTTGTTTTGCATACCTAGATATGGGATACACATAATGTTTGTTGATCTGACGGAAGCAATATAGCGTTAGCGTTATGCCTTCGGATTTAGGGTTTATTGACTTAAGGGCAGGATTAGGGCTCGGATTTAGGGTTTTTTGATCTAAGGGAAGGATTAGGGTTCAGATTTAGGAACTCAACAAGAAAGAGACAAACTCGGGTGATTATCAACGTTTAGGATAGTAAGAGAAAATCTAGGAATTTAGCACAATAATGAATAATTGGTAAGCGGAGGAGAAATAATCAAAACACACGCTTTTATTTAGGTTCTGGAGCTTCGTTCGATCAGCAAATCGGGGAAGAAATGGTATACGGAAGGAGAAACGGAGGCATGGAGGTCGGGGAGAAAACATCGTCGCATTTGTTTGGCTTCAGAGAAATTGATTTTGGCTACTCACAGTAAGTAAACCTCCCTAACGGTCGGTTTTACTACGTATTTAAGCACAAATGTAAAAATGTTACCTAAATGAACCGTAGGTGGTCTTTAGGTTTCTACAATCAAAGGTGTGTGTTATAGTGCATTGTACCAATATAACGGTTGTTTTGTATATGAACCAGCAGTGAGCAACCGTAGAAGTTTATATATGTCTGAACATGATAAATCTTGCAGTGATTTTGAAAAATCATGCATAAAGAGCATAATGGTGGAGTTTGTTGTTTAAATTTTAAAATGGCGACTTTTGTATATATCAATTTATTTTCATAAAAAACGGTGCAAATAATGAGAACAAAAGAGAATCGCTTAAAAGAAATTAAGAAGAAAATAAAAGAACTATGATTCAACTTGATAAAGTTAATTGCATTTCGTATTGTGATGATCCATGAAGGATTATTTGAAGTCGAATAGCGATTGGGAATGATCAAGAAAACATGTGTATACGTTATACTGGGAAATTCTCATTTACAAACATGAACCCATGCTACATACATAGGAGTTCATCATACTTGTATTTTGTAATGCAAGTTTGAATATAATATCTTAAAAAATATGTATTATTGAACCTTTAGTTGAAAAGTTGAACATGTTGAAACTTTTCGGCATTCCAAAGTGTATTCATACGCGTGCACTTCGTTCAGCGTAAAGGCACCACAAACCACTGGGCGAAACTACTTTCGGTGTCAGAGTCCTAATTGGATATCACTATATCCCCCAAGGGCATACATATGTCCATGGCAACGATTAATTATAACAAAATGAATCTTTTTTTATTGTTACATGTCACCAGTCTCATATATATACCTGTATTTTTTAAGATATTATATGATGTGAGACTAATTGCAAATTCCATCTACGCACTCACTCTCATACAATGCGAGCCACACTTATCAGAGCTCCACCTTTGCGAGCATTTCTCAATTGAAATTGAAGTTATACGAAGTACTCAAACACTTGAAAAGGTAGTTGACACCTCCAACGGTTCGGCTTAGGTCGCTATCACTTTTCTTTTAAGCAGTTTTGCCAAGCTATTTCTACAAATAGTCATCTTTTATGTGGTTGGGTCAGATCATGATCTAACATATAACTCCACATTAATGAGAATTCGGAGTTCAAGATACATATTAGAGCAAACTTAGGCTAATGTTGCATCATATGATCCCATCGAATCGTCGACTCTAATACCATGTTGAAATTTTTGGGCAACCTAAAGGGTCTTCATGTGCACACACTTCATTCAATGTAAAGGCACTACAAGCCACCGGACGAAACCCTCTTGGTGCCAGCATCATGATTGGATATCCATACATCTTCTTAGAGCACACATATGTTCATGGCAGCATTTAATTGTAACAAAAAGAATTCTTTGTTGTTACATGTCACCAGTCTCATATATATATATATATATATATATATATATATATATATACACCCATATTTTTTAAGATATCCTATGATGTTGGACTAACTACAAATCCAATCTACGCATCCAACTCTCATACAATGCGAGCCGCACCTAACATAACAATTGTGTAGGCTTAATAAAGTAGGAACGTTTTAGGTCTCGTGAACTAAAACATATCAAAATCAATAGAATACGAACATATCTTGATATCAGAAGGTGGACTGCCATAATTTGTCACTGTAGATTTCCGTATATGAATATATTTTATTTTGTTTCTTTTATTTGTTAGAAAATTCAGTGAAGTTATTACTATCTCAATTTCTGTTGAAATACCGATCACAGTAATTAGTAAAGTGCAACATGAACATTATATCTCGTACTATACTTACAGCTATCTATGCTATGCTGGTTGGCATAAATTATTGCATTCCATACATGTATGCAGGAGCAGTCTGTAAAAAAGATGCTTGCATATCTCATACAATCGTTGATGGTACGTGAATACTATTTGTCATAGTCTTTGGATATATTAATCCTAACAATTGATACCATGAACAGTCAAAGCGAGGAATGACAATAGAACGGGTTGAGGTGGGTTTTTACGCCCTAGACCTGCCTCGATGTTTTTTAATCTTGCCCCAAACTGTCCCCGTAGAGCAGGTGCAGATCTAGAAATTTAATCCGTACCCAAAACCTGTGCGGGTTAGAGCAGACCCGACCCGCCCCAAAACTCGATAAAATTAAGTATCGATATATATAGTTTTATTTCTATTTTTATCAGTAATTGATAAATTAAATACAACTAATAATCTGGTTTACAAGCATAAGGCAATATAACAAAATAAGTTGTATGATAACGGTTCAGAATATATGCATTTGTCATTATATAATTATCATTGATACAACTAAATACTATGAAAATTTTATAGCTTATTTATTGAAAGTATATAATATTCATGTCATAACCACGTATACTTAAAAAGATTAACAAGTAAGCATTATTGTTATAAAGTAGATTATTGATGTTTCACTAATGTAGGTCGGGTTGGGGTGGTTACCCTTGCCCCAGACCCGACCCTAAATTCAGACCTCTCAAAGTGGATCGCATGTCAATCCTCCCTGAAGATCCATTAGGGCGGGTCTAAACGGGCCAAAGCAGAGGCAGGTTAATAGGGTTTAAACCCTGGACCTTCCCCACTGTCATCTCAAGTAAATGCTGGTATGTTGAAAATAAGCATGCAACATGAATATTATACGTCCTGTATAACGTGGACTCACATAGGTAATCTTAATTTGATATAAATAAAATTATGTAATAACCAACAAAATTAACTGAAACTAAAACTAGACTTCATTAAAAGAAAATAGAATACAGAAGAAGATCTGCAAGTTACCGTAATGGCCCGCAAATCCATACTATCCGAGTTGACTAAAAACAACACACATTCAACCCAAACTGCATAGAAATACGAGTCATTATGGGTTAAAGAAGAAAAAGATCGAAGAAGAACTAAAAGAAACATCAAAATCTCGGAGCGGAACTGAACAAAACATAATATCATATATCATAACTTTGAAAAACAATCTGTGTTGTATATACATACTATATCAGAGTACAACACATATACATCACAGTGGAAGTAACTCTAAATAACTAACGGTGAAGCCTCCTGCTTCAAGCTCCTCCAAATGTATCTGTAAAATCCTGAGACACTTGAATGTACATACAAATTTGGGCATCCAAGAGTTTAGGGTAAAATAAACAAAATAAACTTTGGGTTAGTCATGAGACTGGTGTTAGTAAACTCCAACCATTTGTTTAACTTCAAAAAAAATAAAAATTGAAAGGATAACCGTAAGACCGATCCACACATAAATACGGATGGTTTTTACCTTACGATAACCAAAACATTTTTTCTATCGAAATCCGGTGATATTATAATAGTGTCTATCAAATAAATAACCAAATGGCGGAACCTTGCATCTCATGCTTTATATACATAGCATAAAATCAAAAACCACATGATGCTTATTGGAGATTGGATTCCAACTATGACAAGGTATGGGACCACCTCCCGATCAGTGTACTCTAGAGGAGGTACACTGGGGTTCAAGCAGAACATCTTGTAGCCCGGTCACACATGACCGGTCACTCATTTAGCTTGTGTGGACCGAATGTATTATCATCACTGGTTGTCGGCCGTCCAACAGGAATCCGTAAGATACAGAAGCGAAAGAACAATAAATGAATTTTCCCTAGATCAGTGATAATGTACCCTGCTTGGGGGAGACCCAAGTAGCCATGCTACTTGCCTAATTTTTGTCATTTTCCGGTTGTTGAGGCTTAAGACTATGTTTATCTTTTTAGAACATCTGGACATTATTCACTTTGAATGCCGCATCGTCAAACCCATCAAATCACTAGTTGATTTTCCTAAAAATATTATGGGTATAAAAAGCTAAGACTCCACCACCAAACGTAATACCTTGAAAAGATCGTCTTATGTGATCTGTTAGGAATACTATGTCATACATTCGTCCATACATGTTGTCCTGAGACTAGACAAACCGAAGGCACTATTCGGTAAACAGAACAACCCTTGCACTTTACTCCATCTTCAATTATCTTCAAATAATTTAAACACCTATGCCTATACGAAGTGGTTTTCAGATAATAAATTCAACTGGTCTCTCCGTATTGACAACGATAGTCAAAACTTCGATAGTCGGTTATTTAACTATCGAAGAAAACAAAACATCCATCCAAATTTCCAACTGGAAAATTATTGACTAAGCATCAAACATTCACTGGCCCTTTCTAATATTTCATTAATTAAATCATCTCCCAATTTCCATTCAATATTCTATATATATTTATATGTTGATTTCTAGTTATCAAAATTTCTTAAAAATATTCTAACTCCTTAAATTTTCGGAAAATTTTGCTAGCGTCTCCTTTGTACGGCTTAATCAGTACAACTACAAATCGCCTCTCTAGGCCCTTTCCATTCAAAAAAATAATAATAAAAAAACCAAGCGGCTTGCCCAATAGGCTCATAAAATATCATATGGAATTTAAACATGTACCGTTTTGTCGAACACTCGAATTATAATCTCCATTCTCTTCATTCCATACTTGTTTAACATACATACGCCCATTTCCAATTTGTTTCGAATCAATTCAATACTTTTTGCTTTAATCTTTTCCATTCGCTAATTAATTTTCTAGTTAGCTTCCTTGTTTGATCTACTCTTGATTGAACATATCACGTTCAAATATATTAGTATCCACTTATACATAAATCCAACTCAAATTCCTTGCTTGCTTCCAAATTCTAATCCAAGTTTCATATTCGAATTCCCGATTTCAGTTAACAAATTCAATTCACCTAACCTACGTTAAGTTCGATCAAAAACTCCATTAAATAATTTTCTTTACTAATTAGTTAATATCATTCCATAATCAAAATCTGATTTTTATATCAAAAACCACTTTATTTACTCCGCTTGAGTTCAATATATATCTTATAACTCAAATTTGGATTTTTAAAACAGAAATCCAAATTTTATTAAAATAAAATCCTTTGATTTTATTTATTTAATCGTTATAATTTATAAACGATTATAACGCTGTTTTGTTGAAAATTTGATTTTGAAATAACTCAAAATCTATGTGATGAAATCTAGATTTTTACCTTCTATTAGAAAACTATCATTTAACAGGTCAGGTCTGAATGTTTCTTATTTCATCGAATTCTGACTTATATGGAGTTTTATATACTCAATTGAAGTTTGGATCATCTACGAACTACCGTGCTATGACGAGTTCGTTTTAATTATAATTTAAATATAAACTTTAACTTCATTTATAAAATAATTTCCAATCTCATTTCTCGATATTTTAAATTAAATCAATTTTCCAAATCTAACTTAAACACTTCGATTATCCAAAAACGTTGACTACTTCATAACTCGATTATAAAAAAAAATTCACAACTTAATTTCTATATTAAATTCCAATTTGTTTGGAAATAAAACATTCTTTACCGTTACAAACTAATATCATCCCTTGATAGTAGTGAAGTCATTCAAGTTGGGGTAATTATTTACCTCTCATACCTTGATCGACAACGTTCTTATCTTGAGATAGATTGAAGCTTGTGATACAAAAACTCGATTTAAATCTCACCTTCTATTCCATTTTGGAATATTTTATGTTTATAACTTATATATATATATATATATATATATATATATATATATATATATGTAGATGTGGAATCTATTTTCATATTCAAATTTTAAATTTTAGCTCTATTCATTATAATCCCAATATCTTATCTGGATTTTTTTTTATATAAACTCGACATGGTCGAATTCTAATCATAAATTTGTATGAATTTATTTCAATTCATTTTACATTCCGAACATTGTAATAAATTTCATCCTTTCCTTTCGCCAAAACGATTTCAAAATATAAATCCCTTTTTAAATTCATACTTGAATTTATATTTATAAATTATCCAATGAAAATTCCCCTCTTTTATTTATAAGCATCATTTATAAATTTCACTTCTTGTTTTAAATATTAAAACTATTTCACTTCTTGTTTTAAATATTAAAACTAGTTTCTATTTTAAATTCCATTTGAAATCCAATTTTCACTTCAAAAAAATAAATTTCCCTTTAAATTCATACTTGAATTAAATTTAATATTATCATATGATAGTTTTCTTTCCATTTATAAACATCGTTTATAAATACAATTACTTGTTTTTATTACTGAAAGCAAGTTAATATTTTCTAACTCATTCGAAATCCAATTTCTATTTTGAAAAATAAAATTTTCCTTTTAAATCTAAAACTCCCTTTTTATGATATTTTGAAATATCAATATCTAGAGCCAGTAATATCCAAACTTCCAAATACACAAATTAATTGTTCAATTCAACGCATCACACATATATAAATATGTATGTAAACAACAATTAATAATTTTTTTAAAGGAATCCAGTTGGCTCCCTCCAACGTGTATCCCTGCATCCACAGATGTTAAGCAACATAAATAATACCTATCCTGCTTCAGGGCAGGATATCACGGTATAAAAGGTCATCCACTCAATATATCGTGGGGCGATAGGGTCATTCGCTAATGGTACTACGGAAAATATCCAATATATATAATAGCGGCAACCACCAAGCTTAAATATAACTAATATATATCATGTATAATTACCACAATTCATCCACAATTATTCAATGCATCCAATTAATCAATAAACAACATATAAAAATTAACTAAAATTAAAGTTCATTTATAATAAAATTGTAAACGAATTCCAGAGAGTGAGTTTACTCACCTTGATTTTTATTTGTTGAATATCCATTTAAATTTCGTAACGTCGCAGCTATGAATCATCTCAAGTGAATCTACCTATCACCTATGATAATTGATTTTATTTATCGATTAAACCATTTTTCATTTAAAATATAACAAATTTAAATTTTGTAAAATTTATATACCTTACTGCTATGCCAACTTCTTGACTTATCCATGAAATATCTTCCAACAGCCCTCAATACACTATAGACAGCCTCTCCAAAAAACCAAATATTGGAACCCCCTTCTTTACTGCGAGAACCCATCAACACAGACCCAAAATTGTTGAACAACAACTCCCCAAAACCCCTCACCAGACTTATCTTAGTTCTGCCGATTTTAACCATCTTCATACCATTAGCATGTCACCAACTTCACCAATGGACAGTACCCCACAACATCGGCAGTGTCGACTTCTTGCTTTGCCTGCTTCAACAAATTCCATTTCTGTCACCTAAACTACCTCAGATCTTCAGTAATTCAGAACCCCTCCAATCGACAACCCTCTACTCACGAACCCCCAGTCTTCACGATAGCCTTCACCCCAAACTGTATAAGACAATATTCGAGTGCGTTCCTACAATCGCGTACCCTACATCCAATCGCACCTCAACAAAGCCAACATCCCCTTCTGAAATTCTTCGAACAACCCATGTCGAATCATTCGAACGCACCCTCATCAATGTCGAAGTCGCCTCTGTAACATATGCCGACGGCGTGCCATCTTCTTCCTGCAATATGTCGCGACTCCCGCGGATCGAGCACTTGTAAAAATCGTGGTTTAAATCGCGATAGCTGATTGCGATTTCGATTTCCTTTTTTTTGTTTATATGTAATCGGTTTTCAATTTTGATTCTGAAACAAGGAAGGGAACGACCCTTTTATTAGCTTGTTGAAGCTTGATTTTTGAAAGTCGGGATTTAGTTTTACAGAGGTGACGACTTCGTTTAACTTCAGCTTGCAGGAGAAATGGAATTGGGTTTCAAATTCATTGCTGAAGGAAATAAGGGGTTCATAATTTATATAAGGGGAGGAGGGGACAACGGTACATCGGGCATTAAATTTGTGTTTTCCTTAGAAGGAAAGGGGACAACATATGTAATAGGTCGGCTAAACGCAAAATATAGGTTGGCTGATGGACCTTGAGTTGAAGCTAATTCGAATTTATTTATATTTTCCATTCGAAAATAACCCACGGTTCTGAACTCCTATTTGAGCGTAACAACAGATGTTCCTATGGTTATACCGCTATTCTGAACACACTGGAGTAAGCTCTGAAGCATAATTCGATCGTCTAGAAAAGATATCAATTTAAACCGACGATTTAAATTTGATTTAATTTATTTCTACGCGTTTTCTGATCGTACAATCAAATGATAAGTCCAAACATTACCGAATTTAAAACCCGATAATAATACACTATTTCGGGTCTGATGGAACTGGTTTTGTTGAATTCCGAGACTGTTTGAGAAAACACTGTTTCTAAGGCTTAAATTAAATTGATTAAAATATAAATCAATTTCAAATAATTAAATTCATCGATAATAAATAATTATTATCGTTCTGATTCAAATAAAATTTATATAAATAGATAGAATTGTTCTAATTCAGTTTTAACTGCAAATTCAATTATTTGTTGTTTCCATATACGACAATTCGATATATTCGAAATTAAATCGTATATTGATTATTTAAATCAATAAATTCAATATAAAAATCCATTTATTATTTCAACTCAACATTTAAAATAAATTTAAATGTTTAAAATTAGATGACTAAAAAACTGGGACGTTACAGTTACAAAGGCCAAGTATAAAATTGCGGTCTTCAAACAGTGATATTTGAACAATTGCAAGTTGTACGAAAACCAAATATAGAAGAAGATTGATTAACGAACAATGATACTTTTCATCTTAAAACTAAAAATGGAAAAAATCACTTAATTTCCATTAAGGTTTGAGGACGAGGACAATACTATTGCTGAAGTTGCTCCTAGGAAGAATTGAAAGTGTTCAAACTCTTAAAACGTCAACGGCCTGTTTCAACTAATTTAATATATATATATATATATATAGGATTGTTCCATTTCGCTAGGGGTGTAAACGGGTCGGACCGGACGAAGGTGTGTCCAAGCTCTGTCCTATAAGAAATTCTGACGAACACGGACCAGACAAGCATTAAGTTCGAACACTGTTCGTACGAGTCGGACAACGAACGGACAACATTTGGAGAATAGAAAAACATTGAACATTTTGAATCGGACTGGACCCTAGTGTGTTTAAGCTCTATCCTATAAGAGAATCGGACGAACACAGACCGGATACCTCATAGCTTCGAACTGAGCCGGTCAACGGACTGTCCTGTCCAATATACAGGCCTACATTTAGCCAGAACAACTTAACTCCTCTACCTCCGTGAACTATGACCTAGGAACATCCAGTAGAATTGATCTATGAAATATTATCCCTTCATCATTGATCTTTTAAAATTATTACATATAAAATCACATATAATCTAAACCACGTGAACATCAACATAGTCCTAGACATCTGCATTAATTTCTGACATAATACAAAAAATACTCATTAAAAGGTAGGGAAAAAAACTACGAACTTCCACAGATAGAATAAAAAATTGAAATTTCACAAATACGTCATCATATCAATACGTATAGCCCAATCCGTACAGAATGTGTAGTGACCCGAAATTCCGGTCCAATTTGAGCCGACCAAATAACACAAGTCCAACCCAAATCGCACTGGAAACCAGGAAACTAATAGAAAGAAGACAGAGGGTGAGAATAGACAAGATAGAAACTTATAGAATAGAAGAAGAAGAAGAACATCATCATCAGAGTAAACACGAATCTCACAGCAGAACGAATAAAATATAACATAACTTTTGAAAATATAAACAGTATATGTATACAATAACATTTCAGAGTACAACACTTACAACAACAGTGGAAATAAACAATAGCTATATAATCCTGAAGCCTCCTGCTCCAAGCTCTCCAAGTGCATCTGTAAAATCCCGACTACTTGACTGCCCGTACAAATTTAGGCACCCAAGAGTTTAGGGAAAACAAAACAAATAAACTCCGGGTCAGTCATGGGATAGGTGTGAGTAAAACAATTTTAGACAGTTTGAACAAGTAAATGATATCTCATAAGACCACGCCGTATAACGGAACGGGTTTTTCCCTTATGAGAATCCAAAATATCTTTATATCAAAAACCTTTTGATATTATAATAATGTCTATCAACCACAATATAATAATCATCTAGTAGAAACGCTTTCATCTCATGTTCTACATATATAGTATACAATCAAAAACCGCAAGCACGTATTGGGTAATGGGTTTCCAACTATGACAAGGTATGGAACCACCTTCCGATCAGTGTACTCTAGGAACGATACACTGGAGTTCAACAAGAACATCTTGCAACTCAGCCACACATGACCGACCACTCATTTCGCTTGAGTGTATCGAATGTATATCACCAACGGTTGGGATCAGCAATCGTTTCCTGTATATATATGGGACAACATTGATAGATTAATGAAGCAAATGAATATTCTCTAGGTAGGTGATTATACACCCTACTTCGGAGCAACCGACTTAACCATGTTGTCTGCCCGATTTTTGTCATTTCCTAGTTGTTGAGGCCAGAGGCTACGACTACTTTCCATTCATTGATAACATGATCACTTTGAATGCCACATTGTCAGATCCGCAAATCACTAATTGGTTTACACAAATAATCTGGATGTTATGCTAAAGGAATAAATCCGTTGCCACCATATATATTTGTACAGTCCAATCTTATTCGATCATTGGAAATACTCTGTCAGACACTCGTACGTTCGTTTTGGGACTGAACGAAACCGAAGGCACTATTCAGTACATCCATCCTAGGCAATCTCTACCTAGGAGTTATACAACAGCCCTTGCACTTTACTCCATCTTCAATTTTCTTTGGCATATATGATTCGCAACGCTTATGCCAATACGGAGCGACTCTTTGGATAAGAATCCAACCGGTCTCTCCATATTAACAACGTTAAAATGGTCAAAAACTTCGATAGTTGGTGAGTTAACTATCAATGAAAACACGTGTGCAAACAACGATATTATTTCCAAGTGGAAATTATATCGATCAATCATCAACCATATATATATATATTTCCTTATTTTCTATGTTTAGAAAATATACGTTATTAACATTGGAAAACATTTATGTGACTTAATTTCGTATCACTATTCTTCCACATCTATCAGACTCTAACTATAAACTAACAAGAGAACAATTTCCTAAGTATAAACCCCAAAGGCCGAAACCAACATCAGATCGATACTCAGGAAATCATTCAACTTATTAATCTCTAGTCAGTTTCTAATTTTTGTTTAACTCCATTTCTTAATTTCTATGTTCGATTAACTCCTTTTGAATAACTATGTTCAATTGACTCCTTTCAAATAACTATTTTCAATTTAACTCCATTCGCTTAACTCTAGATCGCAGCGATCACAATAGTTACGCCTGATTCCCTCAGGAAACATCCGACTGCCGTAGGCTATCTACAGCCCTGCGAATTACGCTAACAGTCGCGCTAAATAACACTTATCCTGAATAACTATGTTTGACTAACTCTTATTTAACTAACTAATATTCGATTAACAATATTCGATTAACTCTAATTGAATAACTCTATTTGATGAACACTATTCCGTTTTATAATTCTATTTGTTTTTTAAATATTTTCTTTTATAATATCCTATTTATTTTCTAAATAAATATTCCTCTTATACTTCTATTTATTTTCTAAATAAATATTCCATTTTAATCCTATTTATTTTCTAATTAAATTCACCTTTGATTTAATCCTGTTTATCTTCCAAAGTAAATAATCCCTTTATAATATCTAATTTATTTACCAAATAAATAATCCACTTTATAAGTATTCCATTTATAAATATCCTTTTTATAAATATTTCCTATTTAAAAATATTCCTGTTTATAAAATCTTCTTTGATTTTATAAATAATTTCCTTTTATAAAATCCTTTGATTTTATAAATAATTTATTTTCAAATATCACTTTGAAAATTCCCTTATCAACATTTCGATATCTTATGGTATTTAACACATCAAATCACGATGACTAATATCGTCCAAACACATAAAATCAACCACAGATTAAACTACATCATATATCACAATATATGAAAAACAATAAAATAACTGTTGAGGAATCCAGTCGGATTCCTCCAACCTGTTTCCCTGCATCCACAGATGTTACACAATAAAATCAACATCACTTTCAGTTCCATATGATATATTCTGTTAAACAGAATCAATATCGAAATTCAACTAACTGACTAGCAGTTCAATCAAACAGTCAACACACAGTCAATCAGACAATTTTTAACAGTTCTAAAATACAACATGAAAATATAAACTGTTCAGAGTTAGTGAGATTTACTCACATTGGACGATCATCGTTAATAACGATAACCATCGCTTGATTCAGACGGACAATTTAATTCGCTATAAATTGTAACGAACTTCAATCGCTCCAATTCAGTTCCATTTTGTAACCATCGTCCATATGATCTTGATGGATCTGGTTTCGCGGAATTCATTTAAACTTGTCGGCCCATTCATACTTCATCCACTATCAACAGGAACCGTCTTCTTCATTAGCCATTACCGTGCCTTCATTTCCAGCCAATCATCAACTGCTCCTGCGCAATGCACTTGAGACTTCCCCACCATGCAGCAAGCCCTCACGTCCGTTATCCCCCTAAGCCCAACTCGATGCTACCACTATTACTCACGTTCACCTGATACACACATACATACGAACAACTCCACTGCATGCCAGTTTCCCTCCCTTCACCATTCAAATTCAATTCGGAAACCGCACCACTCCATCGCGTCTCCTATCAGTTCGGGTCTGCCAATGCAAAACCACCCCCTCCGTGCTTCTCCTTTTCTCCGTAACGTCTTTCCTTCTTCAGAGATCTGAACCCGTTATCACATACTTATGTAGCTCAACCCCCCAACTGCTCGCGTCCTACCGTTGTCTCCTGGTGTTAAAGTACCAGGTGCGAAGCTTTTGAATTCACTAGGGTTCATTTGGATTTTTTTGTTTTGAGGAGAAAGTTCGGTTTCGTTTGAGATGAGAAACGACTGGCGGCTCATCTTTTAAATCCAAGGAAGAAAAGCAAATTAGGTTAGGCTTTGTGAGGATATTATATAGGATCCCTTCTTGCTTTGTGCGGTTGTTTGGAGGCCATGAATTGGGTGATAAAAGAATGGACGTGGACATATATTTATCTTTCATTTTATATTTATTTTAGAGTTTTAACGGTACCCCGTTTCATAAAACTCCACTCGTTTTCGGACCTCAATCGACGAACATAAAAATACCATTGTAATCAGCGATGTGTCAGGATTCCAAAAATATAAAAATACCGGTAGATTAACTTATATTGTGAAACCCCAAAATATCGATATAGGGTGCAAAATACTCCAAATAAAAAAGCGGCTTATTTAATTAATTAAAAATTACAGTAAAATTCTAAAAATTAAATTATCACTACGTCTCAAAAGAACCTAGTCTAAATTCGAACCCGATATTCAAATATTTTTAAATAACCGTTATGGCCACGGACGAATATACCGCTGTTTTTATGAATATTTAAATTTGGACATAACTCAAAATCTACACGACGAAATCTCGATTTTTCTCTTCCACTAGAAAAATATACTTCACCAGCTCCTAACGTTTCTTGTTTCACAGAAATCCGATTTAAACCGGACCCTATATATTCAGCTGAAGTTCAAATTGCCAAATAGCGAACTGCCGCGCCATTTCGAGCTCGATTATAATTATATTATAATTCTACGTTCAAACGCTGTAAATGAAATATATTCGTTATTATATTTCAAATCTAAATGCTACCAAATCTCTTACACTATCCAAATTCAGACAATATTGACAATTCAACTATTTCTGACTATTTCGACATTATAACATATTATTATATTATAATTATTAATTAAATATTCAATATTATTTAATTCTAGTTATCGATATTCCCTAAATCGATATTTTTAATAATTAAATAACTTAATTATTCTGTCTCTAAAATACGGGTCATTACATTCTTACCCACTTAAAATAATTTCGTCCTCGAAATTGCTAAGGCAGGAAACAAACCCTATATACTGGTTAGAACTTATCGGTCCACTTCTTAACTTCAGTTTCAACTGAACCAATTTAATTTCAATTAAATTTTTATTCATTCCAATTAACGAAAATTTTCAAAAATCCTGAAAATTTTCTAACACCTTAACTTTTCGAAAAATTCCGCCATAACCTCCTTTGTACTGGTCGATACGTCAAACTACAACTCGCCTCTCTAGGCCTTCTCCAACCCAAAAGAAAATCAAACAGCCAAGCGGCTTGCCAATTTGGCTCATAAATCTCATGCTTATATCAGATATAAACTTGTACCTTTTTGTTGGGCATATTATTATATCCCTTCCACATGTTACCCATTCAGCATATACTAATGCATTCCTAATTAAATCCCAATCAAATTTTACCCTCAACAAGATCATCTGCTTATCCAAGCCAAATCACATTTCAAACTCAAATCCATTATTGATCCAACACTCATTACTTAACAATACGATTCCATTTTGTTTAACTTAGTTAGAATTAAATCCTAATTTACTTATTCACATTCACCATTCCAATCTCTTTAACTTCATAAGTTAAATTTAAATTCCAGAATTTAAATTCCTAGGATTAGTTCAAATCAATTTGAAATCATAATACCAATTCAAAGCCTTTGAATTTCTTAACAACTTATTTTCTCAAAACATTTCAAAAACAAAATCTTTGGTAGTAATCTGTCACTTGGAAACTCGAAAATGAACACCGATGATGGTCGACTTCACCATCGGAACTTATTTTATAACGATCGAAGTGAGTTCAATATTATATTTCTTTCAAAACCATTTTTAAACATTTACATTTTGAAATTAGTTCAAAATATCTTTCCAATGTTTGTAAACCAATTTAAGATCTCACAGGATCTTAAAATTCTCATATATTATACTTATATGAATTTTACTTGGTTATTTATAACTATTTCACGTTTATAATCTTATTCGATTATACTAACAGTCAACACAACCAATTATACTATGTAAATTTCAAAACATATCATGTTGGTTCATCGTATTCGAGTGTTCAGAAACTCCTACCGATACAATGGATCAAACTGATCGACCAGAATCCATTAACAACTCAACCAATAAATCTCCACAATATAAAACAATTTTTATATCAAATAACAAATACGTTCATTCGTATATATACACTCAAACTCAATCTAGGGTATTGCTATTCCTATTTCAACTGAGTCACGCCACAGAGGCAAGGTAATTCACTTAACCTTATGCTCTGATACCAACTGTAGTGACCCGAAATTCCGGTCCAATTTGAGCCGACCAAATAACACAAGTCCAACCCAAATCGCATTGGAAACCAGGAAACTAATAGAAAGAAGACAGAGGGTGAGAACAGATAAGATAGAAACTTATAGAATAGAAGAAGAAGAACATCATCATCAGAGTAAACACGAATCTCACAGCGGAACGAATAAAATATAACATAACTTTTGAAAATACAAACAGTATATGTATACAATAACATTTCAGAGTACAACACTTACAACAACTGTAACACCCCACCTCCGCTAGGGTCACTCACAAAGGGAATGCACTAGTTTTGGTGGAGTATTATCTAGGTAAACATACACAGAGATATCACAAGGCAGAACATAAATAAAGCAGCGGTAGAAATTAAAACCAAATTTTTATTACTTTCAAGAAAAGAGTCAAAACCCCATATATCCAAGGTACAAATTATTCCATTACATCAAGTTCCAAATAAAGAAGCATAAACTTAAGATAACAAAAGTAAATTATTCCCCATAAATAGCAGAAGCAGCCATAGCATAGCTCAAGACCAAACCGTACATGAGTTGTCAGAAAGCAAGCTAAATCCAAGCTAAGAGCTAGTGTTTTCTCCCTGAGAACCTTGGGGGGGGGGGACGAAAGAAAAAGAGGCGAATGGAAAAGGGTCAGTCATAAGACTGGTAAGCCCTAGTGACTTTCAGTATAAAAACTAGTAAAGGTAGTATGACATGTGAAAACTGGAATTAAACATAAGGATGATAACAGGACTAGTATGACAATTAAGATAACAAGATAAGTCGAGTCTAGCATCGCATATTCAAGGTTCGCTGCACCAACTGTATTAATGTTCTAACCCATGTCAAGTATTAATCATGAAATGATCCCTTGGCCCAGTATCATGAAGTGACCCATGACGGGGTCCTACGGCACGATCTACTAATCGATCGGCTCCCTACAAGTTCTAGCTCGTCATGTGTCTGTGTCATACGGCCCTATCCTGAAATGTAGTTACCTGTGCTAGGTCCACCATAGGGTGTATCAAGCCCTATGGTGCCAACCACCGACACGAATCAAGCACGCACAGTGTAAACCTACGGGTGCCCAATTCCTGCTTTTTCAACTCCGGACTATGTGCACGACCATAGTCCGCCTGAACCTACAATGGCGCACCTACTCAGCCGTCGTTCTGGTCGCTTACAATCAACCCAGTAATCATGCCCCACCCTGCCTTGTCCCAGGGTATCGTGATACATCTAAGTGGGTTACTGCTGAAAAGGACCGCGTAACTAGGGTTTCTAATGGGTTAAGTTTTGTCATTCAAATTCGTGACTTAACCCTATCCAAATCATGTATCAAGTTGGTTAAGTGTGTTCAAGCGGTTCATGACTTAACCCTATCAAATCATCGTGTCAAGTTGGTTAAGTATATTCAAGTGGTTCATGACTTAACCCTATCATGTGGCATTAATTCATTGATGCACCCCAACCTCTCACATTAGACTAATTGTTGTGGTCACTGGATTTGTCGGGCGGTTCCGGGCAGATTTACACCACAACATAGTCTAACCTCGGGTTTTGCGTGCGATATGACCAACTACCCACATTGGATCCTATTGTTTGCAGTCACTGGATTCGCCGGGCGGTTCCGGGTAGATTTACACTACAAACTCAACCCAACCTTGAGTTGTCCATTTTCAAGTTTATCTAAGTGTCATGCCCAGATTCAAGTTTCTAGTCTAAATTCATTTCATGTTTTCAGGTCATGTTTCATGTCAAATCGTGTCAAGCTCATGTCCATATCCAGGTTCAAGTTATAATAACGTTCATGTTCAAAGCCAATTCATGTTTTACCTAATCTACCCAAATCTTATTCCCATCGCACATAAACTCGAATTGATACAAATAAATCTAATTAGGGAATAACATAAAAAGGGACGGGTATAAGGTGCAAAAGTGATTACTCGCATAACATGGTATGACTTGAGATAAATGATTATAACAATACTGGCATATGGAATATCGACCTCAAACATAAAGATTCCAAATCTAGCAAAATAAGGTACTCGTCAAGATAACAGTGACATAAGGTGATAGTCATGGTAACGGTTGACATAAGGTGATAGTCATAAACTTGTGACTAATAGCAGATTCAACATGATAATATGAGGGGGTTTTTTCTTTTTGATTTACAACATGAATAGGCCCCAAATCAATATCATAGTAATATGCCCAAAAGTCAAGATCCAAGATGAACAAGCATGGATGTAAAACAGTCATCATACACAGGTCCAATTTCAATTTACAACAAATTCATATTACATTTACAGTTTAAATCTAAAAGTAACTGGGGCTTACAGATCGTGGTTCGAGAATTAGAAAAAGAGAGTCGATGTTGAATCTTTATATGCTTAGTGAAGTCTTAACAGAAATCCCCAAATCAGCAATTCTCTTAACATAGTTTCGACGTAAAAGAAGTAGTCCCTTTCTCTAACCTTTCAACCAGAATTAGAGCAGCATAAGGTCAGAGAGAATTTCGTGCAGAGAGACTAGTGTTATGGGCTGTTTATATAGGGTCAGGTCAACGAATGTAGATAGAAACGAGGCCAGAAACATCAAAGTGAATCCAGCTTCAAAAGTGGGATCGGCCACCAGGTCGACCCCCAGGTCGACACCCAGGTCGACACTATGGTCGACCTGGTCCTGGGCAGGTCGACTCAATGGTCGACCCCCAGGTCGACCTGGTCCTGGGCGGGAAATTTCCCGCCCAGTCTGTTCTGTGGTTTGAATTCGAAATTCGAATTCAAATTCTGAGCTGTTTCGAACTTGAAATTTTCTGAAAACTTCGAAGGGTCATAACTTGGTCATACGGACTCCGATTTTCGAAAACTCGGACTCGTTTCCAAGCAGAATTTCGAGACGAACGCAATGACGTAACCTGTTTCCCTTGATTCTCATTTTAAAAATTAATTCTGCCTTGATTTATAGTTATAATACGTTATAAAAATACAGGTTGTTACATTCTCCCCCCTTAAAGGATTTCGTCCCCGAAATCTCTAAGTTAGGGAGGATGTGTCCTGCCATCCATTATCCATCTACTCAAAGCATCATCCACAAGCAACTATTGTCCTTAAAAGGTTTCTAGTGCTGTATGAACATATGCAGAAAGTGTGTGTATATGTACTTGTCTAATGCAGAAGATCAGGCGGTTACTGATTCAGTAAACCTCCTTAATGCAAAATATGTTAGTGTAATGAATCCAACATGTATGCAGGTTCCTAACATAATTTATAATCCCTACATGAGTGCACATAACATTCATTTATATGCAACATCCAAGTGATAGCATAACAAGTTCCATCCATGTATAAGCATAAGCACTCATGCATATGCAACATGAAAATGTGACTAAGCCGACCTAGTGCCTAATGTGTGTCATGCATCTACTAGCAACCACTTGCAAACACTTGCAATCATTTGCAAACATCAACCATAACAAGTTTCAATCACATGTTTACATCCATATGGTTCTACCTAAGGTTCTCAAGATAAGATCGTGAAGATAACAAGACAAACGTAGGTAGTAGAAGCATGATACGAAAAGGTTTTCAAGTTTATAGGAAAAATAGATCGAGAATGTACCCTCAAAAAAAATTGGGTAAAGTGCGCGTATCTTCTCTTCGGTTTCCCAAGTTGCATCTTCTTGGGCTTCACTCCACTGCACTTTAACTAGCTTGACTTCTCGATTCCTTAGCTTTTTAATCTCCGTCCCCAAGATACGAATCGGAACTCGCCTCAATGTTGCCTCTTTTTCCACTTCTACGTCTTCAAGGATGTTTGGCTCAACCACTTCGGCCGACTCATGCAAGCACTTTTGGAGATGCGAGACGTGAAAGACATTGTGTACTCCAGTTAACTTCTTAGGTAAGTCTACCTTATAGGCCATCCGTCCAATCCTCTTAGTGATAGGGAACGGTCCTACGAACCTTGGTGCTAGCTTTCCAACTGCTCCAAAACGAACTACATTGTGTAACGGTGAAACTTTTATAAAGACCATATCTCTGACTTCGAACTCTAGGTCTGTCCTTCTCTTGTCCGCATAAGATTTCTGTCTATCTTGGGCCGTTTTCATCCATCTTTGTATCAACTCAACCTTCTCAGAAGTGTCTCTTATCATGTCAGGGCCATGTATAAGCCTGTCTGTCGTCTCCCACCAACAAGTTGGCGATTTGCATGGTCTTCTATACAGGGCTTCGAACAGTGCCATTCCGATGCTAGCTTGGTAACTATTACTATATGCAAACTCCACGAGAGGAAGATGGTCTTCCCAAGTAACAGTAAAGTCAAGAATGTATAGCCTCAGGAGATCTTCTAGTACCCTATTTACCCTTTCGGTTTGTCCATCCATCTGTGGATGATAGGCCGTGCGTAAACTCAGTTGTGTACCCATTGCTTCTTGCAGACTATTCCAAAATTGGCTAGTGAAAATCGGGTCACGATCACTAACTATACTAGAAGGAACCCCGTGCAACCGTACTACTTCTCGAAGGTAAATAGACGCTAGCCATGATGCGGTCCTCTTGCTTTTCACCGGAATGAAGTGAGCACTTTTCGTGAGTCTATCAACTATGACCCATATGCTAGTATTTCCCTTCCTTGACCTAGGCAGTCCATCCACGAAATCCATCGAGATACTCTCCCATTTCCATTGCGGAACCTCCAAAGGATGTAATAGCCCACCGGGTTTCTTCGACTTGGCCTTTACTTGTTGGCACACCATGCACTTCGAAACGAACTCTGCCACGTCCTTTTTTCATTCCAGCCCAAAAGAAAATGCGTTTCATATCTCTGTACATCTTATCCCCTCCAGGATGTATGGTCATCTTCGAGTGATGCGCCTCTTCGAGAATTTTCCTTACTAGGTCTCCCACTTGTGGGACACATAGCCTTCCATCGTGCCTTAGCCATCCCTTGTCATCTATGACATACCTACTGAGGTGACTTGATGTCTCACCACTAATCAGCTTGTCCATGATTTTGACTATCTGTGGGTCTTCCTTCTGTGAAGTCCCTACTTGATCTAGAAGTGTAGGTCTTAACTCAAGAGATGCTAACGTAGTAGTCAATGACTCAACATCAGGTGTAAAATCAAAGGTTGCTATAAACCCAAGGCTTGTCCTTTCAACAAACAAGGGGCTCAAAGTCAACCTTTTTCTACTTAGCGCGTCCGCCACAACGTTACCCTTGCCAGGGGTATAAGCTATATCGAAGTCATATGATGCCAAGAACTCCATCCACCGCTGTTGTCTCAGATTCAAATCTTTATGTGAGAAGAGGTACTTAAGCAATTTGTGGTCGGTATACAGCTCGAACCTCTCCCCTAGAAGATAATGGCGCCAAGCTTTAAGTGCAAAAACAAACGCGGCCAACTCCAAGTCATGCGTGGGATAGTTTTTCTCATGAACTTTAAGTTGTCTGCCCCCGTAGCATATTACTCTTCCATCTTGCATTAGGACAGCGCCTAATCCCGTGCCGCACGCATCTGTGTACACGGTAAACATCTTATCTCCATCGGGTAATGCCAAAACTGGAGCTGTGGTGAGGGCTCTCTTAAGTCTCTGAAAAGCAGCATCACACTCTATGTCCCATGCAAAAGCTAGGTTCTTCTTTGTTAACTTAGTAAGAGGGGCTGAAATCTTAGCGAAGTCCTTGATGAACTTCCTGTAATAGCCCGCAAAACCGAGAAAGCTCCTCACCTCCGTTGCATTCTTAGGAATTTTCCAGTCTTGTACCGCGACTACCTTTGCGGGGTCCACGGCTATGCCTTGCTTAGAAATTACATGTCCAAGGAACAGAATTTCCTTCCTCCAAAAATGGCATTTGGAGAACTTAGCCTTTAACTGGTGTGCTCTAATGTTTCCATGACTTCCTTGAGATGTCTAACATGCTCTTCTTCATCTTTTAAGAAGATAAAAATATCATCCACGAAAACTACCACAAACTTGTTAAGGAACTCCCGAAACACCCTACTCATCAAATCTACAAAGTATGCGGGTGAATTCGTTAACCCAAACTGCATGACGAGCCATTCGAAGAACCCATCTGGAGTCCTAAACGCAGTTCTGTCAATGTTATCCTCAGCCACTCTAAGCTGATGGAATCCTGTGGCTAGATCGAGTTGAGAGAAAAAAGATGCTCCCACATGTTGGTCAAACAAATCATCAATTCTTGGTAGTGGGTGCCTATTCTTCTTTGTCAGCTTGTTTAACTCACGATAATCTACGCACAGACGAAGCGATCCATCCGCCTTAGTAGCGAATACCACTGGAGCACCCCATTAAGAAATGCTTCGTCTTATGAAATTTTTCTCAAGCAACTCGTTAACTTGTTTACTGAGCTCTCTTCTCTCTCGCGGGGCCATGTGCCTAACGGGCAATGAAATTGGCTTGGCATTATCAACAAGATAAATTCATAAGTCTATCTCGCGTTTAGGAGGTAACCCCCTCACTTCATCAAAGACATCTGGATATTCTCGGACCACTCTTACAGATTGCAAATTATCGTCGGACGAGTCATGGGATTCAAGATAACACAACATGACTGGACCCTTAGGGTTACAAGAAGTTTCAAGGGTATTACTGAGGTGAGTCATGAGCCTCACTACCCTTCGTTCACAATTAAGACTGGCTCCATAATTGGACAGCCAATCCATACCTAGGATCAAACCGTATCCCATAAATCCGAGAACATAAGCATTACACGTGAATTCTATGTTTAAGATAGAGATCCTCAAATCCACACACATCATAGATAAATGGGCGGAGCCCCCAATTGGATTTGAAACTATAACGGGATCCTCAACTAGACTAGTACTTAGGTGTAGATTTTCAACAATATCAGAAGAAATAAAAGTATGTGATGCGCCAGATTCAAATAAGGTTCGAACAGGAAAGTCAGAAATGTAAACAAGGCTTTCTATGGAAATATTACTACCTCGGTCAAGAGCTGGAGTGGTGTTGAGAGCATGCAACTGCCCTCTAGAAGGTCCTGCTCACTGGGTCTGCCCTTGCCCCTGTCCTTGCTTCTTAGGGAAATCCTTGCTGATGTGTTCAGTATCTCCACAACGAAAGCATTCACCCAACTTCCTCTTCTTCTTTCTACAGTCTTTAGCTAGATGTCCCGTAATACCACAAAAGTTGCACTTCCTCGTCTCACGTGGTTTGTTGTTGTTCTTGTTATTCTTGTTGCCCCCCTTCTTGGAGTCAACTTTCTTATTCTGAGTCTCATTAGGCTTAACCTCCTTCTTTCTATTCTTGTCTTCCTCATGAAGTAGAGCCATATCCACCAAGCTTTCAAAGGTCACCCCCGTGGGTATATGAGTTATGGCCAAACTGTGTAGTGGCTCGTTCAATCCTCGAGCAAAGCGTACAACCTTTTTCTAGGCTGTGTTGACCAAATCCAAACCGAACCGAGCATGTTGATTAAACTTATTCACGTATTCCCTAACAGACATGTCCCCTTGCTTGAGTGCTAGGAACCTCGCCATCTGAAGGTTCTCTTCTGACGACGATAAGAATTTAAGCCCAAACCTCTCTCTAAAGTCTGCCCAAGTCTCAACTGGCCTGGTAGCGTTGGTGACTTCCCACCAAAATGCAGCTTCCTCTTTCAACAACCATGCTGCCAATTGAACTTTCCTATGGTCCTCCACATCAAAGATAATAAACAAGTCTTCAGTCTCCTTCAGCCAGTTTCGTGCCTCAACAAAGGTTTTAGTTCCAATGAAGTTCTTGCCGCCTATTGCTTTAAAGTCTTTGCATATTTTGGCAAAGGAGGTACCAGGAGGGGGAGGAACCGCGACCACTGGGGGAGGAGGAGGAGGGATGTCTGTCGGGCCAGTGCCATTGGCCCTGGTGATTGACATTGAAAAGTGTTTATTTTATGACTCTTATGCTTTATCTTTTGTAAATAAATAAATGATACTTTGGGTATTTTTTATGTGTTTTTACAGATTTCAAGCGTTGCCTCCTTCAATTCAAATCAAAGGCCAACTACAAGAAAGAGCTACTTCCTCACATCAAATTCATTTCAATTGCAAAAGAAGTAGTAGCTCACTGGTAAAGGCATAGGAATTGGTGCTGAGAGACCCGAGTTCGAACCCCGTCAAGCTCACTTTTTGCCAAAGAAACGGAGCGCGTTCACACTGGCCCTTTGCTTTGAGAAATATTTGGACTAGTGTTATGTTATATATATACATACACATATTCATGTGTATGTATTTATGATGTGCACCAATTAACATTTCAGCAATAGCCATTTTCTTATCATGGAATTAAATTCAAATCATTCAATTTCAATTAGAAGAATTTCTGATTGAATTGCTGCCAAGAAAAGATTCATTGTGAAGATTTTATCCTTTGTGCCTTGGGATTCTAATAAGCATCCTTGTTTGGAAGAATCAATTACATGCACCAATCAATTAGCCACATGAGAGAATTGAGAGATATGGAAAATATTTACCATAATATGCCAGATTTTTCTCCAATCAAGCTGAGTCAAGGAAGGCAAGAGATATTCATGAATGAGGAGGCCCATGTATTCATAGACCTAATTATGGTTTTCCCATTTCTCATCTATAAATATGTGTTGTAACCATTGTAAAAAGCATTCATTCTTCTGTACTCTCTTTTAGTTTTATAAAGCTTTCTTTTCTTTAGTTTCTGCATTTTTATTTTCATGGCAAATTGTGTTGTCTAGTCAATTAGATTTGCTAGAACACAATTTGCTATAGCTTCTATTTTTCTTACTAGTGATTGACCGTCTGATTAGATTCAGCGGTAATCCTAGTTTTTATTTTCAGTTGTTGATTTCTTTTCTGCAATTTTATTTCCAGTGTTCTATTTTATTTTAATCATTGAATTTATTATAGATCCGATTAGATTCGAATCTGCAGTGAATTTAATTGCATCTTTTATTCGTAGTTTCAGTTTTTATTTTGCTTTGCGAAAAAAATCAACCTCTAAGCTTTGTCTAACTCGCCCAAGAGATTAGATAAATAATTGATTTAATTCACCTCCCTGTGTTCGACCTGTATGCTACACGCCTGTATGCTTGCAGAATTTATTACAAATGTCGCGCTTTTCTAATTCATAGATTAGCGACGATCAAGTTTTTGGCGCCGTTGCCGGGGAGGTAACGATTGAATTTTATTATTTATTTAATTTCTGATTCGTGTTAGTTTTTATTATTGTTTTACTGTTTTTTGTTTTCTTTAATATACAGAAAAATATATCTGATTTAGTCATTTGGCGTATCAATTACATTGGTATAGTCAGTAACTAAACAAGAAAAAAAAAGTTGCCAATTTTCTTTGATTTATTTCCTTTTAACCTTCTTTCCCATTTTCAGCACATATCTTTCCTTGCTCCTTTCCTAAAAAAGAAAAAAAAAGAAAAAAAAACTTGTAGTTTTTCCTCGATCTCTTTCCTTTTACAAACTTCTTTTTGTTATTTTATTTTTCCTGCTTTCTTCTCTGTCAATAATTAAGCACGTCCATCTTCAACAACACAACAGCTGTCTCCATCTTCACGACATCACATACCAAGTCTGTCAACCCTCCCCTCTACAACAAATCCCACCGCCAACACCATCAATACCCCCATCCATGCAAGTTCCAGAACCCAAACCACCCATTACATTATACGCCCCCACCATAACAACGCCACAGTTTCACATCTTCACGCCACTTCATTTCAACCTACAACCAAGAACAGTAACACAGCCGACAAACTCCGTACACAGTCAACAAACCAAATCGCAATCCCCCTCAACCATCCAGTCACGCAACTCATCAGTTCACAAAACAACAGTGGCACAATAGTCATCCGTCCATCAAAACCCATCTTCCTCACACACAACATCTGCTCTACTTTCATAACCCCAACGTTGTAACATATCCCACACCAGACCTTCGAAATCCCAAAATTCAATTCACAAAACCCACATCGAACCCGAAACTTCAACATCGAACAACTAAATTCGAATCGCACCCGCAACCCACAATTCCTGAAACCGCCCTTTTTCATCAAAATTCCACCAAATCGGAGGCTTAAAGACCCCGAACCCGATTTGAGAAAAAAAGCTAGAGCTTGCTGTTTCCTTTTGTTGAGGGGTAGAGCGTTTGAATTGATTTATTTTGGGAATAATTTCTAGAATAAGCGGCTTGATTTTTTTTTTGGGATCGAATTCATTTGTTGCTGAAAGGAAAAAAAAAAGAAGAGGCGTGGGTTTGTTTTGAAACTGCAAGAAGTCAGGGGATGCGTGAGTCCTTCTAAGTTGTACTGTGTGTGATTCATTGCTTTGTATTGCTATTTGTGGTTTGGTCCGTGTGTACAAATTTATTTGGTCTAAAGTGGTCTAGTAGTTTATCCTTCTTAAGTTTTAGTTCCTTTGTTTTATTTCATTTTGTTTGAGATCTTTTGTTAGGTTTTGTTCTTTCATTTTTAACACATAGTTTAGTCTTGTATTGCAGTTGATTTTATTGAGTGTAGTTTGCTTGTTAGTTGTGTTTTATTTAATTTTGATTTAGTTTTTTTTTAATTTCTTTTGTTTGTTATATCTGCTCTCTTTCTTTCTCTTCTTCTTCTTCAAAAAAAAAAAAAAAAAAAAGGAGAATTTTTCAAAAACAGGTACAGCTGAAATTAAAAAAAAAAGGGTCTTAAAAAAAAATTCGAGCTCCTAGCCCAAACCCGTGCCGCTGCACAGTCAAGCAATTAATAGAAGGGGACAACAACAGAAAGCAGCAGACGATTCAGATGGGTTGGAGCGGTTGCACACCAAGTGGGGTGTGAACGCGCTAGCGCTTCCCAAATTCACTGGAGGACTGCCGATCAAGGTGAAAACTTTTAAAACTCTACAGGTGCTCTGCTGCAAAAGGAAAAAGAAAAAAAATACATAGACAATTGTTGTAAAAATTTTCTGTAGGGGCAGCGGCTTTGAATGTACAATTTTTAATTTCTGCAGCTATTTTGCGTGATTGCTGTTATTTCTGCATCTTTTATTCATTCTGTTAAGGGCAATACCCCAATTCACATAAGGTGCGGGATTTCATCACCCTTTCCTTAGCCCACAAATTGCATTTCATCGTAGAATCTGACTAATAATAACGGTTAGACGTTGGACTTAAGGGAGTCACGGGCTCATCTAGGGCTTAATTATATTGTGATAGTTGATTCATTTGGAACGAATTATTTCTTGATGTCTAGACTACGGCAGAGAAATAACCGTTTATAAATATTACGGTGATTCGTAAATATTATATCGGTTGTTACTCTGAAGGTACTTAAACCTTCGGCTGCATTGCTAGGGTGACTCCTGGTGCACCGATAACTCCTGTCCGTTAACTGGCTAAGAAATCTTTTGATCTAAGTAATCAAACACATCACTTTATAATTTTGGGTTAAGAGCCAATAAGGACAGTAAACTTCATTGTAGCTAATTTCTGTGCTTGCATTTAACAACAATGAGTGAAAAAAGTGTTAGCCAACAAAATTCTCCTAGGGGTTCTCGTATCAACCAAAATGGATCAAAATCGAGTAAATCAAAATTTTCCAAACTTTGGGGATCAAAATCAAATAAATCAAAATTTTCAAAATCTCAATATCCAAGTGGATAGACCTTTGTCTCTTCGTGATCGATGTTATCCTACTAGGACCGTTCAACCATCTGTTATTGTGTTCCCACCAGCTGAAGGAAACAATTTTGAGCTTAAACATTCTTTTATCCAAGGGTTACCAAAATTTACTGGGTCTGAAAATGCTTATGAATTTCTAAGTGAATTTGAATTGTACGCGTCCACAACAAAAATGCAACAACTATCTAACGAATCGATCAAGCTAAGGCTAATTCCATTTGCACTACTTGAAAGCGCTAAAAGATGGCTAAATTCTCTTCTACGACATTCCATAAGAAGTTGGGATGAATTTGTCACTGTATTCTTGAAAAAAAAATTCCCTTTCCATAAAACTCTGAAAATCCGAACCGAGATAAATCAATTTGTCAAAATGAGGGGGAAACTTTTTCAAAATACTTTGAGAGATTCAACCAGCTATTATATAGTTGTCCTCATCATGGAATTCTAAAAGATCACTTATGTCAAATTGCATATGAAGGGCTCAACTATCAGACTAGAACTCAACTAGAATCAATGTGTGGAGGAGACTTTATGTCTAAAACAGCCGATGAAGCTTGGCGGTTTTTAGAAGATTATTCTGAAAAGGACATGCAATGGGAATCGATTCGTGTTCCCATTCGTACTTCTACTAGAGGAGTGCATGTCGTGGACCCAAGTCAAATTCCTTTAGAAACTCAAACTCCTCAAGTCGGAGAAGGGTTACCCCACTATTACTCTCAAGACCAAGCCAATGCCATAGCTCAAAATAATCCGTACTCATCCACGTACAACCCTGGTTGGAGGAACCACCCAAATTTTTCCTGGTCAAACCCCAATAATTCGGCTAACCCATCTCACGTGCAACCCTTTATTCCCAATCCGAATTACCAAGCTCCACCCCCCAATTCTCAAACCTCTCAAGCTACACCTCAATCCAAACAACCTTATAGGCACTCCAATTTTCAATCATCAAACCAATCATCTCAATCTTCTCAACCTTCACAAGATATTGGGCATCTAGAAAAACAGATGAACTCTTACGAAGCTAAAATAAACTCGCAAGACGCTAAAATGGACCAAATGTTTAATATGATGAAGGAATTTATGAAAACTCATGAGAAGGGAAAGTTTCCTAGTCAACCTGAGGTGAATCCAAAATATAACCCTCGTGCTGTAAATTCTTGTGAGGACGAAAACCATAATCCAGTCAACGCTATTACAACCCTTCGATCTGGAAAAAGGATTGATAATAACGTGGATGACCCTGCCGAACCTTCTAAATCGACCCCAATCCCTAATCTTGATGATCACCCATTGGCTTCGAATGCCAATTCTTCTAAACCTCCATTTTCCTCAAATGTTGGCAATTCCAACAGTTCTTCTCCCAGTGTCGGCAAACCCGACCCACCTTCGAAAATTAATGTTGGCAATACCAACATTCCATCTTCTACAACCTTACCACCTTCTCTTCCCTTGGATAAACCTTCTTCTTCGAATGATGAAACTCATCACAGAGTCGAAAAACCAGTAGCTCCTTTTTCTCATAGACTCAATAATAAGAAGAAAGCGGCAAATTTCGATAAAATTCTGGAAATTTTCAAACAAGTCCGTGTGAACATTCCTCTTTTAGACACCATTGAACAAATCCCTCAATATGCCAAATGTCTTAAGGAATTGTGCACACAAAAACGTGCGACCAATGTCCCAAAAACCGCCTTTCTAACTGCAAATACAAGCTCTGTTCTTTCGAATCTTGCCCCAATCAAGTATAAAGACCCTGGCTGCCCTACGATTGATTGTAAAATAGGAAACACTCACATCTCTCGTGCCCTACTCGACCTTGGTGCCAGTGTCAACCTTCTCCCTTATACTGTCTATCGCCAACTTGGACTAGGGGAGATTAAACCAACAAACATCACACTTCAACTAGCCGATCGATCTATCAAAAAGCCATTAGGAATTATCGAAGACGTCTTGATACAGATCGAACAGTTTTACTTCCCTGTCGATTTTATAGTTCTAGAAACAGAGCCTGTCTCAAATCCCAACGTTCAAATACCATTGATCTTAGGATGCCCTTTCTTAGCAACCTCTAATGCTGTCATCAATTGTAGGAATGGTCAGCTTCGACTTTCCTTCGGGCACCTAACCATTGAGCTAAACATCTTTAATCTCAACAAGCAACCTAGGGATTTTGAGATCGATGAAATTGACATGATTCAAACCACAGTTGATGAAACCTCTAGTGACACTTCTGAAGCCTTGAAAATGTGTCTTGACCATTTCGACTCTGATTTCGATGAACTCGAGTACATTTCTGAACTAAACAAAATTCTTGACTCCGACACTTCATCACCTGAATCTAACCAAGGAATGTTGACCAATGTTGTTACATAAGAACTTCCTAAGTTAGACCTCAAACCCTTGCCACCAGACCTTAAGTATGCCCACCTAGACTCTTCAAAAACTTTTCCCGTAATCTTGGCCTCCGATCTTACCAAGGACCAAGAAGAAAAACTTTTGGATATCTTGCGGGAAAATAAGGACGCCTTGGGGTGGGAAATTAGTGATATAAAAGGAATTAGCCCATCAATTGTGGAACATCGCATACATTTAGTTGATGAGGCTAAACCCACCCGTGAGGCTCAAAGGCGATTAAACCCAAACATGAGAGAAGTGGTCAAGGAGGAGATAATCAAATGTCTAGACAATAACATCATCTATCCCATCTCTGACAGTACTTGGGTGAGTCCGGTACAAGTTGTACCAAAGAAGTCGGGAGTCACAGTGATCAAAAACGACAGTAATGAACTTGTCCCAACAAAAACCAAAACCAAATGGCGTGTGTGCATCGACTATCGAAAGCTTAACTCAGCCACACGAAAAGACCATTTTCCCTTACCTTTTATTGACCAAATGCTCGAACGCTTAGCGGGACATGAGTACTACTGTTTTCTCGATGGATACTCTGGCTATAACCAAATCCCTGTTGCTTTAGAGGATCAACATAAGACCACCTTTACTTGTCCCTTTGGAACCTTTGCTTATCGTCGCATGCCTTTCGGTCTTTGTAATGCCCCCGCGACTTTCCAAAGGTGTATGATGAGTATTTTCTCTGATATGGTGGAAGAATTCTTGGAAATATTCATGGACGATTTTTCAATATATGGATCATCTTTTTCCCAATGTCTCACTCATCTAGAACTCGTCCTTAAGCGTTGTAAGGAGAAATCACTCGTGCTTAATTGGGAGAAATGCCACTTTATGGTAAAAAGGGGGATAGTTCTAGGTCATGTCGTCTCCAAAGATGGCCTAGAAGTCGATAAATCCAAAATCGATTTGATTGCTAATTTACCTCCTCCTAAGTCTGTCAAAGATGTTCGTTCATTTCTTGGCCATGCAAGATTCTATAGAAGATTCATTAAGCATTTCTCAAAAATTTCAAAACCTCTCTCGAATTTACTTGCCAAAGACGTAAAGTTTGAATTTTCCAATGACTGCAGAACATCTTTTGAAACTCTTAAATCACTCTTGACCACAACTCCCATCATTCAACCTCCTGATTGGACTCAACCCTTTGAACTTATGTGCGACGCTTCTGACTTTGCAATTGGAGCCATCTTGGGTCAGCGAATTGATAAACTCCCTCGAGTCATTTACTACGCTAGTAAAACCTTAAACGAGGCCCAATTGAATTACTCAACTACTGAAAAGGAATTTTCGGCAGTTGTCTTCGCTCTTGAGAAATTCAGACCATATCTCATAGGATCCAAAGTCATAGTTTACACTGACCATGCTGCCCTACGATATTTGCTTTCTAAGAAGGATGCCAAGGCCCGCTTGATTCGTTGGATTATTCTTCTTCAAGAATTTGACATAGAAATACGAGATAAAAAGGGTTCTGAAAATGTCGTAGCTGATCATCTCTCTCGAATTGTGCATGAAAATGATAACGACACCCAAATCGATGACTATTTTCCTGACGAACAACTCCTTTCGATCTCTAACACCCCTTGGTACGCTGACATTGTGAATTATCTTGTCACACAACAAATGCCCGCTGAATGGTCGAAACAAGATAAACAAAAATTTCTCTCGAAAGTTCGAAACTTCTATTGGGACGACCCATATCTTTTCAAATACTGTCCAGACCAAATCATTCGAAGGTGTGTGCCCGATCATGATCACCAAAGTATTCTCTCCTTCTCACATGACCATGCTTGTGGCGGTCATTTTGGAGCAAGAAAAACTGCTGCAAAAGTTTTGCAAAGCGGTTTTTATTGGCCCACACTCTTCCGTGACGCTTTCGAATTTTGCTCTAAATGTGAGCGATGTCAAAGAACGGGTCGAATCTCTAAGCGAAACATGATGCCTCTCAACCCCATTTTAGTGATTGAGTTATTTGATGTTTGGGGCATCGACTTCATGGGACCATTCCCCAACTCATTTGGGAATCTTTACATCTTGCTTGCGGTAGATTATGTCTCAAAATGGGTTGAAGCCATTCCGACCAAAACCAACGACAACAAGGTTGTTGTCAAATTCCTCAAAGAAAACATCTTTTCACGCTTTGGCACACCTCGAGCTATCATTAGCGATAATGGCACTCACTTCTGTAATCGTGGTTTTGAGTCCTTGCTCAAGAAATACTCAATCACACACAAGCTGTCGACCCCCTACCATCCACAAACGAGTGGGCAAGTAGAAGTTTCCAATAGACAAATCAAACAAATTCTTGAGAAAACCGTGAATTCCAATAGAAAAGATTGGTCCGTAAAACTGATTGATGCACTTTGGGCTTTTCGCACTGCTTATAAAACCAATTTAGGGATGTCACCATATCGATTATTCTTTGGAAAGGCCTGTCACTTACCTCTTGAATTAGAGCATCGTGCTCTTTGGACCATAAAATTTTTGAACTTTGACTTAGAAAAAGCCGGCTCACACAGGAAGTTACAAATTTCTGAATTAGAGGAATTAAGAAATGAGGCGTATGAAAATGCGAAAATCTACAAAGAAAGAACCAAAGCCCAACACGACAAAAACATACTTCGTAAGGAATTCAACGTAGGTCAAAAAGTTATTTTATACGACTCTAGACTTCACTTGTTTCCAGGAAAACTCAGATCTCGATGGACTGGACCTTATGTCGTGAAAACAGTATACCCTCATGGAGCAGTTGAAATTGAAAATCCTAGGGATGGAAAAGTCTTCAAAGTAAACGGTCAACGACTGAAACCATTTTTGGAATTCGAGCAATATGATGAAGATGACTCTCTCGATCTGCATGATCATCCACCATGAAATCAGGTGGTACACGTTCTTTTTCTTTTATTTTTCTTTTTCATTTTTTTTATTTTTCTGCCTTAGACAGTTGGGACACTGTCTCAATCAAGTGTGGGGGGGAGTCTGCATTTCATCCATTTTCATTTTTCTTTGTTTTTATTTCTTTTTATTTTCAGCCATTTAAGTAGGACCATCATACATTTTAGATTGTAGTAACATACCATAAATTTTTTTTTTTAAATACGACTCATTTTCAATTGATACAACAAAATAAGTTTACAATTTTTAGCCAGTTGATAGTATTTTTCTCTCTCAGCTAAGTTCGAATTTGAAATATAATGAAAAGTTTAATTTTGAGGGATAATAGTGTAACCGGTACATAGGTAGATTCTTAGGTGATGACCATGAAATCTATTCTATATTGTAGACTTTGTTTAAATAAGTGGAGGACTTAAAATACTTATATTGGCTTTTTAAATCTTTAAAACTAAGTTGTGTTAAGTTGAATTCGCGTAACTCTCTTTTGTGCTTATATTTTCGATAATAATAATAATAGTATTCCAAGGGTATCCAACATTGCTTGTATATCAAGCGTTGGTGTGCAAACCCGCCAAGCTCTATCCGACACGTTGTTGAGAAAGTCAAAGTTGGAATATCTTGGTCTCATTTTATGAGATTGGACACCTAAGGATTACTGACATGTTGTTGACAAAGTCAAAGTCGGCCTGCACAATCCGCTAAGCTCTTTACCCACTCTCCGTTAGTCCGCGAGGCAGTGCATGGGTGGTAAACCTTGGTCTTTTTAGTTAGGTGTATGTACTTAATCATAAATCTTAAAATTTTATAGATTAAAGAATAAGCGATGATACCCAAACACTTCTTGACCTTATTGATTTGACTAGCCATACATGAGAAAATTAGAATACCACTTTGTAAATTGTGCCAAGCAAACTAAGAATTTATTTCATGGCTGCACTATGTTATCGACCGAACTAACTGGCCAAACTGGAATTTAACATTTAAAAACTTGATTTATATTGAAAATTTGTGACAAGTCGAGGTATCTAAAATAAAATCAACTGACTAGAAATTGTTAACTTAATTTGTTGTACCACTTTCTTGAAACAAGTCGTGTTTTCATTTTTCGTCTTTATTTGCATATGTCCATTGCATTCATGTAGTTTCATTAGAATCATAGCATACTGCATTTGGATTTTGTGGGTAGTATCCGCTGAAAACCCTCACGAGACACCACTCGTCCTACTAGGGACACCTAGAGGTTTAACGGCTTGTTGCATACGCTCAATGCAATCGTGTTTCCTACGAAAGTGTGACCTATCTAGTTTAGTTTTTCATTTTTTTTGTTTTACTCGAGGACGAGTAAAAGATAAGTGTGGGGGTATTTGATTGACATTGAAAAGTGTTTATTTTATGACTCTTATGCTTTATCTTTTGTAAATAAATAAATGATACTTTGGGTATTTTTTATGTGTTTTTACAGATTTCAAGCGTTGCCTCCTTCAATTCAAATCAAAGGCCAACTACAAGAAATAGCTACTTCCTCACATAAAATTCATTTCAATTGCAAAAGAAGTAGTAGCTCACTGGTAAAGGCATAGGAATTGGTGCTGAGAGACCCGAGTTCGAACCCCGTCAAGCTCACTTTTTGCCAAAGAAACGGAGCGCGTTCACACTGGCCCTTTGCTTTGAGAAATATTTGGGCTAGTGTTATGTTATATATATACATACACATATTCATGTGTATGTATTTATGATGTGCACCAATTAACATTTCAGCAATAGCCATTTTCTTATCATGGAATTAAATTCAAATCATTCAATTTCAATTAGAAGAATTTCTGATTGAATTGCTGCCACGAAAAGATCCATTGTGAAGATTTTATCCTTTGTGCCTTGGGATTCTAATAAGCATCCTTGTTTGGAAGAATCAATTACATGCACCAATCAATTAGCCACATAAGAGAATTGAGAGATATGGAAAATATTTACCATAATATGCCAGATTTTTCTCCAATCAAGCTGAGTCAAGGAAGGCAAGAGATATTCATGAATGAGGAGGCCCATGTATTCATAGACCTAATTATGGTTTTCCCCTTTCTCATCTATAAATATGTGTTGTAACCATTGTAAAAAGCATTCATTCTTCTGTACTCTCTTTTAGTTTTATAAAGCTTTCTTTTCTTTAGTTTCTGCATTTTTATTTTCATGGCAAATTGTGTTGTCTAGTCAATTAGATTTGCTAGAACACAATTTGCTATTGCTTCTATTTTTCTTACTAGTGATTGACCGTCTGATTAGATTCAGCGGTAATCCTAGTTTTTATTTTCAGTTGTTGATTTCTTTTCTGCAATTTTATTTCCAGTGTTCTATTTTATTTTAATCATTGAATTTATTACAGATCGGATTAGATTCGAATCTGCAGTGAATTTAATTGCATTTTTTATTCGTAGTTTCAGTTTTTATTTTGCTTTGCGAAAAAAATCAACCACTAAGCTTTGTCTAACTCGCCCAAGAGATTAGATAAATAATTGATTTAATTCACCTCCCTGTGTTCGACCTGTATGCTACACGCCTGTATGCTTGCAGAATTTATTACAAATGTCGCGCTTTTCTAATTCATAGATTAGCGACGATCACCTGGCTTCTAAGTACCTTCGGAACCATCCAGTTACGGGTATTCCCTCAGGCAGGTTAAGATCAGCCATGCTGAAAAACGAAAAGAAAAAGATTCAAAAGAGGAAACAATGGAAAGTGCTAATGGCTGTTTGGGGAATAGCCTTTTTAAACATAAAACTTTTCATGAAAAATGCTTCTTTATAAATGGTTTTGAAAATAGTTTCAGAAGGTTTTTAAAACTTTTTCCCAGCCTGGTAACCTTCTGATCTGATACCAAATGTAATACCCCACCTCCGCTAGGGTCACTCACAAAGGGAATGCACTAGTTTTGGTGGAGTATTATCTAGGTAAACATACACAGAGATATCACAAGGCAGAACATAAATAAAGCAGCGGTAGAAATTAAAAACCAAATTTTTATTACTTTCAAGAAAAGAGTCAAAACCCCATATAACCAAGGTACAAATTATTCCATTACATCAAGCTCCAAATAAAGAAGCATGAACTTAAGATAACAAAAGTAAATTATTCCCCATAAATAGCAGAAGCAGCTATAGCATAGCTCAAGACCAAACCGTACATGAGGTGTCAGAAAGCAAGCTAAATCCAAGCTAAGAGCTAGTGTTTCCTCCCTGAGAACCTGGGGAGGGGGGGGGGAACGAAAGAAAATGAGGTGAAAGGAAAAGGGTCAGTCATAAGACTGGTAAGACCTAGAGACTTTCAGTATAAAAACTAGTAAAGGTAGTATGACATGTGAAAACTGGAATTAAACATAAGGATGATAACAGGACTAGTATGACAATTAAGATAACAAGACAAGTCAAGTCTAGCATCGCATATTCAAGGTTCGCTGCACCAACTGTACTAGTGTTCTAACCCATGTCAAGTATTAATCATGAAATGATCCCTTGGCCCAGTATCATTAAGTGACCCATTACGGGGTCCTACGGTACGATCTACTAATCGATCGGCTCCCTACATGTTCTAGCTCGTCATGTGTCTGTGTCATACGGCCCTATCCTGAAATGTAGTTACCTGTGCTCGTTCCACCATAGGGTGTATCAATCCCTATGGTGCTAACCACCGACACGAATCAAGCACGCACAGTGTAAACCTACGGGTGGTCATTGCCTGCTTTTTCAACTCCGGACTACGTGCACGACCATAGTCCGCCTGAACCTACAATGGCGCACCTACTCAGCCGTCATTCTGGTCGCTTACAATCAGCCCAGTAATCGTGCCTCACCCTGCCTAGTCCCAGGGTATCGTGATACATCTAAGTGGGTTACTGCTGAAAAGGACCGCGTAACTAGGGTTTCTAATGGGTTAAGTGTTGTCATTCAAATTCGTGACTTAACCCTATCCAAATCATGTATCAAGTTGGTTAAGTGTGTTCAAGCGGTTCATGACTTAACCCTATCAAATCATCGTGTCAAGTTGGTTAAGTATATTCAAGTGGTTCATGGCTTAACCATATCATGTGGCATTAATTCATTGATGCACTCCAACCTCTCACATTAGACTAATTGTTGTGGTCACTGGATTTGCCGGGCGGTTCCGGGCAGATTTACACCACAACATAGTCTAATCTCGGGTTTTGCGTGCGATATGACCAACTACCCACATTGGATCCTATTGTTTGCAGTCACTGGATTCGCCGGGCGGTTCCAGGCAGATTTGCACTGCAAACTCAACCCAACCTCGAGTTGGCCATTTTCAAGTTTATCTAAGTGTCATGCCCAGATTCAAGTTTCGAGTCTAAATTCATGTCAAGTTTTCAGGTCTTGTTTCATGTCAAATCGTGTCAAGTTCATGTCCATTTCCAGGTTCAAGTTATAATAACGTCCATGTTCAAAGCCAATTCATGTTTTACCAAATCTACCCAAATCGTATTCCCATCGCACATAAACTCGAATAGATACAAATAAATGTAATTAGGGATTAACATAAAAAGGGACGGGTATAAGGTGGCAAAAGTGAATACTAGCATAGCGTGGTATGACTTGAGATAAATAATTATAACAATACCGGCATATGGAATATCGGCCTCAAACATAAAGATTCCAAATCTAGCAAAATAAGGTACTAGTCAAGATAACAGTGACATAAGGTGATAGTCATGGTAACGGTTGACATAAGGTGATAGTCATAAACTTGTGACTAATAGCAGACTCAACATGATAATATGAGGGGGTTTTTCTTTTTGATTTACAACATGAATAGGCCCCAAATCAATGTCGTAGTAATATACCCAAAAGTCAAGATCCAAGATGAACAAGCATGGATGTAAAACAGTCATCATACACAGGTCCAATTTCAATTTATAACATATTACATTTACAGTTTAAATCTAAAAGTAACTAGGGCTTACAGATCGTGGTTCGAGAATTAGAAAAAGAGAGTCGATGTTGAATCTTTATATGCTTGGTGAAGTCCTAACAGAAATCCCCAAATCAGCAATTCTCTTAACATAGTTTCGACGTAGAAGAAGTAGTCCCTTTCTCTTACTTTTCAACCAGAATTAGAGCAGCATAAGGTCAGAGGGAATTTTGTGTAGAGAGACTAGTGTTAGGGGCTGTTTATATAGGGCCAGGTCAATGAATGTAGACAGAAACGAGGCCAGAAACATCAAAGTGAATCCAGCTTCAAAAGTGGGCTCGGCCACCAGGTCGACCCCCAGGTCGACACCCAGGTCGACACTATGGTCGACCTGGTCCTGGGCAGGTCGACTCTATGGTCGATCCCCAGGTCGACCTGGTCCTGGGTGGGAAATTTCCCGCCCAGTATGTTTCGTGGTTTGAATTTGAAATTCGAATTCGAATTCTGAGCTGTTTTGAACTTTAAATTTTCTGAAAACTTTGAAGGGTCATAACTTGGTCATACGGACTCCGATTTTCAAAAACTCGGACTCGTTTCCAAGCAGAATTTCAGACGAACGCAATGGCATAACCCGTTTCCCTTGATTCTCATTTTAAAAATTAATTCTGCCTTGATTTATAGTTATATTACGTTATAAAAATACGGGTTGTTACAACAATAGTGGAAATAAACAATAGCTATATAATCCTGAAGCCTCCTGCTTCAAGCTCTCCAAGTGCATCTGTAAAATCCCGACTACTTGACTGCCCATATAAATTTAGGCACCCAAGAGTTTAGGGAAAACAAAACAAATAAACTCCGGGTCAGTCATGAGACTGGTGTGAGTAAAATAGTTTGAACAAGTAAACGATGTCTCATAAGACCACGCCGTATAACGGAACGGGTTTTTCCCTTATGAGAATCCTAAATATCTTTATATCAAAAACCTTTTGATATTATAATAATGTCTATCAACCACAATATAATAATCATCTAGCAGAAACGCTTTCATCTCACATTCTACATATATAGTATACAATCAACAACCGCAAGCACGTATTGGGTAATGGGTTTCCAACTATGACAAGGTATGGAACCACCTTCCGATCAGTGTACTCTAGGAACGATACACTGGAGTTCAACAAGAACATCTTGCAACTCAGCCGCACATGACCGACCACTCATTTCGCTTGAGTGTATCGAATGTATATCACCAACGGTTGGGATCAGCAATCGTTTCCCGTGTATATATGTGGGACAACATTGATAGATTAATGAAGCAAATGAATATTCTCTAGATAGGTGATTATACACCCTACTTCGAAGCGACCGACTTAGCCATGCTGCCTGCCCGATTTTTGTCATTTCCTGGTTGTTGAGGCCAGAGGCTACGACTACTTTCCATTCATTGATAACACGATCACTTTGAATACCACATTGCCAGATCCGTAAATCACTAATTGGTTTACACAAATATTCTGGATGTTATGCTAAAGGAATAAATCCGTTGCCACCATTTATATTTGTACAGTCCAATCATATTCGATCATTGGAAATACTCTACCAGACACTCGTCCATATACGTTCGTTCTGGGACTGAACGAAACCGAATGCACTATTCAGTACATCCATCCTAGGCAACCTCTACCTAGGACTTATACAACAGCCCTTGCACTTTATTCCGTCTTCAATTTTCTTTGGCATATATGATCCGCAACGCTTATGCCAATACGGAGCGGTTCTTTGGATAAGAATCCAACCGGTCTCTCCATATTAACAACGTTAAAATGGTCAAAAACTTCGATAGTCGGTGAGTCAACTATCAAAGAATACACGTGTGCAAACAACGATATTATTTCCAAGTGGAAATTATATCGATCAATCATCAACCATATATATATATATATATATATATATATATATATATATATATATCCTTATTTTCTATGTTTAGAAAATATACGTTATTAACAATGGAAAACATTTCCATGGCTTAATTTCGTATCACTATTCTTCCACATCTATCAGACTCTAACTATAAACTAACAAGAGAACAACTTCCAAAGTATAAACCATAAAGGCCGAAACCAACATCAGATCGATACTCAGGAAATCATTCAACTTATTAATCTCTAGTCAGTTTCTAATTTTTTTTTAACTCCATTTCTTAATTTCTATGTTCGATTAACTCCTTGTGAATAACTATGTTCAATTGACTCCTTTCAAATAACTATTTTCGATTTAACTCCATTCGCTTAACTCTAGATCGCAGCGATCACAATGGTTACGCCTGATTCCCTCAGGAAACATCCGACTGCCGTAGGCTATCTGCAGCCCTGTGAATTACGCTAGTAGTCATGCTAAATGTCACTTATCCTGAATAACTATGTTTGACTAACTCTTATTTAACTAACTAATATTCGATTAACAATATTCGATTAACTCTAATTGAATAACTCTATTTGATGAACACTATTCCCTTTTTATAATTCTATTTGTTTTCTTAATATTTTCCTTTATAATATCCTATTTATTTTCTAAATAAATATTCCTCTTATACTTCTATTTATTTTCTAAATAAATATTCCATTTTAATCCTATTTATTCTCTAATTAAATTCACCTTTGATTTAATCTTGTTTATCTTCCAAAGTAAATAATCCCTTTATAATATCTAAATTTATTTACCAAATAAATAATCCACTTTATAAGTATTCCATTTATAAATATCCTTTTTATAAATATTTCCTATTTAAAAATATTCCTGTTTATAAAATCTTCTTTGATTTTATAAATAACTTCCTTTTATAAAATCCTTTGATTTTATAAATAATTTATTTTCAAATATCACTTTGAAAATTCCCTTATCAACATTCCGGTAGGTTATGGTATTTAACACATCAAATCAAGATGACCAATATCGTCCAAACACATAAAATCAACCACAGATTATAAACTACATCATATATCACAATATATGAAAAACAATAAAATAACTATTGAGGAATCCAGTCGGATTCCTCCAACCTATTTCCCTGCATCCACAGATGTTATACAATAAAATCAACATCACTTTCAGTTCCATATGATATATTCTGTTAAACAAAATCAATATCGAAATTCAACTAACTGACTAGTAGTTCAATCAAACAGTCAACACACAGTCAATCAGACAATTTTTAACAGTTCTAAAAATACAACATGAAAATATAAACTGTTCAGAGTTAGTGAGATTTACTCACATTGGATGATCATCATTAATAACGATAACCATCGCTTGATTCAGACGGACAATTTATTTCGCTATAAATTGTAATGAACTTCAATCGCTCCAATTCAGTTCCATGTTGTAACCATCGTCCATACGATCCTGATGGATCTGGTTTCGTGGAATTCATTTAAACTTGTCGGCCCGTTCATACTTCATCCACTATCAACAGGAACCGTCTTCTTCATCAGCCATTACCCTGCCTTCATTTCCACCCAATCATCAACTGCTCCTGCGCAATGCACTTGAGACTTCCCCACCATGTAGCAAGCCCTCACGTCCGTTGTCCCCCTAAGCCCAACTCATTGCTACCACTATTACTCACGTTCACCTGATACACACATACATACGAACAACTTCACTGCATGCCAGTTTTCCTCCCTTCACCGTTCAAATTCTCCTCGAAAACCGCACTACTCCATCGCGTCTCCTATCAGTTCGGGTCTGCCAATGCAAAATCACCCCCTCCGTGCTTCTCCTTTTCTCCCCAACGTCTTTCCTTCTTTAGAGATCTGAACCCGTTATCACATACTTATGTAGCGCAACCCCCAACTGCTCGCGTCCTACCGTTGTCTCCTGGTGTTAAAGTACCAGGTGCGAAGCTTTTGAATTCACAAGGGTTCGTTTGGATTTTTTTGTTTTGAGGAGAAAGTTCGGTTTCATTTGAGATGAGAAACAACTGGCGGCTCATCTTTTAAATCCAAGGAAGAAAAGTAAATTAGGTTAGGCTTTGTGAGGATATTATATAGGATCACTTCTTGCTTTGTTCGGTTGTTTGGAGGCCACGAATTGGCTGATAAAAGAATGAATGTGGACATATATTATCTTTCATTTTATATTTATTTTAGAGTTTTAACGGTACCCTGTTTCATAAAACTCCACTCGTTTTCGGACCTCAATCGACAAACAAAAAAATACCGTTGTAATCAGCGATGTGTCAGGATTTCAAAAATATATAAATACCGGTAGATTAATTTATATTGTGAAACCCCAAAATATCGATATACAGTAAAATTCTAAAAATTAAATTATCACTACGTCTCAAAAGAACCTAGTCTAAATTCGAACCCGATATTCAAATATTTTTAAATAACTGTTATGGCCACGAACGAATATACCACTGTTTTTCTGAATATTTAAATTTGGACATAACTCAAAATCTACATGATGAAATCTCGAATTTTCTCTTCCACTAGAAAAATATACTTCACCAGCTCCTAACGTTTCTTGTTTCACAGAAATCCGATTTAAACCGGACCCTGTATATTCAGCTGAAGTTCAAATTGCCAAATAGCGAACTGCTGCGCCATTTCGAGCTCGATTATAATTATATTATAAATCTACGTTCAAACGCTGTAAATGAAATATATTCGTTATTGTATTTCAAATCTAAACGCTACCAAATCTCTTACACTATCCAAATTCAGACAATATTGACAATTCAACTATTTCTGACATTTCGACATTATAACATATTATTATATTATAATTATTAATTAAATATTCAATATTATTTAATTCAAGTTATCGATATTCCCTAAATCGATATTTTTAATAATTAACTAACTTAATTATTCTATCTCTAAAATACGGGTCATTACAGAATGCCATCAATCTGTAAAATTAATAGAAGGATAGTAATGAGCAAAAGTCGATATAACATGCTAAATATAACAGGTTTATAGTTATGGCTTACGGAACACTACATTATTTGTTAGAAGTATTGTAATTATCAGATTTGACACTAATAGTAAGAATTACAATGCTACAACCTATATTAAAATTTGTGAGTTTAAGCCTAAAATGCATGAGTACTTGTTTACACAAAAGTTCAATGGCTAACTATGGATGTAAACCTCACTGATTCCTAAGCAAGCTTGCATAGTTCCAAAGAGCTTTGATTTTTCCTACAACCCCTACAACCTATATTATGCCGAAAAAGGAAATAATTGGAAAATATCATGGAACAACTTGACTGGTTATACTGGTGTTTCAATCAAAGTTTAAAAAATATATAATTTTATATGTAAATTTTATGCACTCTACTAAATACCCATGAAAGTACATATGTTAATATAGTAGCTCTGATTATTTGGACGACCGAAGGAAAAAAAAAGAAAGAATTTGAAGGTGTATATAAGGGAATTCTATTTTGGATTCAAAATATTTAATCAATGCTTTCTTATTTAGGAATTAAAACAAAATAAATTGCTCATCTTCTTTTTGTTGTCATAGAAAAGAGACTATTAAATTACATATTACGAATTCTACATCTATTTTTGGAAATATATCGTGAACATGTTGATTTTACTACATAGAAAATCATATATAATCTAAACCACGTAAACATCAACACAGTTCTAGACATCTGCATCAATTTCTGACATAATATAAAAAAATACTCATTAAAAGGTAGGTAAAAAAACCATGAACATCCACATATAGAATTAAAAAATCAAATTTCACAAATGCGTCATCATCTCAATACGTATAGCCCAATCCATATAGAATGCCATCAATCTGTAAATTTAATAGAAGGATAGTAATGAGTAAAAGTCGATATAACATGCTGAATATAACAGGTTTGTAGTTATAGCTTATGGAACACTACATTATATGTTAGAAATATTGTAATCATTAGATATGACACTAATAGTAAGAATTACAGTGCTACAACCTATATTAAAATTTGTGAGTTTAAGCCAAAATGCATGAATATTTGTTTACACAAAAGTTTAATGGCTAACTATATGGATGTAAACCTCACTGATTCCTAAGCAATCTTGCACAGTTCCAAAGATCTTTGATTTTTCCTACAACCCCTATAACCTAGATTATGCACTAAAGGAAATAATTGGAAAATATCATGGAACAACTTGACTGGATTAGACTGGTGTCTCAATCACAGTTCAAAAAATATAATTTTACATGTAAATTTTATGCACTCTACTAAATACCCATGAAAGTACATATGTTAATAAAGTAGCTCCAATTATTTGGATAACCGAAGGCAAGAAAAAGAAACAATTTGAGGGTGTATATATATAAGGGCATGGTATTTGGATTCAGAATATTTAATCAATGCTTTCTTATTTAGGAATTAAAACAAAATAAATTACCCATCTTCTTTTTATTGTAGTGGAAAAGAGACTATTAAACTATATTTTATGAATTCTACATCTATTTTTGGAAATATATCATGAACGTGTTGATTTTTAGGACTTAAGTGCAATGTGACATAATTGCAATCAAATACACAGTGTCGCCTAGTTATGCTACATTCCTACAATAAGAATCTCTAAAATCATGCTTTAAGTTCGTCAGAAATAGCATTGTTCAAATCATATTATATCGATAAATTTATATATTTGATTTAGCAATTCCAGATTACTTTGTCAATTTTGTGTAATCGACCCTGAAAATATTGTACAAAAAGGTATTTAGGATATGAATTTCTCCATTCTAGTTTTATTTGTACACACAATCAAATTCTTAAGGAAAGAAAAATAAACTAAATTTCGTTTGAAATAAAACTTTCAATTAGATTCTCATAAAAGAGAAACTGATAATTTTGCTTAAAAAATCATTTAAGAGTTATGGTATTAAATTATAAAAGGGATGAATAACATGTTATTATGCATATTAACATGTTTAACATAACTAATATAAGATAGCATGACATATACATTCAAATTTGTCTAAGATTGAATCCAATTAAGGAGATTCCCGATGCATAGAAAATATATTTGCAGCAATAACACCACAAAAATAGGGAGTCTATTATTTACCTTACTCATTAAGAGAGCTTTTTAACATAATATTTGTTGTTGATCGTTGTAATACAACATATATTATAAGATCATTTATTAATAAATTGGGTTAATCTCTCACTGAGTGCGAAAAAACAATATTGCATAAAATATTAAGCATTTAACAACATACAGTCTATAATATGCTTTACTATTTTTGTTATGGAATAATTTCATATCTTAATTATTTTAATAAGAATAACTAAAATACAATGTACACATCCATCAAATTATGTTAACAACAAAGTATATATGGCATGTGCAGTGCATGTGTGAAATAACCAGGTGTGGAAAAATATATATATTAAAGAACTAGTCTAAAGTAGTAGTATTAAAAATAAAACCAAGAGCATCATATGAGTGTCTTTCATGGTATATAAAATTTCCTTTACATTGAGTATAGTCTATTTAAACACATATAAAATATAGAGTTGAAAAACAAAAATTACTGAATTTAAATCAAAGCAAACAAATTATCTGTATTTTATTAAAACACAAATATAGTTCCTTCGGTAAAACTCTCTATCCATCTTCTCAGATTCTTCACATATATTTTCAATGTTATTATTCCCTCAAGCTATATTAAAAAATTCATAAAAGATTGAGCCGAATTTTCCAATAATGTGAAAACTGTCTAAATTTCAATACATGCACATGTTACAATAGTAGTTTAATTTTAAATTCAGGCCATACTGAAGACTGACATGGTCTAAGAATGGTATAAGTTAATACTTAGCCAGGGGTAGGTAACTCAAGAGCATTTTCGATATTAAATATGTTTCACCTTCGCCCCGAGCGGGAATTAGATGACTCTTTGTGTGTGGGCTCTCACTTCATTCACCGATCCCCCCCTTTTTATCGACTAATGTCGTTTTCTAGACGTAAAGGACTTGGGTTTACATGTTTATGGGTTAGGTAGGGATGCAGGAGCTGGAGATTGAGCGTGGAGCAGGTTGGCTAAGACTGACGTTTTCTCAGGATTGGCTGTAGATTTGATTTAGGGTTCCTTCAGGTTAGGGGGCACTTTCGGTCTCTCACTGAACGCATTGCAGTGATAGGCGGCCTTTCGTTCTTCTCTGTCTGCCTAGATGCTTTGGGACTTTGCCCTCTTGTGGTTCGCCTTTTGTATTGCTTGTTTATTCTTTTACTGTTTTTATATTGTTTCTATGTATTCTTTCTTGGTATTTCAGATTTTGTAGTCCTGTTAACTACAAATTTGCTCTTGTGAGCCATTGGAGAAAAGCTATTTTTCTCCTTTTTTGAAATAGTTTCCTTTCGTTAAAAAAACTCAAGAGAAATTTTCCAAGTGGTACATTTGAGTTTATCTAAAATAGGCTTTATAATAAATGAAGGCCATAGAGCCACGTCATCTTCTAATACATTATAGAATCAGTATGTCTATACAATTAGTCTTCTGAGTTAATATGGATATAATTATGATTAAATCATGAATGTAACGACCCGAGGATTTCGATGCTCGAATTTCAAAAATAACACATAAACTCGCATTACTTGACAAAACTCAAGTATCGAGAACACTAGATAGTTAATAGAAAGAGTTTAGAGGGTGAGAAGTAGGAAGGAAAAAATATTAGAATAGAAGAATACAAACCAAATAACCAACAATACACAAAGTCTCACATCGTAGAGGAAAAAAATATAATATAGAAATAAATCTTTATTGAGTGCTTGAAATAATACTTACAATCATCAGAGTACAACAGTCAACCAATATCTCTGGACAGTTATAACAACCTATCCTCATATACAATACAAAGCGGAATAAATACTAGATAATATCATACGTTCGGACCGCTCCAACTCATCTCTAGACTTCACAACATCCGATAACTTGAACCTGTAAAACTCGGTCTACCCGAGCATTGCAAACGCCACGGATCAGTCTTGCGAACCAACATGAGAAAACTCACTAAGTATATATGCATTTTCCAACTTGATTTTAAAGTAAAGATCTTTTCCAAAAGAAAATTAGGATAATTGTAAGACCAATCCACACATAAACACAAAAGGTTTTTACCTTACGATATCCTATACATTTTGAAATCATATATATTCTGATTTTGTAATAGTGTCTAAACCAAATAAATAACCATTAGCATAACACTTGCATCTCACGCTCTACATACATAGTCTATAACCAAAAAACCACAGGCGCTTATTGGAGATTGGATTTCCAACAATGACAAGACATGGATCCACCTTCCAATAGTGTATCTCTAGAGAGAAATACACTAGGTTCAATAAGAACATCCTACAGACTGACCATATGTTACCGCCACTCATTTACTCTAAGTGTACCGAGTATCTTATCAGCAACGGTTGCACAACCACCGTTTTCTTGGGAGACACATAAGCGATAGAAGGAGTAAATGGATTCTGGGAGTGACCCACATAGTCATGCTGCCAGCCCGATTTTTTTCATTTCCCGGTTGATAAGGCTTGAGGTTAATATTACCTTTTAGAATATATCACGTCTTCATTCACCTTGAATGCCACATCATCAAACTAGTTAAATAACATATTGATTTCTCCAATACCACGGGTTTAAAGTTAAGAGAAACAAATTTCTCCATCACCAAACATAGTTTGAAGAAATCAATGTACATGATCTGTTAGGTATACTCTGTTAGACATTTTTCCATACACGTCATCTAGGAACATGATGAACCAAAGGCACTCTCCTAGCATATCTTTATATAGGCATCACCCTATGGAACGGTAGAGAGTAGTTCTTGCAATCCGAAGATTTCAATCGCAATAGAATCACTGTCAAAATATCTCTGGGAGCTAACCAGAGAAATTCAACAAGTATTTCTTCCACTCATGAAGATCCACGGTCTTCAATTGCTCCATCTTCAATCAGCATCTTCCACGTATTTGCTGGTTCAGAATGGTTTTCGAATATAAATTCGATCCCAGTCTTTCCGTACCAACAATCGTATAGGCTAGATATGGTAGTCGGTTATTTAATTATCAAATAAAAAACCATTTATAAAAGGAAAATGAATTCTTTGATTTGATACTTAGCATAATTTAGCCTCTTTTATAAACCAATCATTAATTAAGTATTAAAACTTCTAATTCTTACTATATTAGGAAAACATTTCCCTTTTCTTATTTAATATAAGAATATTCAATCATCATTTCACTTATACTTTACTAAATTCTCATTATAAATGGGTAAGTGAATAAATCTCTAAGTATATAACCCCAAAGGCCGAAACCAACATCAGATTGACACCTCGAAAGTTACTCGACTCAACCAATGTACAACATGTTCCAATTTCTTTAAATGTCCCTTTATAAATATTATGAATCATCTACAACAATTATTATTCACTGTTTAAATCGTATATAAAAGTATTAAATAAAATCTTAGGTTTTATGAACATAATAGTTCAACTTAACATCTGTAAACAAATGTTACGTATTTCTTTTCCAAAACCCTGAATTCTTTTATTTTATCAAATTCTTTCTATTTGCAAATAACTGGGATTCTTTATTTCACACATTCTCTAATCAATTTGCCCATATTCAACTTTTACTTGATAAATTCCTTTATTATAGAAAATTCATTTCATAACTCATTCACTGTACAACTCGGTTTGTATATGCATTCCCATTTATAACTATAGTTGAAAAATCTTAACTTGAAATCCTATTAACTAAGTATTTCTCCCAAATCCCAACTACACTTTCAATTATTCGCTAACCTAATTCACAAAATGCTCCATTTAATCACATTCCATATATTTATAAACAACGTTTACAAAAACATTAATTGGTTACAGAAAATCACTTTTCAACTCTCTAATCATTTCACATACACATATGATTCCTTTTAATCAACATTTTAAATCTTTTAAAATTGCATTTCAACGCTTAAGGTCTTTACACACTATTTCTAATATTCTAATTTACTAACATGCTAAGATATACTGCTTAACCATTTATTTAATAATATTTTGGAATTTACATTCGTTATAATTTAAATGATTATAAAAACGTAAATAAAACTTCGACGTTTATTTTTAAAATAAAAACTTTGAAACATTCAAAGTCAATTTAACATCGATAACAAAAATCTTTTATTTTATCAACGGTACTAAAGAGGCAAATATCTACTATAGTACCAGACCGTGAAATATCAACACATTTCACATAAAAATTGTAATGTCCCTCCTTTTTGACCACTTCAAATCAATACTTAAACCTACTTAAAACGTTCAAATCGACGGATCATTATTTAGCTTATAGAGTTTAAATGTAGAATCAATACTGAAACACATAATAAATGAACAACGCAATATTTAACAGCAAAATAAAACTTTTATATATAATCAGAATTTTCGATACAAGTTTTTTCTAAATAGCAGAATGAAAATATAGTTGAATACAAGAAAACATATTTACTGTTTAAAATATCTAGAGTGCACTGCTTTTGGAATCCCCAGCTTCGCCAATCTTCAAACCCTAAGCTGTAATATTTAAATCTGCAATGCTCGGGTCTGATCCTAGCGTTCCATGCAAACATAAAACACTCGAGTCAGGGTTAATCATTTGTTCAAGTAAAATAATTTCAATAGAAACTGAGAAATAATAGGTAACCCAAACAAATTATTAACTTCAAGCATAGGGACTTGGAACAAACATGTCAGCACATGTAACAACCCTGATTTTTTAGGCCAATTTAAAAATTTATTTTAAGTGATTTTAATGAGTTTTCGATATTTAAACTAATTTATTTAAAATAAAAATGATTGAAAGTTGAATTAAATCGAAGTTAGAATGAATAATTTAATTTTAACTATAAAAAGAGTTAGAAATAGCGCGGTAGTTTGAAAAGTCAAACTTGAACTTTGACTGACCATACAGGATGCAAAATTTAACGGATTTTAGTGAAACCAAAAATACTAAAATCTATTTAAAAATATCTTTCTAACGAATCCGAAAAATCAAAATTTCGTAGCGGGAGTCAAAAGTTATGCCCAAATTAAAATTTAGAAAGGTCGCTATGAAATTTACAAAGGCCAAAAATGCTACTTTTTGCATACGAAGGAATTTGGACTCGGAACCACTTCCATTGAGTTCAGAATGATGTTTCTGCATTGAAAAATAGTAAACACTTATATATTTTGAGTTTCGAAATTTACTTGTTTAAAAATGTATTTTAATATTAAATATATGGCCCTTGAAAATAGCCATTTTGCAAACGACCTCGATTTTTGACGAAACCACTTTTGTTGGAACCGGAATGTCAAATTATTGTTAAGTTTAATTTTCCAGAATTTTTCGAATTAATATGTGAGCGTGGCAAAAGAAAATGTGTTTTGACTATTTAGTTAAATTTAAACGCCTTAAAAATAGCCATTTTTCAAACTGTCTCAGAATTCGTTGAAATTAGTCTCGTTAGAACCGTATCATCATAAGAAAAACAAAAAATATTTTTTTTTTGTAATTTTTAGAGGTTGTATGTGACCCTGTCATATTTAAATGTACGGTCTATATTTAATTAATTAATTTTTAATGCAATTTTAAAAAAAATCGTACAGATTTCGGAATTGGGCCACGAGACCTGTCCCATTGTGTTCAGAAGGCGTCAAAACCTTAAGTTTGACAGTCGTTGGGCCTAATTCTGAGTTCACAGCTAATCGGGCCTTAATGGGCTAATTAACTAATTAAATAATATAAATATATTAGAAAATTCACTAATCCTTCTTCCCGAATCGTTCAGCCGCCACCAACGTATTTTAATGTCCTAAACCCATCTACCTTCTCTCCTCCTTAGCTCCAAATCCACAAAGAATTAACATAGGCTCCTTTGGAACTTTTTGAAGCTCTTGATCTCCTCTTCCTTCTCCGACAAGTCTCACATCAAACCACGCCCCGTAGCTCTCGATTTCTGCTCCCAAACCCGCCGCCTTTAGCAGCCCACCGCCCCACCACCTTGCCACCGCACCTCCCCATCTTTTCGGCATGGATGCGCCCCTCCAAGCCGCTCCATCTCCAACAAACGGCTCCCAATTCCGTGCATCGTAGCTCGAGTTATGTTGATTCAAAGATTCGAACAATTCTGGAAATAAACGGCCGATACAATTTGTGGAAGAAGAGGGTATATTCCATTTTTATTCTTTTAATAATTTATTTTAAAATGTTATTTATACAAATTAAAACATAACTCATTCACACAGCGACGAAATCGAGCGATTTTCGATGCGTTAGAATTGTATTACCGCGATCTACGCGATGGAACTGACAGGAACTGATTTAAAGCTCGTCTATATTTTGGCAAATTGGAAAGCTATGGGTGAGAATTTCTAATTTTAATTAATTTAATTAATTATTTTATCGCTGTTAAATAATTGTTTATATATCATTTAATTAGATTTGCGCTGTGGTGAATTGTGATTGTAGTTGTGATGAATTGGGTTGTATTGTATTAGTTAGATCTGTTATTTTACTATCTAGATCTGATGAATTCAATAAAAATCATCATGGTTTGTAAATTGGATTAAACTAGAATTTTTAATCCAATATATATATATATATATATATATATTACCTTGGTTGTGGATTGGATTGGATTAGAATCTTTAATCCAAATAAAATATCATATTTTGTCATGTTTATTTTATTGACATTAAACTGTTAAAATAATAGTTTGTTATGAAAGGTTATGTAAGGATTAAAATATCATTTTTATTTTAGAATGAATGTTAGACAAACATAACATGTTTAGTTAAAATATTTTTGTCTAAACAAAAATCACAATTTCAGTTAGAATATAAAAGCATCATCTTAGTTAGATTATGTTATGTAATATAAAACATCATATTAGTCAGATTCTATTATGTAATATAAAAACTGTCAGTATAGGTAAAAATGTAATGTCAGTTAAATATGCCATGTTAATATAAAATATTCATGTTGGAGGAAATATCTTTTACATATAATAATGTCATGTTAAAGAAATTTGTCATTTATCTATAAATGTCATTTTTGGTTATATTTTGGAATGTCATATTTCACCGTCATTTTAGAAGCATTAAAATGATAGATTTGCTAATTCATATTTTACTGTCGTTTTGGATGCAGTAAAAGAAAAAAAGAAAAAGAAAAAAAATAATTTGTATGTTATATTTTTATTGTCTTTTTTAGAGACAATAAAAAGATAGAATTTTAAGGTTGCATTATGTTTTGTTTATTCAAAACATTACCATTTGTTAGAAAACATGTCATGTAAATTAAATGTCATTTATGTTAGATAACATGAAATGTTAGAACATAAAAATATTCTTTTTATGTTATTAGGAATCATTAGAATTGTTAGACATTAAAAATATTCCTTTTATTGTTTGCTTGTAATGTTAGCAATATCTATATGTTGAAAACATTATTCTTAACATACTGGAAAAGAGGAAAAGAAAACATATATAAAAGTATGTTAGGACATAAAAAAAAAAATCATTTTGTTAGTAGCGTCATATGAGAATAAAAAAATATTCATTTTGTTAGTAACGTCATATGAGAATAAAAAATGCACATTTTATTGGTAGCGTCATATGAGAATATCATTTTTATGTCAACATGTGAGAATATCATTTTTATGTCAACATGTTAGAATATCATTTTTATGTCGACATGTTAGAATTATCATGTTAATGTTGACATAGTAGAATTTGTCATTTTAAGGTTGATATAATAGAATTATCATTTTATGAAATGCCAACATAAAATATTCATTTTAGGTTATGTTGGAACCGTCAACGTAAAATATTCATTTTATGTTATGTTAGAACCGTCAACACAAAAATCACAATTTAGTTAGAATATTTTTGTGTAGAGAAAAAGTGCATTTTTAATATAAAATGTTGTATTAGATAATAACGTCATGTTATGTTATTTAGAAATGAATAATTTCACCGTCATGTTATGTTATTTAGAAATGAATATTTTCACCGTTATGTTGTGTTAATTAGAAAAACAATATTTTTACCGTCACGTTATGTCAGGTAGAAATGAACATTTTTGCCAATGTAAAGTAGTAGCGACAAAAATCATATTTTTGTCAATGTAAAATGGTTGTAAATGAAATTTACATTTTTATTATGTAAACAAAAGTAGGAATGTGCATTGATAATAAAGATCACATTTTTATTATGTAACTTAGAATGAGAACTTACATTGCAAATAAAAATTACATTTTTATTTGAACTAAAGATATAATATTTGCTACGCAAATAAAAAATTACATTTATATTTGAAACTATGATATGCAATTGGCGATGAAAATGAAAATTACATTTTTATATGTAACTATGATATAAAATTAATAAAGAATGATAAAATATACATTTTTATCGAATGTAAAAGAATGACAAAAATATTCATTTTGTCAAATGTGAAAGAATGATAAAAATATACATTGTTATCAAATGTAAATGGAGGACAAAAATATTTATTTTTTCAAATGCAAAGAATGTAATAAAACACATTCATTTTTGTTCGTAACAAAAAGAAAACATTCATTTTGTATGTGTTTTGAAAGTTAACACACAATTTTCAATTGTGGTGAAAGTTAAAAAGAATATTTTTAATATTCTTTTGTTAAAAATTAAAGGTCATATTGTTTATCACCGTTTTTGTCAAATTAAAAGATTTAACTTTTGTTTATACTTAAAAAGGTGAAAGTTACATTTTTGATGTATAAAGAAAATTATACATTTTAATGTGAATAAAAGAAGGAAAATAACATTTTCAAGTAAATGGAACTTAAAGTAAGAGATTTACATTTTAATCAATTGAATTTTTATTAAAAAGGATAACGGTATGAAATTTACATACCCATGTAAAAGAATTTCAGTAAAGATTATAACGATGAGATTTATATGCTAATGAATTAGATTTTCATTTAAAACATTTAAAATATGGAAATTTCATTTTCATGTAAATAGATTAGCACACAAAATTATCGTTTTGTTTGTAATGTAAAATTATTACTTTTGGTTTGCATTGAAAAGATAATAAAATTATCAATTTTGTTACATTGAAATAAAGAAACAAAAATACTCATTCTTGTAGAAGTAAAAATGGATGAACTAAACTATTCGTTTGTTTAAATTGAAATGAAACACAAAAATGCTATTTTTGTTGGAATTGGTATGATACACAAAATATACATTTTGTGTAATTCGAAGGATGAAACAAGAAAATGTACATTGTTATGTATAAGATGTGTATGGGTATGAAAATAAAAATAAACATTATGGTGTGTTCATTGTACATTAATATTGTATTTACGAATAGGAATGTTTTCGTTAGCAAAATGTAATGAAATAAAATAAATTTCATTACACATTATAAACATTTTGATAGGTTGTGAAGCAAAACATTCACTAATTGTTATGTAATTACGTTAATGATATGGAATTTAATTATTTTTATATAAATAAAGATAAATCATTACAAACTACTAATAATGATATGAAATGATTTCCAACTTATATATATACGAGAATTATTTGGAAAGTCCGAGTCTATCTCATTCCAAATAATTTCAACGACGTTTAAAATTCAAGAGTTGAGGACGGCGATTGAAGACCGACGATCTTCATATCGAATGGACGACGACTGCTGATGCCCGTGATTGGAGTAGCTACCTTGAAGGGGCTACAGTGGTGGCTGTCCGGACGTAGTGTTGATTAGTACGGATTTTGCTTTCGCTCAGACCCAGAGCATAAGCTTATAAATGGAATGTGTGTTTGACATCGTACTCCATTAAATATCATGTTATTAATCTTCTGTCGAATGTATGGATGTTTAGTGGCAGAGAATTTATTCTCTTGCTTCACACCCGTTCATATATTTCGGCAAAGGATTGGTAGTGTGATATGGAGTGACGATGTGGCATGCTAAGATGTATATGATCAAGGCTTTTGTTGAAAAGCAGGCCTTGAGGGATGATCAAAGCATAGCCTGTTTAGGCATAGCTTTGTGTATAGCGTGACTTCGCGAGCCTCACACACCGGCGGAGTCTAAAACGGGAGAAGGGAACGTAGGGAGAGCAGCACGTTTCTTTCTAGCTAGAAGTGGTGTTTGGGCTTTAACACGGCCCGGCATTTTACTTATGTGGATGATGGAATGAGGCGCCTCGGATGATAGGTCCTATAGGACTGGGAAACGTGTGTTCAGGAATAACTAATCCGCAACTCGTATGGTGGACCGGCCCTGCAGCTATCCAAGGGTTCACTGAGGGGGATCCTGAGACATTAGCTAGAGTGTCTCGAATCGGTAGGAGCTCCTCCCTAGCCTTGACTCATGATGGAAACCAAAATCCAAATACGACCCTACGAATTTGATTGTATTACTAGTATGGAGGCATAGTAGTATGGGATACTATTCTTCCTAGGATTTATACATTTACTTTGAAATGTTTTGATGTATACTAATAATAATATTAAACTCGTACTTGTCGTATTTAGCATGTTTAATCACTATAAGATAAAACCCTATCCTCTGGTTTGTGTTGCATTGTGTGATGGGACCTGGGTCTTATGGTGATTCCATTTTTCTCAAAAGTATGACGTTGTTGTACGATTTACTTATTATTTGTTCTAACACATTTATGCACCGGCAATCCGTTGGAGTAAACCCGTTCCGCGTTAGCGGCGTGGTCCTTGGCTTTGCCTTATTACTATTAGTTAAATTAGTTAGGAATTCTCACACCAGTCCCATGACAGACCCGTTGTTTGTTTCCACCTTTGCAAACTCGGGTGCCCTCTTTCCCACACGGGCAGTCGAGCAGTTTGTCTACAGGTTTATTTCTTTAGTAGGATCCTGGATTGAAGCTTAAAGCTGTGTCCAGAACGTTGGAAGTCTTCCGCTGCCTTAGTTATTTTGTTTCCGCTGCAATGTGTTATAATATTGTAATTTATCTTCCGCTGTAATTTTATTCAATGTACTCTGATATTCTGTACTCTGATGTTACGTTATTATGATGTAATAAAAGTCTGTTGTTGTTGTTCTGATGTTGTTGTATTCCCAAAGTTAACGTAGGCAGGATTTGAACGGTCTTGGTCGATTTTACGATCGATTAAGGCCGGGCAAAATCCGACTCGTTACAGCACAACATTATATATATACGTATGCCGGTGACATATATATATATATATATATATATACACACACACAAATATAGTAGTATATAAACACGTATGTGTACAACAGCCGCCACACACACACATATATATACACTAAAATCATGCTTCTAATAAACGAGAAGTCACAACAGGGTATGTAAATATCCGAGTATCAAGTATAATATCTGTACATATCAGATTTATTTTAGGGGCATAAGTTTATGGAAGCATGCACGTACACACGTGTACAGGTACACATGTGCACTGCCCCAACATTCCATAACCACAAAATAACAAGTGAAATGATGTTTAAAGAGTGTGCACAAATTTGCAATGGAACAGGGCAGCACGCATGTGGCCAACGACAGTCAAACTGGTGCAGTGTAACAACCCACATTCTACGCATCGGAGAATCGTAGAATATTTATTTCTTTCTTATATGAAGTTGTATGGTCATGTGGCTTTGGGAAACGACCATTGGGGTCATTTCCCATGTTCATGATTTTTGCCGATTTTTAAATGACCATTTTACCCCTAGCTAATCTTATTTCGGCCATAACTTTTGATTGGAAAGGAGTTTTAACCTGAAACCACTTCCATTGTCTTCGGATGATGGTTTACCTTTCCGTAGAGTGGTCACATGTGGAAAACGGAGTTACCGTTTGGGAGAAATAACTGAAATAAGGTTTGGAAGGTGAAAAACTGCTTAACCGAGCCAAATAGGGTGATTAGTGAATGGGCCCATAACCCATTTCGGGAATAGGGCTATGGGGAGGCTGAAATGAGTTAGGGTTTTATTCCATTTCAGTTTTCTAGCCTCCACTTACCTCTTAGAAACCCTAAAAATGGCCTCCAACCTCTAAATCACCTCCAAACCACTTTCTAATTAAGGATTAAGCTTAGCAACATCAAATCAAGGGAGATCTTCACCAAATCAAGATTAGAGCTGCTGTTTAGCATTAGTATTCACGCCATATCAGAGATTTATTTCAGATCTAAGATTTATTTGTGGTTAAGGTGAGTGATTTGCATAGTTCCTCACTAATTATGGTTAATTAAGGGTAATTAGTGTTGATTAGCGAATTTATACACTAATAAATTCTGGAAAATACTTATTAATTCATAAATAATGTTTAAGACCTCTGTTAGAAATTTGGGTTAATTTGATTAAGTTTTGCTAATCATATCATTGGTTTTGCTTAAGCACACATAAGGGAAAATATGAGTTTTGGCTATGGTTGATCCATTTTAACCTATCATATTGATGTTTTGGTGTTTGAGGTCACTTCTACTTGTTGCTATGACTGCATGGTATGCTTTGTGACTGATTAGAATAGTTAGAATGGTCAAAAACGCCGTCGAATGGCGTAAACAACTCGCTGGACAAAATGCAGGAAATGGACAGGGACCGGATCGGATTGGATGGGGAGGTCCGAACCGAACCATTCATGTGGCCCATCCACGATCTGCCCCCTTGCATCCGAACCAAGCCTGCATGCTACGAGTTGACTTGAAACCTGGAGGAGATCACGACCGACCCGATCCACCAGAAGTACTCCGATCCGATCCGCCATAGTACCCCGAACCGAATCGATGTACTACGATTGTACTTGGAGACCGCGTTCCAACCCGTTGTGCTTTGGAAGAGGCCGATCCGAACCGCCACCAGATGAAGACCACGATCCGATCCATAGAAGCTTGGCACGAATCGATCCAGTGGGGGATACTGAAGGCCGATCCGAACCGCTATGACATGAAGGCGACGATTCGAACTGATCTGATGAAGACCAATAACCCGAGATTCAAAGGTAGTCCAAATGGAAGTTAGAGCTCAGGATCCAGTGGGGAACCAATGAGTTCACTTCATGGTTGGGCTTTGCTGCGGAATGTGTGCTAAGGAGTTGTCGACGTTCATAACTTCGATTCACCACTAAAAAGGAATGACGGGCTACGTATCAGTGCAGTAGAGTCATCATGACTCGAGGGGCAAAGTGATCGTAGTAAGACTATGAGCCAGTGCAGTGGAGCCGTTGCGACTCCATGAGGCAGAGTGGACATAGTAAAGGATTAGTAAGGATATGAGCCAGTGCAGTGGGGTGTATATGACTCCATGGGGAAAAGTGGACATAGCGAAGGATTAGTGGCTATGGATCAGTGTAGTGAAGCCGTTGTGACTTCATGGGGCAGAGTGATCATAGCAAAGTATGGGGTGATCGAAGTGGCGGATATCATATGCTTTACGCACTAAGTGAGAGATGTGAGGATGGTTGCTATGTTTGATTTGTTGCCATCACTATGACATGCACACCCCCACCCCCGTATGCTTGTACACCATATGTTAGTGGCACCTTCGAGTGTTGTACAGTATGTAGTGCTAACTCTTTGGTTGCAGGTTCAGGTATGGTTTAGTATACCTGTTATTGTTCTGTTTAGCTGCTTATCGCTCACACCAGACTTTTGTTTGACCCAGAGTTTTATGTCTCTTCTTATTACTCTGGGTGCTCCAAAACAAGCAGACTAGAGGCAGGTTAGCTGGTGATGCACGAGTAGCTGATCCGGAGGCAAGCAGGAGGCCTCCACATATGATATATATATATATATATATATATATATATATATATATATATATATATATATATATATATATATTCTCCCTGGGTCGTTGGTGGTCACTACTTGGGCATTAGTAGTGTACCTCCCTTATCTTGCTTTTACCTTTAGAGACAGTTTGAAGAGTTGTAATAACGATGATGTGCAACATAAGCTATATTTGGATTTTCCGCTGCTATGATAGTTTGTTTTCAGCTTATGCACTGTTTCACCTGTTTTATGTCAAGTATGTTGTTGTTATATTTTGTTCTATGCGTTGTGAGACATTCTACAGGTTCTTTGTTGATTCTTCGTCTTCTTCCTTTCCTTCTGACGACCGTCCCATGCTAACTGGACATGTGTACAACACACTTTTGGAGTAAATGTCGGTTAGTGCGGGGCGGGCCGTCACATTTGGTATTAGAGCTCTAGGTTGCGTAGTTAACCTAGGAAAAGACACTACGGAGAGATAGTACGTATATTAGAGTGCGTATTTGTGATTACTTTGGTTTTCAAAAGCTATATATATACTATTAGTATAGCTAAGGATGAAGTCGCACTGCACTAGCACCACTTTGGAGATGGTTAATCGTTTTCCCTTTACATATTGAATGATGAGCCGATACGCAAGAGGTGCTGGTAGAGTGGCCAATAATGGGAATGCTGCTGACATGAGGGCGATGTTTACTAACCTCATGAGAGAAATGCTTAGGGATGTGCAAGGGGCAGCTCCCCATGCCGGTAATGGTGGTGGTCCAGTAGTGCAGGCGCCTAGGTACGATTTCGCTAAGCTGTGCAAGGATTAAACTAACCTTGGTGGGAAGCCGTTCCATAGAACGGAGTCGGCCACGGATGTTCAGGATTGGTTGGATGGCTGTGATCGTATCTTCGACGACTTGGGTATCGAGGATGCGATGAGGAGAAGGCTAGCGTCTCGTCAGCTGCAAGGGCGAGCGATGAATTGGTAGAATGCTATTAAGACAGCCACTCCAGAGGATCAGGTTACTTGGGATCAGTTTAAGGGTCGCTTTAGTGACAAGTTTATCCCAGCTGCTCAGAAGTCGGAATTGTTTAGGAATTTCTTGGAGCTTAAGCAGAATGGTAGGGCAGTATCGGACTATATTGCTGAGTTCGACACTTTGTCAAAGTATGGATTATCCCTTATCGATACTCCTGAGAAGAAGAATGAGAAGTTCATTACTGGTTTGGATGGATACTTGGGGGAAAGGCTTATCAACCACATCGATGAGACTTTTGAATCGATTGTGGGGAAAGCTTTGAGATCAGAGAGTCTTTACCCTAAGTCAAAGACTGAGGTTGCATCTGCAGAAGGGTTGAAGCCGCAAGAAGGCGGTGGAGGAAAGAATAACACTCAGAACAAGAGGAAGCAGAACCAAACTAAGGATGGCCAGAAAAAGAGCAAGAAAGATGTTGAGTGCTTTAGCTGTGGTAAGAAGGGCCATTATGCCAAAGAATGTCGGGCCAAGCCAGCGGATAGGAAGTGCTACAACTGTGGCCAAGTGGGACATCATAAGGATAAATGTCCACAACCTCTTAAGGGGAAGCAGATTGTGAAAGCATATGCTATCGGTGCTGTTCCTTCTTCGTCGAATGCCCCAACTATGGCGGAGAAAGGAAAGAATGTCGTCGTTCAAGGTGTGCTTTCTATTCTTGATGTACCTGTTCGAGTTTTTTTGATACTGGGGCTTCCCGTTCCTTCATATCTAGTGACCTGGTAGATAGGTTGGGACTGGAACCCGAGATAGTCGATAGACCATTGGTTGTGACGAATCCGATTGGTGGTTCGACTAACCTTAGTATGATTTGCCGAAATTTGGTCTTATCGAGTCATAGATGTATGTTTGTTTGTGATTGCTTTGTTTTGGGGTTTACTGGGTATGGCATTATATTGGGAGTCGATTGGCTCTAGAGATACAGGGTGGTGGTAGACTATGAGGGCTTTTTGGTGATAGTTAGAGCGGATGATGGGCGAAGGGTAGTGTTTGGTAGTCTACCTAGTGATGGGGTAATGGCTAGTTTTATAAATTCCCTCGACATCCTACATGATGAGTTGTCAGATGTGCCCGTGGTTGGCCAGTATCCGGACGTCTTCGAGGAAGTGACCAGACTTCCACCACACCGAGAGATTGAGTTCCGTATTGATTTAGTGAAAGATACCAGACCTATAGTGATACCACTTCGTCGTATGGCACCAAGGGAGCAGCGAGAGCTCGGGGTGCAAGTAAGCGATCTTTTGAAGAAGGGGTTTATTAGAAGAAGTGTCTCTGGGTGGGGAGCACCAGTTGTGTTTGCCACTAAGGCAGATGGTTCCCTTCGTTTGTGTGTAGACTATTGCGAGTTGAATAAGGTGACGAGGAAGAATAAGTATCCTCTACCGCGGATAGATGATTTGTTTGATCAACTGGAAGGAGCAAGAGTGTTCTCCCAGTTAGACCTCACAACAGGATTTCATCAGCTCCGAGTAGAGGCTGAGAGTGTTCCGAAAACAGCATTTAGGACGCCGTCTGGATTCTATGAGTGGTTGGTCATGCCATTTGGGTTGACCAATGCACCAGCATATTTCGTGGATCTTATGAATCGAGTATTCAGAGATCAGCTGAATAAGTTTGTTCTTGTGTTCGTAGACGACATCCTTGTTTACTCGAGGACAGAGGAAGAACACAAGGGACATTTGAGGATAGTGATGGAGGTGTTGAGAAAACACCAATTGAAAGCGAAATTTTCTAAGTGTCACTTCTGGAGGAGGGAAGTGAGATTCTTGGGCCATGTCGTTTCAGAGAATGGTATTGCCGTGGACCCTACAAAGGTGGCTACGGTACTGGATTGGTCTACGCCCAAGAATGCGACAGACGTAAGAAGCTTCTTGGGGTTAGCTGGATATTATCGTATGTTTATCCAGGACTTCTCCAAGATAGCAGCACCGTTGACTCAGTTGACTATGAAGAATCAAGCCTTCGTCTGGGACGGAGTGTGTGAGAATGCATTCAAGAGTCTAAAAGAAAAGTTGACGCGTGCGCCAGTGTTAGTCATTCCTAAAGGGAATGAAGAAATGACGGTATACACGGATGCTTGTGGTACCGGACTAGGTGTTGTATTGATGCAAGGAGGTAGGGTTGTAGCTTGTGCTAGTCGGCAACTAAAGCCGAATGAGAAAAGGTATCCTACCCATGATTTGGAATTGGCAGCGATCGTGTTCGCATTGAAGATGTGGAGACATTATCTCTTGGGAGAAAGATTTGAATTGTTTATCGATCATAAATCGTTAAAGTATCTCTTCTCTCAAAAGGATCTAAATCTCCGACAACAAAGATGGTTAGAGTTCTTGGCTTCGTATGATTTTGATATCGCATATACACCTGGGAAAGGCAATGCGGTAGTCGATGCCTTGAGTAGGAGACATGCCATTTTAGGGGCTATGTTTTTAAATGGAAGCAATTGGAGTATATCGTAGGGTATGATTTCAGACCAAAGTGCGAATTGGATCCAGAGATGTTAGCTAGTTTGACGGTCAGACCCACTTTGATTAAGCGGATCGGTTCCAGTCAGAGGGACGATCCTAATCTATTGGAAATCATCTCCAAGTTAGAGATGAATATCGACGGTAAGGAGATGAATTTGTATGGGCTTGATCAAGAAAGATGGCTTTGAAAGAATGGAAGACTAGTTGTACCCAACGTGAATGGTTTGAGAGATGAAGTGCTTAGGGAATGTAATCACTCAAAACTGACTATACACCCCGGTGGTGATAAGATGTATCGAGACATGAAGCAGACTTACTACTGGGAAGGGATGAAAAGAGATGTTGGGAAGTTTATATCCAAGTGCATGAATTGCCAGCTAGTTAAAGCCGAGCAAAAGAAGCCTAGTGGTTTGTTGCAACAATTAGAGATTCCCGAATGGAAATGGGAGCAAGTCTCGATGGATTTCATTGATGGTTTACCAAGGACTAAATCGGGACATGATAGCATTTGGGTAATCGTGGATCTATTGACTAAGAGTGTAAGATTTATACCAGTCAAATCGATAAGGATGGCAGCTAAGTTGGCAGAACTGTATATAAAGTGGGTAGTGAGATTTCATGGAGTACCTAAAAGCATTGTGAGTGACCGAGACCCGTTATTTACTAGTGAGTTTTGGGAGAGCTTACAAGAGGCTCTAGGGTCGGAATTATATCTCAGTACCGCGTATCATCCTCAAACCGATGGTCAGACAGAGAGGGTGAATCATACATTGGAAGATCTCTTGAGAGCTTGTATATTGGATTTTGGTGGATCATGGGATGACCATTTGCATCTAGTAGAGTTTGCATATAATAATAGCTACCAATCCAGTATCGGTATGGCTCCATATGAAGCTTTGTACGGAAAACCGTGCAACTCACCATCATGTTGGATAGAGACCGGTGAGAAGTTTGTGCTTGGACTAGATGTGGTAAGTGATACTTCTGATAAGATTAAGATCATTCAACAACGGATGAAGGCTGCCCGGGATAGGAAGATGAGTTACGCTGACAAGTGGAGAAGAGACTTAAAATTCTCCGTTGCTGACTTGGTGTTTGTCAAGATTTCTCCGTTGAAGAGCGTGATGCGATTTGGTCGGAGAGGCAAGTTGGCACCAAGATTTGTTGGCCCATTCACAGTTCTCGAACAAGTTGGGAATTTGGCGTATAGAGTTGACTTACCCGAGAAGATGGCGGGAGTTCACAACGTATTTCATGTTTCCCAGCTAAGGAAGTTCGTGCACGACCCAGATATTACTATTTCACCTGAGCAGTTAGAGGACCTCGAAGTGGAACCCGAGATGGTTGGGAACCGCAAGCCGATTCATATTGTCGAGCACGATACGAAGCAACTTCGATGGAAGGCGGTGAAGCTAGTCAAGGTTCAGTGGGGCGAGAACGAGAATGACTGTACTTGGGAGACAGAGGAAAGCATTTGGAAGACGTATCCAGAACTCTTTCCCCGATAAGATTTACTTAGCAATTTAATTATTCCGCATGCTAGGATAGACTTGTTTTGCATGTTTGATTGTTGTTTTATGACTGATAGGCATTCGGGACCCTTTGTGTGTTTTAGTTAGGGAATTTCGGAGGCGAAATTTCTTAAGAAGGGGTGAATGTAACAACCCGCATTCTACGCATCGGAGGATAGTAGAATATTTATTTATTTCTTATATGAAGTCATATGGTCATGTGGCTTTGGGAAACGACCATTGGGGTCATTTCCCATGTTCATGATTTTTGCCGATTTTTAAATGACCGTTTTGCCCCTAGCTGATCTTATTTCGGCCATAACTTTTGATTGGAAAGGAGTTTTGACTTGAAACCACTTATATTGTCTTCGGATGATGGTTTACCTTTCCGTAGAGTGGTTATATGTGGAAATGGACTTACAGTTTGGGAAAAATGGCTGAAATAAGGTTTGGAAGGTGAAAAACTGCTTAACCGGGCCAAATAGGGTGATTAGTGAATGGACCCATAACCCATTTCGGGAATAGGGTTATGGGGAGGCTGAAAAGAGTTAGGGTTTCATTCCATTTCAGTTTTTTAGCCTCCACTTACCTATTAGAAACCCTAAAAATGGCCTCCAACATCTAAATCACCTCCAAACCAATTTCTAATTAAGGATTAAGCTTAGCAACATCAAATCAAGGGAGATCTTCACCAAATCAAGATTAGAGCTGCTGTTTAGCATTAGTATTCGCGCCATATCAGAGATTTATTTCAGATCTAAGGTTTATTTGTGGCTAAGGTGAGTGATTTGCATAGTTCCTCACTAATTATGGTTAATTAAGGGTAATTAGTGTTGATTAGCGAATTTATACACTAATAAATTCTGGAAAAATATTTATAAATTCCTAAATAATGTTTTAGACCTCTGTTAGAAATTTGGGTTAATTTGATTAAGTTTTGCTAATCATATCATTAGTTTTGCATAAGCACACTTAAGGGAAAATATGGGTTTTGGCTATGGTTGATCCATTTTAACCTATCATATTGATGTTTTGGTGTTTGAGGTCACTTCTACTTGTTGCTATGACTGTATGGTATGCTTTGTGATTGATTAGAATAGTTAGAATGGTCGAAAAGCCTTCGAATGGCGTAAACAACTCACTGGACAAAATGCAGGAAATGGACAGGGACCAGATCAGATCGTATGGGGAGGTCCGAACCGAACCGTTCGTGTGGCCCATCCACGATCCCCCCTTGCTTCTGAACCAAGCCTGCATGCTACGAGTTGACTTGAAACCTGGAGGAGATCACGACCGACCCGATCCACCAGAAGTACTCTGATCCGACCCGCCATAGTACCCCGAACCGAACCGATGTACTACGATTGGACTTGGAGACTGCAATCCGACCCAGTGTGCTTTGGAAGAGGCCAATCCGAACCGCCACTAGATGAAGACCATGATCCGATCCGAAGAAGTTTGGCACGAATCGATCCAGTGGGGGATACTGAAGGCCGATCCGAACCGCTATGACATAAAGGCGACGATTCGAACCGATCTGATGAAGACCAATAACCCGAGATGCAAAGATGGTCCAAATGGAAGTTAGAGCTCAGGATCCAGTGGGGAACTAATGAGTTCACTTCATGGTTGGGCTTTGCTGTGGAATGTGTGCTAAGGAGTTGTCGACATTCATAACTTCAATTCACCACTGAAAAGGAGTGACGGGCTACGTATCAGTGCATTAGAGTCATCATGACTCGAGGGGCAAAGTGATCATGGTAAGACTATGAGCCAGTGCAGTGGAGCCGTTGCGACTGCATGGGGGCAGAGTGGACATAGTAAAGGATTAGTAAGGCTATGAGCCAGTGAAGTGGGGTGTATATGACTCCATGGGGCAAAGTGGACATAGCGAAGGATTAGTGGCTATGGATCAGTGTAGTGAAGTCGTTGTGACTTCATGGGGCAGAGTGATCATAGCAAAGTATGGAGTAATCGAAGTGGTGGATATCGTATGATTTACGCACTGAGTGAGAGATGTGAGGATGGTTGCTATGTTTGATTTGTTACCATCACTATGACATGCACACCCCCACCCCCGTATGCTTATACACCATATGTTAGTGGCACCTTAGAGTGTTATACAGTATGTAGTGCTAACTCTTTGGTTGCAGGTTCAGGTATGGTTTAGTATACCTGTTTTTGTTCTGTTTAGCTGCTTATCGCTCAAAACAGACTTTTGTCTGACCCAGAGTTTTATGTCTCTTCTTATTACTCTGGGTCTTCCTAAACGAGTAGACTAGAGACAGGTTAGATGGTGATGCATGAGTAGCAGATCCGGAGGCGAGCAGGAGGCTTCCACATATGATATATATATAGGTATTCTCCCTGGGTCGTTGGTGGTCACTACTTGGGCATTAGTAGTGTACCTCCCTTATCTTGCTTTTACCTTTATAGACAGTTTGAAGAGTTGTAATAATGATGATGTGGAACATAAGCTGTATTTGGATTTTCCGCTGCTATGATAGTTTGTTTTCAGCTTATGCACTGTCTCACCTGTTTTATGTCAAGTTTGTTGTTATTATATTTTGTTCTATGCATTGTGAGACATTCTACAGGTTCTTTGTTGATTCTCCGTCTTCTTCCTTTCCTTCTGACGACCGTCCCGTGCTAACTGGACATGTGTACAACGCACTTTTGGAGTAAATGTCGGTTGGTGCGGGGCGGGCCGTCACATGCAGGGGATCATAACTCAGGCCAATGCAGTCATGAAGACTGCATATGCACAATTTCAAAGGTGTATATGATTAAAATGTGCAGCATAGATTGAAAGGATGCAAGCATTGTTTACTCAAAAATCATGCTAACACTGTTGTAATGACCTGAATTTCCGTACACTTTGAGCCGACTAATAACACCACACGTCCAACCCAAATTGGACAGAAACACGAATCATTATTAGAAAGAAGTTAGAGGATGAGAAATAGAAAGAAAGAAATATTAGAATAGAAGAAAACGAAGATCATAAACTCACAGCGGAACGAATAAAATATATTAAATAACATAACTTTTGAAATACAAATCGGTAACTGTATATACATACCATCATCAGAGCACAACAGCTATTCCTGGAACAGTTATAAACACCTGTTTCCAGATACAACATAGTATACAATGGAAAGATATGATAGTCTATGGCTAACTGATGAAGCCTCCTGCTTCGAGCTCCTCCAAGTGAATCTGAAAAATCCCGACTACTTGACTGCCCGTACAAATTTGGGCACCCAAGAGTTTAGGGAAAACAAACAAAATAAACTCTGGCCAGTCATGGGACTGGTGTGAGTAAACTCCAATCATTGGTTTAACTTTCAAAAATACTTTCGAAAAGAAAAGATAATCGTAAGACCGATCCATACATAAACACGGATGGTTTTTACCTTACGATGACCAAAAATATTTTTGATATCAAATCCAGTGATATTATAATAATGTCTACATCAAATAAGTAGAATCTAGTGGAATGCTTGCATCTCACGCTCCATATATAATATAAAATCAAAAACCGCAGGGCGCTTATTGGAGATTTGATTTCCAACATGACAGGGTATGGGACCACCCGCCGATAGTGTATTTCTAGAGACGAATACACTGGGTTCAACAAGAACGTCTTGCAACCCGGCCCACACATGACCGACCACTCATTTCGTTTGAGTGTATCGAATGTATATCACCAACGGTTAGGATCAGCAACCGTTTCCCGAAAGGGACAGCATATATAGATTAAGAACAAATGGAATTTCTCTAGATAGGTGATTATACATCCTAATGGGTGCGACCCACATAGCCATGCTGCCTGCCCGATTTTTGTCAATTCCCGGTTGTGAGGCTTGAGGTCTGAATTATCTTCCAGAACATCTGCCCACCATTCACTTTGAATGCCACATCGTCAGATCCATCGGAAATCACTAATTGATTCCCACAAAAATACTCAGATTGTTAGGCTAAAGAAGTTTCCCTTCTATGCCACCAACTTCGTACATTTGAAGGAATCAACGTACGTAACTCCTTTGAAAATACTCTGTCAGACACTCGTCCTTACAAGTTGTCCTGGGTCTGGACAAACCGAAGGCACTGTTCTATAAATCCATCTTGAGCAATTTCTACCTAGGATTAACAGAACAGCCCTTGCACTTTACTCCGTCTTCAACTTTGTTCATAAGTTGATTCATAACGCTTATACCAATACAGAGTGGTTTCCAGATATTAAATCTGATCCCGGTCTCTCTGTACTGATAACGGAGGTAAAAATATAATAAAACTTTGATAGTCGGTGATTTAACTACCAAAGAAACACCCATACAATCAATGGTCCTATTTCCAATTGGAAATTTTACTAATCAAGCATCAAACAACACTGGGCCCCCTTATTATTAATTTCTCATTAAATTATTATTCCCAATTCCTGTTTCTTAATTCCTCATTGACAATTCATTTCATTTTCTATGTGTAGAAAATATCTCTCATTTTATTTGGGAAAAACATTTCAAATTAACGCGATGTTATAAACATCGTTATTATAACTCAACCCACTAATCATTATTAGCTAACCATCTTGCTTTCCCAAGTTTCACCATCGAACCTTAACCATTTCTCCATCGATCATGAAGTCAATCAAGTTAGGGTATATTTACCTCTCAGACCTTAATTGAACCACATTCTCAACTTTGAAATAGTCAAAGTTCACAATTTTAAACAACCCATTGCTTACGCGACTCTCGGATTCGATCTAAGAACACACCTCCTTTACATAAAAATATTGATTATAACAGTAGCGTTATAATCGCTGTCTCCAAATATTTGATTTATAAAACATTGCTTTTAACAACAGCGTTACAACCGCTGTCTAGAATTATAGAACATTTATTATAGCAATAGCATTAAGATCGCTGTTAAGTTTTACAAAAACATCTTTTATAACAGCAGCGTTAAAATCGCTGTCTAGAATTTACCAACACTTATTATAACGGTAGCGCTAAAATCGCTATCTAGAATTTACAAAACATTTATTACAATTTATATTCCAAATGTTGGAATAAAACTCATCGTTTTCATTTAAACGATTATCCATTTCCTTTATTCAAATTCCAATTCGATTTCATATTTCAAATCTAAATTTCTTTTAGATATCTCGTTTGCAACATATTTTCTTTAACCATTATTCACTTTAACCGGTAATACATCAAATCCATTTGATTTAATCATTTCAAGTCCAATTTCATCTATAACTTCTATTAAAATTTGTCCATAGAAAATCTCATTTCTAGGTCCTAAATATTTATAATATCGTTAACAATTTCTTTTATAACTACAAAGATTAAAACTAATTTACAAATAACGGTTTCAAAACCTTTACCACTTTTCAATTTATCCCAGTATAAATACTTCACTAAATTTTAAAACGTTGAATCATAATTTGATCCTCTCAGTTAATTGGTAAAAACAAATTTCTATTTAAAATCTCTTCTTAAAACCTTATAGCGATTTACATTCAATAAATAAATACCGATTTCATGTCAAATACTAGTTTCCAATAATAAACTTTTCCCTTCTTACATAATTACCATTCATAACTTTAACAAGTTTTCTACCTTCAAATCTATTTGAAATTATAATTCTAATTTCGAAAATAAATTTTCTTTTTAAATTTCTTTCCTATATTTGAAAATACTTCATGGTATTAAACACCAAAATTATAGGGCCAGTGTAATTTATCACAACAAAATCCATTACAGTATATGTGTATCACAACATATATCATGATAAAGAATAAACAATAATATAAATGTTGAGGAATCCAGTTGGATTCCTCCAACATGTTTCCCTGCATTCTCAGATGTTAATAACATCAATAATATTATTTCACATCAATAGATCAATGATGTAACCATATCAACCAATTTTATCACTATTCAACCAAGCAACCATCACACAGTATAAAATAAATTTAAAAACTCGTTTATGTAAAAATATAAACGAGTCAGAGTTAGTGAGTTTACTCAACTTGTTTTGTCGTTGATGGTTCTGCCCTTATTTCGTTTTAGAATCAAACTGGGTTTGATTTATCTCGAAATACCAATGGCTCTATTCTCAGCTGTGTTGGTTCCATATCATCGATCTCGCTGCGACGATATCAACGTGACTGGTTTCGTCCGTTTCCGACCTTGAAATTAAAAGTTATTAGCGCCGTGGTATACATGATTTTAAATAAATAATTTGTTCCTTAATTATTTAATTTAATCATTAATTATATTAATAACCTTAAACCACACGTTTAAGTAATTTTCCATCCTCGTTTTACTGTTACAGGCTAAGGCCTTCCAAAACAAATGTCAACCAAGGCCAAATCTTTATTTAGTTCATTCCTTCCGTGTATATGTATTATATAATCAAATTGTTCACTAATATAAATTCCTTTAATTACCTCATTAAACCTCATTTTGTGGAAATGACCTTTCCTCCCAACAATGTCTCCTGCTACATGCTACAGCTGTAGACTGCCGTGAATTCTTCCACCGAAAACAATACCAGACACCCTCCAGCATCCTTATCTTTGAACCCGCTCTCCTTCTACTTTGTCAAAACGAATCCGCTCCCTCCCTCTTCTTCTCTTTTCTTTGTCTTTACCCAGTATCTCCATCCATTTTGGTTGCCAACAGTTTAACGTCTCCAATTTTTGCTTCACTGATCAACCCAGCATTCAACTACCGAACCAAATATCCAGATCCCTTTACTCCACTGTCTTAAAAAAAACTCCAATGACCACCCCGTCGCTGCCTTGTCTATCCCCAAAATAGTAACCGAACTCTCCTAAAACAGATATGCACTCTTCACTTTCCTACACTGTCCAACATCTGTGTTTCACGTTATCAACAAACTCCACTACCAATCATGCCAGCAACTACCGTCCAAAACTATGAGCTTCTTTGCTCTTTACTCCAAAAATGAACAATACAATAAACTAAAATCAACATCTACGGTTAATGAAGATTCAGAGAAAGTTTCACTGACGAACTCCTAACCTTCACCAACGTCGGCCTCTCCACCCGACCCCTCAACATCTCGAGTTCACACAAAGCCCACAACCTGCCTTCGATATTAATGATTCGTCGTAACCCTCTTTTACAAACCTCCCTAAACTTAACCGCACTCAACAAAAATACCAGGGGAAGGAAGCCCTCGAGACAAGAAGACTAACGAATCCAAAGTCGTTGGACTTGGTCGAGATTTCAATTTGTTTATGAATCTAGAAGTGGCGAATTTCCTTTGGTGGTTCACTGGAAAAATTTAGAGAGCAGAAATGTAGAATAGGATTTGGGGAAATTAGGCAATTTATTTGGTTTCTGAAGAGTTGTTTTTCTCGTGTTCATTTCTGAAAGAAGAATGGTTTGTTGTAGAAAAGAGACGGAATAAAATTTTGGGCGTTTAGAGATTTCAGAAGACTTGCTTATATAGGTGAAAATAATTGTTATTTTATTATATTACTTTATATTAACGAAACTTAGCGGTGAAGTATCAAGTAAAACTAACCATAGTCGACTCCTGTCTACTGATAAAAAAACTAATCTTAGTGTAAAAAGGTATTCCGGACCCAATGGGACAAGTTTCGTCGAATTCCGATATCGTTTGAAAAAAATTCTTTATAAAACCAGAAATAAATACGCGTTTAAATTTTTCACGATCACCAGATAAATCAAATCAACTTAAAACTTCAATATCCTATAATAATTCTTCAATACAAACCCAACGGCACCAGTTTCGTCGCATTCTGAGACTGTTCTCCTGGTAGGCTATTTTTACACGTACCGCAATGCCATTTTAGACACCAAATTTGCCGGTCTCTAAAAATAACAAACTATATACCTATCCTGACTCTAATCGACGATACGAACTCAACGGGACTGGTTTCGTGGCCTAATTCGATCGTCTGTTCAAGTTATACTCAAATAACCCTTTATTAAATTAATTACGCGTTATAGAAAATGAACGGACATTTATGGCTACCGTGGTCACATACGATATCGGTTTGCCACGCAATTCAACACTGTACAATAACTTAACGCTGCGGTCCCAATGAAACTGATTTCGCCGAAATTTGAGTTCGTTTGCAAAACGGCTATTTTAAAGGCCTATATTTTAATAATGATTTCCACAGCGATTATTTCAAATTTTGTTTTGGCCATAACTTACTATTTATAATACGAAATATGAATTTTTCTCTTTCATATGAAAATTATCGTCAATACAGTTCTAACGTTTCTTGTTTCATAGGAATCCGACTTATAACGGATTCTGTATATTCATTTAAAGTTCGAAACGCCAAATTACGAACTACCGCGCCGTTACGATCTCGTTTTAAATATAATTATAAATAATACGTTTAAATATCATTTTATTAAATAAATTCCTATATATAATTCAAATAAAATATTTAAACCAATTTAAATATTTAGAATTCAACGGCTGAAAATCCGGGTCGTTACAACTGTAGTTTAGATGAACCCATAATATCAAGATAAAAGAGGAATATGTTTTAAGGCAAGGAAAAATAGATGAAAATTCATATCAGTACATCAAGAGGGTATGCTTCTTAATGCACATACAGATATACAACGAAGTGGGTGACAACAATGCACAGGTTTTCTTTTTCTGTTTGATTTATATTTCAGGTTCATATAGTAAAACTATCAAAGAAGTCCAGGTCTTAGAATGCTAACTTCACCAAAGCAAATAACACAATATTGTGCACACAAGTCATCTATACTCATATGTAAGCAAGTGTGAAACATGGACGGAAAAGGGGATATTCATGCAATATTCATTTAAATGTATATAGATTTAAAATGTGCAGTGAACACATGCAATGATATCCGACCTCAAAATAAAAGTTCGACATGTACACGACACACGGTTTAGATTTGCAAGTAGAGATTGTAATGTTTCTTCCACCCGAATCAGTGCCAAATGTCAACATTGTTATATAGTACTGATATGACAAAGTTAAATTTCCAGACATAAATCCATTTTTGACCAACATCTTTGAATGTCAAAAACACAAGCATATATGTATACAAACCATTCATGCGCTTGCTACAATAAATAATCAATCATCGATGGTCAAATAGGCCATTATGATTATTTATAATATGTGCATAACATGTAATTATTACTTGCAAATCATTAATTTAAATCAAACATAGGTGCATCACAGTGATTAGAAACCATCATACTACAAAATAATATGGTACATGACTGTAGTTACAAACTTTATAGGATATAGGCTTCATACAACTCTTTATAGTTTTCCAATGATTTGAAAAAAAATATTTGCCCATAAACTTGCTAATCATACTTTCTTTATATATATATATATATCCATACATATTTTGCAGTATAACACCCAAAGTTTTAATTATTTCAAAGAGTATAACAACAGTTAATACTGTTGCTAGCATATTTCGAAGAATGTTCATTCCCATATTTTCTTCTTTTTCAAAAGTACTATTAGCTACAATAAAATTAGTTAATTGCGAAGGCACTTGATTTTATCCAATCATTATGTGACACCATAGTTAGTATATCCATTGCTTACTAATAGTACTGTATATATCAAATAAAACAAATTCCAGAACAACACAAACTTTTAAGTTCCCAGTTAACCAAATTTAAGTAACCTAGGTACAAATTCATTTCTGGAGTAGTTCAACTAAATTCTGAAACAAAGGTGAAATTTTCATGTACTAAGTTAAACACTTCACTAGCACATTCAATTTAAGATTTTTACCCATATTCAATTTTACGCAAGACAACAGGGTGTGGCATGAAACTCGCAAGCTATTTTATCAAAATCAATATGTGACCGAAATCACGCAGCAGCCCATCAACATATTTCAACAACAAAGTGTGACAGCCAACAAATTCAAACCCAATCTCACTATTTTAATTTAGTCCCTATTGAAATTGTAATACTTGAATTATAATTAATCGTAAGAGGATTCTTAACTTTCGGGAAACACCGGAAAAACATTGAAGGCTTGGCCTCCGATTTGATCAAGGCGGCGCCTTTTGAGCCAGGGTGAAACTTTGAAGTTCGATTTGCAGGATGCTTGCGACTTGGAGGCGAAGAATAGCTGGAAATGGAGAGCATGGCGGTTTCGATTAGACGGTGGGGGAAAACTGATTTGATTAGGGCTCGCGACTATTGTTTTACTTTGGGGAGAAATGAATTTTCACTTCCGATTTGGGGATGATAGTTCGGCTGTAGGAAATTAAAAGAGGAAGGGAATGAGTTTGGGCTTTGGCCATCAACGATTGGAAACGTGAAACAAATTTGTTTTCTGAAGAAAATGGGAATGAGAAGCTCTATTTTGTAGAAGGAAAAGGCTGGGATAAAGACAACGTACACTAGGTCTTAGGTTTGCGCGTTTTCAAATATAGGTCGCCGCGATTTTTACTGGTGTATGTTATATTTTGATTTAATATTAAATATTAAAGTGTACCATATACTGTCGCGCGATGTTCTGAATTTGCACCGTCCCCACAATCTCCAAATGCGACAAAAATTATACATACCACTTTGTTTTCGCGTTCTGAATCCATTAAAATTATTTTGGTTGTAAACCGAATCCGTCTATTTACAATGTTATTTTAAATTTTAAATTATTTGTTGGTTCACCAATTTAATTCCATTTGTTCACCAATGACTCTGTTCATTTCCAAATTGAAACGTTAAATTAAATTTCTTTATATACACAAATACACATATCCATGCCAAATTTCCATATATTTCAATAAATAAAATCTCCAAATTTTTTAATGTCAATAACATTTTATTTTTATTTTCAACCATTTAAATTCTTAAGTTGAATTTCAAATCCAATTCAAATATTAACCAAATTCAATTCAAATATTCAACAATGAATATTTGATTTACAACCAACCATTCTGAATTAGATATTCAATTCGCATACAAAACCATATATTCGATTTTGAATTTATAATCCAAGTCTCAATATAATTTTTATATCAATAGTCAATTCTTTAATTAATTTCATATTCAGTTGTCGAAATTTCTGGGATGTTACAATCTCCTCTCCTTTAAAACTTTTCGTCCTCGAAAAAGAGAGATCGTTAGAGTTATACTAATGTATACTTCAGATTTCCATATTTGTGTGAAATTTTTCCACAACTAATTTAAATATCGATATTTAAATCATTGATTCTCTTTGTTTATCCATCGTATTCAATTATCTTGGAAAATCAAATTTCCTTTTCTAAACCAATCTCTTCTTAGATCTCAAATCTTGCGTAAGTTGGATTTATGCATTTCAAATTATCCCCAATTTCTTTATAAACCTAATCTATCAATGTTTACTTATCCGTCGTTGCACTTACAACCCTAGCTCAACCAAATCTCCTTATATCCCATCCATTTAGTCTTTCTCAACACTGAGTGTAAATAACATCTTGTCTTCTAGTTATAAATTGTCGATTTGAAAATTTTCAAGAGTCAAAATCTCTTTATAACTTTTATACATAAAATATTTGTGTTATTACTCCGAAATTCTCTTTCTTAACTTATTTAGTTAGGTATATTTTAATTCCATATCATTTATTCGAAAATAACTTATAACTCAAGGTTTGACAAGTCTATTGTCGTCCTACAGATGTTAGGCATACGCTGGCCAGACGCACAACTAAAATCTCCAAGTACTAAATATCCTTGTTTAAACTCCCTGTGAAAATATTTCAAAAATTTCCTTTTAAAAGAAAATAGATACGGAAAGTACCAATGCACTTTTGATATGCTGATTTTTCATGAATCGCAGATACACAATGGTTTCGTCTGGATCCCCCAGAAAACATCTGTATCCGTTGGAAATCACTTCCCTACGAATTTCATCATGGAAAAATCAACGGAAGATATTTAAGAATCAAAAGATAATCTGAGATCATTGAGCGTTGACTGCTCTATTTAAGGGTCACAAAAACAAATCATCAAATTGTGATAATAATTCAAGACACGAGGATCAGTCAACTCACAAAGACAAATCAGGTCACAACGACAAATCACGTCTTAACAACAAATCATGTCACAACAACAAATCATGTCACGAAGACACAGTGCTGCATCAAACAGGTGGTTCAACATCGCTAAGATATCTCAAACATCGCATGGCTCCATTCTATCTATAGTAACTCTAGTGGTTACATCTATTTCACTTGTAGATATGCTATGTGGACCGCAGGTACATAATGGTTACGCTTGGGTCCCCCAGGAAATATCGATACCCGTAAGCTTTCACAGCTCTGCGGATTACACCCTTATCACGACTGTATATGGCAACAGACACAATGGTTACGCTTGGTTTCCCCAAGAAGCATCCGTCCGCCATAGGCCATCTATAGCCCTGCGAATTACGCCACATGGTCATGTTCTCCTAGGAACAATGACAACTCATGAGTTTTTACATCTGGACAACCTACTACCACCAGCAACACATTTCCACAAAGCTCGAAATTCAATAGAGAAGGATGGTACTTCCCTTATTTTCATTTGAAAACATATGATACTATATACATATAGTACTTCGTTTCATATTCCTCATAAATCACACTTATGTCATCATACATAAGATCTTCTTTTCCAAACCATATTTTCAAACATCTCATTTTTATATAATTTCACTATCTTCCTATCCGGTAGTTTTCAAATTCGTATGTCCATATATATCTCTCAAAGAAGTTCCGAAACTTCTATATCCAATATCTAAAATCGATTATCCTCAAATTCCATTCAAATTTCAAAATTCTACTATGATCTCTTCATCAATTCAGCTATTCGATAACTTCTCAAACTCAGATTTTATGAATCCACTGGTTATAAGCCAAATTTTTTTCCCAAATTTCTCATTTATCAAGTTCATCACTTAGTTCATTTTTTCTATATTCTCAAAATTTCAGAGTTTTCCCTTCTTATAAAATTTCTCCTTCACGTATTTTTACTTTTCTATAGTCAAATCCCTCGTCCGTAAATTAGTAAGCGAACAACTCCCTATGTATCAATCCCGAAGGCCAAAACGAACATCAGATCAACACTGAGGAAATTATTCAACTTAACTAATCTTCAGTCAGTTTCTAATTTCCTTAACTCCTTATCAAATTATTGCCTAAGAAATTCTCTAATTTAATTTACGAATCCACTTCTCTAACGTTCTGCCGACCTTCGTTCTTGATGTGTGGCTCTTTTGCCCTGCGGTCCTTGCCATTCTGATTTGGCAAACTCGTTAGCCTCTCATGATCTTTTGAAAAAACATTTCTAATTATCATATCTGTTTCTATAATTCTAGAAAATCTCTTATTACCATTAGAAAACATTTCCATATATTCGTAAATCTCTATTTTCCATAGAGAATATACTTTATTCTCATGGGGAAACATTTCTAAATTCGTTATTTGGATTTAATCAAATTTTAAATAAAACATCGTTATTCCCACTTAACTGTTGTCACTCATTAACTTACTTCTCTTAGCCAGTTCTTGCTATCGAACCTTAACCATTTCTTAGTCAACAATAAAGTCAATCAAGTTGAGGTATATTTACCTCTCAAACTGTAACTGAACAACATTATTAACCTTGAAATAGATGAAGTTCACACTTTGAATACCAACAAACATTTATTCTCATAACTTTCGAATTATTTAACTTTAAAATATACTTTATTCAATAATCTGAATACACAAACAATTAATTAATAATATATTAAATTTTAATTAAAAAAGGAAAGTAAATAGTACTTTCCTGAAATTCAACATAATTGACTCCCATGAATAACTCCCTTCAAATAATCTCTTATTCAATTATATATTCCGAACTTCAGAAAATCTCACTTGATTTATATTCTGAACTTCAGAATAACCTCATCGTACTGGTCGACTCCATTTTCCTTTATCTTCAATTTCATTTGCAACAATTTTGCTTTCAACTATTTTTTACTTCTTAAAAGTAAATATTATTTCTTTTTATATGAATCTAGACTCGTCACATCAAATTAATTTTGATCCTATCCAAATACAGGTTCAAATCCCTTTAAAATCTTCATTCATATATCACTTCACTTGTAACTCTCAGTTTCAATCCACTTCTTGTTAATTTATTAACAAGTTTATAATTTACTATTGAATTCATATATTCGACTATACATTATTGGTTTGAAACCAATTATAATTTGACTTTCCACGTTTTGAATAATAAATTAGTAATACAATTTGAGCCAATTGAATTCCAATTATAACCTTTCAAATATTATTTCCATTAATTTATATTCCAAAATAAAATTCACTGTTTCATCTTTGAAACGATTTCAAATCTCCCTTTCATTCAAATTCCCATCTAAATTCTCATTTCAGTTGTCTTCAAATGTTAAAATACATGATTTAGAGAAATTTGTTCTTTATTTCTCCTACATTTATCTTCCTTAGATACCATCCAATGATGGATTCGAGATTCAAATCTAATGGTACCTTATTGAAGAATGGCTCCAGCAACTCTAGATTTGAAGACTGGGGATTCCGAAAAAAATTAAATCTCAAACCAAATTTTTATTTCTGTCGTACCAATTCCAAGATACTAATTTCCAAAATATATAATATTTCAAAAATAATTCCCTTTTCAAAATTTACTTCAAAATTATTTTCATTTTCAAAATTTATATTTTGATACCTTTTATTTTCAAATTTCGCTTTTCTAGTGTCGATCCTGCTCATTTAAACTCGGTAAGCTAAGCTTTGAATAAAAAAGCTTTGATACCACTTGTAACGTCCTGCCTTTTCGTCCGCTTCAAATCGACATTTAAACCAACTTAAAACATTCAAATCAATGGATCGCTATATAGCTTACAGAGTTTAAAATTGGAATCAATACAAAAACACAAAATAAACGAATAACACAATATTTAACCGCAAAATAAAACTTTTATATATAATCAGAATTTTCGATACAAGGTTTTTCTATATAGCGGAATGAAAATACAGTTGAATATAAGAAAAATTATTTACTGTTTAAAATCTTTAGAGCACGCTACTTTTGGAATCCCCATGTTCGCTAGTCTTCGAACTCTAAGTTGTAATCTTTAAATCTGTAACGCTTAGGTCTGACCTGAGTGTTCCATGCAAAAACATAAAACAGTCGAGTCAGGATTAACCATTTGTTCAAGTAAAATAATTTCAATAGAAACTAAAAAATAATAGTTAACCCAAACAAATTATTAACTTCGAGCATATGGACTTGGGACGAACATGTCAGGACAACATTATATATATACGTATGCCGATGACATATATATATACACACACACACACATACATACATGCAGTAGTATATATACATATGTGTACAATGACAACCACATATATGTATGCTAAGGCCATGCTTCGAATAAACAAGAAATGCACAACGGTGTATGTAAATATCCAAGTATCAAGTATAATATATGTGCATATCATTTTTATTTCAAGGGCACATGTTTATGGAAGCATGCACGTACACATGTGTACGTACACGTGTGCACTTCCTTGTATCCCATAACCACTAAATAAAAAGTTTAATGATGTTCAAAGAGTGTGCACAAATATGCAACGGAACAGGCCAGCACGCAAGTGGCCAGCAACTGTAAAACTAGCGGAGGGGATCATAACTCAGGCCAATGCAGTCATGAAGACTACATATGCACAATTTCAAAGGGTGCATATGATTAAAATGTGCAGCATAGATTGAAAGGAAGCAAGCATTGTTTACTCAAAAATCATGCTAACACGGTAGTTAGACGAACCCATAATATCAAGGTGAAAGAGGAATACGTTTTAAGGTAAGGAAAAATAGCTGAAAACTCATATTAGCACATCAAGAGGGTATGCATCTTAATTCACTTATAGATATACAATGTAGTGGGTGACAACAATGCATAGGTTTTCTTTTTTTGTTTTGATTTATATTTTAGGTTCATATAGTAGAATTATCCAAGAATTCCAGGTCTTGGAATGCTAACTTCACCAAAGCAAATAACACAATATTGTGCACACAAGTCATCTATACCCATATGTAAGCAAGTGTGAAACATGGACAGAAAAGGGGATATACATGCAATATTCATTTAAATGTATATAGATTTAAAATGTGCAGTGAACATATGCAATGATATTTGACCCCAAAATAAAAGTTCTACATGTACACGACACAAGATTTAGATATGCAAGTAGAGATTATAATGTTTCTTCCACCCAAATCAGTGTCAAATGTCAACATTGTTATCTTGTACTTAAATGACAAAGTTAAATTTCTATACATAAATCCATTTTGTCCAACATCTTTGAACGTCAAAAACACAAGCATATATGTGTACGAACCATTCATGCACTTGCTGCAATAAATAAACAATCATCAATGGTCAAATATGCCAGTATGATTGTTTATAATATGTGCATAACATGTAATTATTACTTGCGAATCATTAATTTAAATCAAACATAGGTGCATCACAGTGATTAGAAACCATCATACTGCAAAATTATATAGTACTTGACTGCAGTTACAAACTTCATAGGACATAGGCTTCATACAAGATATCATAATCAATGGTTCCTTTAATGTATCATAATATTCTCTTTATAGTTCTCCAATTATTTGAAAAAATATTTGTCCGTAAACTTGCTAATCACACTTTCTTTTAAATATATATATATATATATATATACACACACACACACAGATTTTGCAGTATAACAACCAAAGTTTTAATCATTTCAAAGAGTATAACAGCAGTTACTACTGTTGCTAGTATATTTTAAAGAATGTTCATTCCTATATTTTCTTCTTTTTCAAAAGACCTATCCGCCACAATAAAATGGATTAATTGTGATGGCGCTTGATTTTGTCCAACCATTATGTGACACCATAGTTAGTATATCCATTGCTTACTAATAGTACTATATATATATCAAATAAATCAAATTCCAGAACAACACAAACTTTCAAGTTCCCAGTTAACCAAATTTAAGTAACCCAGGTACAAATTAATTTCTAGATTAGTTCATTTTCATTTATCAAGTTAAACACTTCACTAGCACATTCAATTTAAGATTTTTACCCATATTCAGTTTTACGCATGGCAACAGGGTATGGCATGAAACTCGCAAGCTACTTTATCAAAATCAATATGTGACCGAAATCACGCAGCAGCCCATCAACAGAGTTCAACAACAAAGTTTGATAGCCAACAAATTCAAACCCAATCTCACTATTTTAATTTAGTCGCTATTGAAATAGTAATACTTGAATTATAATTAATCGTAAGAGGATCCTTACCTTTCGGGAAACATCGGAAAAACAATGAAAGCTTGGCTTCCGATTTGATCAAGGCAGTGCCTTTTGACCCAAGGTGAAACTTTGAAGCTCGATTTGCAGGATTCTTGCGACTTAGAGGCAAAGAACAACTGGAAATGGTGAGCATAGCGGTTCCGGTTAGACGATGGGGTAAAACTGGTTTGATTAGGGCTCATGGCCATTGTTTTACGTTAGGGAGAAATGATTTTTCACTTTCGATTAGGGGATGATAGTTCGACTGTAGGAAATTAAAAGGGGAAGGGAATGAGTTTGGATTTCAGCCATTAACAATTGGAAAGGGGAAACAAATTTATTTTCTGATGAAAAGGGAATGATAAGCTCCAATTTATAAAAGGAAAAGAACGGGATAAAAACAACATAATTTCACTAGGTTATTGGTCTGCGCGTTTTCAAATATAGGTCGTTGCGATTTTTACTGGTGCAGGTTATATTTTAATTTAATATTAAATATTAAATTGTGCTAACGTTCTGAATTCGCACCATCCACACGATCTCCAAATGCGACAAAAATTATACGTACCTCTTTGTTTTCGCATTCTGAATCCAATAAAATTGTTCTGGTTGTAAACCGACTCCGTCTGTTTACAATGTTATTTTAAATTTTAAATTATTTGTCGGTTCGTCAATTTAATTCCATTTGTTCACTAATGACTCTGTTCGTTTCCAAATTGAAACATTAAATTAAATTTCTTTATATACACAAATACACATATCCTCACCAATTTTCCAAATATTTCAATAAATAAAATCTTCAATTTATTTAATGTCAATAACGTTTTATTTTTATTTTCGACCATTTAAATTCTTAAGTTGAATTTCAAATCCAACTCAAATATCAACCAAATTCAATTCAAATATTCAACAATAAATATTTGATTTACAACCAACCATTCTGAATTAGATATTCAATTCATATACAATACCGTATGTTCGATTTTAAATTTCTAATCCAAGTCTCAATATAATTTTTTTATTAATAGTTAATTCTTTAATTAATTTCACATTCAGTTATCAAATATTCTGGGATGTTACAAAAACAAACACACCCAATCACATTGATAAACATTATCAATATCAGTGAGGAATCCAGTTGGATTCCTCCAACCTATCATTTCCCGCATCACAAATTCAATTTTTACAACATGTATTACAATATAATAAAATTTAACAACTGTTAGTGTGGAATCCAGTTGGATCCCTCCAACCTATTATTTACTACATTCAAATAGGTTACCTCAAATAAAATCATTCAGTTCAATTAAATGATGATTTCTATAAATAATCAATAACAACAATTTAATATCAACCATTTTATTTAACAACCAACCACGATAATTAGAAAAAAAATCCATGAATTTAAACACATTTATATCATGAATGTGACCATCAAGGTAAATTACCTCAATTGGTTCCAATCGTTAAAAATAAAGATCTATTTCAATTAAATTAAATGAATGTTTAATTTAAATTAATTCAGTCAATATATAAATATTATTTAGTAATCATCTATCGATAAACAACCATAGCACACAAATATTAAATCCGACTTATATAAAAAATAAGTGGGACAAACTAAGTGAGTAAACTCACCTTGATTTGATTCATTGTTAAAAAGGCTTGTTTCAGTTAAATTAAACAAGCATTTAATTTAACTGAAAATTCTAGTTGACTCCATACGTGTCCTATTATGTTCCATGGCGTAGTGCTTGTCAAGCCGATTCCAACGCTACCTGGTTTTTTCGATTCTGATAACATAGGGTAAGTTATCATCATTTTAATATTCACGATTTAATTAAATAATTAATTCCCTAATCACTTTATTATAAAACTAATTACATTTTATTAACAAAACCCAGGCCGCCCAATTAACTTCTCCTTAGGTCTTCATTTCCATCCAGGCAAACCACTAAACCCATGCTACCAACCCTCTTCACACCACTGCACCACCATTAGACCTTCGGACCACCATCAAAAATTGCCAGTCGTTGCGCCTTGACCTCCCTGACCTTCGCCACCAGCCTCGTACGGTTCAAACAGGCCATTTACCCCCAATTCCAATTCGAACGCAGCCACCTTCTAGTCAATTTCTGGCCACCACAAGCAAGGTTAACTCCTCACCGCTGATTAGTAAGTAGACCTCAGCAAGCTGAACAAAAATGCAGTAGGAAGTTTCTGGTATTGATCAATCGTTTTTGCTAAAATTAAGGAGAAAGGATTGAAACTTATGTTCATCCATTTCGTTGAAGGCGGCGACATAAAAGTTTGACCACATGTATTTTAATTGAGCTGGAATTAGGGTTTATGACCTACTATTTATAGACAAGAATTTATTATAATAGTATTATATTAAACTTTGGCACAAAGTAACGTGCTAAAATATCGACATACGACCTCCGATATAGATAAAAATTGAAATCTTGGCATAAACCAATATTCCAGACATGATGGAAAAGGTTTCATCGAATTCCGAGATTTTTTGTAAAAATTCTTTTATATTTCATAACGTGAATCAATACACGTTTAAATTGCGCACGACTACAAAACAAATCCAATTAACTTGAAAATTGAAATTCTACAATAAAATCATTACGGATTTAATAAAATTAGTTTCGTTAAAATCCAAGTTGGCTAGAAAATCGGTTATTCTTAATTTCCAAATTAAATCGATAAAATAAAAAAATAAAAATCCAAGTGTTTATTCTTCACACGATCAGACGGTAAGTCTAATCGATACGAAAATCAAAATCCTACAATAACTAACTAATACAGATCCAACAACACTAGTTTCGTCACATTTCGAGACTGTTTCCCGGAATGATATTTTATATGCAAAACAATGCTATTTTAGGCACCGAATTTCCCATTCTCCAAAAATAACAAACTACCTATCTATCTGGACTCTAAACGCCAATACGCATCCAACGGAATTGGCCTCTAGCTTAATTTAATCATTTTCTCAAGTTGTACACAAATATTTATCTTTTTAAATTAAATTCATTAAATTACATGCTATACAAAACGACAAGTGTTTATGGCTACCGTTGTCACATACGACATCGGATTGTCACGAAATTTGGTTTTTGTAACAACCCGAATTCCAACAAACCGATTTTTTTTTAAATTCTAATCTATCGGAACACGTGTTGGTTTGCTCTGGTATCCTGCAGAAAAGACAGAGACATAAAATATGTCAGAGCTCAGAAAAATATCTCACAGCAGAATGGATAAAATACAATATAATCAAAGTATAGCCTTACTGTACTAATAATACTACCTAACCAGTATCCAAAGCTACCATGTCTCTGCCACAAATCTAACATGCGAGTATGTTTTGAGGAGGGAGTCAGAACACAAGTTCTGGTTGACTGGATTTAAACTATACACTTTGGATAGTCCTGCATATACCATTAAATCACATTTTCTTATTTATTAGGTTACTTGGGTTAATAGCACTAAACGCTTACACAAACGTTGTACCCATTTACTTCCCAGTGGATTAACCTAATATAGTATATATGTAGCTACCCCTCTATATTGAGGTAAACCCCATGGTACCCCACTCGCACGGTCTCCACCGTAATGCCACAGAAATGAACGCAGTCCCTCATCCTACATCGGAGTGACGTACGGATCTCTGCAGAACAATGTTACGTTCCGCATGTATCTGTCATTACTATGCTACGTAAGCGTATGGACTACCAACTTCGATCGAATAATATTCCATACCAGAGTAATGCCCTCAAATCTACGATACACCACCTAGAGCAGACATGCATGTATCTAGACTTTCCCACGTACGTATTGTCAACCGTATCCGATGCCTTAACCGCACATAATGTGCACCGAGTTCCGTGGCAGGGCTATATAAGAAACATAGAAATCGGTCGGAAGCTTTTCCATATCTGTACACAGGCCCGCCTTTCAGAGCCTCAAAATACAGATATTCCTAGAGTCTGTTTTTCATGGTGGCTATGGCGCCACCTCGGCCCCTCTCTTAACTAGTAAAGACTACAAGAGTTGAACGACTTGTCTCTAGCATACAATCTAAACATCCAGTTGGCGTTTCCCCTCAACCACTGTACCTCGATAGTGAAAGGTGAATGGTCTATTGGGTTTAGCTCTAGTCTTTTCGCATCCCACTGGCTGCTGATGACGGATATACGACGATCTACTATCCTTATTGGTCTTGACCTCTGCCTCCTCATTGAGGCGACCACTGAATCACCCTAGTGTCAACTCGTCATAGCATTCTGACTGCAAGGCTACTTTTGCAGTCAAGGCCCACCCACCTGGTAGTAACGCACAGACCCAATCTCTGTGCGCACAACCTAAACAACTGCCACCATACAGAGGACTACCAGGAGTACCTTACGTATCTCAGGATGCCGCGTGCTTCCCCTTCCAGTTCTTCGGAGCCGACAGAATAATCAGACGAACGTGTGATCCCCTCGTGCCTCATAACACCACAATGATATAACCTTTTGGGTTATTCACCCTCAAACGTGCGAACTGGTCCAAGCGCCTCATTTTAATATGTTATTAGACCCTATGTCTAAACATTCCTTTGCGCGCTTGCTTTACCTCATCAAGTTTCCATTTAACTTGGTTATTCCCATTCTCATTGACTTCTTATTCAAGTTACCAAGTTCCTTTTGCTTATTAATTTCAGTAATATAACTTAACCCTTTTAAGTTTATTAATATGCCCACAACATGTTATTCGCTAGATTGTGATCCAAGGTCTGTAATATACAGTCCCTTTATATTCTTATTTGATTTCAAGGTTACAGTAACATGTTCTACTTAATACGTAATTAAGTATATCTCAATTCACATGTTTTCTATTTAACATGGCACTTATCATTTATGATTAAATATAACTTATTTCATTTCATAAGTTGCCTTATTCTTTCTTATTTAATCATAATTCCATCTTATACTGTCACTACAACTTATCGTTGTTTACTTATTAACTTAGTTCTCTTAACTAAGGTTTACTAATAATTCTCCTTTCCATTTATTATAACCTTTGTTATAATTTCCTCTTGTCCCTAGGACAAGCCTTAACATGTTATTCTTATCAACATATTTCATATTTTCAAGTTTTCCAATTACTTAATTTATAATTAAGTACAACTTCTTTCATTTCAAAAATTTTCCCCCATTTGCAGATTACTTAATTTACAATTAAGTACCATTTTTCTCATTACACAAGTTAACTCATTTTCTCACTAATTTATTATAACCTAAGCTATAATATCCACTTGTCCCTTGGACCAGTCTACTTATTATATAACATTCTCATTAATGTAATTTGTTTATAATAGGTTATTATCAATTCCCGTTCATTCTTTTTCCTTTACTGTTGCAATTATCTTTCATTCAATTCCATTTATTTCCATTAATTACAATTAATGTTGTTTATCAGTCCTGCTATTTACATATATGCATTTATATGTATATATTTATGCATTACACCTCTCACATTAAGCATACACTTACAGATGTTGGATTTGTTGGGCGGTTCTGGGCAGACTTGCACCACAAGTTGACTTAACCTAGTGTCTTAGCACCACTACAAGTTTTATTTATGCACTTTGACCCCTCAAATTAGATTTACCACTTGTGGATGATGGATATGCCGGGCGGTTCCAAGCAGACTTCTATCACAAGTGTAATCTAAACTCGTGTCTAAGCGCGGTTACAGTTTACTATTTACTGTAAATTTCCTATATTTTACATGTCATCATATTAAACCCATTTTATGTCGTATGTTCTTTCTAACATACAATAAATTTTATTCTAACATATAATTGTTTAATCATGTAATTGTTCAAATCAACAAATTAACATATAAATTTCTCAATTTTTGCCGTTAATGGTCCAGGTACATAAATGTAACAAGTTAACATGAAATTGAAACAACAATAATCGCTACACATATTTTGACAAGTTTATATTTCAACATACGAATTTTCCAACATATTAATATCTTAACATATTAATATTCCAACATGTCATGTTCGTCACTTTAATCTTTTTAACATATGTTTAAACATTTCAACATGTCATATATAACATTTCAATAATTTTAATTATTCTAACAAATTCATATCATGTAATAACGGGGAATGTTAATCGATAATATATCATTATCAAAAATGATATAACTTAAAACCACTCACCTCATTTGCTTTCCAAATCCTGGATTTGGTCCAGATCTAGCATTCCATGGTTTTCCCCTAATTGGATTCATAACCTAACAACCATGGATTCATAATTTTTACTAAAAGAAAAAGGGAAGAAAGAGGAAGAAAATTGAATAGACCAGATCTAGAGAATTATCTCACTTCGCATATGATTCTGAATGCCTTTTTCATTAATGTCAATTCTTTTCCTCTAGATCTTGATTTAGAATTTTTCCTAAACTAATAATCTTAATTTTCTGAAGACATTTGAGAAGGAAGAAGAATGGCAGAGCTTCTGCGTTGTCTCAGAAATGTGAGATTAAGCTAGGCTCTGCTAGCCTATTTATAGGTGTTCAGGATCTTATCGTACACGCAACGCTGAGTCAGCATTGAACTTGGTTAAGAAAACAGTCCAAATTCATCTTTTAATGTTTATAATGTTTACTTTTTAAACGTTCGATCTCTTTCTTGTTTTGTCTTTTCATACCTTATTTTACACTGCATATATATATATATATATATATAATATTAATGTTTTTCAGCGTTTAATAGCTTCCTTGTTTTGCTCTTTTTAAATTGATTGTGCCTATTTTCCTTCTTTAACTAATTGCATGCTATTAATCTTTTACTTTTGAATTTCGATGTTATGTATATATAACTATACACATTCTCCTTTATTTTATTTTATTATACATCTTATCTTTTTATCTAATGCAATCATTTTACCATGTTTCCTTTTTACTTATTTCAATCAATCCATTGCATTAATTTAGCACATGTATTATTTTCCCATCAGTTTTGAATTGATTTGAATTATATTCATATATAAGGTCCTTATATTTATACAAAACTTGTAATGGCCATTTTACGCATATATATACGCACAATTTTCGTTTTGTTTTCAAAACTCAAATGGTATTGCACCGTTATTTGATTCTTTCCATATTTATATGATTTTAGCCTTATCTTGAATTTTATCTCTTGTATATATATATATATATATATATATATTCCTACGTATATATATGCGTATATTCTCATATACATATATACATATATTTTCTTTACTTTCTTATGTGTATACTCTTCTTTTTTGTGCGTTTGTGCATATTTTCTCGTATGAACATGTGTCATTTTAGCCGTTCACTTGAAACAAAAATATGACGGCGGTAGGAATCGAACTTTACGCCTCTTATATGCAAGTCATATGTTCTAACCAACTGGTCTACCAAGGCTATTATTAACAAGAATTAGAACAATGGTAATTATTGTTCTCTTCTTACTTCTTTTTTTCTTTTTTGCAAGACAAGTGGGTTTGAATGGCCCCTACCATCTTTATTAACTAAAGTAATTCAACAACATAGAAACAAGACATTACAATTCAAATACCGGAAAGAATAGTATGGACCACTACATGTTTAGCAATAGATTCATTCCTAAACACTTTATTGTTCCGTTCCATCCACAAGAGGTATAACGTCTTCTTCAAAGCTTTCAAAAGTAAACAACCACTTATATTCTTCCATCTAGTGAATTTAAATATTAGAAACCATTCCTCTACCGAATTTGCCGATGGCCTGTGCAAACCAAAATGCATAAGAACCCGATTCCATACATATCTAGCGTAAATACATTCAAAGTAAAGTGATTCAAAGTTTCTGGATGGACACCAAAGAACACACATGCATCACAATCAATGATCCCAAGTGCACGTAACTTACTCCTCGTGTGCATAGCATTTTGTAGGATTCTCCACATTAAAAGATTCTCTTAGCATTCATAATATTCGTCCAGATCGATCTAACAACCGCTGAATTACAATGGGGTAAAACTACAGTCCCATTTACAATGATTTGAGAAACACTTGCATCATCACTAATACAAGTGGAGCGTCTAACAAGGAAGTCAACATAATCCCCAAGAATAGTCCCCTTGTCTAACCATGGATCAAACCAGAAAGAAACTTGATCCAACCGCATCAGGCCACTTTGAAACATGGGAAGAAACTTTCCTTTGTGATTCAATATATTCCTCCATGACCAGCTATAGTCAAAAGGGGTTGCCATTATACAAAAATGTTCACTTTTAATCAGGTTAAGTCTACACCAATTAGCCCAAAGGTTGGAGTTAAAGCACTGAAGCTTTTTAATTCTTGCAGAAATGGCTGCTCTATCCCACTGTTTTAAATTTAATACTCCAAGACCACTAGATAAATAAGGACAGCAAACCCTCTTATGTAAATAGGAATTTAATACTTCTCTTTTTCATGTTTGTTACAATATTACAGTTAAACCATTGCATGAATCTTTTTCTCTGATTTCTCTTTTATTATTAATGCATAATTAGTGCATGCAACATATTTATATAGCGTGCAGCCAATCCTTTCTTTCTTTTAATGCATGACTATATTTTTATTCGCATTAATATTTTCTTCTTTTTCAGTGCACGTATTTATTACATGCAATCACATATTATCATTATTTTATTCTTCATATATATATATATATATATTTATGTCTATGCATATATATATATATGTATATATGCATAATTTAATTATTTAAATTGTTACAACATGTGAGGTGCTACATTCTCCCACCCTTAGGAAATTTCGTCCCCGAAATTTGATAAGGGTAAAAATCAATTAACCCTTTGCATAATATACATCCATCATGTGTGCAACCAATTTTTGCGAACATCGTGCACTTGTGCAAAGTGAAATATAACATAATAATACATGTATGCCTAAGCGGTACCTCCTACGTGTATGCAAAATTTTCAAAAATCCTTTTAAAACATGATGCTCACATCCTAAATATACTGGAAGTCTGGAATGCAATATTTTGAAAATCAAAATACGTTTTCATCCAAAAATTTACACATTCTTGCAGAGCAAGAGCGTAGTTCATCCAATTGTTCCGTCCAAAATCCTACCAACCAACTTTATTTTTCGAATTTCAGGAAAATCTAATTTTCTAAATTCGATTTCTTATGTAACAAAAAGGTGGAAAACGGGAAATTTCACATCTTCCGTTTTTCTTTTATGTACCTTTTTCCAACTGTATTTGGATTTTATGTAACTATCTATAAGGATTCCCTATTTTCCTATCCAAGCACAACCCACATAAGAAAATTCTCTTTGTTGCTAATTTTCTTTTTCATCTTATCTTGGAATTTTTTACTCTTATTCATCTTTTCTCAGAATTTTTCAAGTTTGTCGCTTTACTGAATTTGTTATTTCCTTTTTAGTTGTACCATTTCTCTTTTCTTAGCTTATTTAATCATCTGCTCTAAGTTTAGTTTTCAAATAAGCCTTCTAGTCCTTCAACTAAAACAGGAAACGAACAATCTACACAACTACTACTAAGGGCCAAAAATCTCGGGACTATTTCCCCCTCAGACATAAAAGTCCAATCCATGGGATCCACGATAGGTTTAGATGTTACCCTAACTACCCAACAAGAACAAAATAACGGAACGATCCCAACAGAAATGTAGTAACGTGTTTTACCTCTAACAGGATCTAAAAACTTACTTGCACTTTTTACTATCTAGTGGTCACCACTAGTCCTAGTTATGTACCAACAGTCACTTCAAGCACCACCCTAGGCTTTTAAATACTTACGCATTCCACGGGAACTTACCAGTATTCCAAGATAATTCTCGCTATTTACTTCATAGCCTTAAAACTTTTTCCTATCTTCCATAGGCACTAATTCTTAACTACTCCATACTTTTCAAACATGGTTTGGCCTTTTCATTTAAATTTTCTTCCAAAAATCAGAAGTGTCAAAATTTTATTTTCCTCATGAAAGCTTACTTTTTCCAAACCATGAAACATGCCATCTTAAAAAAATGTAAATCATTTTTTTTTCAAATCACAAAAACTAGAGTAGATAAGGACAACTATTTCTCAATCGGGTTTATAACTTGTTCTTACCTATAAGGTCGGTTCCATTACTTCCTATAAGGTGCAAACATCTACTCTATTCTTAATTTCTACAACTTATTTTGTCCACCCAAATTTTTTTTTTCTCTTTTAAACAATTTATCAAAAATGATTGTCTAAAGAATAGAGACTTCAAAACTTTCTTTATTAAAAATTCTTGTATGAAATATAATAAGAAAACTAGCGAGCTATACATGCTCTATAATTTTACCGAGAGAATTTTACATTAGACAAAGTTTTCGCAAGAAATCACTATTCACAAAATATACCCCATTTTACTTTAAAATCAATATGTATACTTTACATATTTAAAACTATAACTTTTAAGATTAAAACTTGAAAATACCATAAAACATTTCCCAAAAACTTTTACAATTTCGAGTTCTTAAAAGTTAACAATGGGGTTAGACTTAAAGCGGGTTTCCAATTTTTCTAGGCTTTCCTAGACACTCCCACAAAGTGAATTCTCTCTACTATATATATATTCCTAATCCGTTTTTACCTTTTTAACCTTTTCCAATTTATAAGGTTTTACTACCAAGCCCATAATCCGAAATACTAACATATAGGATCCTCCTTTCTCTATTTCAAAATATATTGTACACTTCCCACACAAATTTCCTAAGGGTCTCAGATTTCCATATTCATTCCTTTAGTGTACAAAACTAACATCCCATTTCTTATCATATTATACTCTTTCTATTTAGTGGGTTTCTCTATGGATCTAGGTATATATATATAATATTAATATATTTTTAAATATAAATACGTTCACTCATTATCTATACAGGAATCCTAAACCTAAGCTCTGATACCAGATGTAGCAACCCAAATTCTGACAGACACGATTTTTTTTTAAATTCTAATCTATTGAAACTCGTGTTGGTTTGCTCTGGTATCCTACAGAAAAGACAAAGACATAAAACATGTTAGAGCTCAGAAAAATATCTCATAGCGGAATGGATAAAATATAATATAATCAAAGTATAGCCTTGCCGTATTAATAATGCTGCCTAACCAGTATCCAAAGCTGTCACGTCTCTACCAGAAATCTAACCTGCAAGTATGTTTTGAGGAGGTGGTCAGAATACAAGTTCTGGTGACTGGATTTAAAATATACACTTTGGATAATCCTACATATAGCGTTCAATCACATTTTATTATTTATTAGGTTACTTGGGTTAACAACACTCAAGGCTTACACACACGTCGTACCCATTTACTTCCCAGTGGATTAACCTAATACAGTATATACGTAGCTACCCCTCAATATTGTGGTACACCCCATGGTACCCTACTCGCACAGTCTCCACCGTAATTCCATAGAAATGAACGCAGTCCCTCATTCTACGTCGAAGTGACGTATGGATCTCTACATAACAATGTTACGTTCCAAATATATCTGTCATTACTATGCTACATAAGCGTACGAACTTCCACCTTCGATCGAATGAGATTCCATACCAGAGTAATGCCCTCAAGTCTACGATACAACACCCAAAGAAGACATGCATGTATCTAGACTTTCCCACGTACGTATCTTCAATCGTATTTGATGCCTTAATCGCACATAATGTGCACCGAGTTCCGTGGCAGGGCTATATAAGAAACACAGAACTTGGTTAGGGGCTTTTTGCATATCTGTACAAGCCCGCCTTTAAGAGCCTTAAAATACAGATATTCCAAGGGTCTGTTTTTCATGGTGGCTATGGCCCCACTTTGGCCCCTCCCTCAACAAGTAAAGACTACAAGAGCTAAGCGACTTGCTCCTAACAAACAATTTGAACATCCAGTTGGCGTCTCCCCTCAACCACCATACCTAGATAGTTAAAGGTGAATGGTCTATTGGGTTTAGCTCTAGTCTTTTCGCATCCCACTGGCTGCCGATGACAGATATCTGACGATCAACTATCCTTGTTGGTCCTGACCTCTACCTCCTTGTTGAGGCGACCGCCGAATCACCCTAGTGTCACCTCGTCACAGCATTCTGACTCCATAGCTACTTTTGCAGTCAAGGCCCACCCACTTGTTAGTAGCGCATAGACCCAACCTCTTCGAGCACAGCCTAAACATCTGCCACCACACAGAGGACTACCAGGAGCACCTTACGTATCTTAGGAAGCCGTGTTCTTCCCCTTCTAGTCATTCGAAGCAGACAGAATAATTAGATGAACGTATGCTCCCTTTGTGCCTCATGACACTAGATGATCTACCCTGTTGTGTTATTCACCCTCAAACGTGCGGACTAGTCCAAGCGCCTCATTTTAATATGTTATCAAACACTATGTCTAAACACTCCTTTATGCACTTGCTTTACCTCATCAGGTTTCCATTTAACTTGGTTATTCCCATTCTCATTGACTTCTTATTCAAGTTACTATTCTTCTTGCTTATTAATTTCAGTATTATAACTTAACCCTTTTAAGTTTATTAATAAGCCCACAACATGTTATTCTCTAGATTGTGATCCAAGGTATGTAATACACAATCCATTTATATTCTTGTTTGATTTCAAGGTTACAATAACATGTTCTACTTAATATGTATTTAAGTATATCTCAATTCACATGTTTTCTATTTAAAATGTCACTTATCATTTATGATTAAATATAACTTATTTCATTTCGTAAGTTGCCTCATTCTATCTTATTTAATCATAATTCTATCTTGTACTGTCACTACAACTAATAGTTGTTTACTTATTAACATAATTCTCTTAACTAAGGTTTACTAATAAGTCTCCTTTCCATTTATTATAACCTATGTTATAATTTCCTCTTGTCCCAAGGACAAGCCTTAACATGTTATTCTTATCAGCATATTTCAAATTTCCAAGTTTTCAAATTACTTAATTTATAACTAAGTACAACTTCTTTCATTTAATAAATTTTCCCCCATTTGCTGATTACTTAATTTACAATTAAGCACCATTTTTCTCATTACAAAAATTATCTCTTTTTATCACTAGTTTATTATAACCTAAGTTATAATATCCACTTGACCCTAGGACAAGTCTACCTATTATATAACATTCTCACTAATGTAATTCATTTATAATAGGTTATTACCACTCCCCGTTCATTCCCTTTCCTTTACTGTTGTAATTATCTTTCGTTCAATTCCTTTTATTTCCATTAGTTACAACTAATGTTGTTTATCAGTCCTGCTATATATATATATATATATGTATATATTAAGCCAAAACTTGTGGATACTGGATTTGTCGGGAGGTTCCGGGCAGACTTCTACCACAAATTGACTTAACCTTGTGTCTTAGCACCACTACATGTTTTATTTATGCACTTAGACCCCTCAAATTAGATTTACCACTTGTGGATGCGGAATATGTCGAGCGGTTTTTGGCGGACTTCTACCACAAGTGTAATCTAACCTCGTGCCTAAGCACGGTTACAGTTTACTATTTAATGTAAATTTCCTATATTTTACATGTCATCATATTAAACCCATTTTATGCCGCATGTTCTTTCTAACATACAATAAATTCTATTCTAACATGTAATCGTTTAATCATGTAATTGTTCAAATCAACAAACTAACATATAATTTTCTCATTTTTTACCATTAATGGTCCAAGTACATAAATGTCACAAGTTAACATGAAATTGAAACAACAATAATCGCTACACATATTTTGACAAGTTTATATTTCAACATATGAATTTTCCAACATATTAATATCTTAACATATTAATATTCTTACATGTCATGTTCGTCACTTTAATATTTTTAACATATGTTTAAACATTTCAGGATACCATATTTCAACATGTCATATATAACATTTCAATGCTTTTTAATTATTCTAGCAGATTCACATATTGTAACAACGGGGAATGTTAAACGATAATATATCATTTTAAAAAATGATATAACTTTAATCCACTCATCTCATTTGCTTTCCAAATCCTAGATCTGGTCCAGATCTAGCATTCCATGGTTTCCCCCTAATTGGATTCAGAGCCTAACAACCATGGATTCATAATTTTTACTAAAAGAAAAGGGGAAGAAAGAGGAAGAAAATTGAATAGATCAGATCTAGAAAATTACCTCACTTCGCATATGATTTTGAACACCTTTTTATTAACGTCAATTATTTTCCTCCAGATCTTGATTTAGAAATTTTCCTAAACTAATAATCTTAATTTCCGGAAGAGATTTGAGGAGGAAGAAGATTGGCAGAGCTTCTGCGTTGTCTCAGAAATGTGAGATTTAGCTAGGCTCTGCTAGCCTATTTATAGGTGTTCAGGATCTTATCGTACACGTAACGCTGAGTCAGCATTGAACTTGGTTAAGAAAACAGTCCAGATTCATCTTTTAATGTTTATAACGTTTACTTTTTAAACGTTCAATATCTTTCATGTTTTGCCTTTTCATACCTTATTTTACGCTGCATATACATATATATATATATATATATATATATATATATATATATATATATATATATATATATACAATACTAATGTTTTGCAGCGTTTAATAACTTCCTTGTTTTGCTCTTTTTAAATTGATTGTGCCTATTTTCCTTCTTTAACTAATTGCATGCTATTAATCTTTTACTTTTGAATTTCGAATGTTATGTGTATATAACTATACACATACTTCTTTATTTTATTTTATTACATGCCTTATCTTTATATTTAATGTAACCATTTTACCATGTTTCCTTTTTCCTTATTTATATGCATACTTTTCGTTTCGTTTTCAGAATTCAAACGGTATTGCACCGTTATTTGATTCTTGCCATATTTCTATGATTTCAGCCTTATCTTGAATTTTATCTCTTGTGTGTGTGTGTGTGTGTGTGTATATACATTCCTACATATATATAGGCGTATATTCCCATATACATATATACATATATTTTATTTACTTTCTTATATGTATATTTTTCCTTATATGGGCGTTTGTATATATTTTCTCTTATGAACATGTTTCATTTTAGCCGTTCCCTTAAAACAAAAATACGACTGCGGCGGCGATCGAACTCTGCACCCTTGTATGCAAGTCACACGTTCTAACCAACTGGTCTTCCAAGGCTATTATTAACAAGACCTAGAACAATGGTAATTATTGTTCTCTTCTTACTTCTCTTTTTCATGTTTATTGCCATATTACAGTTAAACCATTGCATGAGTCTTTTTCTTTTATTTCTCTTTTATTATTAATGCATAATCAGTGCATGCAACATATTTACACCGTATGCAACCAATCCATTCTTTTTTTTAATGCATGCATTACATTTTAATTCGCATTAATATTTTCTTCTTTTTCAGTGCACATATTTATTACATGCAATGATATATTGTCATTATTTTATTCTTCATATATATATATACATGCCTATGCATAAATATATATATACACATATGCGTCATTTAATTACTTAAATTGTTATAAAATGTGGGTTGTTATAGTTTTGTACAAACGTTACAGATCCAATGTGTAACAACCCGTATTTTTATAACGTGTAATAACCATAAATCAAGGCAGAATTAATTTTTAAAGTAAGAATCAAGGGAAACGGGTTACGCCATTGCGTTCGTCTCGAAATTCTGCTTGGAAACAAGACCGAGTTTTTGAAAATCGGAGTCTGTATGACCAAGTTATGACCTTTCGAAGTTTTCAGAAGTTTTCAAGTTCAAAACAGCTCAATTCAAATTCAAAATTCGAAATTCAAACCTCAGAATGGACTGGGCGGGAAATTTCCTGCCCAGGACCAGGTCGACCTTGGGGTCGACTATGTAGTTGACCTACCCAGGACCAGGTCGACCATAGTGTTGACCTGGGGGTTGACCTGGTGGCCGAGTCCACTTTTGAAGCTGGATTCACTCGGATGTTTCTGGCCTCGTTTCTGTCTACATTCGTTGACCTGACCCTATATATACAGCCCCTCACCCTAGTCTCTCTACACAAAATTCTTTCTGACCTTATGCTGCTCTGATTCTGGTTGAAATGTTAGAGAAAGGTACTTCTTCTACGTCGAAACTACGTTGCTGATTTGGGGATTTCTGTTAGGACTTGACTAAGCATATAAAGATTCAACATCGACTCTCTTTTTCTAATTCTCGAACCACGATCTGTAAGCCCCAGTTATTTTTAGATTTAAACTATAAATGTAATATGAATATGTTGTAAATTGAAATTGGACCTATGTATGATGATTGTTTTACATCCATTCTTGTTCATCTTGGATCTTGACTCTTGGATATTACTATGACATTGATTTAGGGCCTATTCATGTCGTAAATCAAAAAAGAAAACCCCCTCATATTATCATGTTGAATCTGCTACTAGTCACAAGTTTATGACTATCACCTTATGTCAATAGCTACCATGACTATACTATCACCTTATGTCAATCGTTACCATGATTATACTATCACATTATGACAACTGTTATCTTGACTAGTACCTTATTTTGCTAGATTTGGAATCTTTATATTTGAGGCCAATATTCCATATGTCAGTAATGTTATAGTCTTTTATCTCAAGTCGTACTAGGCTATGCTAGTAATCACTTTTGCCACCTTATACCCGTCCCTTTTTATGTTATTCCCTAATTAGATTTATTTGTATCGATTCGAACTTACGTGCGATGGGAATACGATTTGGGTAGACTAGGTAAAACATGAATTGACTTTGAACATGAACGTTATTATAACTTGAACCGGGATATGGACATGAACTTGACACGATTTGACATGAAACATGACATGAAAACTCGACATGAATTTTGACATGAAAACTTGAATGTGGGCATGATAATTAGATAAACTTGAAAATGGCCAACTCGAGGTTGGGTTGAGTTAGCAGTGTAAATCTGCCCGGAACTGCCCGGCAAATCCAATGACTGCAAACAATAGGATCCAATGTGGGTAGTTGGTCATATCGCACGAAAAACACGAGGTTAGACTATGTTGTGGTGTAAATCTGCCCGGAACCGCCCGGCAAATCCAGTGAACACAACAGTTAGTCTAATGTGAGAGGTTGGGGTGCATAAATGAATTAACGCCACATGATAGGGTTAAGTCATGAACCACTTGAATATACTTAACCAACTTGACACGATGATTTGATAGGGTTAAGTCATGAACTGCTTGAACAAACTTAACCAACTTGATACATGATCTGGATTGGGTTAAGTCACGAATTTGAATGACAGCACTTAACCCATTAGAAACCCTAGTTACGTGGTCCTTTTCAGCAGTAACCCACTTGGATGTATCACGTCACCCTGGAACTAGGCAGGGTGGGGCACGATTACTGGGCTGATTGTAAGCGACCAGAACGACGGCTGAGTAGGTGCGCCATTGTAGGTTCAGGCGGACTATGGTCGTGCACGTAGTCCGGAGTTGAAAAAGCAGGCACTGGGCACCCATAGATTTACATTGTGCGTGCTTGATTCGTGTCGATGGTTGGCACCATAGGGCTTGATACACCCTATGGTGGACCTAGTACATGTAACTACATTTCACGATAGGGCCGTATGACACAGACACAAGACGAGCTAGGACTTGTAGGGAGCCGATCGATTAGTAGATCGTACCGTAGGACCCCGTAATGGGTCACTTCGTGATACTGGGCCAAGGGATCATTTCATGATTAATACTTGACATGGGTTAGAACACTAGTACAGTTGGTGCAGCGAACCTTGAATATGTGATCTTAATTATCATATCAGTCCTGTTATCATCCTTATGTTTAATTCCAGTTTTCGCATATCATGTTACCTTTACTAGTTTTCATACTGAAAGTCACTAGGGCTTACCAGTCTTTATGACTGACCCTTTTTCTTTCGCCTCTTTTTCTTTCGTTTTCCCCCCAGGTTCTCAGGGAGGAAACACCAGCTCTTAGCTTGGATTTAGCTTGCTTTCTGACAGCTCATGTACGGTTTGGTCTTGAGCTATGCTATGTCTGATTCTGCTATTTATTGGGAATAATCTACTTTTGTTATCTTAAGTTTATGCTTCTTTACTTGGAACTTGATGTAATGGAATAATTTGTATCTTGGATATATGAGGTTTTGACTCTTTTCTTGAAAATAATAAAAAGTTCTTTTTTAATTTCTACCGCTGCTTTATTTATGTTCTGCCTTGTGATATCTTTGTGCATGTTTACCTAGATAATACTCCACCAAAACTAGTGCATTCCCTTTGTGAGTGACCCTAGCGGAGGTGGGGTGTTACATTTGGTATCAGAGCAGAAGGTTACCAGGCTGGGCAAAAGTTTTAAAAACCTTCTGAAACTATTTTCAAAACCATTTATAAAGAATCATTTTTTTCAAGAAAAGTTTTGTGTTTAAAAAAGGCTATTCCCCAAAAGCCATTAGCACTTCCCTTTGTTTCCTCGTTTGAATCCTTTTGTTTTCGTTTTTCAGCATGGCTGATCTTAACCTTCCTGAGGGAATACCCGTCCTGGATGGTTCCGAAGGTACTTAGAAGCCAGGGCCAATTGCGCGGGCCCGACAGACATCCCTCCTCCTCCTCCCCCAGTGGCCGCGGTTCCTCCTCCGCCTAGTACCGCCTTTGCCAAAATATGCAAAGACTTTAAAGCAATGGGCGGCAAGAACTTTGTTGGAACTGAAACCTTTATTGAGGAACGAAACTGGCTAAAGGAGACGGAAGACTTGTTCATTATCTTTGATATGGAGGACCATAGGAAAGATCATTTGGCAGCATGGTTGTTGAAAGAGGAAGCTACATTTTGGTGGGAAGTCACCAATGCTACCAGGCCAGTTGAGACTTTAGAGAGAGATTTGGGCTTAAATTCTTATCGTCAGCAGAAGAGAACCTTCAGATGGAGAGGTTCCTAGCACTCAAGCAAGCGGACATGTCTGTTAGGGAGTACGTGAATAAGTTTAATCAGCTTGCTCGGTTCGGTTTGGATTTGGTCAACACAACCCAGAAAAAGGCGGTATGCTTTGTTCGAGGATTGAACGAGCCACTACATAGCTTGGCCCTAACTCATATACCCATGGGGGCGACCTTTGAAAGCTTGGTGGATATGGCTCTATTTCATGAGGAAGACAAGAATAGCAAGAAGGAGGTTAAGCCTAATGAGACTCAGAATAAGAAAGCTGACTTCAAGAAGGGGGGAAACAAGAATAACAAAAATAACAAGAGCAACAACAAACCGCGTGAGATGAGGAAGTGCAACTTTTGTGGTATTACTGGACATTTAGCTAAAGATTGTAGAAAGAAGAAGAGGAAGTTGGGTGAATGCTATCATTGTGGAGATACTGGACACATCAGCAAGAACTGCCCTAAGAAGCAAGGGCAGGGGCAAGGGCAGACCCAGCGAGCAGGACCTTCTGGAGGGCAGTTGCGTGCTCTCAACACCACTCCAGCTCTTGACCGAGGTAGTAATATTTCCATAGAAAGCCTTGTTTACATTTCTGACTTTCCTGTTCGAACCTTATTTGACTCTGGTGCATCGCATACTTTTATTTCTTCTGATATTGTTGAAAATCTGCACCTAAGTACTAGTCTGGTTGAGGATCCCGTTATAGTTTTAAATCCAATTCGCGGCTCTGCCCATTTATCTATGATGTGTGTGGATTTGAGGATCTCTATCTTAAGCGTAGAATTCACGTGTAATGCTTATGTTCTCGGATTCATGGGATACGGTTTGATCCTAGGTATGGATTGGCTGTCCAATTATGGAGCCATTCTTGATTATGAACGAAGGGTAATGAGGCTCATGACTCACCTTGGTAATACCCTTGAAATTTCTTGTAGCCCTAAGGGTCCGGTCATGTTGTGTTATCTTGAATCCCTTGACTCGTCTGACGATAATTTGCAATCTGTAAAAGTGGCCTGAGAATATCCAGATGTCTTTGATGAGGTGAGGGGGTTACCTCCTAAACGCAAGATAGACTTCCGAATTTATCTTGTTGATAATGCCAAGCCAGTTTCATTGCCCGTTAGGCACATGACCCCGCGAGAAAGAAGAGAGCTCAGTAAACAAGTTAACGAGTTGCTTGAGAAAAATTTCATAAGACGAAGCATTTCTGAATGGGGTGCTCCAGTGGTATTCGCTACTAAGGCGGACGGATCGCTTCATCTGTGCGTAGATTATCGAGAGTTGAACAAGCTGACAAAGAAAAATAGGCACCCACTGCCAAGAATCGACAATTTGTTTGACCAGCTTATGGGAGCATCTGTTTTCTCTCAACTCGTTCTAGCCACTGGATTCCATCAGCTTATGGTGGCTGAGGATAACATTGACAAAACTGCGTTTAGGACTCCACATGGGTTCTTCGAATGGCTCGTCATGCGATTTGGGTTAACAAATGCACCGCATACTTTGTGGATTTGATGAGTAGGCTGTTTCGGGAGTTCCTTAACAAGTTTGTGGTAGTTTTCATGGATGATATTTTGATCTTCTCAAAAGATGAAGAAGAGCATGCTAGACATCTCAAGGAAGTCATGGAAACACTTAGAGCACACCAGTTAAAGGCAAAGTTCTCCAAATGCCATTTTTGGAGGAAGGAAGTTCGGTTCCTTGGACATGTAGTTTCTAAGCAAGGCATAGCCGTGGACCCCGAAAAGGTAGTCGCGGTACAAGACTGGAAAATTCCTAAGAATGCAACGGAGGTGAGGAGCTTTCTCGGTTTGGCGGGCTACTACAAAAAGTTCATTAAGGACTTCGCTAAGATTTCAGCCCCTCTTACTAAGTTAACAAAGAAGAACCTAGCTTTTGTATGGGACATAGAGTGTGACGTTGCTTTTCAGAGACTCAAGAGAGCCATCACCACCGCTCTAGTTTTGGCATTACCCGATGGAGGTAAGATGTTTACGGTGTACACAGATGCGTGCGGCACGGGATTAGGCGCTGTCCTAATGCAAGAAGGAAGAGTAATATGCTACGTGGGCAGATAACTTAAAGTTCATGAGAAAAACTATCCCACGCATGACTTGGAGTTGGCCGCGATTGCTTTTGCACTTAAAGCTTCGCGCCATTATCTTCTAGGGGAGAGGTTCGAGCTGTATACCGACCAAAAATCGCTTAAGTACCTCTTCTCACAGAAAGACTTGAATCTGAGACAACAGCGGTGGATGGAGTTCTTGGCATCATATGACTTCGATATAGCTTATACCCCTGGCAAGGGTAATGTGGTGGTGGACGCGCTAAGTAGAAAAAGGTTTACTTTGAGCCCCTTGTTTGTTGAAAGGAAAAGCCTTGAGTTTATAGCAACCTTTGATTTTACACCTACTGTTGAGACATTGACTGCTACGTTTGCATCTCTTGAGTTAAGACCTACACTTCTAGATCAAGTAGGGAATTCACAGAAGGAAGACCCACAGATAGTCGAAATCATGGACAAGCTGATTAGTGGTGAGACGTCAATCATCTCAGTAGGTATGCCATAGATGACAAGGGATGGCTAAGGCGCGATGGAAAGCTATGTGTCCCACAAGTGGGAGACCTAGTAAGGAAAGTTCTGGAAGAGGCGCATCACTCGAAGATGACTATACATCCCGGAGGTGATAAGATGTACAGGGATATGAAACGCATTTTCTTTTGGGCTGGAATGAAAAAGGATGTGCCAGAGTTCGTTTCGAAGTGCATGGTGTGCCAACAAGTAAAGGCCGAGTCGAAGAAGCCTGGTAGGCTATTACATCCTTTGGAGGTTCCACAATGGAAATAGGAGAGTATCTCGATGGATTTCATGGATGGACTGCCTAGGTCAAGGAAGGGAAATACTAGCATATGGGTCATACTTGATAGACTCACGAAAAGTGATCACTTCATTCCGGTGAAGAGCAAGAGGACCGCATCAGGGCTAGCATCTATTTACCTTCGAGAGATAGTACGGTTACATGGAGTTCCTTCCAGTATAGTTAGTGATCGTGACTCGATTTTCACTAGCCATTTTTGGAATAGTCTGCAAGAAGCAATGGGTACACGACTAAATTTAAGCACGGCCTATCACCCCCAGATGGATGGACAAACCAAAAGGGTAAATAGGGTAATAGAAGACCTCCTGAGGCTATGCATTCTTGACTTTGGTGGTAATTGGGAAGACCATCTTCCTCTCGTGGAGTTTGCATATAACAATAGTTACCAACCTAGCATCGGAATGGCACCATTCGAAGCCCTGTATGGAAGACCGTGCAAATCGCCAAATTGTTGGTAGGAAACGACAGACAAACTTATACTTGGGCCCGACATGATAAGGGACACTTCTGAGAAGACTGAGTTAATATGAAGACGGATGAAAATGGCCCAAGATAGACAGAAATCTTATGCGGACCAGAGAAGGACAGACCTAGATTTCTAAGTCGGAGATATGGTCTTTATAAAAGTTTCTCCGTTACGCAATGTAGTTCATTTTGGAGCAGTTGGAAAGCTAGCACCAAGATTCGTAGGACCGTTCCCCATCACTGAGAGTATTGGACGGATGGCCTATAAGGTAGACTTACCCGAAAGCTGGCTGGGGTGCACAATGTCTTTCATGTCTCGCATCTCCGGAAGTGCTTGCATGAGTCAGCCGAAGTGGTTGAGCCAAGCATCCTTGAAGACGTAGAAATGGAAAAAGAAGCAACATTGAGGCGAGTTCCGATTTGTATCTTAGGAACGGAGATTAAGAAGTTAAGGAATCGAGAATTCAAGCTAGTGAAAGTGCAGTGGAGTGAAGCCCAAGAAGACGCAACTTGGGAAACCGAAGAGAAGATACACGCGCTTTACCCATTTCTTTTTGAGGGTACATTCTCGATCTCTTTTTCCTATAAACTTGAAAACCTTTTCGTATCATGCTTCTACTATCAACGTTTGTCTTGTTACCTTCTTGATCTTATTTTGAGAACCTTAGGTAGAACCATATGGATGTAAGCATGTGATTGAAACATGTTATGGTTGATGTTTGCAAATGGTTGCTAGTGGATGCATAACACACATTAGGCACTAGATCGGCTCAGTCACATTTTCATGTTGCATATGCATGAGTGCTTATACTTGTACATGGATGGAACTTGTTATGCTCTCACTTGGATGGTGCATATGAATGAATGTTTGTGCACTCATGTAGAGATTATAAACTATGTTAGGAATTTGAATGCATGTTGGATTCATTACACTAACATATTTTGCATTAAGGAGGTTTACTGAATCAGTAACCGCCTGATCTTTTGCATTAGATAAGTACATTTACACACACTTTCTGCATATGTTCATACAGCACTAGAAATCTATTAAGGACAATGGTTGCCTGTGGATGATGCTTTGAGTAGATGGATGATGGATGGTAGGACACATCCTCCCTAACTTAGAAATTTTGGGGACGAAATCCTTTAAGGAGGGAGAATGTAACAACCCATATTTTTATAACATGTAATAACCATAAATCAAGGAAGAATTAATTTTTAAAATAAGAATCAAGGGAAACGGGTTACGCCATTGTGTTCGTCTCGAAATTCTGCTCGGAAACGAGTCTGAGTTTTCGAAAATCGGAGTCCGTATGACCAAGCTATGAAGTTTTCAGAAGTTTTCAAGTTCAAAACAGCTCAATTCGAAATTCAAACCTCAGAATGGACTGGGCTGGAAACTTCCCGCCTAGGACCAGGTCGACCTGGGGGTCGACTATGTAGTCGACCTACCCAGGACCAGGTCGACCATAGTGTCGACCTGGGGGTCGACCTGGTGGCCGAGTCCACTTTTGAAGCCGAATTCACTCTGATGTTTCTGGCCTCGTTTCTGTCTAGATTCGTTGACCTGAACCTATATATACAGCCCCTCACCCTAGTCTCTCTACACAAAATTCTTTCTGACCTTATGCTGCTCTGATTCTGGTTGAAAAGTTAGAGAAAGGGACTACTTCTTTTACGTTGAAACTACGTTGCTGATTTGGGGATTTCTGTTAGGACTTGACTAAGCATATAAAGATTCAACATCGACTCTCTTTTTCTAATTCTCGAACCACGATCTGTAAGCCCCAGTTATTTTTAGATTTAAACTGTAAATGTAATATGAATATGTTGTAAATTGAAATTGGACCTATGTATGATGACTGTTTTACATCATTCTTGTTCATCTTGGATCTTGACTCTTGGATATTACTATGACACTGATTTGGGGCCTATTCATGTTGTAAATCAAAAAAGAAAAACCCATCATATTATCATGTTGAATCTGCTACTAGTCACAAGTTTATGACTATCACCTTATGTCAATAGCTACCATGACTATACTATCACCTTATGTCAATCGTTACCATGACTATACTATCACCTTATGACAACTATTATCTTGTCTAGTACCTTATTTTGCTAGATTTGGAATCTTTATATTTGAGGCCAATATTCCATATGCCAGTAATGTTATAATCTTTTATCTCAAGTCATACCAGGCTATGCTAGTAATCACTTTTGCCACCTTATACCCATCCCTTTTTATGTTATTCCCTAATTAGATTTATTTGTATCAATTCGAACTTACGTGCGATGGGAATACGATTTGGGTAGACTAGGTAAAACATGAATTGACTTTGAACATGAACGTTATTATAACTTGAACCTAGATATGGACATGAACTTGACACGATTTGACATGAAACATGACATGAAAACTCGACATGAATTTTGACATGAAGACTTGAACGTGGGCATGACAATTAGATAAACTTGAAAATGGCCAACTCGAGGTTGGGTTGAGTTAGCAGTGTAAATCTGCCCGGAACCGCCCGGCAAATCCAGTGACTGCAAACAATAGGATCCAATGTGGGTAGTTGGTCATATCGCACGAAAAACCCGAGGTTAGACTATGTTGTGTTGTAAATCTGCCCGGAACCGCCCGGGAAATCCAGTGACCACAACAGTCAGTCTAATGTGAGAGGTTGGGTTGCATTAATGAATTAATGCCACATGATAGGGTTAAGTCATGAACCACTTGAATATACTTAACCAACTTGACACGATGATTTGATAGGGTTAAGTCATGAACCGCTTGAACACACTTAACCAACTTGATACATGATCTGGATAGGGTTAAGTCACGAATTTGAATGACAACACTTAACCCATTAGAAACCCTAGTTACGCGGTCCTTTTCAGCAGTAACCCACTTGGATGTATCACGATACCCTGGAACTAGGCAGGGTGGGGCACGATTACTGGGCTGATTGTAAGCGACCAGAACGACGGCTGAGTAGGTGCGCCATTGTAGGTTCAGGCGGACTATGGTCATGTACGTAGTCCGGAGTTGAAAAAGCAGGCATTGGGCACCCGTAGATTTACACTGCGCGTGCTTGATTCGTGTCGATGGTTGGCACCATAAGGCTTGATACACCCTATGGTGGACCTAGCACAGGTAACTACATTTCAGGATAGGGTCGTACGACACAGACACATGACGAGTTAGGACTTGTAGGGAACCGATCGATTAGTAGATCATACCGTAGGACCCCGTAATGGGTCACTTCATGATACTGGGCCAAGGGATCATTTCATGATTAATACTTGACATGGGTTAGAACACTAGTACAGTTGGTGCAGCGAACCTTGAATATGTGATCTTAATTATCATATCAGTCTTGTTATCATCCTTATGTTTAATTCCAGTTTTCGCATATCATGTTACCTTTACTAGTTTTCATACTGAAAGTCACTAGGGCTTACCAGTCTTTATGACTGACCCTTTTTCTTTCGCCTCCTTTTCTTTCGTTTTCCCCCCAGGTTCTCAGGGAGGAAACACTAGCTCTTAGCTTGGATTTAGCTTGCTTTCTGACAGCTCATGTACGGTTTGGTCTTGAGCTATGCTATGGCTGCTTCTGCTATTTATGGGGAATAATCTACTTTTGTTATCTTAAGTTTATGCTTCTTTACTTGGAACTTGATGTAGTGGAATAATATATATCTTAGATATATGGGGTTTTGACTCTTTTCTTGAAAGTAATAAAAAGTTGGTTTTTATTTTCTACCGCTGCTTTATTTATGTTCTGCCTTATGATATCTCTGTGCATGTTTACCTAGATAATACTCCACCAAAACTAGTGCATTCCCTTTGTGAGTGACCCTAGCGGAGGTGGGGTGTTACATTTCGTATCAGAGCAGAAGGTTACCAGGCTGGGCAAAAGTTTTAAAACCCTTCTAAAACTATTTTCAAAACCATTTATAAAGAAGCATTTTTTTTCAAGAAAAGTTTTGTGTTTAAAAAAGGCTATTCCCCAAAAGCCATTAGCACTTCCCTTTGTTTCCTCGTTTGAATCTTTTTCTTTTCGTTTTTCAGCATGGCTGATCTTAACCTTCCTGAGGGAATACCCGTGCCTAGATGGGTCCGAAGGTACTTAGAAGCCAGGGCCAATTGTGTGGGCCCGGCAGACATCCCTCCTCCCCCCAGTGGCCGCGGTTCCTCCTCCTCCTGGTACCGCCTTTGCCAAAATATGCAAAGACTTTAAAGCAATGGGCGGCAAGAACTTCGTTGGAACTGAAACCTTTGTTAAGGCACGAAACTGGCTAAAGGAGACGTAAGACTTGTTCATTATCTTTGATTTGGAGGACCATAGGAAAGTTCAGTTGGCAGCATGGTTGTTGAAAGAGGAAGCTGCATTTTGGTGGGAAGTCACCAACGCTACCAGGCCAGTTGAGACTTGGGCAGACTTTAGAGAGAGATTTGGGCTTAAATTCTTATCGTCAGCAGAAAAGAACCTTCAAATAGAGAGGTTCCTAGCACTCAAGCAAGGGGACATGTCTGTTAGGGAGTACGTGAATGAGTTTAATCAGCTTGCTCAGTTCGGTTTGGATTTCGTCAACACAGCCCAGAAAAAGGCTGTACGCTTTGCTCGAGGATTGAACGAGCCACTACACAGCTTGGCCCTAACTCATATACCCATGGGGGCAACCTTTGAAAGCTTGGTGGATATGGCTCTACTTCATGAGGAAAACAAGAATAGCAAGAAAGAGGTTAAGCCCAATGAGACTCAAAATAAGAAAGCCAATTCAAGAAGGGGGGCAACAAGAATAACAAGAGCAACAACAAACCGCGTGAGACGAGGAAGTGCAACTTCTGTGGTATTACTAGACATCTAGCTAAAGACTGTAGAAAGAAGAAGAGGAAGCTGAGGAAGTTGGGTGAATGCTTTCATTGTGGAGATACTGGACACATCAGCAAGGACTGCCCTAAGAAGCAAGGGCAGGGGCAAGGGCAGACCCAACGAGCAGGACCTTCTGGAGGGCAGTTGCATGCTCTCAACACCACTCCAGCTCTTGACCGAGGTAGTAATATTTCCGTAAAAAGCCTTGTTTACATTTCTGACTTTTCTGTTCGAACCTTATTTGACTCTGGCGCATCGCATATTTTTATTTCTTCTGATATTGTTGATAATATGCACCTAAGTACTAGTCTGGTTGAGGATCCCGTTATAGTTTCAAATCCAATTCGGGGCTCCGCCCATTTATCTATGATGTGTGTGGATTTGAGGATCTCTATCTTAAGCGTAGAATTCACGTGTAATGCTTATGTTCTCGGATTCATGGGATACGGTTTGATCCTAGGTATGGATTGGCTGTCCAATTATGGAGCCATTCTTGATTGTGAACGAAGGGTAGTGAGGCTCATGACTCGCCTTGGTAATACCCTTGAAATTTATTGTAGCCCTAAGGGTCCAGTCATGTTGTGTTATCTTGAATCCCTTGACTCGTCCGACGATAATTTGCAATCTGTAAAAGTGGTCCGAGAATATCCAGATCTCTTTGATGAGGTGAGGGGGTTACCTCCTAAACGCGAGATAAACTTCCGAATTTATCTTGTTGATAATGCCAAGCCAGTTTCATTGCTCGTTAGGCACATGACTCCGCGAGAAAGAAGAGAGCACAGTAAACAAGTTAACGAGTTGCTTGAGAAAAATTTCATAAGACGAAGCATTTCTGAATGGGGTGCTCCAGTGGTATTCGCTACTAAGGCGGATGGATCGCTTCATCTATGCATAGATTGTCGTGAGTTGAACAAGCTGACAAAGAAGAATAGGCACCCACTACCAAGAATCGACAATTTGTTTGACCAGCTTATGGGAGCATCTGTTTTCTCTCAACTCGATCTAGCCACTGGATTCCATCAGCTTAGGGTGGCTAAGGATAGCATTGACAAAACTGCGATTAGGACTCCAGATGGGTTCTTCGAATGGCTCGTCATGCCGTTTGGGTTAACAAATGCACCCGCATACTTTGTGGATTTGATGAATAGGGTGTTTCGGGAGTTCCTTAACAAGTTTGTGGTAGTTTTCGTGGATGATATTTTGATCTTCTCAAAAGATGAAGAAGAGCATGCTAGACATCTCAAGGAAGTCATGGAAACACTTAGAGCACACCAGTTAAAGGCTAAGTTCTCCAAATGCCATTTTTGGAGGAAGGAAGTTTGGTTCCTTGGACATGTAGTTTCTAAGCAAGGCATAGCCGTGGACCCCGCAAAGGTAGTCGCGGTACAAGACAAGAAAATTCCTAAGAATGCAACGGAGGTGAGGAGCTTTCTCGGTTTGGCGGGCTACTACAGGATGTTCATTAAGGACTTCGCTAAGATTTCAGCCCCTCTTACTAAGTTAACAAAGAAGAACCTAGCTTTTGTATGGGACATAGAGTGTGACGTTGCTTTTTAGAGACTCAAGAGTGCCATCACCACAACTCCAGTTTTGGCATTACCCGATGGAGGTAAGATGTTTACGGTGTACACAGATGCGTGCGGCACAGGATTAGGCGCTGTCCTAATGCAAGAAGGAAGAGTAATATGCTACGGGGGTAGACAACTTAATGTTCATGAGAAAAACTATCCCACGCATGACTTGGAGTTGGCCGCGATTGCTTTTGCACTTAAAGCTTGGCGCCATTATCTTCTAGGGGAGAGGTTCGAGCTGTATACCAACCACAAATCGCTTAAGTACCTCTTCTCACAGAAAGACTTGAATCTGAGACAACAGCGGTGGATGGAGTTCTTGGCATCATATGACTTCGATATAGCTTATACCCCTGGCAAGGGTAATGTGGTGGCGGACGCGCTAAGTAGAATAAGGTTGACTTTGAGCCCCTTGTTTGTTGAAAGGAAAAGCCTTGAGTTTATAGCAACATTTGATTTTACACCTGCTGTTGAGTCATTGACTGCTACGTTTGCATCTCTTGAGTTAAGACCTACACTTCTAGATCAAGTAGGCACTTCACAGAAGGAAGACCCACAGATAGTCGAAATCATGGACAAGCTGATTAGTGGTGAGACCTTAAGTCACCTCAGTAGGTATGCCATAGATGACAAGGGATGGATAAGGCGCGATGGAAGGCTATGTGTCCCACAAGTGGGAGACCTAGTAAGGAAAGTTCTCGAAGAGGCGCATCACTCGAAGATGACTATACATCCTGGAGGGGATAAGATGTACAGGGATATGAAACGCATTTTCTTTTGGGCTGGAATGAAAAAGGATGTGGCAGAGTTCGTTTCGAAGTGCATGGTGTGCCAACAAGTAAAGGCCGAGTCGAAGAAGCCTGGTAGGCTATTACATCCTTTGGAGGTTCCGCAATGGAAATGGGAGAGTATCTCGATGGATTTCGTGGATGGACTGCCTAGGTCAAGGAAGGGAAATACTAGCATATGGGTCATAGTTGATAGACTCACGAAAAGTGCTCACTTCATTCCGGTGAAGAGCAAGAGGACCGCATCAGGGCTAGCGTCAATTTACCTTCGAGAGATAGTACGGTTACATGGAGTTCCTTCTAGTATAGTTAGAGATCGTGACCTGATTTTCACTAGCCAGTTTTGGAATAGTCTGCAAGAAGCAATGGGTACACGACTAAATTCAAGCACGGCCTATCACCCCCAGACGGATGGACAAACCGAAAGGGTAAATAGGGTACTAGAAGACCTCCTGAGGCTATGCATTCTTGATTTTGGTGGTAATTGGAAAGACCATCTTCCTCTCGTGGAGTTTGCATATAACAATAGTTACCAAGCTAGCATCGGAATGGCACCGTTCGAAGCCCTGTATGGAAGACCGTGCAAATCACCAACTTGTTGGTAGGAAACGACAGACAGACTTATACTTGGGCCCGACATGATAAGGGACACTTCTGAGAAGATTGAGTTAATACGAAGACAAATGAAAATGGCCCAAGATAGACAGAAATCTTATGCAGACCAGAGAAGGACAGACCTAGAGTTCGAAGTCGGAGATATGGTCTTTATAAAAGTTTCTCCGATACACAATGTAATTCGTTTTGGAGCAATTGGAAAGCTAGCACCAAGGTTCGTAGGACCGTTCCCCATCACTGAGAGGATTGGACGGATGGCCTATAAGGTAGACTTACCCGAGAAGCTGGCACCAAGGTTCGTAGGACCCCGTAATGGGTCACATCATGATACTGGGCCAAGGGATCATTTCATGATTAATACTTGACATGGGTTAGAACACTAGTACAGTTGGTGCAGCGAACCTTGAATATGTGATCTTAATTATCATATCAGTCCTGTTATCATCCTTATGTTTAATTCCAGTTTTCACATATCATGTTACCTTTACTAGTTTTCATACTGAAAGTCACTAGGGCTTACCAGTCTTTATGACTGACCCTTTTTCTTTTGCCTCTTTTTCTTTCGTTTTCCCCCCAGGTTCTCAGGGAGGAAACACCAGCTCTTAGCTTGGATTTAGCTTGCTTTCTGACAGCTCATGTACGGTTTGGTCTTGAGCTATGCTATAGCTGCTTCTGCTATTTATTGGGAATAATCTACTTTTTTTATCTTAAGTTTATGCTTCTTTACTTGGAACTTGATGTAATGGAATAATTTGTATCTTGGATATATGAGGTTTTGACTCTTTTCTTGAAAGTAATAAAAAGTTGGTTTTTAATTTCTACCGTTGCTTTATTTATGTTCTGCCCTATGATATCTCTGTGCATGTTTACCTAGTACTCCACCAAAACTAGTGCGGAGGTGGGGTGTTACACAATGAAACTAATTTCATCAAAAACCGAGGTCGTTTGACAAATGGTCATTTTTAAGGCTTATATAATATTGAATAAATATAAATAAATTACAAACAATTCAATTAAATAATAAAATTTTATTATTATCGTATGTATACAAATATAATTATATAAATAGCTTCAAATATAAACCAATATGGATTTTAAACACAATATTTTTATTTTTTGAGTTAAACGATATCCAAATTATACAAAACCCTTTTTTGTAACGACCCGGATTTTTCGGCCATTTGATTTTGAATATTTAAATCTACTTTAAATATTTCAATTGGAATAATAATGGATTTTTAACATTTAATTCATTAATTAAACGATGATAGAACATTTAAATTTATATTTATATTTATAAACAAACTCATAACGGAGCGGTAGTTCGTAACTTCAACTGAATATACAGATTCCATTATAAGTCGGAATTTCGTGAAACAAGAAACACTGGAATCTAATTGATTTTTATTTTCTGATGAAAGAGAAAAATCAAGATTTCGGCTTATATATTGTAAGTTATCCCCAAATCAAAATTTGAAATAGTCGCTATGGAAATCGATAATAAACGATAACGTTTATTTAATAGATTAAGAAGGAATTTTATCGAATTTGAATAGCGTTCAACTCAAAAACGGTAATGTTGAGTTATATTTGCATATTGATTGAATTTGAAGTGATATATTATTTTATTAGGATATACAAGATTCGTACTAAATAATAGTGCATGGTCGTAAAGATTGGTCAAGCATTATTATAATTAAAGTTATTAGGTGACATGGCATAATTTAGCCCTAATTAATGCTTAAGACATTTTAATTTTTATCCCTCCTTTAATTATTAAAACTCTAAGTCCAATAAAAAATGGTTTTCTAAATATGTTCCCTTAGTGCACATCTTAATACTTATTAAGAAGTAAATCCAACATTTCTTTAACAATTAATTGTATGCCCAAGAATAATTAATTAACCAAACAGTATGAGGTATTTGTTGCACTTTTAACCATAACAGATGTTCAACTTCTTTCTACTCATTGCAAAGGAGATTATAAATAAATGTATATTGGATAACTGATGTACTAAATTTGCTAAACTAATAATTAAACTTACATCAAAATGAATTTTTCATTCAATACATAAGAGAGTTAAAAAAAAGAACGTAACCCCTAGGCAAAAGTAAACTCCTATATGATGTGTACTGAGCACCCTATAAGAAAGAACCTATCCAATTTATATTAGTAAGCACATGGGGACGTACAGGGGAAAAATATCAATTCTCAAAACCACTGGTTATTTCCAATCACATAGCTCTCTACCTACATGCCTACATTGTCACACACCTCTCCACTGTAACCATTACTTGTCACAAAAATGGAAGAACAATGCTGCCTAGCTATGAAAATAGAGTAACAACAACCCTATCTCTTTTCGTTTCCTATCATTACTTTTCAATCTGCCATGAATTCTCACTTGAAGGTACCACTGCATGCAAACCCACAGACTAAAAACTACAAATCACCATTAAATTTTCACTGCTAAACTCCAATCACACAGCTTTGAAGATGAAAGAACACTGTAAACCTTTGTGCCTACCTTCTTCCTACCCTGTATAATATGAGGTGACTTTGTTCTAATCCACTTCTTTTTTTCCCTATATATACTATCGTTCTTCTTTGAAAACAAAAAACAAACTCCAGGCCCAAAACGAAAAGATCCACCAAAATATAAAGTAAACAAACAAATAAGAAACGTACCAGTAAACAAAAAGAAAAAATAGAATCCGAAGAGAAAGGAGAGTACGGAAGAAAGCCGGATTTGTCGGGGAGGTATTGGGAATCGTCGGAGGTCGAAGGAGGGAGTCGGATCGTGTAGTGGCAGTCGCCGGTCCTTCGCTGAACTAGGGCGACGGAAATTGGGGGTTGAACGGAAACAACGTCTGCCGTTCATTTGGGGTGTTGTAGTGCCTACGTGGCGATTGTGGAGGGGGAACGGGTCAGCATGGGGAGGTGAGTCACTGGCCGTCACCGTGGTTGGTAAATAGTGGCGTCTGGTGCCAGGTAGTGTCAGCAACGATTTAATGAAGGAGGAGAGCAGTCTTCCGTGTTTCTAAAAAAAGGAGATTGGTGAATATATAATGATATTTCAAAGTAAAGAGATGAGATTTCATCAAGATATAACTAAAATGGGATTTGTTTGATATTGGGAACGAATATCGGTTTTGGTATTATAACTGATATTTATATTAAGATAAGAACGTTGTTAATCAAGGTCTGAGAGGTAATTAAAATATCCCAACTTGAATGGCATCAGGATTATCGGAGGATGATATTAGTTGTGATGGTAAAGATGTTAAGGGTAATTTATCATGGAAAATAATAAGAATTTGGAATTACAAATTAAAAAGGAAATAAAATGGGCTTAAGGATATTTCCATGAAAAACGGGATAAGAAGAGATTGGTGAAAATATAACGATAGTTCAAAGTAAAGAGATGAGATTTAGAACGATTTTATTTTAAAAGGATAAGTATGGGGTTCAAATAAATGAAGCCAAAGGGGATGTAGTAACAATTGTTTTACGAATTATGAGTTGAATCGGTTTTCCAATTATAGAAAATTAGTATGGTTTGAAATGGTAGTTAAATGGAATTTTTATGTGATTTTAAGTTATTTTTCTAAAAATATAAATAAGATGATCTATGAATAATAATAAATTAAAGCTGAAACATTATTTTGGTATTACAACTGAGATACTAATTTTAATGGTTAAGTGACGCTATATACGAACCAATTGATTTATTTATTTTTATGATTGTTTGTTTTGATAGTTAAATAACTGACTATCAAAATCATACCTAACGCGTTGTTGGTACGGAAAGACCGGGATCAAATTTATATTCAAAAACCATTCTGAACCAACAGATACGTAAATGAAGAAGATATCTGAAGCTGATCGAGATGGAGAAATTCAAGGACGTAAATCTTCATGAGCGGGGAACAATTGTTGAATTTCTCTAGCTGATCCCTAAAGATACATATTTGACAATGATTCTTTCATGACTGAAATCTACGGATTGCAACGACTACTCGCTACTGATCTATAGGGTGATTCCTAGGATGTGGTAGGAGGTTGCCTTTGGTTCATCTGTTCCTGGATGACTTGTATGGACGAGTGTTTGACAGAGTATTTCCGAAGGGGTCACATACGTTGATTTCTTCAAACGTATTTTTGTTGATGGTAGAGAAGAGTGCATTTCTCCTAGCTTAACAACTAGATATTTTTGTGGATGTCAATTAGTGATCTTTGGAGGATCTAAAGATGTGGCATTCATAGTAAATGGTGGCCAGATGTTCTAAAGTTAAATTCTAACCTCAAGCCTCATCAACTGAAAAATGACAAAAATCGGCAGGTGGTTCCATACCTTATCATAGTCGAAACCCAATCTCCAATAAGTGCCCGCGGTTTTGATTGTATACTATATATGTGGAGCATGAGATGCAAGCATTCTGCTAGATTCTTATTTATTTGTATTTAGGCACTATTATAATGTCAGAATATATATACGATTTCAAAATTTTTTGGGTTATTGTAAAGTAAAAATTGTCTGTATTTATGTGTGGATTTGGTCTTACGATTATCCTTTTCTTTCGAAAAGATTTTCGAACTTTAAAATCAAGTTGGATGATTTCCCTTAAAACTTTGCGAGTTTTTTCTCACTCTGGTTTACCAGACCGACCCGGTATTTGAAATGCTTGGATTAGACCGGGTTGTACATGTTTAGGTTATCGGATGCTGTGAAGTACTAAAACAAGCTAGAAGAGTTTCAGACGTATGATGTTATACCCTTATTATTCTGCTGCATGTTATATATATAAGGATAGGCTATTATAACTATCCAGATGTATTAATGTACTCTGATGTTGTAAGTATTATTTCAAGCTCTCAATAAAAGTTATATCTATATTATTTTTTGTTCCGCTGCAATGTGAGACTCTGATTTTGTGTTGATTCTTCTTCTTATTCTTCTATTATAATATTCCTTCTTTCTTATCTCATCCTCCAACTTCTTTCTCCTGTCCTTCTGGGGTTTTCGGTACTATGGTTTTGGACATGAGTTGTATAAATGTATGGATTCGAGTAATGAAATTTCCGGGATGCTACAGTTGGTATCAGGGCGATGGTTTAGGAATAACCTTGGCTCTGTGGTATAACTCGAAAGAGAATGGGTCAGAAATACCCTAGATCTATATATACGAGAGAGCGTATTTGTAAATTTCTATAAAAAGGATTTTGTATTGTGTTGTTTGACTGATTTAAGTTGAACTGGTAATTGATGCAATATTGTTTTGTAAAAGGGGTAAATGAAACAATTTTGCCTAAATAATATTATCAAATTATTGATATTAGTTAATTGATTGATTTGAATGAAAATTCAAATGGAATTGTGAATCTTAATGATTTAATTACACTAGAAGAAAATTTGAAACATAAAATTTGTGAATAAAAATTTAAATATATGAATTTAAATAAATCAAAAGTTAATAAATTAATATGAATTGGTTGTTTTGATTAGCTGTTTATTGGATTATGGATTGGTTGAATAATAAGTTGGTTGGATAATAAAAATTTATCAATAGCTGAATGAATTGGAAACTAATGAAATAAATTCAATATAGTAAATTTAAATAGAATCAATATGAAATGAAACTGAAATGATTTGACCTTGTATCTGTTATTGGCCTTGGATATTGAGTTAAAGTGCAGGTTAGAAGGGGAAGAACTGTTAGTGAATTTGCTTTATGACTAGAGTATGGGTTGCTCGACAAATAGGTAAACCTTAATACATTAATTTGGTGATTGATTTTATACCCCTGGGTTGGGTAGCCGCTTAGCTTTGATTTTCTTTTGATCGATGTGAGGCCTGGAGTGGTGAATTGTAGTTGTTAGATCGAACAATACAGAGGAGGTGCTGGCGAATTTTTCGTAAAATTTTTTAAAGCGTAGATTATTTTTGACAATGATTTTTTAAAACCTGAAATTTATATATTTATGATTTGTTAAGAATTATTTTGAAAATAATTGGGTATGGAGCATTTTTCTTAACTTGGTAATTTCGGGGACGAAATTCTTTTAAGGGGGGAAGAATGTAACAACCCAGATTTTTCGGCCATTTGATTTTGAATATTTTAATTGGAATACTAACGGATTTTTAACATTTAATTTGTTAATTAAACGGCGATAGAACGTTTAAGTTTATATTTATATTTATAAACGAACTCATAACGGAGTGATAGTTCGTAATATTGAGTGTTGAACTTCAATTGAATATACATAATCCGTTATAAGTTGGAATTTTGAGAAACAAGAAACATTGGAATCTAATTGATTTTAATTTTCTAATAAAAGAGAAAAATCGAGATTTCAGCTTATATATTGTATGTTATGCCCAAATCAAAATTTGACATAGTTACAATGGAAATCGATAATAAACGATAACGTTTATTTAATAGATTAAGAAGGATTTTTATCGAATGTGAATAGCGTTCAACTCAAAAACGGTAATGTTGAGTTATATTTGCATATTAATTGAATTTGAAGTGATATTTTTTTATTAGGATATACATGATAATAATATTTATTTATTTATTTTATTTAAGTTATTAGTAAATATTTGCAAGATTCATACTAAATAATAGTGTATGGTCATAAAGTTTGGTCAAGCGTTATTATAATTAAAGTTATTAGGTGACATGGTGTAATTTAGCCCTAATTAATGCTTAAAGACATTTTAATTTTTATCCCTCCTTTAATAATTAGACATTAAGTACAATAAAAAAAATGGTTTTCTAAATATGTTCCCTTAGTGCACATCTTAATACTTATTAAGAAATAAATTCAATATGTCTTTAACCATTAATTGTATACCCAAGAAAAATTAATTAACCAAACGGTATGAGGTATTTGTTGCACTTTTTACCATAATAAATGTCCAAGTTCTTTCTACTCATTGCAAAGGAGATTATAAATAAATGTATATTTGATAACTGATGTACTAAAATTTCTAAACTAATAATTAAAGTTTCATCAAAATGAATTTTTCATTCAATACATAAGAGAGTTAAAATAAGAACGTAACTCCTAGGCAAAAGTAAACTCCTATATGATGTGTACTGAGCACCCTATAAGAAAGAACCTATCCAATTTATATTAGTAAGCACATGGGGATGTACAAGAGCAATATATCAATGCTCAAAACCACTGGTTATTTCCAATCACATAGCTTTCTACCTACAGGCCTACATTGTCACCCACCTCTCCACTGTAACCATTACTTGTCACAGAAATGAAAGAACAATGCTGCCCAGCTATGAAAATAGAGCAACAACTACCCTATCTCTTTTCGTTTCCTATCATTACTTTTCAACCTGCCATGAATTCTCACTTGAAGGTACCACTGCCTGCAAACCACAGACTAAATACTACACATCACCATTAAATTTTCACTGCTAAACTCTGATCACACAGCTTTTCAGATGAATGAACAATGCAAACCTTCGTGCTTACCTTCTTCCTACCCAGTATAGTATGAGGCGAGTTCGTTCCATTCCACTTCTCTTATTCCCTATACATACTTTCGTTCTTCTTTGAAAACAAAATACAAACTCCAGGCCCAAAATGAAAAGATCCACCAAAATATAAAGTAAACAAACAAATAAGAAACGTACCTATAAACAAAAAGAAAAAAATAGAATCCGAAGAGAAATGATAGTACGGAAGAAAGCCGGATTTGTCGGGGAGGTACTGGGAATCGTCGGAGATCGAAGGAGGGAGTCGGATCGTGTAGTGGCCATCGCCGGTCCTTCGCTGAACTAGGGAGACGGAATTTGGGGGTTGAACAGAAACAACGTTTGCCGTTCTTTTGGGGTGTTGCAGTGCCTACGTGGCGATTGTGGAGGGGGAACGGGTCGGCATGGAGAGGTGAGTCACTGGCAGTCACCGTGGTTGGTAAATAGTGGCGTCTGGTGCCAGGTAGTGTCAGCGGCGATTTAATGAAGGAGGAGAGCAGTCTTCTGTGTTTCTAAAAAAAAAGGAGATTGGTGAATATATAATGATATTTCAAAGTAAAGAGATGAGATTTCATCAAGATATAACTAAAATGGGATTTGTTTGATATTGGGAACGAATATCGGTTTTGGTATTATAACTGATATTTATCTTAAGATAAGAACGTTGTTAATCAAGGTCTGAGAGGTAATTAAAATACCCCAACTGGAATGGCATCAGGATTATCGAAGGATGATATTAGTTGTAATGGTGAAGATGTTAAGAGTAATTTATCATGGGAAATAATAAGAATTTGGAATTCCAAATTAAAATGGAAATAAAATGGGCTTAAGGATATGAATGGATATTTCCATGAAAGAAGGGATAAAAGGGAATTAGTGAAAATATAACGATATTTCAAAGTATAGAGATGAGATTCAGAATGGTTTTATTTTAAAATGATAAGTATGAGGTTCAAATAAATGAAGCCAAAGGGGATGTCGTAACAATTGTTTTATGAATGATGAGTTGAATCGGTTTTCCAATTGTAGAAAATAAGTATGGTTTGAAATGGTAGTTAAAGGGAAATTTGATATGATTTTAAATTTTTTTTTTTTGAAAGCAAAAATGTGTGATCTTATAAAAAGAAGAGAACGCACATATATAAATAATAAGAAATAAAGTCTACAAACTCAGTCTACAGAACAAAAAGGAAACAAAAAAGCTACGCAAGACATGACTATATATATATATAGGAAAATAGATCGATGAACTCTAGATAAACCGTCGCCCATCATACTCCAATATCGAATTCCGGCAAGGCCACCACCCGATATTGAAGTATATCTACTCCTATAATATAAACAAGTCACCCAAACTAAATACAACAAAAAATAGGGAACATAACAAAACAAAAACTCTCCAAAACTAAACTGTAGAAAACTCCAAAGCGAAAACATCAACCATCCAAAACAGCTTTCCAAAAGCTCCTTGGCTACAATCCACAACCTGTAACCTAAAAAAACTAACCAAACCATAAGCAAACATCACATATATATGGGTATATATATATATATATATATGTAAATATATCCATATATATGTGAAAGAGAAATAAATACAGGAAAAAGGGATAAGCACAAAAACATAAAATAGAACTCAATAACAGATACAAATCCTATTACGACTAAAATACCTATTAATTCTAATAAATAAACACAAATTATATCTAACCTTAATCAAATATCTCTCAAAACGAGATTCTCTATAAAACTTTATAGTGAGAGTTATCCATCCAATTCAGACAGAAATTAACAATCCTAATAATAAAATTATCAACAGAAATAGACATAGAATGAAACAGTCTCTGATTTCTCTCCGACCAAATATATTAAAGCTGATACATTATTTTGCTATTACAATTGAGATACTAATTTGAATGGCTAAGTGACATTATGTACTGAAACGATGGATTTATTTACTTTTATGATTGTTTGTTTTGATAGTTAAATAACCGACTATTAAAATCATACCTAACGCGTTGTTGCTACGGAAAGACTGGGATCGAATTTATATTCAAAAACTATTCCGAACCAACAGATACATAAATGAAGAAGATATCTGAAGCTGATCGAGATGGAGAAATTGAAGACCGTAAATCTTCATGAGCGAGGGAACTATTGTTGAATTTCTCTACCTGATCCCTAGAGATACATATTTGACAATGATTCTTTCATGACTGAAATCTACGGATTGTAAAAACTACTCGCTACTAATATATAGGGTGATTCCTAGGATGTGGTAGGAGGGTGCCTTCGGTTCATCCTGTTCTTGGATGACTTGTAAGGACAAGTGTTTGAAAGAGTATTTCCGAAGGGGTCACATACGTTGATTTCTTCAAATGTATTTTTGTTGATGGCAGAGAAGAGTGCACTTCTCCTAGCATAACAACCAAATATTTTTGTGGACGTCAATTAGTGATCTTTGGAGGATCTGACGATGTGGCATTCAAAGTAATTTGTAACACCCCACCTCAGTTAAGGTCACTCACAAAGGGAATGCCTTAACTTCGGTGGAGCGCTATAGGTAAAAGATACAAATAATTTTCAAGACAGACATATAAACAACGGAAAAGATATATTTATTTCATAAGCACGTGGTTCAGTCAAAACATTACAACAACTGTCTCAAACCAACTTCCAAATCATTACAAGAAAATCTCTGTCTTGATTAAAACATAAAGAAGCATAAAATAAAAATAAGGTAGCATAAATCCCCAATAAGAGGGTATCTGAAGCCATAGCCCAAGGAAAGGGGATCCAAGAAATACATCTACTCTCTTCAAGCTGGAAAGGGTCTGAACTAAGCTGAAGTATTCCCTCCCTGCAGACCTGAGGGGGGCGGGGAACGGTAGAAAAGAAGACGAAAGAAAATGGGTCAGACATAAGCCTGCTAAGTCCAGTGATTATTCAACATGTAAACAGGTAAAAGGATCATGACATGAATAAACTGAACATAGGACAATACCCTATAAATAAGATAACAACAAATAAGGTAAGATATACTAAATATACTATTGCACTCATTTCCTTTTCTCTGCACCTACTAACTATTGTTTCAACCACTGATAAATGATCCCCTATAAATGATATACTAAACCCTATAAATGATCCCCTTTATCGATCGGCTCCTATTCGTATACGTTTACCACTTGTGTCATTCGGCCCCGCTTGATTGTAGATACCTGGTTGGTCCCACCATGGGGTATATCAAATCGTATGGTGGCAACCCGACACAATTCAAGATGCACATTGTATAACTACTGATGTCTAGTGCCTTCTTTTTCCACTCTGGAGTATGTGTGTGCCCGCACTCCGTCGGAACCTACACTGACGCACCACCCGCCGTTGTTTTGACCGCTTATAATCAGCCCACTAATCGTGCCCCACCCTGCCTAGTTTAGGGTAGTTAAATTGGTTAAGTGTTCTCAAATTAACATAACCCCACCCATCAGTTTAGTTAACATGTTGTATTAGTTAAGTGTTGCCTTAATTAACTTAACCCTACCTTCTTAGCCTGCATGTTCCTTAGCTTTAATTCATTCATTAAAGCACCAACCTCTCACATTAGATCTATATTGTTGCGGTTGTTGGATGTGTCGGTCGGTTCCGGGCAGTCTTACACCGTAACTCAATCTAACCTCAGGTTCTTTTGGGCTTAATGCGCTATTCTCTCACATTAGATCTATATTGTTACGGTTGCTGGATGTGCCGGGCGGTTCCGGGCAGTCTTACACCGTAACTCAATCTAACCTCGGGTTAGGCATATTCGTTTTTTACTTAATTTACATATTTACCCTTCGTATTTATATGTAAATTATCCACAATTATTGTCATTCAAGTCATTCCCCATTTACCCTCTAAATCATGTTCATAATTTTAGGGATATAAATTATACCATTTCATGCTACTAATCATTTACATAATTATGAGCCAAACTATGCCAATAATATGTAATTTAATGTTCTTCCCAGCGTTACCCCCGTTATACGTTCGCATAATTCACATAGAACATTAGGCTCGCAACTTAGCCTAACTCATAAACAAAAGGGAAAAGAATGGAGCATGTACCATTCCAACAACATAAAATAATATGGATCTAACTAAACATGTGTCATATAAATTTGGCATAGAACAATGAACTTGCATTTTAGATCCAATTAATGTGAATCTTAAGCATATGAACGGGAACTTACATAGAATTACACAAATCCAATTAGCCATGTAAATGTGAACTTGCATTTGAGTTGGATCAAATTAACATAGATCTAAACATATGAGAATGTAGATCTAAACATATAGGCATATACGACTTAGCCTAAAAACTTGCATGTAACATAACATGAAAGAATCACCAAACTTATATACAACATGATAGGTTCATCGCCAAATTAACATTCAACATGATAGGTTCATCATCAATATAACATACAACATGATAAGTCCAATAAACCACAATAGCCTCATAGGCATATATTATAGAATTGTCACAAGAATAGACATGAATCAGCATCACCATTATTTTACAACTAGGCACAGTTCTAGTTTCGCTTTATTACAAATCATGACTTTTATTTGTTCACATCTAAAGAATAACTGAACTTACAAACAAAGAAAAATCTTATTTTATGGGATCTGTTTTCTGAAACTGAAAAGTTATCCTTTGATGTAGACTATTGGTTCTCTAATTTTAATTTGGTTTGAGGCTTCTAACTTGCTTCCTAGCTTGCTTTCTAGTTGGAGAAGAATTGCGGCTACTCTAGTTTGGCCATTGACAACATGACGGCTCCTTTGAATGAAATTGTGTGGTTTAGGGTTGAGGGTTAGGGTTGTTTATATAGAAGTTTAAATTAATGTAAGCCGTTAGATCAACCTAGGAGAAATCAAAGCCATCCAGACCAAATAGAGCTATCCAGTAACCGCCACTTATGCCCTAGTGACTCAGCAGCGAGTCAGAAATCGTCACTGTTCGGACCAGAATATAGGAGTCGACCCCTACAGGGGGGGTCGACACCTATGTCGACTCCCCTATAGGGGGTCAACACCTATGTCAACTCCCCCTAGGGGAGTCGACCCCCTGAGCGGGAATTTTCCCGCTCAGCCTCTTTTGCCTAAATTTGAAATTCGAACTGCTTTTGTTTATTAAATTATTTAATTTTTTTGTTTAAACATTAAATCTTCTGAACTCCATAACTTCTTCATACGGAGTCTGATTCACGCAAACTCGGACTCTATCTCAAGCAGAATTCCGAGATGAATGCAATGGCGTAACCCGTTTCCCTTAATTCTCACTTTTAAAATTAAGTATTCTCTAATTCGTTAATTAAATAAACATATAAAATACAGGGTGTTACATTCTCCCCTCCTTAAAGGATTTCGTTCCCGAAATCTTCAAGTCAAGAAGAATGTATATCCTACCATCCAATCGTCCATCTATTCAACCATCAAACATCGGCATCCATTGTCCTTAAAAAGATCTCTAATGCTTTCGTGACTGTATGCAGTGTGTGTATATGTCCTTATCTAATGCAAAATCAGGCAGTCTACTGATTCAGTTGACCTCCTTAATGCAAATTATGTTTGTGCCATGAGTCCATTATGTATGCAATTATTTCTAATCATACTTTCTACATGAGTGCACAATCATTCATACAAATGCAACGTCCATATGATAACACACCAAGTTTCAATCCATATACAAATACATATATGCATATGCAACATGAAAGTGAATGAGCCGATCTAACAGCTAATGTGTGTGTATATGCATCCACGTTAGCAACCACTTGCAACCATCAATCATAACATGTTTCAAATACATGTTTACATCCGTTGGTTTCTACCTAAGGATAAAGAATAGGACTGAGGAGATATACTTAAAAAGGTAGATACATGCATGTATAAACTTATGGAAAAAGAGATCAAGGATGTACCCTCAAAAAGAAAAGCGTAGGCTGCGCGTATCTTGTCCTCAGTCTCCCAAGTCGCGTCTTCCTCAGCGTTACCCCCATTGAACTTTAACAAGCTTGACTTCACGGTTGCATAGCTTTTTGACTTCTGTACCCAAGATACGAGTTGGAACTCTTCTCACAGTCACTTCTCATTCCACTTCTACTTCCTCTAGTATGCTTGGCTCCACAACTTCCACATACTCATGTAAGCACTTTCGTAGTTGAGAAACATGAAAAACATTATGAACTCCTGCCCGTCGTTCGGTTAGCTCTACTCTGTAAGCCATCGTCCCAATCCTTTCAATGATAGGAAATGGTTCTACAAATCTTGGTGCCAACTTTCCTACGGACTCAAAGTGAATGACATTCCTCAAAGGAGATACTTTAAATAACACCCTATCTCCAACCTCAAACTCAAGGTCGGACCTTCTTTTGTCTGCGTAGGACTTCTGTCTATCTTGGGCAGTTTTCATTCGTCTTCGTATCAAGTCCACCTTTTCTAAAGTTTCTCTGATCATGTCTGGCTCAAGTATGAGCTTGTCTGTAAACTCCCACCAACAAGTTGGTGATCGGCATGGTCTTCCATATAAAGCTTCGAAGGGTGCCATGCCTATGGTGGCTTGGCAGCTATTGTTGTAAGCGAATTCCACAAAAGGAAGATGATCCTCCCATGTTCCCCCAAAGTCAAGAATGCACAATCTCAAGAGGTCTTCTAATACTCTATTCACCCTTTCCGTCTGACCATCGGTTTGGGGGTGATAGGCCGTGCTTAAGCATAGCTGTGTGCCTATAGCCTCTTGCAAACTCCTCCAAAACTCGCTCGTAAAGATAGGATCTCGATCACTCACTATGCTGTTGGGTATCCTATGGAGTCGAACTATCTCTTTAAGATAAATGGATGCTAAAGATGAGGCAGTCCTTCTACTCTTAACAGGTATAAAGTGAGCGCTTTTAGTGAGCCTGTCCACTATTACCAAAATACTGGTATTACCCCTTCTTGACCTAGGCAACCCATCAACAAAGTCCATCCAAATGCTATCCCATTTCCACTGTGGGGCCTCTTGAGGATGAAGTAGACCACCAGGCTTCTTCTGCTCCGCTTTGACTTGCTGGCATATCAAGCACTTAAAGACGAACTCAGCTACATCCCTCTTCATGATATTCCAAAAGAAAACCCTTTTTATGTCTTTATACATCTTGTCTCCACCTGGGTGTATGGTCAACTTAGAATGGTGTGCTTCTTCGAGAACCGTCTTCACCAAATCCCTTGCTTGTGGGACGCATAGTCTTCCATCCCGCCTCAACCAACCCTTATCATCAATATAGTATCTATTGAGGTGACTAGAAATCTCACCCCTAATTAGCTTATCCATTACATCAACTAGCTGAGGGTCTTCACGTTGCGCAGTTCCTATTGAGTCCAAAAGAGTAGGCCGCACTTCTAGAGATGCTAACAAACCAGGTACAAATTCAGAGGAGGGTCTAAAGTCAAAGTTTGCTATGTACTCCAAGCTTTGCCTTTCTGCAAAGAGAGGATTTAAGGTCAGCTTCTTTCTACTCAAGGCGTCTGCTACCACATTGCCCTTGCCAGGGGTATAGGAAATCTCAAAATCATATGAGGCAAGGAACTCCATCCACCTTTGTTGTCTTAAGTTAAGATCTTTCTATGAGAAAAGGTACTTTAATGATTTATGGTCAGTAAACAGTTCAAACTTTTCTCCTAGTAGGTAATGACGCCATGACTTAAGAGCGAAAACAATGGCAGCTAGCTCCATCATGAGTTGGGTAGTTCTTCTCATGTACCTTCAGTTGCCTTCCCCCATAACAAACTACTTTGCCTTTTTGCATCAAGACAACGCCTAATCCTATACCGCATGCGTCCGTGTATACTGTAAACATTTTGCTCCCGTACGGCAATGACAGAACTGGGGCTGTTGTAAGGGCCCTTTTCAAACATTGGAAAGCAACATCGCAATCCAAATCCCAAGTGAAAGTTAGGTTCTTCTTCGTCAACCTTGTAAGTGGGGCTGAGATTTTTGCAAAGTCTTTAATGAACTTTCTGTGAAAGCCCGCCAGCCCGAGAAAGCTTCGGACTTCGGTTGCATTCCATGGAACCTTCCAATCTTACACCGCAACTACTTTTGCGGGGTCTACAGCTTTTCCCTTCTTTGGACACCACATGTCCAAGAAACCTTACTTCTTCTCTCCAGAAATGACATTTGGAGAATTTTGCCTTCAGCTGATGTGCACGAAGAGTATCCATGACTTCCCTTAAATGCAAAGCATGCTCTTCCTCACTTTTCGAGAAAATCAAAATGTCGTCCACGAAGAGCACCACAAACTTATTAAGGAACTCCCCGAACACCCTGCTTATTAAGTCAACGAAATAAGCGTAAGATAACAAATAAGATAACAACAAATAAGGTAAGATATACTAACTATACTATCGCACTCATTTCCATTTCTCTTCACCTACTAACTATTGTTTCAACTAGCCTCACGTGTTCGTAAAAAATGACCCCCTTTATCGATCGGCTCCTACTCGTATACATTTACCACTTGTGTCATTTGGCCCCGTTTGATTGTAGATACCTGTGCTAGTCCCACCATAGGGTGTATCAAATTATATGGTGGCAACCCGACACAAATCAAGATGCACAGTGTATAACTACTGATGCCCAGTGCCTGCTTTTTCCACTCTGGAGTACGTGCATGCCCGCACTCCGTCGGAACCTACACTGATGCACCACCCGCTGTTGTTTTGGCCGCTTATAATCAGCCTAGTAATCGTGCCCCACCCTGCCTAGTTCAGGGTACCATGATACATCTATGTGGGTTACTGCTAAAATGGGTCCCCATTACGAGGGTTTTCAAATCAACATGTTAAATTGGTTAAGTGTTCTCAAATTAACCTAACCCCACCCATCAGTTTAGTTAACATGTTGTATTAGTTAAGTGTTGCCTTAATTAACTTAACCCTACCTTCTTAGCCTGCATGTTCCTTAGCTTTAATTCATTCATTAAAGCACCAACCTCTCACATTAGATCTATATTATTGCGGTTGCTGGATGTGCCGGTCAGTTCCGGGCAGTCTTACACCGCAAGTCAATCTAACATCGGGTTCTTTTGGGCTTAATGCGCTAACCTCTCACATTAGATCTATATTGTTATGGTTGCTGGATGTGTCGGGCGGTTCCGGGCAGTCTTACACCGTAACTCAATCTAACCTCAGGTTAGGCATATTCGTCTTTTACTTAATTTACATATTTACCCTTCATATTTATATGTAAATTATCCACAATTATTGTCATTCAAGTCATGCCCCATTTACCCTCTAAATCATGTTCATAATTTTTAGGTATATAAATTATACCGTTTCATACTACTAATCATTTACATGATTATGAGCCAAACTATGCCAAGAATATGTAATTTAATGTTTTTCCCAACGTTACTCCCGTTATACGTTCGCATAATTCACATAGAATGTTAGGCTCGCAACTTAGCCTAACTTATAAACAAAAGGGAAAAGAAAGGAGCATGTACCATTCCAACAACATAAAATAATATGGATCTAACTAAACATGTGTCATATAAATTTGGCATAGAACAATGAACTTGCATTTTAGATCCAATTAACATGAATCTTAAGCATATGAACGGGAACTTACATAGAATTACACAAATCCAATTAGGCATGTAAATGTGAACTTGCATTTGAGTTGGATCAAATTAACATAGATCTAACATATGAGAATGCAGATCTAAACATATAGGCATATTGACTTAGCCTAAAAACTTGCATGTAACATAACATGAAAGAATCACCAAACTTATATACAACATGATAGGTTCATCGCCAAATTAATATTCAATATGATAGGTTCATCACCAATTTAACATACAACATGATAACTCCAATAAACCACAATAGTCTCATAGGCATATATGATAGAATTGTCACAAGAATAGACATGAATCAACATCACCATTATCTTACAACTAGGCACAGTTCTAGTTTCTCTTTATTACAAATCATGAATTTTATTTATTCACATCTAAAGAATAACTGAACTTACAAACAAAAGAAAAATCTTGTTTTCTGGGATTTGTTTTCTGAAACTGAAACGTTGTCCTTTGATGTAGACTTATTGGTTCTCTAATTTTAATTTGGTTTAAGGCTTCTAACTTGCTTCCTAGCTTGCTTTCTAGTTGGTGAAGAATGGCGGCTACTCTAGATTGGCCATGGACAGCATGACGGCTCCTTTGAATGAAATTGTGTGGTTTAGGGTTGATGGTTGGGGTTTATATAGAAGTTTAAATTAATGTAAGCTTTTAGACCAACCTAGGAGAAATCAGAGCCATCCAGACCAAATATAGCTATCTAGAAACCGCCACCTATGCCCTAGTGACTCAACAACGAGTCAGAAATCATCACTGTTCGGACCAGAATACAGGAGTCGACCCCTACAGGGGGGTCGACACGTATGTCGACTCCCGGGGGGAGGGGGGTCGACCCCCTTAGCGGGAATTTTCCCACTTAGCCTCTTTTGCCCAAATTTGAAATTCGAACTGCTTTTGTTTATTTAATTATTTAATTTTTTTGTTTAAACATGAAATCTTCTGAACTCCATAACTTCTTCATACGGAGTCCGATAACGCAAACTCGGACTCTATCTCAAGCAGAATTCCGAGACGAATGCATTGGCGTAACCCGTTTCCCTTAATTCTCACTTTTAAAATTAAGTATTCTTTAATTTGTTACTTTAATAAACATAGAAAATACAGGGTGTTACATAAATGGTGGCCAGATGTTCTAAAGTTAAATTCTAACCTCAAGCCTCATCAACCGGGAAATGACAAAAATCGGGCAGCCAGCATGGCTATGTGGGTTGCTCCCATTAGGATATATAATCACCTATCTAGAGAAAATCCTTTTGTTTCTTTAATCTATTTCGATGCTGTCCCTTTTGGGAAACGGTGGTTTGAGCCCAACCGTTGGTGATATCGATATACTCAAGCGAAATGAGTGGTTGGTCATGTATGGGTCGGGTTGTAAGATGTTCTTGTTGAACCCAGTGTATTCCCCTCTAGAGATACACTATCAGCAAGTGGTTCCATACCTTGTCATAGTCAGAATCCAATCTCCAATAAGTGCCCGCGGTTTTGATTGTATATTATATATGTGGAGCGTGAGATGCAAGCATGTGACGATCCCAAAACCCCGTGACACGGTGTTAAGGATAATCGTTGGAATATAACACATTAATCATCATTAGCAGATCACAAATAATAGCATAAACAGAAAATAGAATAATTTACACACATATGACAGCGGAATCATATAGATATCATCACATCAGAGAAGCACAGTACAGGATACAACTTAGTGCATAATGATACATAATCAGTCACCATCGCCAATGGCGGAATCATACATAAAGAGTACACAAAAGAAATATCAGTCTACATCGCCAATGGCGGAATCATAATATAGATACAATAATGGCGGAGAAAATCCAAGTCAGCACGGTGTAGTCAAGCCTCGCCATGAGCCAAAAGGTGCGTCAGAAACCTATAACTAGGCTGCCCGTGTGAAAATGAGGGCACCCGAGTTTGCAAGGTGAAACAAACTACGAGTCAGTCATGGGACTGATATGAGAAATCTACTCAACTTATTAACAACAATAATAAGGCAAATCAAAGGACTACGCCACTTTCGCGGAACGGGTTTACTCCAATGAGTGCTAGTGCATGAAATAAAATAAATAATTAAATCAACGCAATGCTTTTTATAAAATGAAGCCATTATAAGACTCAAGTCCCATCACACAATGCAACGCAAGCCGGAGGATAGAGTTTTCCCTTATAATGGCCAAAAATGCTTCATACGTATAAAACAAAAGTGCTTGATATTATTACTAGTGCATATATGTTTCAAAAGCGATTTCAATCATAAATATCAATCCTAGGCGGCATAGCTACCATCTACTATGTCGCCATACTAGTAATACAATCACGTCCGCATATTTCGTATTGGAAATTGGATTCCTTCATGAGTCGAGGCAAGGGGCAAGCTCCTCTCCGATTCGAGACACTCTAGCAAATGTCCCAGGACCCCACTATGATCCTTGGATCTTCAGGGCCGGTCCTCTCTTACTTTTGAGGATTAGTTATTCCTGAACACACGTTTCCCGGTCCTTACAGACCTATATCGAGGCGCCTCGCATTCCAACAACCACACAGGTGAAAAGTATATATAATGTCAGGGCTGGTAGGTCACTGACACCACCTTAGCTAGAAAGAAATATCGTGCTCTCTGTGCAGTCTCTCTCCCGTTTTTGACTCATACCGAGGGGTGAGGCTCGCGAATTCACGTTATACACAAAGCTACGTCACACAGACCATGCTTTGATCATCAACCACAAGACTTTGCTTTGCAACATAAGCCTTGATCGTATGCCACTTAGGCGTGCCACACAGGCAATCCACCCCATGCGATTGATTTCTGTCAATGTATAACCTCTGAGCTCGTACGTCTCAGAGAAGGGCGTTAAGCAAGAGAATAAATTCTCCGCCGCCAAATAGATATATATTTAACAGAGATCAATCAACACAGAACAAAATCCAATGTCAGACACACAGTCCATTTACAAGTCCGTTCTGGGTCTGAACGAAACCGGAGGCACCAATTCCTCGCATATCCATACAATCAATAGTATGTTTGGATGGCTACTACTTCAATTCCTTCATGGTAGCTACTCCAATCATGAGCATCAGTAGCGCCCATCCATCCAATGTGGAGATCGTCGGTCTTCAGCCATCTTCGACTCTTCGACTTCTCAACGTCGATCGATTATTTGAAATGAGATAAACTCGGCCTTTTCAAATAACCCACGTATATTTAGATTTTCAAATCAACTAATCACATGGTTGGACTATTCAACCTTCACATTTCAGTTATTTAGTTATAATTTTCATGTCAAATACATTCAACCATCACATATCAAGCAAACACAACAAAATTGGTTTATTTCCACTCTATATCGTCTATAGTATTTTATAACGATATATCGCCATTTTTATTTAATTTAAAACGACCATATTTAATTAAACGACGTTTCGGGTCGTGTCGATGCACTGGCGCTGCTTTTCACAAATTTTGTTTTACACATATCTGAAAATCTAACCGTTGGATCTTCACAAATTTTACATCATTAGGAAGGTCATTTCAAAACGAATCCAACGGTTTCAGTTTTGGGAAAATCCGACGGTCGGATCTTCCATACTAGCCATTTGAAGTTACGATTTCAATTTATGAACCGCAGCGTCGTTATTCGATTTAATTTAATTATATTTATATATATATAATCGTTTCTGGCGCTGTTTTTCTTCAGATTTGGATTAAACATTCCAGACAATCCAACCGTCGGATCTTCACAAAGTTGGTACCGTTGGAAAGATATTTCCAAGGCGAACCCAACGGTTGCGGTTTCGGGAAAATCCAATGGTCGGATTTCCCGCACTAGTCGTTTGAAATCACGGTTTCAAAACACGAACTGCACGGCCACGTTTCGTTTTAATTCTATTTATATTTATATATTTATATAAATATAGTTCATTCAAAAATTCCTATATCGTGTCCACTTCAATTATTTCACTAACGCCTTTAAATTTCAGAAAATTTCGCCATAACCTCCTTTGTACGGGAGGGTCTGGGAAAATTCCCACATAGCCACACGGGCGTCTCATATCAAAAAGAAAAAGAAAAAGCCAAGCGGCTAGCCAACAGGCTCATAAAATTATCACCCAAACAAAGCAGTAAATGTGTACCTATTTGTCGGGTACAAAATTTTATTTCTCTTCTCTAGCCCCTTTGCTTTAACCTGTTCAATAGATATGCATGTACATATATACAATTTCTATCACTTATCATTTTCCATTCAATTTCATATTTGATTTACTTTGGGTTAAAAACACCATTCATTCTAGTGTTGAATGCATTGGCTAAAATCATATCATTAGCTAATTAATGTATATTTCAACTCATGCACATTTATTTGAACAAGTGGCTATTTTTAACACTTCACATTTCAATAGATGATAATTTTGGCGAACTAAAATAGATTTCAACACATGGCTATTTTATTTAGTTCCTATGCATGTTAAAAATAATATTTCTACCACAAATATTTATTTCAACGTCAGCATATCTTTAGCATATCACAAATATGATAAAAATGATATTTTTATCGTTCAAAATATTTATTCGACAAATGGATGTTTCAACACTTCATAGTTTCAATAAAAATGTAATTTTTATTGTTCGATCTTTTTATTCAACACATGAACTTTTCCACTACACACATTTCTCAACAAATGAGCATTTCCACACATGGACATTTTATTTATGTTGTTCATATTGGAAAGATGGGATTTTTATTGTTGAAACTATTTATATAAGGCGAATATTTTTCCTACTTCATATATATATATATAAAAATGTGATTTTTATTGTTTAAACACTTCATTCATTCACAAATGAATTTAATTTTCACACAACACTTTTCAACACATGAACTTTTCCACACATGGATATAGTTTCAACATATGGCTTTAATTTCGATGCATGAAAATTATTCCAACATATGAAAATAATTCTAACACACAAAGATTATTCAAAATTTCGGCAGCATAACGGCATGGTAGTTAAACCGGCACCGTCCCTATTACGGCCCCTCGCTCTACCTTAAAACCTCGCGGTTTTTGACAATGGGGATTCATGCATCTAATTCGCACGTAGGTGGCATGTTTATTTTTATTTCCACAAATATTTCCAATTCATTTCAATCACCAATGGGTATTTTTCAACCACAACCAAACAATATCAACCACAAACACTTATTCAACCATTCGTATTTTTCATCCAATATTTCACACCAATTCAAACAATAAATATCGTCCATGGTTTTTGGACGAGGGGAGTATATATATATATATATAATTGCTATATTTCACTTGCATTTCAACACATATATCAATTATTCTATGCATGCAAAATTCATACTTCGCTTATATAGCTTACACTACGTATGTACATGAGGTATACAACACGTATGTAATTTATATTTCGCTAATATAAATTATACACGACATTTTCCATTCAATTTCACGTTAATTTAGATTTCTCACTTTGGTTTTCGGAGCGCTAAAAATCGATACGATGTCAGAAAAATCCGCGGCTTCTTCTATTGGGTACAGAGCTTCCTTGCGGTCCCGATGTTTCCTGTTTCATCGAATTTCGTCAACACACAAAAAAGATATGATTTTTCAAAGTGTAAAGATCAAAGAAAAACTCACTTTCACGAAGCTTCAAAACTAGGTTTACAGTTTTCGCGAGAATCGAGGCACGAGGGGATGATCGGCGAGTTGGACGTGGAAGAGGGAAGAGAGGGCTTCCTGTCGGTGGTGGTTTGGTGGCGTTCGGTGGTCCAGATCGGCGGCGGCGGCGGTGGAAAGGTCGGGACTTTGGGGCTTCGATTCGGGCGGCACAGGCGACGAGGGGTGGCGATGGTCAGTCGGATTTGAAGAGGGGACTGAGGCGCGTCGAGGGGTGGCAGTGGCGAAGGCTGTAGGTGGCGGTAGCGGCGGCGATCGGGGCTGGAAGGTTGGGAGCTCGGGTCGCCGTTCGTTCGAGGGGGTTTTCTTTTTTTTTATTTTTAAAATTTATGAATGGAAAATTCTGATCGGCCGAGGACTATATTAATTTTTTTTAAATAGTGTTTTCTCAAACGAACTCCTTTTTTGTAACACCCCGTAATCCTGTAACACTAAGATTCACAAATCAGGGTATAATTATTTTTTAAAAGAAGAATTAAGGGAAAGGGTTGCGCCATTGCGTTCGTCTCGAAATTCTGCTTGAGATAGAGTCCGAGTTTGCATAAATCGGACTCCGTATGAAGGAGATATGGACGAACGAAGTTAGGCAGAGAAACCGGAAACAGACCAGAATGCACTGGCGCACTTGTGAAGTGCGCCCGTACAAAAATGCACTGGCGCACCTACCAAGTGCACCCATACTAATCCAGCACCAAATTCTGGAGTGTTCTGTGCTGATGTGTCTCCTTTTGAGTGGTTGGATGATGTGTATTCGACCTGTGCGATTCTGATGGCTTCTATGATGATCTAAGGGCCCTAAAACACTCTCTACACCTATAAAAGAATGCCTAGACCTAAGGGTTCCTCCACACAAATTCTCTAAGGCATCTACATGCTGCTTCTCTCTACTCTAGCCTCCACCATTAAAATAAATCTAATTCTCCACTAAAACAAGTTATAGTTCTTCCTCTAATTGGAGATTCAAATCAAGATTTAAGCTTCAAGAAGGGAATCAAAAGCTAATTCAACGGTTTCAAGCAACATCACACGAATCATAGCAAATCACTTTTTTAGAACCGATCTCTGTAAGTCAGTTATTTTTAGATTTGAACGTTTCTCTCTGTTCGTGACATGAAATTAAAGGAATAAAAGAATATGCCAAATCTTTCTATTCGAACCTGTACCTATATCTTTGGACCTAATTAAGAACTGTTATGATTCGATGACCAATTAGGCATTGCCTATGACTATGAACATTGCCTATGACTATGAACATTGCCTATGAATATGGACATTGCCTATGACTACGAACATTGCCTGTGACTGTGACTATGAGGATTATTTCCTTCACTAAACCTATGCCTTTAATTAGAAAACATAAACTATTACCTATGACATAACAAGGACGTCTGTGATTAAACACCTATGATTCATGACTAGGAAAGTGTTGCTTAAGTTTTGTGATTATGAGATTGGGTCTAAACCCGATTATTTATTCTGCATGTCCTTGGTTTTCTTTGGTTTTAGACCTTGGGAATTTACCTATTAAGTTAGGTCTACCCATGTTCTTGAACCTACGTCGTTATTCAAAACCATTTTATGCCAGTTGTTATATCTATCCTTTTCATAGCAATCTTTGGTTCATTCCCTATTTGCTACGAATCTAGATTTATCTATAATCTAGATTGAAACACGATTATATGAACGGTGGGAATGCGATTTGGGGCAAAATATGAAATTTACTAAAACATAGTTATAAACTTGGAAATTGGCATAAATTGGGAACATGTATTATGGCATGTTCATAGAAATGCAAATGGGATAAATTTGACAGGAATTATAGGATTGTGTAATTTGAATCTAGTATTGACATGTAAATCTGGCATTTACATGAATTGTGAACTAGAGTAATAAGTCTAGTTTGACATGAATTAGAATGTTAAATCAGAATTGGATTAGCTAATTTGGCTCGATAAGTATATTGGCATAAACTTGAAATTGGCCATAATTGGGAGTAATTGTCAGGATTAGCAAAATCATGGTTAGTGACACTTCATTTGGTATGGTTTACATACCAAAAAGCATAAACATGATATAGAGGGGAAAATGGGCCGTAAGAATAAATGTTGACAATTTACATTAAAAGAGTAATTGGGAAATAAGTAAATTAGGATTAATTTACTTATAGAATTTGTCCTAAATGAGGAAATGTTAATTTAGACAAATTAAAGGTTTGTTAATGACATCTCTTTTAATAATAAACCAGAAAGTTCTAGGGTGACAGAGAGGATAGTGTCTAGGCTTGGGTTTGGAAAATGCAAGTTTCCTGCTCTCCCTGGCTATCCCTAACTGATCCGACGGACGAGATGGTTACTTTCAAAACTTGATTTGAAAATAAATTGAAACCCTTTGAACTTAGAAAACACGAATATGCCTAGCCCGAGGTTAGACTGTGTTGCGATGTAAACCTGCCCGGAACCAACCGACACATCCAGTAGTCGCAACAATATCTGTCTAATGTGAGTGGTCGCGGCTTTAACCTATTTAGTCAAAACTAGAACAAGAATGGTAGGGTTAAGTTAACTAAGACACTTAACTAGTTCAACATGATAACTAGACTGATGGGTGGGGTTAGGTTCAGACTGACACTTAACACAGTTAAGCTAGAATGGGAGGGTTAAGTCCATAGGAACACTTAACAAACTTAACACAGTTAAGCTAGAATGGGAGGGCTAGGTCCATAGAGACACTTAACCAAACTCAAGGTAGCAAAACGAGACTTGTAGGGGTTAAGTAAAGTTAATACGCTTAGCCAAATTAATATGTTAACTAGACTAGAGGTTGGGGTTAAGTAAAATCTAATACACTTAGCCAATTTTGATAAGTTAGCTGGGCTAGACCGTAGGGTTAAGTAAACCTGAACACTTAACCATCAGGTTATGATAAAGGAATAAGGTTAAGTCTAAAACATGAAGGGATAATACTTAACCATTAATAACATGTTAGTTAAAACAGACGGGCAAGGCTAAGTTAAAAAGGAACACTTAACCAATACAGGATGAAGAGGTAGGGTTAAGTAATAAGAAATATTTAACCAATATAACTTGGTTTGTGGTAGGGTTAAGTCAACGTGAATTGCTGATGACACTTAACCAGCTTAACAGGATAAATGAAGAGGGTTAAGTTAGCTTGAATTGATTGATGACACTTAACCAATCCAAATTGACGGGAAAGAGAACTAAGTAGTAAACCTTAGTTAAAAGGAGCTAAGTAGTAAACCTTAGTTAAGAAGACAACGATTCTGGAAACTAAGTTGACAAAATTAAGTAGTAATTCTTAGTATAACACGAGGAGGAGCGAACGTCCGTATGATTAAAAAGAAGGCTCCAACGAATTGGGTTACGAAGCCCGAGGCTTCGAGGGGACGTGAGGGTACTCTTGGTATCCCTCTGTGAGGCTGCAGATGATCCGCCTGGGCCGACAGAGGTTAAGGTCTGCGTAGAAGAACCAGGGGTATGCCTGGGTTGCAATACATGGCAACCTAAAGACTAGGATGGACCGGCGTGATTCGGCGAGCAAACGGTAGCTCTGTGATAGCGACTCGTCGTCTACCATCCATCTTGAGTCAATCGAGATACGTGAAGCGGAAAGGCGGAGAACTCCAAAAGACCATATACTTGCTATCTAGTTATGGTTGCGGATGGCTATAGGATAGTGGGGCACCGGGGGCCGGCGTATAGTTCTCATTTTACAAGCTGTGCCTTTCATTAGTTGAGGGAGGGGTCAAGTGGGACCATAGCCACTGGAATAAAAACAGACCTTAGCATCTTCATCGGCAGATATCTGAAAGCTCCCGACCGAGTTCTGTATTCCTTGATTTGCCCTGTCACAGGACTCGGACCGCACATTACAGGACATGTGCATCTAGACAAGCGATAACGATTCGCGATACATGCGTGGGGAAGTATAGGAACATATACCACTCTAGATAGTGTGTCCTAGACTTGGGGGCATCGTTCGACAGGTAGCGTAATCCCAAGTTGGACTAGGTGGCATAAACCCTGAACTCGAAAAACGTTCAGCAGATAGCGTAAAACTCTAGTTAAATCTAGAAAGCACTTGATAGAAAATCCTAGATTAGATCTAGGTAATAAATAATAAATGTATTCCTGAAGGCAACGGAAACTACAGGGGTTGGGATCACGTTATCGTTACTAGTTAGAACACTAGTTAGGTGGTGCAAAGATATAGAAACCAGTATAACAAGGAAATAGTGAAGCGGCGAAAGTATTAGAGCATATCCAATTTATCTTATCTTAGCATATCTTGTGATTATCTTGTCTAATCTTGCTGACCCTATGGTCAGGGTGTAATCTTGGATTCAGTTAATTCATGTCGTTTGTTTTTTTCAAGTTCACATGCTAGAAGTTACTGAACTTACTCAGGCTTTATGTTTGTCTCTGTTTTGCTTTCGTCTTCTTTTCTTCCGTTTCCCCCCTAGGTAGTAGAGGAGGGAGTAGTATAGCTCAGGTTAAGTTGGACTGTCACTCTTTCCCAGCTTGAAGATTTGTCGAAGTTTGCTTGGATTCTCTTATCAGATGCTATGGCTGGCTCTTGCTAAAATTGGGGAACATAAATGTTGTTTTATGCTTCTTTATTTTGTAAGACAGATGACACTCTGATATTGTAAAGAAATCTTTGTACAAACTATTTTATCAATAAAGCAAAGTTTTATTTTCCGCTGTTTAATTTCTGTCTGTCTTGTAATTTATCTGCATCTTTTACCCTAAATGCTCCACAGAACTTAGTGCATTCCCTTTGTGAGTGACACTAACGGATGTGGGGTGTTACACGTGGTATCAGAGCCGAAGGTTACCGGATCAGATAAAAGATTTGAAAAATTATTTTTCAAAACGGTTTTTAAAGAAGCATTTTCAAAAGAAAAGTTTTGTTTTAAAGGCATATTCCCCAAAGCCATACGCACTGTCTTCTCTTCCTCTGTTTGAATTCTTGTCTCCTTCTTTCTTGAGTCTCTGGGGCTCCTGGCTTTCTGGGAGGTAACCTCATCGAAGGGCAAAGTAGTGTCCGACTTCCATCTATGACCATGGTTGTTTCACTTACGGCCAGTCTTCTTTCAAGCTTATAGGGTTTTCCGGACGATGGAGGCAGTTTTCAAGAGATTTGTCAACATGGTTACACACAGAAGGGGATGAGGAGTTTGGCTAAGGAGCATAACCCTAGGATGAGGAATTCATGGATGTAGATTTAGCTCACGAAGGAAGAAGAAATTATAAAGCCTAAGACAAGAGGAAGTATCTTTACTAGGGTATGATAGGGCATAGAATTAAGGACAAGGGCAAGAACGAGGAACAAGATTTTCAGAAGGGAAAGTACATACTTTCACCACCAAGCACACCTAGGAGAAAGGAAGTAAAGTTCTGTTGGAAGAGTTTAGTTTTCTGTCTGTACTCTTTCGGTTTTAGCGCTTCGCAATTGTTCATACCCACTTCCATAGCTGAGTCTCCGCACCATAGCACTTGTATAGTAAAAGGATCCCACTAGAGTCTCAAATCCAATTGGTGGTCCGACCAGTTTATTTTTGGTTAGTAGGGGATTTGAGAATAGCTATCGAGTTTGATTATATCATCTCACGTAGATCGTCTAAATTCGAAGGAGGTATTCCTTGGGTGCTTGTCTGATATTGGTTCAGGCCTTTGGGGCTTGTACTTGAGGAATGTCAAGTTCGACTAGGATGGTTTGCGTGAAGGATGAATAGTTGTGCCAGGCACTCTAAAAAGTGCATAGTGACCTTTCGACCCTCATAGTTATGGCGTGATGGATAAGCTAAGAGGAGAGAGCTCAAACCGTCTTAGTACATACACTTGGTACCGTGATTGACATCTGTTTATTTTGGAAATGGAGGTCAAGAACTTCACAATCGTGAATTTAAATTAGTTAAGATACAGTGGAGTAAAGCTCAAGAAGGCTAGATACTAGCATCATACCCTTTTCCTTAAGGGTGCATCCTTGATTTCTTTTTTTTAGGAGCTTTACGCATACTTGTTTCTCTCTTTCCGAAGTATATCACCTAGGTCGTATCTTCGATCCTTGGGTAGAAGCCAATGGATGTAAACATGTGTTTGAAACATGTTATGGTTGGTGGTTGCAAGTGATTGCTAATGGTTTCTCGTGGATGCATATGCATACGTATTAGGCACTAGATCAGTTTGGACGCTTTCATATTGCATTTACAGATATGTATTTGTTTGTAAGTTGAGCCTGATATGTTATCATATGGGTGTTGCATATGGATGAATGGTCGTGCACGCATATAGTATTTACATAACTAGGGATGCTTGCATACATTGTTGGACGCATGGCACTGACATGACTCGCATTAAGGAGGTCAACTGAATCAGTAGACCGCCTGATTTTGCACTAGGTAAAGACATAAACACACACTATGCATATGAACTTGAAAGCATTAGAAATCTTTTAAGGACAATGAATGCCTATGATTGAGTGGTTGAGTAGATGGGTGATTGGATGGTAGGACACATTCTTCCTAACTTGAAGATTTCGGGGACGAAATCCTTTTAAGTGGGGGAGAATGTAACACCCCGTAATCCTATAACACTAAGATTCACAAATCAGGGTATAATTATTTTTTAAAAGAAGAATTAAGGGAAAGGGTTGCGCCATTACGTTCGTCTCGAAATTCTGCTTGAGATAGAGTCCGAGTTTGCATAAATCGGACTCCGTATGAAGGAGATATGGACGAACGAAGTTAGGCAGAGAAACCGGAAACAGACCAGAATGCACTGGCGCACTTGTGAAGTGCGCCCGTACAAAAATGCACTGGCGCACCTGCCAAGTGCGCCCATACTAATCCAGCACCGAATTCTGGAGTGTTCTGTGCTGATGTGTCTCCTTTTGAGTGGTTGGATGATGTGTATTTGACCTGTGCGATTCTGATGGCTTCTATGATGATCTAAGGGCCATAAAACACTCTCTACACCTATAAAAGAATGCCTAGACCTAAGGGTTCCTCCACACAAATTCTCTAAGGCATCTACATGCTGCTTCTCTCTACTCTAGCCTCCACCATTAAAATAAATCTAATTATCCACTAAAACAAGTTATAGTTCTTCCTCTAATTGGAGATTCAAATCAAGATTTAAGCTTCAAGAAGGGAATCAAAAGCTAATTCAACGGTTTCAAGCAACATCACACGAATCATAGCAAATCACCTTTTTAGAACAGATCTCTGTAAGTCAGTTATTTTTAGATTTGAACGTTTCTCTCTGTTCGTGACATGAAATTAAAGGAATAAAAGAATATGCCAAATCTTTCTATTCGAACCTGTAACTATATCTTTGGACCTAATTAAGAACTGTTATGATTCGATGACCAATTAGGCATTGCCTATGACTATGAACATTGCCTATGACTATGAACATTGCCTATGAATATGGACATTGCCTATGACTACGAACATTGCCTGTGATTGTGACTATGAGGATTATTTCCTTCACTAAACCTATGCCTTTAATTAGAAAACATAAACTATTACCTATGACATAACAAGGACGTCTGTGATTAAACACCTATGATTCATGACTAGGAAAGTGTTGCTTAAGTTTTGTGATTATGAGATTGGGTCTAAACCCGATTATTTATTCTGCATGTCCATGGTTTTCTTTGGTTTTAGACCTTGGGAATTTACCTATTAAGTTAGGTCTACCCATGTTCTTGAACCTACGTCGTTATTCAAAACCATTTTATGCCAGTTGTTATATCTATCCTTTTCATAGCAATCTTTGGTTCATTCCCTATTTGCTACGAATCTAGATTTATCTATAATCTAGATTGAAACACGATTATACGAACGGTGGGAATGCGATTTGGGGCAAAATATGAAATTTACTAAAACATAGTTATAAACTTGGAAATTGGCATAAATTGGGAACATGTATTATGGCATGTTCATAGAAATGCAAATGGGATAAATTTGACAGGAATTATAGGATTGTGTAATTTGAATCTAGTATTGACATGTAAATCTGGCATTTACATGAATTGTGAACTAGAGTAATAAGTCTAGTTTGACATGAATTAGAATGTTAAATCAGAATTGGATTAGCTAATTTGGCTCGATAAGTATATTGGCATAAACTTGAAATTGGCCATAATTGGGAGTAATTGTCAGGATTAGCAAAATCATGGTTAGTGACACTTCATTTGGTATGGTTTACATACCAAAAAGCATAAACATGATATAGAGGGGAAAATGGGCCGTAAGAATAAATGTTGACAATTTACATTAAAAGAGTAATTGGGAAATAAGTAAATTAGGATTAATTTACTTATAGAATTTGTCCTAAATGAGGAAATGTTAATTTAGACAAATTAAAGGTTTGTTAATGACATCTCTTTTAATAATAAACCAGAAAGTTCTAGGGTGACAGAGAGGATAGTGTCTAGGCTTGGGTTTGGAAAATGCAAGTTTCCTGCTCTCCCTGGCTATCCCTAACTGATCCGACGGACGAGATGGTTACTTTCAAAACTTGATTTGAAAATAAATTGAAACCCTTTGAACTTAGAAAACACGAATATGCCTAGCCCTAGGTTAGACTGAGTTGCGATGTAAACCTGCCCGGAACCAACTGGCACATCCAGTAGTCGCAACAATATCTGTCTAATGTGAGTTGTCGCGGCTTTAACCTATTTAGTCAAAACTAGAACAAGAATGGTAGGGTTAAGTTAACTAAGACACTTAACTAGTTCAACATGATAACTAGACTGATGGGTGGGGTTAGGTTCAGACTGACACTTAACACAGTTAAGCTAGAATGGGAGGGTTAAGTCCATAGGAACACTTAACCAACTTAACACAGTTAAGCTAGAATGGGAGGGCTAGGTCCATAGAGACACTTAACCAAACTCAAGGTAGCAAAACGAGACTTGTAGGGGTTAAGTAAAGTTAATACACTTAGCCAAATTAATAAGTTAACTAGACTAGAGGTTGGGGTTAAGTAAAATCTAATACACTTAGCCAATTTTGATAAGTTAGCTGGGCTAGACCGTAGGGTTAAGTAAACTTGAACACTTAACCATTAGGTTATGATAAAGGAATAAGGTTAAGTCTAAAACATGAAGGGATAATACTTAACCATTAATAACATGTTAGTTAAAACAGACGGGCAAGGCTAAGTTAAAAAGGAACACTTAACCAATACAGGATGAAGAGGTAGGGTTAAGTAATAAGAAATATTTAACCAATATAACTTGGTTTGTGGTAGGGTTAAGTCAACGTGAATTGCTGATGACACTTAACCAGCTTAACAGGATAAATGAAGAGGGTTAAGTTAGCTTGAATTGACTGATGACACTTAACCAATCCAAATTGACGGGAAAGAGAACTAAGTAGTAAACCTTAGTTAAAAGGAGCTAAGTAGTAAACCTTAGTTAAGAAGACAACGATTCTGGAAACTAAGTTGACAAAATTAAGTAGTAATTCTTAGTATAACACGAGGAGGAGCGAACGTCCGTCTGATTAAAAAGAAGGCTCCAACGAATTGGGTTACGAAGCCCGAGGCTTCGAGGGGACGTGAGGGTACTCTTGGTATCCCTCTGTGAGGCTGCAGATGATCCGCCTGGGCCCACAGAGGTTAAGGTCTGCGTAGAAGAACCAGGGGTATGCCTTGGTTGCAATACATGGCAACCTAAAGACTAGGATGGACCGGCGTGATTCGGCGAGCAAACGGTAGCCCTGTGATAGCGACTCGTCGTCTACCATCCATCTTGAGTCAATTGAGATACGTGAAGAGGAAAGGCGGAGAACTCCAAAAGACCATATACTTGCTATCTAGTTATGGTTGCGGATGGCCATAGGATAGTGGGGCACCGGGGGCCGGCGTATAGTTCTCATTTTACAAGCTGTGCCTTTCATTAGTTGAGGGAGGGGTCAAGTGGGACCATAGCCACTGGAATAAAAACAGACCTTAGCATCTTCATCGGCAGATATCTGAAAGCTCCCGACCGAGTTCTGTATTCCTTGATTTGCCCTGTCACAGGACTCGGACCGCACATTACAGGACATGTGCATCTAGACAAGCGATAACGATTCGCGATACATGCGTGGGGAAGTATAGGAACATATACCACTCTAGATAGTGTGTCCTAGACTTGGGGGCATCGTTCGACAGGTAGCGTAATCCCTAGTTGGACTAGGTGGCATAAACCCTGAACTCGAAAAACGTTCAGCAGATAGCGTAAAACTCTAGTTAAATCTAGAAAGCACTTGATAGAAAATCCTAGATTAGATCTAGGTAATAAATAATAAATGTATTCCTGAAGGCAATGGAAACTACAGGGGTTGGGATCACGTTATCGTTACTAGTTAGAACACTAGTTAGGTGGTGCAAAGATATAGAAACCAGTATAACAAGGAAATAGTGAAGCGGCGAAAGTATTAGAGCATATCCAATTTATCTTATCTTAGCATATCTTGTGATTATCTTGTCTAATCTTGCTGACCCTATGGTCAGGGTGTAATCTTGGATTCAGTTAATTCATGTCGTTTGTTTTTTTCATGTTCACATGCTAGAAGTTACTGAACTTACTCAGGCTTTATGTTTGACTCTGTTTTGCTTTCGTCTTCTTTTCTTCCGTTTCCCCCCTAGGTAGTAGAGGAGGGAGTAGTATAGCTCAGGTTAAGTTGGACTGTCACTCTTTCCCAGCTTGAAGATTTGTCGAAGTTTGCTTGGATTCTCTTATCAGATGCTATGGCTGGCTCTTGCTAAAATTGGGGAATATAAATGTTGTTTTATGCTTCTTTATTTTGTAAGACAGATGACACTCTGATATTGTAAAGAAATCTTTGTACAAACTATTTTATCAATAAAGCAAAGTTTTATTTTCCGCTGTTTAATTTCTGTCTGTCTTGTAATTTATCTGCATCTTTTACCCTAAATGCTCCACAGAACTTAGTGCATTCCCTTTGTGAGTGACACTAACGGATGTGGGGTGTTACACGTGGTATCAGAGCCGAAGGTTACCGGATCAGATAAAAGATTTGAAAAATTATTTTTCAAAACGGTTTTTAAAGAAGCATTTTCAAAAGAAAAGTTTTGTTTTAAAGGCATATTCCCCAAAGCCATACGCACTGTCTTCTCTTCCTCTGTTTGAATTCTTGTCTCCTTCTTTCTTGAGTCTCTGGGGCTCCTGGCTTTCTGGGAGGTAACCTCATCGAAGGGCAAAGTAGTGTCCGACTTCCATCTATGACCATGGTTGTTTCACTTACTGCCAGTCTTCTTTCAAGCTTATAGGGTTTTCCGGACGATGGAGGCAGTTTTCTAGAGATTTGTCAACATGGTTACACACGGAAGGGGATGAGGAGTTTGGCTAAGGAGCATAACCCTAGGATGAGGAATTCATGGATGTAGATTTAGCTCACGAAGGAAGAAGAAATTATAAAGCCTAAGACAAGAGGAAGTATCTTTACTAGGGTATGATAGGGCATAGAATTAAGGACAAGGGCAAGAACGAGGAACAAGATTTTCAGAAGGGCAAGTACATACTTTCACCACCAAGCACACCTAGGAGAAAGGAAGTAAAGTTCTGTTGGAAGAGTTTAGTTTTCTGTCTGTACTCTTTCGGTTTTAGCGCTTCGCAATTGTTCATACCCACTTCCATAGCTGAGTCTCCGCACCATAGCACTTGTATAGTAAAAGGATCCCACTAGAGTCTCAAATCCAATTGGTGGTCCAACCAGTTTATTTTTGGTTAGTAAGGGATTTGAGAATAGCTATCGAGTTTGATTATATCATCTCACGTAGATCGTCTAAATTCGAAGGAGGTATTCCTTGGGTGCTTGTCTGATATTGGTTCAGGCCTTTGGGGCTTGTACTTGAGGAATGTCAAGTTCGACTAGGATGGTTTGCGTGAAGGATGAATAGTTGTGCCAGGCACTCTAAAAAGTGCATAGTGACCTTTCGACCCTCATAGTTATGGCGTGATGGATAAGCTAAGAGGAGAGAGCTCAAACCGTCTTAGTACATACACTTGGTACCGTGATTGACATCTGTTTATTTTGGAAATGGAGGTCAAGAACTTCACAATCGTGAATTTAAATTAGTTAAGATACAGTGGAGTAAAGCTCAAGAAGGCTAGATACTAGCATCATACCCTTTTCCTTAAGGGTGCATCCTTGATTTCTTTTTTTTAGGAGCTTTACGCATACTTGTTTCTCTCTTTCCGAAGTATATCACCTAGGTCGTATCTTCGATCCTTGGGTAGAAGCCAATGGATGTAAACATGTGTTTGAAACATGTAATGGTTGGTGGTCGCAAGTGATTGCTAATGGTTGCTCGTGGATGCATATGCATACGTATTAGGCACTAGATCAGTTTGGACGCTTTCATATTGCATTTACAGATATGTGTTTGTTTGTAAGTTAAGCCTGATATGTTATCATATGGGTGTTGCATATGGATGAATGGTCGTGCACGCATATAGTATTTACATAACTAGGGATGCTTGCATACATGGTTGGACGCATGGCACTGACATGACTCGCATTAAGGAGGTCAACTGAATCAGTAGACCGCCTGATTTTGCACTAGGTAAAGACATAAACACACACTATGCATATGAACATGAAAGCATTAGAAATCTTTTAAGGACAATGAATGCCTGTGATTGAGTGGTTGAGTAGATGGGTGATTGGATGGTTGGACACATTCTTCCTAACTTGAAGATTTCGGGGACGAAATCCTTTTAAGTGGGGGAGAATGTAACACCCCGTAATCCTGTAACACTAAGATTCAAAAATCAGGGTATAATTATTTTTTAAAAGAAGAATTAAGGGAAAGGGTTGCGCCATTGCGTTCGTCTCGAAATTCTGCTTGAGATAGAGTCCGAGTTTGCATAAATCGGACTCCGTATGAAGGAGATATGAACGAACGAAGTTAGGCAGAGAAACCGGAAACAGACCAGAATGCACTGGCGCACTTGTGAAGTGCGCCCGTACAAAAATGCACTGGCGCACCTGGCAAGTGCGCCCATACTAATCCAGCACCGAATTCTGGAGCGTTCTGTGCTGATGTGCCTCCTTTTGAGTGGTTGGATGATGTGTATTCGACCTGTGCGATTCTGATGGCTTCTATGATGATCTAAGGGCCCTAAAACACTCTCTACACCTATTAAAGAATGCCTAGACCTAAGGGTTCCTCCACACAAATTCTCTAAGGCATCTACATGCTGCTTCTCTCTACTCTAGCCTCCACCATTAAAATAAATCTAATTCTCCACTAAAACAAGTTATAGTTCTTCCTCTAATTGGAGATTCAAATCAAGATTTAAGCTTCAAGAAGGGAATCAAAAGCTAATTCAACGGTTTCAAGCAACATCACACGAATCATAGCAAATCACCTTTTTAGAACCGATCTCTGTAAGTCAGTTATTTTTAGATTTGAACGTTTCTCTCTGTTCGTGACATGAAATTAAAGGAATAAAAGAATATGCCAAATCTTTCTATTCGAACCTGTACCTATATCTTTGGACCTAATTAAGAACTGTTATGATTCGATGACCAATTAGGCATTGCCTATGACTATGAACATTGCCTATGACTATGAACATTGCCTATGAATATGGACATTGCCTATGACTACGAACATTGCCTGTGACTGTGACTATGAGGATTATTTCCTTCACTAAACCTATGCCTTTAATTAGAAAACATAAACTATTACCTATGACATAACAAGGACGTCTGTGATTAAACACCTATGATTCATGACTAGGAAAGTGTTGCTTAAGTTTTGTGATTATGAGATTGGGTCTAAACCCGATTATTTATTATGCATGTCCTTGGTTTTCTTTGGTTTTAGACCTTGGGAATTTACCTATTAAGTTAGGTCTACCCATGTTCTTGAACCTACGTCGTTATTCAAAACCATTTTATGCCAGTTGTTATATCTATCCTTTTCATAGCAATCTTTGGTTCATTCCCTATTTGCTACGAATCTAGATTTATCTATAATCTAGATTGAAACACGATTATACGAACGGTGGGAATGCGATTTGGGGCAAAATATGAAATTTACTAAAACAAAGTTATAAACTTGGAAATTGGCATAAATTGGGAACATGTATTATGGCATGTTCATAGAAATGCAAATGGGATAAATTTGATAGGAATTATAGGATTGTGTAATTTGAATCTAGTATTGACATGTAAATCTGGCATTTACATGAATTGTGAACTAGAGTAATAAGTCTAGTTTGACATGAATTAGAATGTTAAATCAGAATTGGATTAGCTAATTTGGCTCGATAAGTATATTGGCATAAACTTGAAATTGGCCATAATTGGGAGTAATTGTCAGGATTAGCAAAATCATGGTTAGTGACACTTCATTTGGTATGGTTTACATACCAAAAAGCATAAACATGATATAGAGGGGAAAATGGGCCGTAAGAATAAATGTTGACAATTTACATTAAAAGAGTAATTGGGAAATAAGTAAATTAGGATTAATTTACTTATAGAATTTGTCCTAAATGAGGAAATGTTAATTTAGACAAATTAAAGGTTTGTTAATGACATCTCTTTTAATAATAAACTAGAAAGTTCTAGGGTGACAGAGAGGATAGTGTCTAGGCTTGGGTTTGGAAAATGCAAGTTTCCTGCTCTCCCTGGCTATCCCTAACTGATCCGACGGACGAGATGGTTACTTTCAAAACTTGATTTGAAAATAAATTGAAACCCTTTGAACTTAGAAAACACGAATATGCCTAGCCCGAGGTTAGACTGAGTTGCGATGTAAACCTGCCCGGAACCAACCGACACATCCAGTAGTCGCAACAATATCTGTCTAATGTGAGTGGTCGCGGCTTTAACCTATTTAGTCAAAACTAGAACAAGAATGGTAGGGTTAAGTTAACTAAGACACTTAACTAGTTCAACATGATAACTAGACTGATGGGTGGGGTTAGGTTCAGACTGACACTTAACACAGTTAAGCTAGAATGGGAGGGTTAAGTCCATAGGAACACTTAACCAACTTAACACAGTTAAGCTAGAATGGGAGGGCTAGGTCCATAGAGACACTTAACCAAACTCAAGGTAGCAAAACGAGACTTGTAGGGGTTAAGTAAAGTTAATACACTTAGCCAAATTAATAAGTTAACTAGACTAGAGGTTGGGGTTAAGTAAAATCTAATACACTTAGCCAATTTTGATAAGTTAGCTGGGCTAGACCGTAGGGTTAAGTAAACCTGAACACTTAACCATTAGGTTATGATAAAGGAATAAGGTTAAGTTCAAAAAATGAAGGGATAATACTTAACCATTAATAACATGTTAGTTAAAACAGACGGGCAAGGCTAAGTTAAAAAGGAACACTTAACCAATACAGGATGAAGAGGTAGGGTTAAGTAATAAGAAATATTTAACCAATATAACTTGGTTTGTGGTAGGGTTAAGTCAACGTGAATTGCTGATGACACTTAACCAGCTTAACAGGATAAATGAAGAGGGTTAAGTTAGCTTGAATTGACTGATGACACTTAACCAATCCAAATTGACGGGAAAGAGAACTAAGTAGTAAACCTTAGTTAAAAGGAGCTAAGTAGTAAACCTTAGTTAAGAAGACAACGATTCTGGAAACGAAGTTGACAAAATTAAGTAGTAATTCTTAGTATAACACGAGGAGGAGCGAACGTCCGTCTGATTAAAAAGAAGGCTCCAACGAATTGGGTTACGAAGCCCGTGGCTTCGAGGGGACGTGAGGGTACTCTTGGTATCCCTCTGTGAGGCTGCAGATGATCCGCCTGGGCCCACAGAGGTTAAGGTCTGCGTAGAAGAACCAGGGGTATGCCTTGGTTGCAATACATGGCAACCTAAAGACTAGGATGGACCGGCGTGATTCGGCGAGCAAACGGTAGCCCTGTGATAGCGACTCGTCGTCTACCATCCATCTTGAGTCAATCGAGATACGTGAAGAGGAAAGGCGGAGAACTCCAAAAGACCATATACTTGCTATCTAGTTATGGTTGCGGATGGCCATAGGATAGTGGGGCACCGGGGGCCGGCGTATAGTTCTCATTTTACAAGCTGTGCCTTTCATTAGTTGAGGGAGGGGTCAAGTGGGACCATAGCCACTGGAATAAAAACAGACCTTAGCATCTTCATCGACAGATATCTGAAAGCTCCTGACCGAGTTCTGTATTCCTTGATTTGCCCTGTCACAGGACTCGGACCGCACATTACAGGACATGTGCATCTAGACAAGCGATAACGATTCACGATACATGCGTGGGGAAGTATAGGAACATATACCACTCTAGATAGTGTGTCCTAGACTTGGGGGCATCGTTCGACAGGTAGCATAATCCCTAGTTGGACTAGGTGGCATAAACCCTGAACTCGAAAAACGTTCAGCAGATAGCGTAAAACTCTAGTTAAATCTAGAAAGCACTTGATAGAAAATCCTAGATTAGATCTAGGTAATAAATAATAAATGTATTCCTGAAGGCAATGGAAACTACAGGGGTTGGGATCACGTTATCGTTACTAGTTAGAATACTAGTTAGGTGGTGCAAAGATATAGAAACCAGTATAACAAGGAAATAGTGAAGCGGCGAAAGTATTAGAGCATATCCAATTTATCTTATCTAAGCATATCTTGTGATTATCTTGTCTAATCTTGCTGACCCTATGGTCAGGGTGTAATCTTGGATTCAGTTAATTCATGTCGTTTGTTTTTTTTTCATGTTCACATGCTAGAAGTTACTGAACTTACTCAGGCTTTATGTTTGACTCTGTTTTGCTTTCGTCTTCTTTTCTTCCGTTTCCCCCCTAGGTAGTAGAGGAGGGAGTAGTATAGCTCAGGTTAAGTTGGACTGTCACTCTTTCCCAGCTTGAAGATTTGTCGAAGTTTGCTTGGATTCTCTTATCAGATGCTATGGCTGGCTCTTGCTAAAATTGGGGAATATAAATGTTGTTTTATGCTTCTTTATTTTGTAAGACAGATGACACTCTGATATTGTAAAGAAATCTTTGTACAAACTATTTTATCAATAAAGCAAAGTTTTATTTTCCGCTGTTTAATTTCTGTCTGTCTTGTAATTTATCTGCATCTTTTACCCTAAATGCTCCACAGAACTTAGTGCATTCCCTTTGTGAGTGACACTAACGGATGTGGGGTGTTACACGTGGTATCAGAGCCGAAGGTTACCGGATCAGATAAAAGATTTGAAAAATTATTTTTCAAAACGGTTTTTAAAGAAGCATTTTCAAAAGAAAAGTTTTGTTTTAAAGGCATATTCCCCAAAGCCATACGCACTGTCTTCTCTTCCTCTGTTTGAATTCTTGTCTCCTTCTTTCTTGAGTCTCTGGGGCTCCTGGCTTTCTGGGAGGTAACCTCATCGAAGGGCAAAGTAGTGTCCGACTTCCATCTATGACCATGGTTGTTTCACTTACGGCCAGTCTTCTTTCAAGCTTATAGGGTTTTCCGGACGATGGAGGCAGTTTTCAAGAGATTTGTCAACATGGTTACACACGGAAGGGGATGAGGAGTTTGGCTAAGGAGCATAACCCTAGGATGAGGAATTCATGGATGTAGATTTAGCTCACGAAGGAAGAAGAAATTATAAAGCCTAAGATAAGAGGAAGTATCTTTACTAGGGTATGATAGGGCATAGAATTAAGGACAAGGGCAAGAACGAGGAACAAGATTTTCAGAAGGGCAAGTACATACTTTCACCACCAAGCACACCTAGGAGAAAGGAAGTAAAGTTCTGTTGGAAGAGTTTAGTTTTCTGTCTGTACTCTTTCGGTTTTAGCGCTTCGCAATTGTTCATACCCACTTCCATAGCTGAGTCTCCGCACCATAGCACTTGTATAGTAAAAGGATCCCACTAGAGTCTCAAATCCAATTGGTGGTCCGACCAGTTTATTTTTGGTTAGTAGGGGATTTGAGAATAGCTATCGAGTTTGATTATTTCATCTCACGTAGATCGTCTAAATTCGAAGGAGGTATTCCTTGGGTGCTTGTCTGATATTGGTTCAGGCCTTTGGGGCTTGTACTTGAGGAATGTCAAGTTCGACTAGGATGGTTTGCGTGAAGGATGAATAGTTGTGCCAGGCACTCTAAAAAGTGCATAGTGACCTTTCGACCCTCATAGTTATGGCGTGATGGATAAGCTAAGAGGAGAGAGCTCAAACCGTCTTAGTACATACACTTGGTACCGTGATTGACATCTGTTTATTTTGGAAATGGAGGTCAAGAACTTCACAATCGTGAATTTAAATTAGTTAAGATACAGTGGAGTAAAGCTCAAGAAGGCTAGATACTAGCATCATACCCTTTTCCTTAAGGGTGCATCCTTGATTTCTTTTTTTAGGAGCCTTACGCATACTTGTTTCTCTCTTTCCGAAGTATATCACCTAGGTCGTATCTTCGATCCTTGGGTAGAAGCCAATGGATGTAAACATGTGTTTGAAACATGTAATGGTTGGTGGTTGCAAGTGATTGCTAATGGTTGCTCGTGGATGCATATGCATACGTATTAGGCACTAGATCAGTTTGGATGCTTTCATATTGCATTTACAGATATGTATTTGTTTGTAAGTTAAGCCTGATATGTTATCATATGGGTGTTGCATATGGATGAATGGTCGTGCACGCATATAGTATTTACATAACTAGGGATGCTTGCATACATGGTTGGACGCATGGCACTGACATGACTCGCATTAAGGAGGTCAACTGAATCAGTAGACCGCCTGATTTTGCACTAGGTAAAGACATAAACACACACTATGCATATGAACATGAAAGCATTAGAAATCTTTTAAGGACAATGAATGCCTGTGATTGAGTGGTTGAGTAGATGGGTGATTGGATGGTAGGACACATTCTTCCTAACTTGAAGATTTCGGGGACGAAATCCTTTTAAGTGGGGGAGAATGCAACACCCCGTAATCCTGTAACACTAAGATTCACAAATCAGGGTATAATTATTTTTTAAAAGAAGAATTAAGGGAAAGGGTTGCGCCATTGCGTTCGTCTCGAAATTCTGCTTGAGATAGAGTCTGAGTTTGCATAAATCGGACTCCGTATGAAGGAGATATGGACGAACGAAGTTAGGCAGAGAAACCGGAAACAGACCAGAATGCACTGGCGCACTTGTGAAGTGCGCCCGTACAAAAATGCACTGGCGCACCTGCCAAGTGCGCCCATACTAATCCAGCACCAAATTCTGGAGTGTTCTGTGCTGATGTGTCTCCTTTTGAGTGGTTGGATGATGTGTATTCGACCTGTGCGATTCTGATGGCTTCTATGATGATCTAAGGGCCCTAAAACACTCTCTACACCTATAAAAGAATGCCTAGACCTAAGGGTTCCTCCACACAAATTCTCTAAGGCATCTACATGCTGCTTCTCTCTACTCTAGCCTCCACCATTAAAATAAATCTAATTCTCCACTAAAACAAGTTATAGTTCTTCCTCTAATTGGAGATTCAAATCAAGATTTAAGCTTCAAGAAGGGAATCAAAAGCTAATTCAACGGTTTCAAGCAACATCACACGAATCATAGCAAATCACCTTTTTAGAACCGATCTCTGTAAGTCAGTTATTTTTAGATTTGAACGTTTCTCTCTGTTCGTGACATGAAATTAAAGGAATAAAAGAATATGCCAAATCTTTCTATTCGAACCTGTACCTATATCTTTGGACCTAATTAAGAACTGTTATGATTCGATGACCAATTAGGCATTGCCTATGACTATGAACATTGCCTATGACTATGAACATTGCCTATGAATATGGACATTGCCTATGACTACGAACATTGCCTATGACTGTGACTGTGACTATGAGGATTATTTCCTTCACTAAACCTATGCCTTTAATTAGAAAACATAAACTATTACCTATGACATAACAAGGACGTCTGTGATTAAACACCTATGATTCATGACTAGGAAAGTGTTGCTTAAGTTTTGTGATTATGAGATTGGGTCTAAACCCGATTATTTATTCTGCCTGTCCTTGGTTTTCTTTGGTTTTAGACCTTGGGAATTTACCTATTAAGTTAGGTCTACCCATGTTCTTGAACCTACGTCGTTATTCAAAACCATTTTGTGCCAGTTGTTATATCTATCCTTTTCATAGCAATCTTTGGTTCATTCCCTATTTGCTACGAATCTAGATTTATCTATAATCTAGATTGAAACACGATTATACGAACGGTGGGAATGCGATTTGGGGCAAAATATGAAATTTACTAAAACATAGTTATAAACTTGGAAATTGGCATAAATTGGGAACATGTATTATGGCATGTTCATAGAAATGCAAATGGGATAAATTTGACAGGAATTATAGGATTGTGTAATTTGAATCTAGTATTGACATGTAAATCTGGCATTTACATGAATTGTGAACTAGAGTAATAAGTCTAGTTTGACATGAATTAGAATGTTAAATCAGAATTGGATTAGCTAATTTGGCTCGATAAGTATATTGGCATAAACTTGAAATTGGCCATAATTGGGAGTAATTGTCAGGATTAGCAAAATCATGGTTAGTGACACTTCATTTGGTATGGTTTACATACCAAAAAGCATAAACATGATATAGAGGGGAAAATGGGCCGTAAGAATAAATGTTGACAATTTACATTAAAAGAGTAATTGGGAAATAAGTAAATTAGGATTAATTTACTTATAGAATTTGTCCTAAATGAGGAAATGTTAATTTAGACAAATTAAAGGTTTGTTAATGACATCTCTTTTAATAATAAACCAGAAAGTTCTAGGGTGACAGAGAGGATAGTGTCTAGGCTTGGGTTTGGAAAATGCAAGTTTCCTGCTCTCCCTGGCTATCCCTAACTGATCCGACGGACGAGATGGTTACTTTCAAAACTTGATTTGAAAATAAATTGAAACCCTTTGAACTTAGAAAACACGAATATGCCTAGCCCGAGGTTAGACTGAGTTGCGATGTAAACCTGCCCGGAACCAACCGGCACATCCAGTAGTCGCAACAATATCTGTCTAATGTGAGTGGTCGCGGCTTTAACCTATTTAGTCAAAACTAGAACAAGAATGGTAGGGTTAAGTTAACTAAGACACTTAACTAGTTCAACATGATAACTAGACTGATGGGTGGGGTTAGGTTCAGACTGACACTTAACACAGTTAAGCTAGAATGGGAGGGTTAAGTCCATAGGAACACTTAACCAACTTAACACAGTTAAGCTAGAATGGGAGGGCTAGGTCCATAGAGACACTTAACCAAACTCAAGGTAGCAAAACGAGAATTGTAGGGGTTAAGTAAAGTTAATACACTTAGCCAAATTAATTTGTTAACTAGACTAGAGGTTGGGGTTAAGTAAAATCTAATACACTTAGCCAATTTTGATAAGTTAGCTGGGCTAGACCGTAGGGTTAAGTAAACCTGAACACTTAACCATCAGGTTATGATAAAGGAATAAGGTTAAGTCTAAAACATGAAGGGATAATACTTAACCATTAATAACATGTTAGTTAAAACAGACGGGCAAGGCTAAGTTAAAAAGGAACACTTAACCAATACAGGATGAAGAGGTAGGGTTAAGTAATAAGAAATATTTAACCAATATAACTTGGTTTGTGGTAGGGATAAGTAAACGTGAATTGCTGATGACACTTAACCAGCTTAACAGGATAAATGAAGAGGGTTAAGTTAGCTTGAATTGACTGATGACACTTAACCAATCCAAATTGACGGGAAAGAGAACTAAGTAGTAAACCTTAGTTAAAAGGAGCTAAGTAGTAAACCTTAGTTAAGAAGACAACGATTCTGGAAACTAAGTTGACAAAATTAAGTAGTAATTCTTAGTATAACACGAGGAGGTGCGAACGTCCGTCTGATTAAAAAGAAGGCTCCAACGAATTGGGTTACGAAGCCCGAGGCTTCGAGGGGACGTGAGGGTACTCTTGGTATCCCTCTGTGAGGCTGCAGATGATCCGCCTGGGCCCACAGAGGTTAAGGTCTGCGTAGAAGAACCAGGGGTATGCCTTGGTTGCAATACATGGCAACCTAAAGACTAGGATGGACCGGCGTGATTCGGCGAGCAAACGGTAGCCCTGTGATAGCGACTCGTCGTCTACCATCCATCTTGAGTCAATCGAGATACGTGAAGCGGAAAGGCGGAGAACTCCAAAAGACCATATACTTGCTATCTAGTTATGGTTGCGGATGGCCATAGGATAGTGGGGCACCGGGGGCCGGCGTATAGTTCTCATTTTACAAGCTGTGCCTTTCATTAGTTGAGGGAGGGGTCAAGTGGGACCATAGCCACTGGAATAAAAACAGACCTTAGCATCTTCATCGGCAGATATCTGAAAGCTCCCGACCGAGTTCTGTATTCCTTGATTTGCCCTGTCACAGGACTCGGACCGCACATTACAGGACATGTGCATCTAGACAAGCGATAACGATTCGCGATACATGCGTGGGGAAGTATAGGAACATATACCACTCTAGGTAGTTTGTCCTAGACTTGGGGGCATCGATCGATAGGTAGCGTAATCCCTAGTTGGACTAGGTGGCATAAACCCTGAACTCAAAAAACGTTCAGCAGATAGCGTAAAACTCTAGTTAAATCTAGAAAGCACTTGATAGAAAATCCTAGATTAGATCTAGGTAATAAATAATAAATATATTCCTGAAGGCAATGGAAACTACAGGGGTTGGGATCACGTTATCGTTACTAGTTAGAACACTAGTTAGGTGGTGCAAAGATATAGAAACCAGTATAACAAGGAAATAGTGAAGCGGCGAAAGTATTAGAGCATATCCAATTTATCTTATCTTAGCATACCTTGTGATTATCTTGTCTAATCTTGCTGACCCTATGGTCAGGGTGTAATCTTGGATTCAGTTAATTCATGTCGTTTGTTTTTTTCATGTTCACATGCTAGTAGTTACTGAACTTACTCAGGCTTTATGTTTGACTCTGTTTTGCTTTCGTCTTCTTTTCTTCCGTTTCCCCCCTAGGTAGTAGAGGAGGGAGTAGTATAGCTCAGGTTAAGTTGGACTGTCACTCTTTCCCAACTTGAAGATTTGTCGAAGTTTGCTTGGATTCTCTTATCAGATGTTATGGCTGGCTTTTGCTAAAATTGGGGAATATAAATGTTGTTTTATGCTTCTTTATTTTGTAAGACAGATGACACTCTGATATTGTAAAGAAACCTTTGTACAAACTATTTTATCAATAAAGCAAAGTTTTATTTTCCGCTGTTTAATTTCTGTCTGTCTTGTAATTTATCTGCATCTTTTACCCTAAATGCTCCACAGAACTTAGTGCATTCCCTTTGTGAGTGACACTAACGGATGTGGGGTGTTAGATTTTTAAACCCAACGACTGTCGCCCCTAGATAAATACCCCCATTCCAGACACAATGGGATATGTTTCGTAGGCCAATTCGACTGTTACAGTCAGTTATTTTCCAAATTAAAGTATAAAACATTTAATTTTTAACTTTCAACGTACATTTCAATTTGACAGGGCCATAAACTGATTCGAAAAATTCCAGAAAAATAAATCTAGCTATGTTTTGACGCTACGGTCCCAACAAAACTAGTTTCGTCGAATTCTGAGGTCCTTTGAAAAATGGCCATTTTCTGGTCGATCCAATTTAAAAGAAATTGACCAAACACATTTTCTTTTGCCACGCTCACATACTAGCTTCAAAAATTATGAAATTTGAAACCTAGCAATAGTTTGACATCCCGGACCCAACAAAAGTGGTTTCGTCGAATTCCGAGGTCGTATGCAAAATATCAATTTTCCAGGGCCATATATTCCATATACCGACCCTTCTGAAAATTCATTCGGCCATAACTTTTGATTCCCGTTATGAAACTTCGATTTTTCAGATTCGTTAGAAATGTATTGACTAACAGATTTAGATATTTTTGTTTTCACTAAAATCCGTTATATTTTCCACCCTGCACAGTCAATCAAAGTTTGAATTCAAATTTTCAAACTGACTCACTATTTCTAATTCACTATTTTATTGAAATATTCTATTTCAATTGTTCAAATTCCTTTGAAATCACCAATTTAAAAATTTTAAATTGGCTCGTATTTTCCGGGTTATTACAATCTGCCCGTCCTCGAAAAGGAAACAATAGTAAAGCAGGAAATAAACTGTAAATGCAAAATATTGTAAAGGTACCTTGCACCGGAGTTAGTCAGAGATATCCACTCTGCATTTGGGGTAAGCTTGCTTAATGCTTTCCTCAGTTTCCCAGGTACAGTCTCTAGGATCACTGCTCCATTGCACTTTAACTAAATGAACCTTTTTGCTTCTGAGTTCTCTAGTTTCTTTGCCAACAATCTTTAATGGCTCCCTTCTCAGTGATAATTCTGGAGTTATCTCCACTTCCCGTTGCGCTGCCTCTTCTACAACAAGATCTGGATCATGCACATGTCTTCTAAGTTGAGATATGTGAAATACATTGTGCACTCCAGGCAAGCAATCTGGTAATTGAACCCTATAAGCAAGAGTTCCAATTCGTTCAAGTATAGGAAAGGGACCAATATATCTCGGTGCCAACTTCCCAGTCTTGCCAAATCTGATTACTCCTCTCATGGGAGAAACCTTCAAATAAACATGATCACCAACAACAAATGTCAAATCTCTCCTTCTAGAGTCTGCATAACTTTTCTGTCGGCTTTGGGCGGTTTTCAAACGCTTCTTGATAAAGTCGACTTTATCAGATGCTTCTCTAATCATATCGGGTCCTAACACAAGTCTGTTGCCAGGTTCTACCCAACATGCTGGAGATCTGCAGGGTCTGCCATATAATGCTTCAAATGGCGACATTCTCAAACTTGCCTGATAGCTATTGTTATATGAGAATTCTGCCAAATGCAAATGATCTTCCCATGACCCACCAAAATCAATTATACAAGCCCGCAATAAATATTCTAGAATTCTATTCACCCGCTCAGTTTGGCCATCTGTTTGAGGGTGATAAGCGGTGCTCATATTCAGTTTTGTTCCCAATTCTATCTGGAAAGCCTCCCAGAATTTGCTAGTAAATAGGGGATCTCTATCACTGACTATGCTGATGGGAATTCCATGCAACTTAACAATTTCTCTGAAATATATTTGCGCTAGACTTTGAGCAGTTCTATTGGACCTGACAGGTATAAAATGGGCAGTCTTCGTGAAGCGATCTACGATTACCCAAATGCTGTCATTACCTTTCTTGGTTCGCGGCAAACCATCTATGAAATCCATGGAAATCTGTTACCATTTCCAGCCTGGGACTTCCAATGGTTGCAACAGTCCAGCTAGCTTCTGTTGGTCACTCTTGACCAATTGACAAGTAGGGCATCTGCTAACATACAAAGAAACATCTCTTTTCATTGCCTTCCACCAGAAAGTGCATTTGATATCGTTGTACATTTTACTCACCCCAGGATGGATGCAAAATTTGGATTTATGGCATTCGTCCAGCACTTCTCTTCGAAGGCCTGGAATATTTGGAATGCAAATCCTATTATTTAACCTGAGAACCCCCCTATTGTCAATACGAAAACTCGTGGTTTCACCTTCCTTGACCCTCTGACTGATTCTCTGAATGAATTCATCGTCTTTTTGAAGGGCTGAAATCCTATCAATTAATCCAGGTATAATTATTAGATTGGCAATGATTGCTGTTTTCCTAGTAAGCGCATCCGCTACTACGTTAGCTTTCCCCGGCGTATACAAGATATCAAGATCATACGCTGCAAGAAATTCTAGCCAACGCTACTGTCTCAGATTCAGATCTTTTTTGGGTATATAAATACTTCAATGATTGATGATCTGTGTACAATATAAATTTCTCGCCCAATAAATAATGCCTCCAGATTTTCAATGCAAAAACGATGGCTAGCAACTCAAGATCATGAGTTACATAATTCTTCTCATGCGGTTTCAGTTGGCGGCTTGCATAAGCGACTACTTGGCCTCTCAGCATTAACACTGCACCAAGACCTCTAATAGAAGCATCTGTCCAAACCGTTAAATCCTGATTGCCATCAATAATAGTTAACACTGGAGCGGTGGTCAGTTTCGATTTCAATTCCTGGAAAGCTTCTTCACAGTCGGAAGTCCACTTAAACTTCTCATGTTTCTTTGTGAGCTTCGTTAACGGACCGGATATCTTCGAAAAATCCTTAACGAACTTTCGATAATAACTAGCCAACCCCATAAAACTTCTAACTTCCGTGGGAGTAGTGGGTTGTTTCCAGTCTTGAATCGCTGTTATTTTGCTTGGGTCAACAGAAATTCCTTTCTCTGACACAACATGGCCAAGAAATTTGACTTCTTCTTGCCAGAAGACACATTTAGAGAATTTGGCTTTGAAGACGTTCTTCCTTAGAATCTCCAATACTTGTTCTAAGTGTTTTTCATGCTCGGGTTTTGATTTGGAGTAGATTAAAATATCATTGATAAATACGAGGACAAATTTATTCAGAACTCCCCTGAACACTCTATTCATTAGATCGACAAAGTATGCTGGAGCGTTGCATAGGCCAAACGGCATTACTAACCATTCATAAAATATGTCTGGACGTCTGAAAGCGGTCAAAGGAACACACTCTTCTGCTATTCTCAATTGATGAAAACCTGTAGCTAGGTCCATTCGGGAAAATACTTTCGCCCCATTCAATTGGTCTAGCAAATCATCAATGCAGGGTAATGGATATTTGTTTTTAAGCGTCTGTTTGTTGAGGTCTCGGTAATCAACGCATAATCGAAGAGTACCGTCTGACTTTGGGACAAACACAACAGCTGCACCCCAATTAGAAAAACTCGGTCTGATTAGACCCTTCCACAACAGTTGACGAGTTTGATCGCCTAATTCTTCTTTTTCTTTCGGAGTCATTCTGCGAATTGGATGTACCACTGGTCTGGCATTGGGAATTAGATCGATTCGGAATTCTATTTCTCTTTGCGGAGGTAAGTTTTCAACTTCTTCAAACACATCCGCATAGTTTCTAACAATCGGAATCTTTTCCATGGAAGTGGGGATAAGTTCTAATGCTGACCAAAATTCTTCTTTATTCGGATTCGAACCATGACAGGGAACCGTAATATATCCAAGCTTCGTTCGAATTTTAACAATTCTTTCCGCACACTTTACTTCAGCTTCATACTTCGTTAACCAATCCAGCCCGAGAATGATATCGAATTCGGGAAAATCCATAACGATTAAATTGAAAGGAAACTTGTAGGAAGAATAAGAGACTGGCACTCTACAATATGAACCGAAAGTAATAGGACCCCCTATCGGGTTATGAACTTCAACTGATTCTTTGAGCTTTCGCTGTTTTAACTTTAATTTGTGCACTGTGTTTCTAGCAATAAAACTACGTGATGCACCTGTGTCAAATAATACAGAAACAGGAATATTTTTAATTGTAAGGGTACCTCCCAAAACATCAGGTTTACCTGCTCCTTCGGAAGCAGCTGGCGAGCTAGACCCGTCATAGACATGAGCTACTGTAGCTTTCTTCAGCAAAGGACAGTCTTTGACCAGATGATCGGTCTTGCGACAGTTGAAGCACGAGCGAGGGTTCTGAGAGCCTTGGATCGAGCCTTGAGAATTCGTCTTCTGCCTCTTCGGAACTGTGCAGACGTTTGAGTAGTGCCCCGGCTTAACACAGTTAAAGCAATTTCCTCTTGGCGGCTTGCCAGTCTGAGATTTTGAAGATGCTGCCTGGCTTGACTCGCCTTGATTTACAGCAGGCTTGCGCTTGTTTCCGGCTTGGCTTCTAGCGCGATCCTGATCCAGATGCCTTTGATCAAGGTCTTCATAGTTGCATGTCATTTCCACCAGTTCGTTGAATTCCAGCTTGACATGGGCCATGGCTCTATCATGATATTGTCGTCTTAGCCCAAGGATAAACCTATTATTTTTGGATTTCGCAGTGGCGACGAGTTCCGGAGCATAGGGCGACAACAGTGTAAATTTATTCAGATAATCTTGCATGGAAAGATCCCCTTGCTGGAGATTGGCGAAGTCATCGTGCATTCTTTCTAGAGCTTGTTCGGGGACATATTTCTCTTTGAATAGTTCTTTGAATCCATCCCATGTTCTTCCAGCTTCTCTATTCCCGGCGGTAAGAGATTCCCACCATAATTCAGCTTGTTCCTACATAAGCCAAGCGCCCATAATAGCTTTGTCTTCGTCTCCAAGCCTTAGGCCTTCAAGAATTTTCTCGCATGTTTTGAGCCATGCAAGGGCCTCTATTACGGTGCCAGTTCCCAAGAAGGTCTTGCCTCCTAAGTTCTTATATCTCTTAGCTACATGGTCAAGCTCGAAGTATTGAGCTGCCGGAGGTTGTATCAAAGGTCCTTCTTGAGCTGGGACTTCTCCTCTTCCTCGGCCTCGGCCGGCATGACCTCCTCTAGCGGCGGCTGCTCTGGTAACCATTTTTCAAATTCTGTATAAGCAACGAAAAAGTCAGCTAACAGAAATGATAGTCTATTGCATAATTAAGTAGAAAATCTACGGAAAGATAACGATGGATTGATCAAATTGTTTTTGCTATTCTGCTCGGCTCATTATAGGACTTTACTAGTCCTATCTCTAATGAGCGACCCGCCTTAGAATACTACTGATTCTATTTTGACGAAGTGTTTAATGTGTTAGACTCCAGAACTAAGGTTAACCAAAGCTCTGATACCAGCTGTGACGATCCCAAAACCCCGTGACACGGTGTTAAGGATAATCGTTGGAATATAACACATTAATCATCATTAGCAGATCACAGATAATAGCATAAACAGAAAATAGAATAATTTACACACATATGACAGCGGAATCATATAGATATCATCACATCAGAGAAGCACAGTACAGGATACAACTTAGTGCATAATGATACATAATCAGTCACCATAGCCAATGGCGGAATCATACATAAAGAGTACACAAAAGAAATATCAGTCTACATCGCCAATGGCGGAATCATAATATAGATACAATAATGGCGGAGAAAATCCAAGTCAGCATGGTGTAGTCAAGCCTCGCCATGAGCCAAAAGGTGCGTCAGAAACCTGTAACTAGGCTGCCCGTGTGAAAATGAGGGCACCCGAGTTTGCAAGGTGAAACAAACTACGAGTCAGTCATGGGACTGGTATGAGAAATCTACTCAACTTATTAACAACAATAATAAGGCAAATCAAAGGACCACGCCACTTTCGCGGAACGGGTTTACTCCAATGAGTGCTAGTGCATGAAATAAAATAAATAATTAAATCAACGCAATGCTTTTTATAAAATGAAGCCATTATAAGACTCAGGTCCCATCACACAATGCAACACAAGCCGGAGGATAGAGTTTTCCCTTATAATGGCCAAAAATGCTTCATACGTATAAAACAAAAGTGCTTGATATTATTACTAGTGCATATATGTTTCAAAAGCGATTTCAATCATAAATATCAATCCTAGGCGGCATAGCTACCATCTACTATGTCGCCATACTAGTAATACAATCACGTCCGCATATTTCGTATTGGAAATTGGATTCCTTCATGAGTCGAGGCAAGGGGCAAGCTCCTCTCTGATTCGAGACACTCTAGCAAATGTCCCAGGACCCCACTATGATCCTTGGATCTTCAGGGCCGGTCCTCTCTTACTTTTGAGGATTAGTTATTCCTGAACACATGTTTCCCGGTCCTTACAGACCTATATCGAGGCGCCTCACATTCCAACAACCACACAGGTGAAAAGTATATATAATGTCAGGGCTGGTAGGTCACTAACACCACCTTAGCTAGAAAGAAACACCGTGCTCTCCCTGCAGTCACTCTCCCGTTTTTGACTCATACCAAGGGGTGAGGCTCGCGAATTCATGTTATACACAAAGCTACGTCACACAGACCATGCTTTGATCATCAACCACAAGACTTTGCTTTGCAACAGAAGCCTTGATCGTATGCCACTTAGGCGTGCCACACAGGCAATCCACCCCATGCGACTGATTTCTGTCAATGTATAACCTCTGAGCTCGTACGTCTCAGAGAAGGGCGTTAAGCAAGAGAATAAATTCTCCGCCGCCAAACATATATATATATTTAACAGAGATCAATCAACACAGAACAAAATCCAATGTCAGACACACAGTCCATTTACAAGTCCGTTCTGGGTCTGAACGAAACCGGAGGCACCAATTCCTCGCATATCCGCACAATCAACAGTATGTTTGGACGGCTACTACTTCAATTCCTTCATGGTAGCTACTCCAATCACGAGCATCAGTAGCGCCCATCCATCCAATGTGGAGATCGTCGGTCTTCAGCCGTCTTCGACTCTTCGACTTCTCAACGTCGATCGATTATTTGAAATGAGATAAACTCGGCCTTTTCAAATAACCCACGTATATTTAGATTTTCAAATCAACTAATCACATGGTTGGACTATTCAACATTCACATTTTAGTTATTTAGTTATAATTTTCATGTCAAATACATTCAACCATCACATATCAAGCAAACACAACAAAATTGGTTTATTTCCACTCTATATCGTCTATAGTATTTTATAATGATATATCGCCATTTTTATTTAATTTAAAACGACCATATTTAATTAAACGACGTTTCGGGTCGTGTCGATGCACTGGCGCTGCTTTTCACTAATTTTGTTTTACACATATCTGAAAATCTAACCGTTGGATCTTCACAAATTTTACATCATTAGGAAGGTCATTTCAAAACGAATCCAACGGTTTCAGTTTTGGGAAAATCCGACGGTCGGATCTTCCACACTAGCCATTTGAAGTTACGATTTCAATTTACGAACTACAGTGTCGTTATTCGATTTAATTTAATTATATTTTTATATATAAATATAATCGTTTCTGGCGCTGTTTTTTTTCAGATTTGGATTAAACATTCCAGACAATCCAACCGTCGGATCTTCACAAAGTTGGTACCGTTGGAAAGATATTTCCAAGGCGAACCCAACGGTTGCGGTTTCGGGAAAATCCAATGGTCGGATTTCCCGCACTAGTCGTTTGAAATCACGGTTTCAAAACACGAACTGCACGGCCACGCTTCGTTTTAATTCTATTTATATTTATATAAATATAGTTCATTCAAAAATTCCTATATCGTGTCCACTTCAATTATTTCACTAACGCCTTTAAATTTCGGAAAATTTCGCCATAACCTCCTTTGTACGGGAGGGTCTGGGAAAATTCCCACATAGCCACACGGGCGTCTCATATCAAAAAGAAAAAGAAAAAGCCAAGCGGCTAGCCAACAGGCTCATAAAATCATCACCCAAACAAAGCAGTAAATGTGTACCTATTTGTCGGGCACAAAATTTTATTTCTCTTCTCTAGCCCCTTTGCTTTAACCTGTTCAATAGATATGCATGTACATATATACAATTTCTATCACTTATCATTTTCCATTCAATTTCATATTTGATTTACTTTGGTTTAAAAACACCATTCATTCTAATGTTGAATGCATTGGCTAAAATCATATCATTAGCTAATTAATGTATATTTCGACTCATGCACATTTATTTGAACAAGTGGCTATTTTTAACACTTCACATTTCAATAGATGATAATTTTGGCGAACTAAAATAGATTTCAACACATGACTATTTTATTTAGTTCCTATGCATGTTAAAAATAATATTTCTACCACAAATATTTATTTCATCGTCAGCATATCTTTAGCATATCACAAATATGATAAAAATGATATTTTTATCGTTCAAAATATTTATTCGACAAATGGATGTTTCAACACTTCATAGTTTCAATAAAAATGTAATTTTTATTGTTCGATCTTTTTATTCAACACATGAACTTTTCCACTACACACATTTCTCAACAAATGAGCATTTCCACACATGGACATTTTATTTATGTTGTTCATATTGGAAAGATGGGATTTTTATTGTTGAAACTATTTATATAAGGCGAATATTTTTCCTACTTCATATATATATATAAAAATGTGATTTTTATTGTTTAAACACTTCATTCATTCATAAATGAATTTAATTTTCACACAACACTTTTCAACACATGAACTTTTCCACACATGGATATAGTTTCAACATATGGCTTTAATTTCGACGCATGAAAATTATTCCAACACATGAAAATAATTCTAACACATAAAGATTATTCAAAATTTTGGCAGCATAACGGCAGGGTAGTTAAACCGGCACCGTCCCTAGTACGGCTCCTCGCTCTACCTTAAAACCTCGCGGTTTTTGACAATGGGGATTCATGCATCTAATTCGCATGCAGGCGGCATGTTTATTTTTATTTCCACAAATATTTCCAATTCATTTCAATCACCAATGGGTATTTTTCAACCACAACCAAACAATATCAACCACAAACACTTATTCAACCATTCGTATTTTTCATCCAATATTTCACACCAATTCAAACAATAAATATCGTCCATGGTTTGTGGACGAGTGGAGTGTAGATATATATATATATATATATATATATATATATATTTATATTATTGCTATATTTCACTTGCATTTCAACACATATATCAATTATTCTATGCATGTAAAATTCATACTTCGCTTATATAGCTTACACTACGTATGTACATGAGGTATACAACACGTATGTAATTTATATTTCGCTAATATAAATTATACACGACATTTTCCATTCAATTTCACGTTAATTTAGATTTCTCACTTTGGTTTTCGGAGCGCTAAAAATCGATACGATGTCAGAAAAATCCGCGGCTTCTTCTATTGGGATGAGAGCTTCCTTGCGGTCCCGATGTTTCCTGTTTCATCGAATTTCGTCAACACACAAAAAAGATATGATTTTTCAAAGTGTAAAGATCAAAGAAAAACTCACTTTCACGAAGCTTCAAAACTAGGTTTACAGTTTTCGCGAGAATCGAGGCACGAGGGGATGATCAGCGAGTTGGACGTGGAAGAGGGAAGAGAGGGCTTCCTGTCGGTGGTGGTTTGGTGGCGTTCGGTGGTCCAGATCGGCGGCGGCGGCGGTGGAAAGGTCGGGACTTTGGGGCTTCGATTCGGGCGGCACAGGCGACGAGGGGTGGCGATGGTCAGTCGGATTTGAAGAGGGGACTGAGGCGCGTCGAGGGGTGGCGGTGGCGAAGGCTGTATGTGGTGGTAGCGGCGGCGATCGGGGCTGGAAGGTTGGGAGCTCGGGTCGCCGTTCGTTCGAGGGGGTTTTCTTTTTTTTTTTTTTTTAAATTTATGAATGGAAAATTCTGATTGGCCGAGGACTATATTAATTTTTTTTAAATAGTGTTTTCTCAAACGAACTCCTTTTTAAACCCAACGACTATCGCCCCTAGCTAAATACCCCCATTCCGGACACAATGGGATATGTTTCGTAGGCCAATTCGACTGTTACAGTCAGTTATTTTCCAAATTAAAGTATAAAACATTTAATTTTTAACTTTCAATGTACATTTCAATTTGCCAGGGCCATAAACTGATTCGAAAAATTCCAGAAAAATAAATCTAGCTATGTTTTGATGCTACGGTCCCAACAAAACTAGTTTCGTCGAATTATGAGGTCGTTTGAAAAATGGCCATTTTCTGGTCGATCCAATTTAAAAGAAATTGACCAAACACATTTTCTTTTGCCACGCTCACATACTAGCTTCAAAAATTATGAAATTTGAAACCTATCAATAGTTTGACATCCCGGACCCAACAAAAGTGGTTTCGTCGAATTCCAAGGTCGTATGCAAAATATCAATTTTCCAGGGCCATATATTTCATATACCGACCCTTCTGAAAATTCATTCGGCCATAACTTTTGATTCCCGTTATGAAACTTCGATTTTTCAGATTCGTTAGAAATGTATTGACTAAAATATTTAGATATTTTTGGTTTCACTAAAATCCGTTATATTTTCCACCCTGCACAGTCAGTCAAAGTTTGAATTCAAATTTTCAAACTGACTCACTATTTCTAATTCACTATTTTATTGAAATATTCTATTTCAATTGTTCAAATTCCTTTGAAATCACCAATTTAAAAATTTTAAATTGGCTCATATTTTCCGGGTTATTACAAAGCATTCCGCTAGATTGTTACTTATTTGTATTTAGACACTATTATAATATCAGAATATATATACAATTTCAAAATGTTTTGGGCTATCATAAGGTAAAAACTGTCCGTATTTATATGTGGATTTGGTCTTATAATTATCCTTTTTTTCGAAAAGATTTTTGAACTTTAAAATCAAGTTGGATGATTCCCCTTAAAACTTCGCGAGTTTTTTCTCACTCTGGTTCACCAGACTGACCCGGTATTTGAAATGCTCGGGTTAGACCGGGTTGTACAGGTTCTGGTTATCGAATGCTGCGAAGTACAGAAACAAGGTAGAAGAGTTTCAGACATATGATGTTATACCGTTATTATTCCGCTGCGTGTTATATATATGAGGACGGGCTATTATAACTGTCCAGATGTATTGATGTGCTCTGATGTTGTAAGTATTATTTCAAGCTCTCAATAAAAATTATTTCTATATAATATTTTGTTCTGCTGCGATGTGAGACTCTGATTTTGTGTTGATTCTTCTTCTTATTCTTCTATTCTAATATTCCTTCTTTCTTATCTCATCCTCGAACTTCTTTCTCCTAGCCTTCTGGGGTTTTCGGTACTTGGGTTTGGGACATGAGATGTATAAATGTCTGGATTCGAGTGTTGAAATTCCCGAGATGCTACATTTTTAAATTAAGTAAATAAATGTTATAGTTTTTAAACGAATCCATAACGATTATTTGAAAATTTGATTTGGACATAACTAAAAATCTATAACATGAAATCTTAATTTTTCTCTTTCAATAGAAAATTATTATCAAATAGATTCGGACAATTCTTATTTCAAAGAATTCCGACTTAAAATAGATTTCGTATATTCAATTGAAGTTAAAAACGTAATATTACAAACTACCACGAGGTTACAAGCTCATTATTAATTAACTATAAATTTAACGTTCAAGCTTCGTTTATTAACGAATCCTATATTATAATCCATTTATAATCTCAAATCAATATTTAAAATAATAAAATATATTAAATATTTGACAACTAAAAATACGAGATGTTGCATTCCTTATCCTTAAAAGAATTTCATCCCGAAATTACTAAGGTAAGAAAAATGTTACCAATCCCATTTACTTTCAAAAATCCAATTTATTTTAAATCGAAAACTAATTCATTATGGTTAATAAATAATTTCAAAAATATCAAAAAAATTCTAACATCTTAAATTCTTGGAAAAATTTGGCAGAGTCTTCCCTATATAGAGGGACTTCTGCGATATTGCAGGAACAATATATATATATACACGCACACACACACACACATATGTATACATCGACCCACACGGTCAGAAAACCCAATTCAAAAACTCAAAATTTATATTTTCGGGTAGGTGTACCTTATGTGAGCGCAATTGAAGATACCTGCTCAACTTATTACGATCTACTCAACCAAAATCATTTCTCATAGCCTTCTGGCACCTGTACTTAAATCTATTCAACATGTAAGTAATAATGTCATAAAATTGTTAAATAATATTTCATTAATCAACCAGTGTAGCTATACGAATATCCAAAACTAAACATGTAGCATTCATTTGCAAATACAGGGTTAAATTATTTAGTTTAATTTCATATGCGATTTCATTATAATTTATTGTACTGTAATTTATTTAGCTTAGCTTCAATTCATTCAATCAATCTCACATCCAATAATAAACAAAGCATAATCAACTTAACCCAATCAATTTGAATTTATATTCAACATTAATATTTATCTTGTTTATATTCACTTGGGTTTAACATCCTTCAATAATAATTGATGAACATCTGATTAATTTCCATTTAATTATTATCCATTATATTTTTATTTATTCAATTTCCAAATCCCAAATCTATTTTATTTAATTCCAATGTCCATTCTTAACTCCACTTTAACCAAATTAAGTTCCAATTCCATATTCAATTAACTAATTGATTTTCAAATTAGTACACTTCCATTTCATAATCCAAATTTTGATTCATTCAGTCTCATTTATTAATTTCACATTGAAATCACATTTTACTATATTAAAGCATTTCAAATTTTTAATTCAATTTGAATTCCATTCAAATCAATCAAATATACCAATATCTTAATAATTTAATAAGATTATTTCCTTTCTATCCAAAATATAATTTGGACAAAATTATTTCATTTACCCTCTTTTCAAGACAAGATCTTGTCAGTTGCTAGTTCAAAATTGAACTGATCAAATATCAAAATATAAAACCTTTTTATAAAATCAACAAATACGCTCTCTTAAATATAAGATTATCAAAGTACATGAATTAAAACAATAAACAACGGAAATATAATTACATTCAGTGGAAGACTATCAAATGCTTTGGGCACAGCTCTAGCTTCAATCGAGAATCCTGCTCTATGAAATTTCTGTAGAACCCAAAACTACTAGCTGCCCATGTGGAAACTTATGGGCATCCAAAGTTTAGATGGGAAACAATAAACTCCAGGTTAGTCATGAGACGGGTGTGAACCAAAACAGTTATTATACTTTATTTTAAAGTTTGGTAAATCACGGGACCACGCCATATAACACAGAATGTGTTTTCTCCACATGAATACCAATCATAAAAACTCACAATGCTTTTTGAAAAATGGAGTTATTATAAGACTCATGTCCCATCACACAATGTAATGCAAACTAAAAGAATGAGGTGTGTCTTATAATAGCCAAACATGCTTGATACACGAAAATTCTCTTTTATTATCACTAAGGCATAGTGCGGAAATCATTTTCATAAAATGCATCAATCTTAGACGGCATAATACATCATCCTATTATGTCCCCATATAGGCTTACAACTGAAAACACAAGGCTCGTATTAGAAGTTGGATTTCCATCAATGACCAAGGCAAAGGATCTTCCTTAACCATTCGGAACATCCTGACAAATGTCCTAGGACTCAAAGCATGTCCTTTGGAGCGGCAAAAACGGCGTAACAACCCAGAATTTCAGAACCAATTTAAAAATTATTTTTAAAATTACTTAATGTGAAAATATGATTGAATTTTCAAAAATCGGTTGTAATAATATTACATAGCCCTTAAACTGGACATTTTGCTAGCAACCTTCGTTTTCTATGAAACCAATCTTGTTGGACTCGGAACATTAAATCACTACTAGATTTCAAATTTCGCACCAAGCAGAGGTAGTATGCGGTCGTGCGAGATCAAACCGTTCGAAGTAATAAATTGAGTAGTTTACAAAGTAACATTACTGAGATGACATTCAATGATATTTTTATTAAAACCGTAGTGTAAAATAATCGTAGTATCCCAAGTTTCATAATTTTTGAAGCTAGCGTGTGGGCGTGCGAGAGGAAAACGTATGCTAACACTACGCCAAATACACAAATTTGAAACATATGATATTTTTTATTTGAAACCCTTTTTAGTTTCTAGGCTAGAAACCATTATCTAGTGTTTCTATATCCACTAAAGTGTTTCCACTATTTTTTGATTATTTTAAATATATATTTTTACTTTCAAAGCCCATTAATTTTTTTAATACCGCCTCACTAAACTACTGTTCCATACACAGAAGCCCATTACCGTTCCCTACTTGGTCCGTGTTTTCAGAAGGATAAGAATTAGGCCGCGTTCTTTTTCTTCTCCCCCCAACCCTTTCGTGCGATTCCTCCATATCTTCCACGCTCGTCGCTTTCTCAGATCTCCCATTCTACGCTCGTCGCTTCCTTAGATCTCCCATTCAACACTCGTCGCTTCCTCAGATCTCTCATTGTACGAAGGTTATTCTCGATTAAATAGTCAAATTATTAATTATTCTCAATAGTAAATGTTAGACCAAAAATTGGCTCTAACACCCAAATTAGCTATGAATTCATTGAAATAGAATCAAAAAGCAATAAAGAACACACAATTTATAGAGGTTTGGTGTTAATGAGCCTACGCCCACTTTGTTTTCTTTTAATTGATGATTTGAATAAAAATACAGCAATGATTCTCACTCAACTTCACAATTAAAATGCATAAACTCTCTCAAATCTCTCAAAAATAGAAGAGACGATTTTGATCTGAATGTAGCTATGAAATTCGGCTATGGAGGAAGTTAGAACCGAGAATTTTCCAAAAAAGGTCCTTTCAAATGTCTCCAGATGGTGTATTTATAGGTGAAAAATCTATTTGAAGTGGCTCCAGTTCGGAATTGCGTGGCACCCATCCCATAAGAGTCGGGTTCGGAGGCTTCCAGATGGTGACAACGCATTGATTTGGCAGGAGATAATGGGAGAAATGGTCATGCTTGGTCTGGGTCTTCAGGAAGTGTGTGCAACAATGGTCACAATCTCAGAGAAAGCGGTTCGGATCGGCTGCCTCCGATGCGATCCGATGAAGCCATATGTTGTTTTCTGATGTTGCTGCCATACTCCTCTGATCCGACCCGCCGAGGCCATTTGTTGCTTTCTGATGCTACTGACGCATCTCTCTGATCCAATCCGATGAGTCCACTCGCTATCTAATGTTGCTGACATGCTCCTCCGTTCCGAACCGATGAGGCTACTTGCTATCCTTTGATATTGCTGACGTATTACCGATCCAAACCGGTGTGACTTCTGCATCTCTGATCTCTACTCACTTCCTGCGCGAGTCTCCCCCGATCCGAACCGATTGGTGGCTTTTTTGCTATTTGCTCTTTATGTAGCCTAGTTCACAAAGTAGGCTAACATTTTGCCCCCTCGAAGTACGCTCTTATCTGATATAAAGTGTGCTTCGAAGCAGTCTACGAAACATCCTTTGAATTAGAACCATTAAATGATCACTTCCATTTACTTGTAGCGTCGCTTCATAAAATCGTGGCTTTTGCTGCTTATATATAATCACAAACCATATGAATCACTTCCTTCATCTTCAAACAATTTTGAGAGCTCCTTTTGATGTCTAGTGATTCTTCCAGTTGAACTTTTTCTTTTTTCCTTTTTTTTTTTAGAATTCTCCCTATGTGACAAATCTGTGTATATGATCCCCTTTGGTTCGGATCCCGATCCGAACGGGTTTCCTTCAGTAGCACACTCAAGTGGGCCTTTCAATACTGCTACACCGTGGACTAACAGGCAAGAGTTCCTTCATGGGCTCGACTCCTGGTCCGAACGGAGTGAAGTAGGCTAGGAATACGAGTGGTCGCCTTAGTTTTATATAAATCCTCCTCCTACCTTCTTCCTCTTCTCTTTTTTATTTTCTCTCGTCCAAGTAACTTAGCATCGTAACCCCAAAACTTCAAGAAACTCTGAAATTATTTCGTTCTTCCTTGAATTCAATAACTCGATAGGTCAAAAGCTTCGATTACTTTACTGTAATCGATTTCGATTTAGATTTGTGGTAAAACTGGATGATTCGAACATGGTGCGCGTTTAATTCCAACGTCGCCGCCCTCTCCCTCTTCGCCATCGTCGTTGGTGGCTCTTGTCACCACCTCGAGGCGTTGAGAGGAAGAATTTGGGTTTAAAAGTATATTTGAGCACGTAAGTGCTTGGACTTAGTAGGGATTTGTCAAATTGAGTTGGGTTCGGTACTGGTTAGGCTAGGTGGAAGATGAAGGAGAGGAGATGAACTAGGATCGGTTAGAGTAAAGAAGTGTTGGAGTGAGGGAAAGGGAAAGGTGCATATAAGACCGGATCGGGTCGGAGTAGTAAAAGGCAAAAGAAAGAAAACAAAACCCATCTGATCAGTTCGGATGGTATTTACAAGGTCGGGTCGGAGTAGAAAAAGGCAAAAATAAAGGGAAAGCAAAACTTACCTGTTTGGATCGGATGGGAATAAGGGATAAAGAGAAGAAGGATTACCCAAGCTGATCTGTTCCTCTCCGAAAGCCTACCTCCGAGCCGATCCGGTTTAACTCACTGGGTAGGACGTCCGCTTCCGATCGAAACATGACTTTGCCCTCCGATTCGATCCCAATACAGATATCCGAACCGAACCGAAACAGCCTAACTTAATGTGCAAGAATTTTTCAACTATCTTAATTAATGCTTGACATAGCCTTCAACTTGATGAACAGTTAGGATAGCTCCTTTCGAACATGACAAACTTCAAGAACTATTCTGACATATTATTACTTCTTTGAATCTTCATATCACGCTTTCACATGTTTGCTCTGCATTTTTGTTACACGTAGCACACAACTTTAGTTCACATACACACACGGGGGACACGGGCAACTTTACTCTAATTCTTGCTATTATTTCTTCGATAGTCTAGTGATCATGGCCGAAATACGTTCATCTATATTGGCAAAGAAGACGGAAGTTGTGGAAAGTTCTGAAAAAGTTACCATTGATGACATATATTCTTCTTCAGACCCTGAATGGGACGACGAGGGCCCAGATTATGAAGTAGTAATGCATAACAACAAAATGCCTTCCAATAGCGGAGTTTCTCTAGGCTATGAGGAGGAAGGAGGGATTGGAGATTACTGAGCTCCTGACAAATTTGAGTCTGCCATTATCTTGGAGTCACCCGTAGACTCTGTTGAATCAACGCTCGACGATGATAGACTTGTCCGCATATGTTTAAAGCACGGGATACTAAAAAGGGATACCCTGGTGCCATCGAAAACTGACCATCCTCACAATCCCCTAGAAGGATTTATGGCAATTACGCGACTGATGTGCATGGTCGGGGCTATTCCACCGTTTTCTCCTTTTGTTGTCGACTTTCTAAGACAGATGTGGATTGCCCCCATGTAGCTACATCCTAACTCCTATGCTTACCTATATACCTTGTATGTAGCATACCGAGAGATTTTAGGTACAAAGATCACTTTCGACGACGTTCACTTTTTTTTTTTATAATTTCAAGCATCGGACTCGAGAAACTCCTTCCTTCTTTTATTTCCACAACACCAAAACAGGAAATTCCTAACAAGAGTATTTTTTCAGTACTAACACTCATTTGCCGTTATAACGTAACAACGCACAAACTCGTTACAATCGTTTAAAGTATCGTTATAAAACGAGCAAGAATATATTATAACTATTTTGGACCGTTACGAAATTTAATGAAAATAACAACCGAGGGGCAAACGTGGAAACCATTAAACATTTAACCCTTCTCACGCTCCCGTTACCTCACCACAGCCGCCTCTTCCCAAAATTTTCACGAAATAGAAGCGGGAAATCATCGTACGCCATATCAAAGCGGGAATCGAAAGGAAAACGTCTCAAATCGGAATCGAAGAATCGAAAGCGAAGCTTTTTCTTCAAAGATTTTACCTATTAATTATCACGGAGGAGGTAAGGGAAAACAAAGGTACTGCGATTTCTGATTGATGATTAATGGATGCGATTTATGATTATAATCCTTATCATCGTTTTACTATAACAAGCGTTTGGTTTGAAGATCATTTGTTTATTATAAATTTAAATGATTAATGGATGCGATTGTTAAGCTAAGTATAATATCTGTGTGTAAGTGTTGATTGTTATATCACAGTATCTATTTTAATCAAACTGCTGCTACACATCGTAGATGGTTTAGTGTAGATGGGAGAGGAGTCCACACTTGTCCGTGACCTATCATACTGAAGTCAGAAGTAGTTATGAACACAATATCTGTAAGGAATATGTCATATGTTCCAAACATGAAATTTAACACTAGAATAGACGTGTAATTAGTATTAATTTCAACCAAAACTTAAGAAACATAATTGTAGGTGAATCCTACAGTTTACTGTCCATGTAGTAGATTTAGAACTTATATATACTAATAAAGTAATATGATGGACAATCACTATAAGTCTACATAAAAGTTGGTCTATGTAAATATGGAGCAAATTACCCATGTTGGAGTCATGTAATATTTAAGCAAAAGGAGACATCAACTCATATATGTGTGTTGTTGCATGACAACATTACTATTACTATTACACTAACCTGAACTTTAACAAAAGCCTCAGGCACTCGAGCCTTGTCATTAGGCTGAATATCCTGTGCCTCGATCTCATTAACCCTGAGATACCAAAGCTTAGGGCAGGGGTGGAGCTAGGAATTATGATTGCCCCGGGCTATTGTAAAGTATGTATTCTGTCACATATAGAAAACAATAGAAAATAATTGACAAATTAATAGCTAACACATTATACATTATTTTAGTGAATACTTTGTTCAACGTCAAAACTATAATGCATATCATATCGATATGGTTCGTTTTTAAGCTGAATGGGTGCAAAATTTTGCAAAATCGGGATCTACTTGTTTGTTTTTAAGTTGAATGGATTTCCAAGGAAATATGCGTTCTAATGGCGATAGAGTATAATTGGGATCTACTTGTTGTAAAGCAGAATGTATCCTCGATCCTCTACAACAGCAAAAGTTTTTGGAATACTAAACATTAACGTAATTTCCGTATGTAGGTGAAGTATGATTTAATTGGTTTTGCTTCTCATTTTGATCATTGCATTAGTTCTCATATGAATTGCTTTTAGGTGGCCTTCCTTTTCTACAAACGGCTGGTCTGTATGAACTATAATATTTTCTAGTGATTTGGTTCTAAACTATGACAATACAGCCATTTATCTTTCGATCATAAACATGCTTCATTTCAAAACTGAATGCCCTTTATTTGTAGTTCAAAGTTGAATTTCGTATTCCTTTTCAATTATATTTCTACAAGATTTTTTGTTAAGCAATGGTTAACTGATTCCATGATCTGCTAACATAATGTGAAAAATAAATTGTTGACATTTGCTTTGGGGGCACGTGTGCATTTATTTTATTGGTTAAGTGAGAGTATCACAATTTTCTCCTCCTAAACGTGCACGTTTAAATGAACTCTTTTTCATGTTGCAAGTTATATAAGCTTTTCAACCATGCTACAATACCTTTGTTTGGTCGCCATATTATATTATTTATGTCTGTCAATTTGCTCAGTTTGTTCAGACCTTTAGTTCGCTCTTCCTCATTTTCCTGCTCTGCGTTTTATGTTTCTTTTTTAAATATATAATTATGTGTCAAATGCTTGACCCGGGCTGTAGCCCAGGGTAATACAGCCGTAGTTCCGTCCTTGGCTTAGGGGACACATAGACCTTAGACCTCATATTATAAATGCCTTCTCCCTGCACTAAAGCTGCATCTGCATGCCATGCTTCCGGAAAAGCTTCGTCTGCCTGAGTTCCTATCCAGACAGCAAGCATTATCTCATCTCTGACTTTCCCATCTCCACGCCTGTCCTCCAGCCTGTACCACTGTGGGGCCAGTGGGCTGTCTGGTGGGACCCTTGTAGGTACTTCATGTAGGTCAAAGGGCACTTTGCCTATGTAATCGTCTCTTGACACTATTTCTTTGTCTTTTACGTACACTTCTAGGGTCGATGATTGTATTCTGTCTTTCGAGAAGGCGAACACCTTGTTTGATAATAATTTCAGTTACTTTTCAGTTTATTTCCTCAATAGGTGATAAATATATACATTAAGAGAATGTAGAATTCTATATATAAACCCATTCAGGGGAAGGGAAAAAAACATATTGTAGGCTTTCAAATTTATTGCAGAAACAGATTTGGTATTTACCTAATCTAAAATTGTACTTGAACACTTCAAAATGCACTAGTGCAATTTCAAAAGTTGTACTTAAGCATTTTAGATAAGGCGCACGTTCAATTTCAGTTTCAGTATCTATCGAAATCATTTTAATTTGCAAACTTTGAAACTGTGCACAGTAAGATTAAAATTGAACTGATATATTTTCTAAGTGCTAAGATACAAATTTTATTCTGTTGAATACCAAATCTCTTTCTAGAATTTAGCAAGCCTGTTGTTAAAATTAGTTTTCTATGAGCTCATATACGTAAAAATTATCCATTTTTTTTCTATATCCCCAATACTGCATTCAAGCATCCAAAATGACACCGAGAGATTAATTTTGAAATTTGCTTGCAGGGAGTAAATTTTGTGAATGATAGCATGATATTTGGCTTTTGGGGCTTATTGTTAAAGACACTTCATATCTTGTTAAATGGCCCTCTTTTTTGGGAAGATTTCAAGATCGGAGGACTTAAAATGTGTGTGTAATTGCATATGCATATGCAGAACCGTCCTATTGATTTGAAATCATGAATAAAATTCATTACCCTTCAACTCCTTAGAAGAATATCTCTGTTATTCAAAATCTACAAAGTAGATAAGGTTATGGACAAACAGAACTACTTTGTAATAATATAACTTATTAGCAAGTTTATTGATTTAAGTTCACTTCATAATGGGAAAAAAAAATTAGTGAAATAAAACTGGACAAACCTGGTTCCATTCTGGATTGGTTTTCTTCTCAAAATGCTTGGTAGTTCCCTTGTAGTTACCAAGCTTAACTTCAACATAAGGATCACAGCTTGCCGTCAAAGCATTGATAGGCAGATCCCAGGTTTGGTTTTGTGTCTTTAAGCTTGTAATCTTCTGACTTTGCTTGACTCATTTTTCCTTATCTTTTCTTGATTATAATGTCTTGAATTCGAATGAGAGAAAGTTGTTATCCCAATTGATTAGTCTTCATAAATGGAAGAGAATATATTTGATGTGAATAGATATATGAAAGTGAATGGTATATTTAAAAGATGAAAGTGGAGGGAATATTAGACTTTGTGAATTTATATATTGAGAACCACTGTGTAGTTTGTTTACAGCATAATTGAGTACAAGTAAATATGACAGGTTAAAAAAATAGGATAAATGGAACTCATATTGATCACTATTCATAAAAAATCTCAACCAAAACAAACCTGATATATTTAACCTTTCATTGCAAATTAAAAAACCCAGCAACCTAAATGTATTATATAAAAAATTGTATACATTTTGAGCGCTGTTTACGTTATTAAAGCATTACTTATAATAATGACATGATATATACAGTAGGGTTAAGTATAAAAGCTATATGATAGGGTGTTGGTGTTCTTTGGCTATTTTTTTCTTTAGTTTTTGGTGCTACAACTTGTTGTTTTCGTCTTCTAGTTGACAAGTGAAGCCTCTATTGCGCTGTAAGTGAGATGCAATGAGTTGTTTGGGGGTATTTCTATGTCAAGTTGTCTGTTGCTTAGCTAGAATAGATGTGGAAATCTATAATTGTTTGTTTAGGTTACTGTAAAGTTGTAATGTATTACTCGGTTTGTTTACCAAAATCTATGTCAAGATTCCACTTATAATGTTTTTCAATAATTTGGACATATATATTTCATTATGTATTTTTATTCCGGTCATTATTAGAAATGACACTGATAATCGTTATTTTCTTAATAAATTAGGTGATCCACGAGCTTTGACTAATGTCAGACCCTACTTCAAGAGAGTGGATTAGAATTCGACATAGAAATACTACCGAATATATTCAAGGTGTTCGATATTTTATGAATTTCGTGAAGCTTCATTCACCGCCTGATTTTGAAGTGTGCAGTTGTCCATGTATAAAGTGTAGAAATTCTAAAAAATTGCCTTTTGAAATAGTTGAGAAGCACTTAATTCTTTATGGTATGGATCCAACATACGATGAATGGTTTTTTCATGGAGAACGAAATGACAATGAAGCAACGATCAATCCTAGACTCCATGTTGTCAATGAAGATTCAATCGCTCATCAATTTCAAAAGGAAAACCCTATAGAAGGCGGTCTTGAAAACCTTGTTGATGATGCGTATGGTTTATATCACGGTGCCCAAACATCTTATGGTGGAAACCATGAGAAGTACAATGAATACAAAAGAAAAGCAAGTGAAAAATTGTATTCGTCTTGTGAAGATGGTCTTACAACATTAAGTGTTCTTATAGAGCTTCATGGCTTGAAAAAAGAATTTAATTGGTCAGGAAACAGTATGACTGAGTTGTTGAAGCGGTTGAAACTATGGCTTCCAAAGGAAAATACCTTACCCGATAAGTATTCTACAATGAAAAAAATGCTAAAAGATCTAGGAATGAATGTAAAAGGAATACATGCTTGTGAAAATGATTGCATATTATTTTGGAAGGGGTACGAGGATGCATTAGAATGTCCGCATTGTAATACTTCAAGATTTAAAGTTAAAGAACATGGAAAAAAAATCGAAGTCACAAAACAACCAAGAAAGGTTTTGAAATATTTTCCCATTATTCCTAGATTAACTAGGTTGTACACCGTACCATGGATTGCTTGAAAAATGTTATGGCATAGTGAAGCAAACCCTTCTTGGGACTTTATGCGTCATCCTATTGATTCAGCTGAATGGAGATCGCTTAAAAATAGATGGTCGGATTTTGCTATAGATGGAAGAAATGTTTGGCTTGGCATAGCAACCGATGGATTTAATCCAAGTGGAGTTCAATCTAATAGTTATAGTTGTTGGCCCGTGTACATGTTTTCCTATAATTTGCCTCCTTCATTATGTATGAAACCCGAGTTTCAAATGTTGTGTTTGTTGATTCCTGGACCTAAAGCACCAAGCCAAGATATTGATGTATACTTAGAACCTCTCCTAGATGAGTTGAAGCAACTTTGGATAGGAGTGCCTGCATTTGACATGAATAAGAAAGAGCAATTTACTTTGAGAGCAATGCTTTTATGGGGAATCCATGACCTACCAGCATTTGGAAATTTATCTGGTTGTGTGACACATGGTTACAAAGCATGTCCGATTTGTGCTACAGAGACCGAGTCAGAGCGTATTGGTAATAAGATTACCTATACAAAGTATAGAAGATTTTTGAATCATGATCATCCATATAGAGAATTGAAACATGGATGGTATAGAGATGTAGAGCATAAGGAACCTCCCACACGATTGGTAGGATCAATGCTTTTGGAAAAACTTGCTCATATCAAATATGTACCGGGCAAAAAAAAAATTAATATAAAACGTAAAGAATTTGATGATGAGGATGATGATCATTTTGTAAATGAGAATGACGATGAAGAAAGAACAGCTTGGTATAAGAAATCGATTCTTTTTACCTTAGAGTATTGGAGTAGTCACAAAGTGCGACATACGATTGATGTGATGCATACTGAAAAGAACGTAGCGGAGCATCTTATCAACTTGCTTTTTGGTAAGAAATATAATTCTAAGTTTGCATTTGATAAGACTTACAAAAATCAATGTTGTAAGGTCTTAAAAGATGCAAAGCTTCCATCATGCTTCTCAACAAAGATAGGCAATTTAGTTAGCACTCAACCACCTGCTTTGAGCATTAGAAAATCATATGATTATCATATTATTATTCAATATTTTCTTCCAATCATGGTTCAACATGCCTATCCAAAGTGTCGTGACTTAAGACGTGCGATTTTGCAAGTATGCTTATACTTCAAAATTATTTGTTCGAAGGTTTTAGTTCGAGATCATGTTCAAGCTGCTAAAGATATGATTTCTGAGGCGTTATGTGTGTTGGTCCACTACTTTCCTGCTGACTTCTTTGATATAAGCATACATCTAATGGTGCATTTGGCCGATCAAGCATTACTTTGTGGACCTGTAAATTATATATGGATGTACCCGTTTGAGAGGTGCGTTGTAGCTTTATAAAATTACTTATTTTATCTTTAAAAATATATATAAAATGACATATTCTTTGTTTCTTGAGTAGAGCTATGAAAGAGTGCAAGAATATACCAAGTAATAAGCGATATGTGGAAGGATCAATTTCCGAAGCATATCTTGTTTCAGAATCGATTAGATATGCAATGGAATATATGCCAAATCCACGTATGGGTAATCATAGTGCTAAGCAAGCTCCATTTTTGGATGAGAATGACGATGATATATACGAACGTTCAATTATGGAAGGCAAAACTATCAAGTTGTCTGGCGTACAACGTTTGCAGATTCGAAAATGGATACTTTTTAGAATTGACATACCAGATCTGGATGATTATTATAGGTTTGTATTATTCTCGTTGTACACTTCGTAAGTTATAACATTATATTTATTAAAAATATTACTTATAATTTGTAGCGAGTATCGTTTGTCCGTAGAAAATGCTCAACGTGGCAAAAAAAGACTGCAGACAAAAGCGGAAGTGATAATACAGTCTGAATTTATTGATTGGTTGCACAATAAGGTTTGTCAGATATGGTTCCTATTTCTTAGTTTAATAATATATAAAAATGATGTTTAATGTATTTTAGTCGATTTAACAGCTAATTGAAGAAAAATGCATGGATTCAATGTTATGGCGTTATGTTAATGGACCGCAATGGGAAGCTAGAACTCACCTTAAGTACATAATCAATGGTTACGTATTCTCTCCACAACATTATGATAACAAACTGTCAACGCAAAATAGCGGTGTTTGCATGAATGCGATTACAACATTTGTTGCAAGTGCGAAAGATTTAAATCCCACGGATGATGATACTACGTGGTATGGTGTTATCAAAGAGATTATTGAAGTTGATTATTATGAAACTCAACATGTAGTTTTCTACTGTGATTGGTTCAATGTAGCAGACAAATCAAGTGGTTGTAAGATTTGTACCGACTCTAATTTGTTAATGGTAAATCTAAAAAAAATGAAAAGCAGTAGCGGGGAATATGATGAACCTGCCATTTTATCGTCCGAAGCAAGTCAAGTCTTCTACATAAGCGATATGCATGATGCGGATTGGTCCATCATACAACACTCTCCTAAGCGCATGACAGACAGCATAGATGATTATGAGACGCCAACTGACTTTCAATCTATTTTAAAGGAGCAACCTAACTTAACTACATTGTTGAAGTGTATTAGAGCGAAATAAACATGCTTGATTGGTTTACTTGTTTCCATGTGTATTGATGTTATTATATGCTTGGGAATGCTTCTTTTTGTTGAATATTTCGATGTTATTACAGTAGTCTTGAATGCATCATATTAATGCTATCACTTACTCTTTTTGTGTGGTATTGATATCTTTTACAAATATGACCTAGTGTAAACAATAAATGAGCATGAATTTAGATTTTGTTATTTTACTAATGTTTTCCTTTTAACCTTCACATTTGCTTTTATGTTTTAATATACATTCAACGTTTGTAAAGTATTTGCATGTAGATATTTTTGCTTACTGTTGTTGTGAACTTGGATGCATTACCATCCAATATGTATGCAGACATTGTTTATGAATAAATTTTACAAAAATTGCAAGTTCATAATATAATTTTAACTTTAATATTATAAATTTGAAAAAGGGTATTATCAAACGGCCTTAAAAACCCCGATGAGTCGAGCTTAGAATATCACATGGATCCAGAATGGACTCGGATTTTAATTGTAATCGGGGTTGGGTCTGTTTTTTTTGATACTTGTATTCTGCTTACTGCTCTTTTATTATTTTTGTTTTCTATTTAAAAAATGCAGATATGTCTATGCACTTTCTATTTAAAAAATGCAGATATGTCTATACACATTCACCGTTTGTAATGTATTGGCATTGTAGATGTCAGGCAGTTGTAATCCCACATCATTACATACAAATGACACAGAGGAAGATGATGTTCCTCCTCCTTCAAATAAAAAGTATTCAATACTTGTGGATTTGGAAGGTGCAAAAGGTAGTGATGCGAAGAAGTGGGCCTCTCGTTCTGGCGTTTGGATTCGTGCTCTCGTTCCCGTTGGATACGAAGGATGGAATGATGTAGACAAAGTTTTCAAAGATAACGTATGGAAGGCACTAATGGTACGTAGCTATTTATTTGTAGTATATTTAAATGTCTATTCTTAGTTCATGTTTACTGATATGTGTGGATATGCTAGCAACAGATCATTCAGATATTTTTGTAGTATATTACATACCTGCAGATGTACATTTTCTATATGAATTAAACCAAACAAGCTAGGCAACATTACCTACCTGCAAGAACACATTGTTGTCTATCATTTTAGGTTCATGTTCTATTTATTTACTTCTCAAGTATTCAACAGAATTTTACTGTTGATATGAATGCTCATGATGTCTTAAGAGGCCCAAATTCTAAGATATTAACAGTGCTTGCACTTGCTGAGTATACAAAATGATAGAGAGCTTAAATATTAGTTTTGGGTATAAACTTTAGTCTGAAATATAGTAATCTGGGGTATGGAAACATTCATGGAGCTCGAACTGATCGTCTAAAACACAAGTATATACTATTTGTGAATAATATATTTTCTATTAGCTAACCATAAAATTTCCATTTGATTCAGGGATTTATTAACAAATTCTGAAATAGAGTAGCTAGTTGTAGTACCTTAATTCTTTGATGATTGTATTTGGTAATAGTTTGATATAAAATATGGACTGAGGTATTTATATTTGAGGTAACTATATTGGCAACCCATACATTGATTCTCGTTATCAAGTATATACTATGATTCTCGTTATCAAACAAATGAATCGCCATTTATATACTTGACTAAAAAAACACCTGCATTAAAATATGTGATCTATTTATCAAGTGTTATAGCTTAAAAACACTTGCTTTTATGCTATATATGCTAAAATTTTGTTTTTGTTTCAACAGAAAGAGTTTGACTTGAATATCGACCCTATGGTAGCTAGACCAATATTGGAGAAGAGATTTTCGCAACGTTATCGAACTTTCAAGTCAACAGTACGTAATAGATTCCTCAAAAAAGATGGAGCTCTCATACCCAAACAAGTTGCACTTAACAGTCGTCCTGATGACATTGATAAAGTGTGGTGGCAGAGGTTTGTTGATATCGAATATAGTGATAAGAAAACGAAACAATGTAAGACAAATTCCGGAAATAAAGGCAAAAGCACTTTGACCCATACATTGGGAAGAAAACCTTATCTTAAAGTATATGAAGAATTGGTATGTAAAAGATTTTTCTATATTAATATTTCAATAACAAAAATATATTTCATGAAATTTTCAAATGCAGGCGGCGGAGAATCCAGGACGGAAGGTCACGCGCACAATGGTATGGAAAGTGGCTCATACAAGTAGAAAAAAGGGGAAGGTGATTCCATGTGCTACCGAGAAATTTGTAAGTAATTCACAGTTTTGAATCTTATTTTAAAACTTTGATTTTGATCATGAATATTTATGTGTTAAATTGTCATGCTAAAAAGATAGATTAGGAGTCTTATTTAAATTACCGTTTACTCCTCTAATTGATCAAATATTTATTTCTCTTTGTTATGCTTAGCTGTGAACCTTTAAACTAGTCACCACAATATATAGTAAATTCCATTTCTGTGGAATGACATGTATTACAGATATATTTCATCGTCCACAATCGATCAAAGATCCATCAAAATAACATCGAAGTCCTAATTTTAACATCACTACCATCGTCATCCTCACTAATGGTATTTGCTGCATAGTCAAAATATTTATAATAATGCAATACAAAAATGCCAACTAAGCCCATAACCACTAAAACAAACAATAATATGGAATTTCGTCCGTAAAGAGAGAATATTGTCTGATAACTTTTTAACTAAACAAATTATACTTCGAATATAAGAAATTCCAGTTAAAAAACAGCGACACTGAAAAAAAACTAAAAAAAAATTGATATTAGAGAGTTGCCTATTCTGACTTGTGATCAGTTTTGCAAATATGGCTGAACATGGTGGTTTCAGTCATTTAAAACCTCGTATAAAGGAACCGAACATCTGGACTTTCATTCGATGAAGATATAAATCATGGAAAAAGAAGCATGCATTATAATAGGAATTTATATTACATTGATTGAGACAGAATAAAAAATTCTAACATCTATGAGCAGTGTTCTATCTTAAATCAAATTTATAATGTATCAAAAATAATTTTTGTATAGTTCAGGCTAAAATTATCGCACAACAGTGATAACTCCCCAAATGATGAAAGTTTTTCAGTTGTATGCTGATGCAAAATCTTTGTCACCACTTCTTTTCCTTGCTCTTCCTAACTCTTAGTTTGATGTTTAGTAAGAGTTCATGTAAATGGATGATATTGAAGCACATATATGCAGAAAAAAGGCTTCAAAATAAACAGTAATATAAAATTTCGTGCATGTACAACCTTTAGGACTGATACTACTAAAAATTCCGGTTTGACAATTCCGGTGTTTCTTTTAATAAATACGCAATTTCGTTTTAACGCCATTCCTGAATTCTTCGCTATTCAAAACATTTTGAATACAAATACTTAGATTAATAATTATTACCAACCTTTATTTAAAATGAACAAGAATTTAATCCAAATCAAATTTTGTTTTACGTCCAAATCAAATTTTTAAATAGTAGCTATGAAATCGTTATAGACTAACGTTTATACAATAATTTAAAAGAGGCATGAAAACTGGACTTAATAGGTTGTGTATGTAGTTATCACATTGCCTAAAAATTGGATCAATTCCGTTCACACTCCAATATTGATTTGTTATTCAAAAGCTATCGTTATCATGGTATGAGAATACATTGTTTTTCCCGGGCCGTCGTTGGATCCGCATTTCGGGGTTGGTGAGGTCATAATGTAACTAAGACATGCAACATGCGCCCGAAACATTATTAATTTACCATATTTATTAGTAACTCAAACAGACCGACGAACGCATAAAAAGAAAAAAAGTGAGTTTAAATTTTAAAACATTCATCTGACTGTACAAATACAAGGCAGACCAAATAACACTAAACAAATACAAGGCAGACCATGCATGTGAAATAAATACCGATCAGTTTCAGCACTAACGGACATCATACTCCATTTGTCCTACTTAGAACTGTAGCAAAGACTTAAAAACACAAAGGATCATTAATACACAGATACAATTCGACGCATGGCCTACGTTCTAGGTGCTATGTTCTTCCACTTCACAGGACATGCACAGCTATAATTTGGAAAGAATACACAATCATATTAATGGACATATCCCTAAAACGTGTGATGTACAAGTACCCTCCTACTATATATAAACAGACTTTCACATCTTTCCTGGTTCCATTCACAATGAAGTAAGAAAAAGAGATCAGAAAGGAAAATACGCTTGATTTCAAATCGCGAGAAAATTACTTCGTGCTGCTTTCTACGAAAAATCGAGGGATATTAAGGGACGCGATAGGAAATAAAGGGAGGGGAAGTACGTTGAGAGTGTGGTATGACCGCTGAGAGGAAGGGGTCGGTTTGTTTTTGGGAAGAAGTTGAAGGGAGGTCGGAGAACAAACAGGAAGGTTGCGGTGGACATATAGTGGTGGAAAGGTGATCGGTTTTACTGGGTTAGCAACAGCAGTGGCAAGTGGAGTTAAGGGAGCGTGACATTGGTGAAGTTGTTGTGTTTAAGTAGGTGCAGGAGTTTGTATTAGGGGAGAGAAGCCTAACATGATGGAGAGAATGGCGCTGGTGGAAGAGAAGTGATACTGGAGTGGTGTAGTACAGGGAAGAATGGAAAATGTAGAAGAAGAATATGGAGAGAAGTGGGACTGTAGAGCTCACGTGGAAAAAAAGAAGGGAAAAGTAAAGAAGTTGGGTAAAGAAAAAGAAGGGCTGGGGGACGGATTGGTGTGAATTAAGGTAATACAGAAAACACCTGTACATACAATAAAAATGAACAACAGATTGGTGTGAAAACACTTGTATATATGCACAATTAGCACACGTGAAAATAGGTATATAACAAATATCAGGCTACATGAAAAAGGAAATAAACTTAATATATATGAATATACAATAGTAACAATCTTAGCAAAGCTGTTGCTGCATAAGCTATATATGTTATTTGGGTATTATGCAGGCGCTAGTTGAACTCAACTCACTTTAATTTTTGTTATTTGGGTATTATGCAGGCGCTAGTTGAAGCAGCAGAGGAAAGACAAAAGGAAGGTCTCAATGACAACAATGAAAGTAGAAGTTTTGAAGATTTTGAGAACGATCCCATTGCTGAAGTGTTTGGAAATGAGAAAAGAAAAAGCTATTGTCGTGCAGTTAGCTCTTCATCGACTATAAAACAAGTGAAGCTTACACAAGCAGCAAAAGCAATAGCCAATTTCAAGGAAGACGGAGATAGAAAGTGGAAAACAAAGATGGAAAACAACCAAGAGAGACTAGCTGAACAATATACATCAATGAATTCAGTTATGATGAATATGCAACAAACTTTATCACAATTTATGAATCAGTTTGGAGGGAATGTGGGATCAAGAAATGAAGTAGCTTCTAACAACCAGCATGAGAGTTCTAGAGCTAGCTTGGGTGTTCAATCCAATGGTGCTATTGGATCTTCCACAAGAGATAGACAGTCTGTAGTCTTATTGTCAGAAGAGTTGAAAGAGGTTGCTAAAGGCCATCTTGGGACACAGAAAAGATGCCATCATAGAGAGGTGATGCATGGGGAAAGAGTTGCATGGGTGGAGAAAGTGTTTGATCCAGAAGCACCTATTTATGAAGCACCACAAAATGGTAATTACAAGCTATTTGATATTATTGATGGAGGTTTTGTTATTTGGCCTGAATGTCGTATTCGCTATTTGTAGGATCTAGAATTTATTTCAAAGTTATGTTAGAAGCTGTAATATTTTGATTTCATACTCTTTGGTTATGTATGATGAACTTATGAAATTTCGAATTTTTCTTCAATTTGTTATCAAATATTTGTGCAATTTAAGGTATATGCTTTAGATGTGTAATCGTTTATTATTATTGAAATTCTGTAATTTTTGATGTGTGTGTGTGTGTGCGTATATATATATATACACCTGTTGTATTATAGTAGACAAATATGTAGTGAATGCTAGCAGGAAGGCAGTAATATATTGGTTGGTAATTGTAACGAACATATTCGTTGCTAGTGAAGCAATTTATAACGAATATATTCGTTGCAAATGAATGTATACTAGTCGCAACTGAATATAATTATAACGAGCATATTCGTTGCAAACGAAGATATTTACAACGAACATTCTCGTTACAATCCATATCGGGAACACCTACCCGAGTACATTTAGTAACGAAATTTACTCATTACAAAACGATGGTATTAATAACGAACTATTTCGTTATTAAATTTCATCTTCCCAACGAAACAATCTGTTAGTAAGTTATAATGTTAATAACGAGTATTGGCCGTTACGAATATTTATAACGACATTCCCCACGCCTGTTCCGCTCACGACTGTATTTGTTATAAATTTACATTGTAACGACTGTGTTCGTTACAAATACACTGTTTTGGTGTTGTGTTCGAATCAGTCTCGAAAAACAAAATTATTTCAGCGCCACTCAGTAGCAAGGCCGGCGATTCCAAGCTAGAATGGGTTTATATAAGGCAACAGCCGGGATGTTCCAGGAGATGGACAAAATCAAGTAAAGCATCGGTTTTCTAGATCTCAACTTTGAATGTTCATGCCAGCACATTAATCCGTTGTCTTTTTGTTTGCAGTTGATAATACAAAACAAATATCGGGTCAAGTGTACTTTGATCGGATGCATCGGCTTGTCAATGGCGATCAAAAATTTCTTACCGTCGATGAAGTCCTTAAGGATGAATACCTTCATCATCACGGGTTATTGTCCATTACCCGTAGCACAGGTCACGGGTCAGGTCCATATGTATATATCCCCCCAGTGGACGTAATTCCAGGAACGGGCGAGAGCTCGAAAAGTCCAAGAATACCTCTCCGGACTTCACCTTCTCCATCTTCAACTCAAGACGATGAGCTGGCCAACATAGCCGAAAAGCACCGAGAAGGGTACATCATCCCTGGGGATGCTATTTCTCCTGAGAAATCACTATCACCTAAATAACTGCCAACAGACGCTTCCCAGGGAGAAGCCCCTACTACCGATGATCTTACATTTCAGGGCTTAGGAGATCTCCACCTACTTGAAACTATCTATACTTCTGAGGATTTTGGCACAAATCCTTTAGTTTTTACTTCTTCAGAGGAGACTACTCCTGTTAAGGCCAAAGATCCCACTCACGCTGGCTCGGCTTCGGACTCGGGTTTGTCGGGGGCCACACGACTTAGGATGCACTTAACATAATAGCACCACACTTCACAGCACTTACTTCTCATGAGAATACTGATTCTGAATTCCACTTGCATTGTTGCGCAGGTACAATGTCTCGCCCTTATTATGACATTAGAAAAATACGTCGCAGCATGACTGGACCCCCTTCTGATGTCGAGCATGATCACCGCGAAAGCCGAGGTAGAGAGGATAGGAGACCCCATGATCCTTATCAGTTGCGCACCTCGCGCTCTCGCTCCCCCGTCTGGTCGGATCCAGAACGATACAAAAGCTACTAGGGTCGTCGAGGAGAAGACACATCGCAGCCAAAAGACCAAACTTCTCCTCAAGACAAACGCAGTAAGTAAAGGATCCCGCCGAAAGATACCGACTCACGAGGCAAGCATAAGGTTTCTGATAAGCGGCCTAGGAAGGGTGAGGAGGCCATCGTGCCCGCTAAACATATGGATACTGAGCTAACATACTGCGCACCACCACCATTGAATGTTGAAGCTAAAGTTAAACGGGCATATCTGGAGAAGCAGTTCCCTGACCGCTATTTTGAAAATCTAACTTTCTTACATGCTCTTGAGCCTATTTCCTCGAGGTGGGCAGACGAGGCCAAAGCAAAAATTGACGCAGTCGAAAAACAATATTCGGAGATGTTCAAGTATTCACGTAACCTCTCCAGAATCATTCGAACTTTAATTATGGATATTGAATCAATGAAAAAGACTGCATGTGCCGACGCAAAGGCCTTGAAAAATTTGGAGAAGGACCTCGATGACACACAGGCCCAACTTGTAATCGCTCAACGAGACGTTACCAAATTTAAACAGCAATTTGAACAGTTACAGAAGCGTTATCATGACTTGCTCGAGTCTCATAGTCAAGAGCGTTTGGAGTTGAAAAAGCAAGCATAAGATGCTAAGTCGGATAACGCCAAAATGCAACTTGCTTACAATGCTCTTGAGCGAGAAAGAACACTGAATTGGAGAAGAAAAACACTGACTTGGCTTCCAAGTTGATGGAGGCCGAAAATAGGGTTGCCCTAGCGGAGGGATGTGGAAAGTGTTATTAAGTCCGCCGAAGAGACCCGCAAGCAGCTGTTAGAGGCCCAGGAGGATGTGCATGATTTCGGCGAATTAATGATCGAATTCTTCATGTATATAATTCGTCGCCGAAACATCTCTTTGATTGAAGATTATCCGACTACCTTGGTTCACGTATGGAGCCAAATTATTGAATGGGAGAAAGAGGAACTCAAGGTAGATTCCATCGACGAAAACAAGCTCATGGAAAAATATCTAAGAGATGATGAGCTGGCTCGTCTGGCCGAGGGGCGTCGTCTCATCGCCGCTGCTATGGAGGAGGAGAAGTGGATGGCCAAACAAAAGTATATCTCCGAGGCTGGTTCTTCTTCTACTGCCGCTGAAACTTCTGAAGTTGAGGGATATGACCCCGAAAACTCGGAGATCCCTCCGGCATCTCTTTTGTACCCCATACCCGAGACGGCGTCAGAGACGGCAGTCACTCCAGCTGAGAAATCATCGGAAGGTATCTCTACTTTTTCAACCCAATTCGTCAAAGTTGTCTCCACTTTTCATCACATAATCGGGAAATCGATGAAGGATCCTTTATTTTCTCTTGAGTTGATGACTGTTGCTTCTCATTTTGTAGGTGTTGAACCGACCGAGAAGGCAGACGTGCCTCTGGGGACCACCACCGGAGCAAAATCCGCGGAGAAGGCTCAAGGAGAAAAGGATAAGGCTGCCTTAGCAGAGTTAGGAGAGGGAGCTGAATTGTCCAAGGCTGGTGCTCCTCATGATGATGGGATGATAGACGCCTTGAAGGACGATGGCGGTAGCGAGGGACATGAGGAAGACCCTGATGTGGCTATAGTTGGGGATTCAAAAAGCGCCGATGACATCACTTTGGCTGAAATGAAAGCCGAACAAGATAAACGTATGCAGCTGAAAGTTGAAGACCTGGACCCCGAAAGCCTTAAGCCTCTTGCAGTGATGGCTCCTGGATCAAGGTTAGTCGTTAAGCTTTCAACTAGATCTATTACAGAAGAGCTTGCTAAAAAGTCTTCTCTTGATTCCAGTGTTCCATCTCCTGGGAAAAAATAAACTAATTCTAGCACTTCGGGTACAGGGAAGAAAAAGTTGAAACGCGTTATGACTGATGCTGAAAAGGAAGCCAAGGCTGCTCAGAAAGCTGCCAAAAAAATCCAAGTCCGACCCAAAGCCCAGATGATGAAGTGCTTTGTTTTATTTTGGCATTTAGTTGGTTCGCAATTGTTGCAGCGAGTGCGGCCCTCGCATCTTCTTTTTTGCTTGTTTTCCTTGTACAAACTCACACGTTTGTAAATAAAAATAGTTTATTTCCTACAATGCCTGATAGTCGTTAGTTTAGCAATTAAGTGAAAATACAAAAGTATGTCATACTAAAGTTATGTAATGAAGTCATGGTGGGGGGGGGGATATGTGTGCACATGTATGCCCCCAGCAATCTTGGATAACTGAGCAAGTACTATTCAAGATTAAATTAAATTAAAAAATCCAGATGTCCCCGATTCTCTGACGGGGCCATATTCCTTTCGTCATTGATGCCTGTTCTTTCTGGCATCTTTATACTCTCCTGTCTCATATCCAGGTTAGAGTTTTCGTTGAGGCGGTCTCTCATCTGGGTGCACCTTCACGCCTCAGAGGACGTCGTCTTCCCATCCTTTAAACTCTCTCTCTCTATTCTTGAAAGTTAGAGTTAAGAATGTCGTCTTCCCATTCTTCTATGTCTTATCGTACAAACAGTTGTTTTGTTTGTTCCTGCATATAGGTCATCTCCAACTTTCCAAATTTTAATTTAACATTTCGTGTTTCACAGTCATAATAGAATAATAGTTGAAGATATAAATAATGCAGGAAAGTAAATGACACACGATATTTTTATAGTGGTTCGGCTAAGTCGTAGCCTACATCCACTTTATAATCTTTTGTTCACATAAACAGACTTTTTAAGGCAAGTCGTGCCTTTTTACATAGCTTATTAAAACAAAAGAAATGACATTTCATATTTAGCTCAGATATTGTCGTAGGTGCTGAGCGTTCCATGCTCTGGGAATCTCCTCACCATCCACGGTCGTTAGCTTGAATGCTCCTGTATCAAGCTTCCGTTGGATGGTGTATGGCCCTTCCCATTTCGGACCCAATTGGGTTGAAGGCAAGAAGACTAGCTTCAGTACTAGGTCTCCTGGTTCAAAGGTTTTGAGGCGAACTTTCCGGTCATAATAACATGCTACTTGATGTCGATGTCTTGAGGCACGTAAGTCGGCTTCATCTCTTTTTTCTTCAATCATATCAAGAGATTCTAGGAGGAGTGCTTTATTCGTCAGTGGGTCATAGTATGCAACTCGATGGAAAGCGACTTCCAATTCTACCGGGATCACTGCTTCAGACCCAAAGGAAAGTGAATAGGGAGTATGGCCGGTAGCCATCTTAAAGGTCGTCCTGTAGGCCCATAAAGCTAATGGCAACTCATCTACCCATCTGGTTTTGGCCTGCTCCAGCCGCTTCTTTAGAATTGCTTTAATGACTTTATTTACGGCTTCGACCTGCCCATTTGACTGCGGGTGAGCCACTGTAGTGTATCGTTTATCAATCTTATATTTCTGGCAGAAGTTTTTGAACTCGATGTTGTCAAATTGCTTCCCATTATCGGTTATAATGGTCTTCGGAATCCCAAATCGACAAATAATATTTTTGACCACAAAACTGATTACATTCCTTGTCGTGATGGTTGTTAGAGGTTCAGCTTCCACCCATTTTGTGAAATAGTCCATGACAACGATCGCGTACTTAGCTCCTCCTCTGTAAATGGGCAGCACTCCAATAATGTCAATTCCCCACATGGCAAATGGCCACGGACTTACCATTGACTTGAGTTGAGTCGGAGGCGCTCTGGGAACTTTGGCATATCTTTGACATCTATCGCAGCGTCGTGAATAAGCAGCCACGTCTTTGTTCATGGTAGGCCAGAAATATCCGTACCGTAACACTTTCTTTGCTAGGGTTTGACCCCCAGTATGATCTCCACACTCACCTTCATGCACCTCTTGTTGTACACGTTTGATGTCGTCGTGTGCGATACACCGTAGCAGGGGCATTGAAAACCATTGGCGATAAAGGACGTCGTCCTGCAAAACGTATCTTGTGGCCTTACGTCTTACAGCTCGTCTTTCGCTCTTTTTCAACGGGAGGGTTCCATTTTTGAGAAAATTATTAATTGATGTCATCCAGGATTCTCTTTTTGTTTCAACTTCCAAGGCTAGCTCTGTTTCCATTAGGTCAAAACTTGGTGAATCCAACACCTCTATCGGAACCATTTCAGATTCTTTAGGACTATCAGAACTTGCTAGCTTCGCCAATCGATCCGCTATCTGATTTTCCGCTCTTGGAATGTGTGTTATGCTATAATGCTCCAAACCTTCCAAAAACTCCTTTACTTTCTTGAGATAAGTGATGAGTCGAGGTCCTTTAGCAGCAAATTCTTCCCGAACTTGACATACAACTATCTTGGAATCGCAATATATATCTAGTGTCTTCACTCCCAAATCTTTGACGAGTTTCAGCCCGGCAATCAGGGCTTCATACTCGGAATTGTTGTTAGTAGCAGCAAACTCTAACCGCAATGCATAGTAGATAGATCGTCCTTCGGGAGTTATTAAAACAACTCCAGCGCTAGACTTTCTATCATTCTTGGCTCCGTCCGTATATAATTTCCACAGACTAAGCTCTTATTCTTGATTCAAAGCATCTACCTTATCACCCATTGTTTCCTCTTTAGGAATTGTAAATTCTGCTATAAAGTCAGCCAAGGCCTGCCCCCTTGTTGATCTTCGCGTTTGAAAGTTCAAATCAAACTGACTCAGCTCGATATTCCATTTAAGTAACCGCCCTGATGCTTCAGGTTTCTGCAACACTTGTCTCAAAGGTTGGTCGGTATACACAAATATTGGGTGTGCCTGAAAATAATGGCGGAGTTTGCGGGAAGAAATCAGGAGGCTATAAGCAAGCTTCTCTATCTTTGGGTAGTTACGTTCTACAGCAGCTAGTTTTTGGCTTACGTAAAACACAGGTTTCTGTACTTTACCCTCTTCACGTACTAGTGCTGCACTGACGGCGTGAGATGATACCACCAAGTAGACGAACAAATCCTCATGTTGCACAGGCTTTAATAATATTGGAGGATTTTCTAAGAAGTCTAACAGATTCTGGAACGCCTCCACACAGTCGGGAGCCCACTCAATATTTCGCTTTCCCCGTTTTATAAGATAGAAAAAAGGTACACACTTGTCTGTTGCTTTGGAGATGAACCTACCCAGTGTTGCAACCTTTCCAGCTAAGCTTTGAACATCTCTAATCTTTCGCCGCTCCTCTATATTCCGGATTGCTGCTATTGGGTTCGGATTGATTTCAATTCCTCTGGAACTCACGATAAAGCCAAGGAACTTGCCTGATGCCACGCCAAATGAACACTTCAGGGGGTTCAACTTCATCCCATACCTTCGTAGTATGCCGAACATTTCTGCTAAGTCCTTCGTATAATCGGGAGATTGCTTGGATTTCACTAGCATATCATCTACGTAAACTTCCATGGTCTTCCCAATTTAATTGTAAAACATGCGTTTGACTAGGCGCTGATATGTGGCTCCCGCATTTTTTAATCCAAACGGCATTACAACGTAACAATACAATCCCAAGTCTGTGATAAAGCTTGTATGCTCTTGATCTGGTATGTGCATGGGAATTTGATTGTACCCGGAATAAGCGTCCATAAAGGATAAAAGTTCGTGCCCGGCAGTTGAATCTACTAGTTGATCAATTCTGGGAAGAGGAAAGATATCCTTCGGGCAAGCCTTGTTTAAATCAGAAAAGTCGATGCACATTCTCCACTTCCCGTTTGACTTTTTGACCAGGACAGGATTCGATATCCAGTCAGGATATTTTGAATCCTTAATGAATCCGTTACCTTTTAACTTCTCTACTTCTTCTTTCAAAGCTGTTGACCGCTCTGGGCCCAACATCCGTCTCTTCTGCTTGACTGGTGGATGCTTTGGATTAACACATAAAGAGTGGCTCATGATGGTAGGCGAAATCCCACACATGTCAGCATGAGTCCAGGCAAACACATCCAGTTTTGCCTTTAAGAAATCAGCCAATTCCCTCGCTCTAACTGGATCCAGCTGCGAGCCGATCTTTAGTACTTTTATTGGATCTGTTTCATCAATAGATATATCAACTGTTATTTCATTGGGATTTGCCTTCTTGTCCCCGGGTTCTCTATCCTCTCTGGGATCTATGTCCTCGAGCACGTCTGAGGGCGACTCTCTTGGGGCAGGACCCCTTAGTTGCTATGTTGAGGCCTCCTTTGGAGAGACGGAATCATCTTTAGCATCTATATTCAGCCCCTTCATTAACGTCTTTAACTCTTCCATGTAACAAGCTCGTCCCTTAGCTTGGTCGCCCCTCATTGTCCTAACTCTTGAGTCAGTCGGGAATTTAAGCAGCAAGCACCAAATCGTAGTACATGCCCTAAATTCAGCAAGGGTCGGTCGGCCTAGGGAGGCATTGTAGGGTGACTCCAAATCCAACACTACAAATGGCAGGATCCTTACTCTTTGGCGATATCCCTACTCTAGAGTGACTGGTAATTCCACAAAACCCATCGGAGCTGTAGATACTCCGTTAAAGCCACGTATCCATCCTTGACATGGCTTTAAGTCTTTTGCTTCGAGCCTCATTTGTTCAAAAGCTTTCTTGAAGAGGATATTAACCTAGCTTCCGTTGTCTACTAACACTTTATGGACTAAGGCAGGGCCAATTGTCGTGGTAATCACAAATGGATCATCGGTTGGAAATTGAACTCTAAAATCATCTCTATTGCGGAATATGACATCATCTGACACTGTTTTTTGCTGTTTTATTGGAGTGACGTCTTCAAGGCTACTGCATTCTCCTACTTCAAAATGCTTGGCGGCGTTGGCATACTGGTCCATTGCTTTAAAACTACGACCAACTAGGTGAGGTCCGCATATAATAGAGTTAATGATGATCCTCTTACCTTTTTGCTAAGCCGTGGGTTTTGAAGCAGGCTGGTCTTGGTTCGGGGCTTGTCACCCTTGCCCCCGTCCCTTGGGGCGGCCTTGTACTCATCCAACTTCCCTTCTCGCAGCAATTTTTCGACGATATCCCTCCGTGCGTACCGTGAAACAAGCAAAACTTTCCTGTTTCAATCTCTTTCTCTGTAGAATCTCTGAGTGGTGGTTTTTTGTACTGCAATATGCTGTATGTATTTAGATAAATGTTCTCCAACGTATCATTTAACGGCGTTTAATTTTCAAAAGTCCGGAATTTGAGTCTTTTATTAGAGCTATTCCCTCAGTTTCCGTTCCTTCTATTGTCGTTCCCATTTCTGTTGCTATTACCACCACTCTGGTTGCCAACATTTACTTCCACCTTCTCTGAACTGTCACCAGATTGTTTCACAGCAATGTTACTCTGGACACCCTCCTTCGAGGCCCCTTCGGACTTTCTCTTTCGATTTGCCTTAGCTTCTTCTCGCCTTAAACGGACATTAACATTTTCATAGAACAATTCTCTAGTAGGAGGTGGTTTTCCCGCTAAGTAATCCCCAAACTCTGTGTCAGGATCTACCCCTTCTATCAAGGCCATTAGGATAGTGGGCTTATGGGGATCACTTAGTTCGGTGACGGCCAGGTTGTAGCGATCCAGATATGACTTCAAAGATTCTCCTGGGGCTTATTTAATCTGTGACAATTCTGTGACGGTCTTGGACTTTTGGGAATGGAGTCGAAACTGATTCATGAAGTGCTCACTCAATTCTGCGAAATTTGATATCGACTGAGGAGGGAGCCGGGTGAACCACATCAACGCTACATCTTCAAGATAGATTGGAAAAGCTTTGCATTTTACGGCGTCCGGAGCTGTTGCCGCATTCATGAACCATGCATATCTCATCAGATGCTTCCCTGGGTCTGTTCTTCCTAAATATCGATCCATCTGAGGCAAGTTGAATCGTCGGGGGAAATCAAAATTCAGTATGTCATCTGTGAAGGGGGTATGGCTTCGTTCAATGCCCTAGTCTTCATTAGTATAGTGCCGACTTTCGGACATGATCTTGCGCAAAATTGCCCATACATTGGCATTTGTTAATGTCTGCACAGGCTCTCTTGATCTGATGTTCGGATTACCCCTGGGTTCCAGATCAGGGGATAATCTCCTATTTCTGGCGGCAGCTGCTCTACGTTACTCTCTATATTCCCGGTCGACCTTAGGAGGTAGAGGTTGGAGAAGCTATTGCTACGTGGGGTTGGTAATATTAGGATCTCTGGGTAAGACGTGGGATCCACACATGGGTAGCAACATAGGCTGTTATATGCTCGGGTCATCAGGGCCCAATACACGAGCAGCGTCTTCTCGGGATCCCAAAGATCCAAAAGTCAATTGATCAAGGTTCTTAGTCAGATGGCGTGTCAGGGAAGGAGACTTCTGCCTCCGGAGCTCCTGTAGTTCTCTACCCATAGTGATCATGTTTTCCTGCATGCGAAAGTTGTCATGCCTTTGGACTTCCAATTCTTCTTTGGTACTCTAAAACATGTCAAGAAAACGTGAAAAGTCTCCCTAAGTAATGGGTGCAGATGGATCAGTCTGAACATTAGTCATCGTGGCTGGAATCAGAGCATTGGAGGGAGCTCGAGTAGAAGTTCTAGCTTCATTCTGATTCGGACCGGATCGGTTCACAGTAGCCTGGTCGGGGCGGTTCGGATGGAGAGAGTGAGAGCCCCCAACACCATCAGTTCGGATCGGATCATCGGTTCGGATTGAATCATCGGTTCGGATCGTTGTTAACACGATCCGGTTTGTTTCCTCCTGATTGGAATGATCTGCTCCAGAGCTTTGAGCGCGTGACCTTGTTAACACGATAGCTTGCTGATCTTCTCTGGAATCATTTCCCCTTGCACCTTGCACTTCTTTTCCTTTGGTCTTAGCCATAACACTTGATTCTTCAACGGTTAGTCAACAAGTACTGAATGATGTCAGAGAAGGGATTAACTTCTTTGAACTTGAAAGTCCAAATAGTAGAATGATAATCCCGAAAAAGCTGAGAATTCGAAGCCTTCTCAGTGAAAGCACCAAAATGTTAGACCAAACATTGGCTCTAACACCCAAATTAGCTATGAATTCAATGAAATAGAATCAAAAAGCAATAAAGAACACGCAATTTATAGTGGTTCGGCGTTAACGAGCCTACGCCCACTTTGTTTTCTTTTAATTGATGATTTGAATACAAATACAACAATGATTCTCACTCAACTTCACAATTACAATGCATAAACTCACTCAAATCTCTCAAAAATAGACTTTAAGAGACGATTTTGATCTGAATGTAGCTATGAAATTTGGCTATGGAGGAAGTTAGAACTGAGAATTTGCCAAAAAGATCCTTTCAAATGTCTCCAGATGGTGTATTTATAGGTGAAAAATCTCTTCGAAGTGGCCCCGGTTCGGAATTGCGTGGCACCCATCCCATAAGAGTCGGGTTTGGAGGCTTCCAGATGGTGACAGCGCATTGATTTGGCAGGAGATCGTGGGAGAAATGGTCATGCTTGGTCCGGGTTTTCAGGAAGTGTGTGCAACAACGGTCACATTCTCAGAGAAATCGGTTCGGATCGGCTGCCTCCGATCCGATCCGATGAAGCCATCTGTTGTTTTCTGATGTTGCTGCCATACTCCTTCGATCCGACCCACCGAGGCCATTTGTTGTTTTCTAATGCTGCTGACGCATCTCTCCGATCTGATCCGATCCGATGAGTCCACTCGCTATCTAATGTTGCTGACATAATCCTTCGTTCTGAACCGATGAGGCTACTTGCTATCCTTTGATATTGCTAACGTATTACCGATCCGATCCGGTGTGACTTCTGCGTCTTTGATCTCTACTCACTTCCTGCGCGAGTCTCCTCCGATCCGACCGATTGGTGGCTTTTTTGCTGTTTGCTATTTGTGTAGCCTAGTTCACAAAGTAGGCTAATAATGGTTAATGCGATTCCTGTTGGATTTTAGGTATGTTTCATATGTTCAGATTTGATATTAATTTTACAAATTTCTACTGTTTAAATTTTGCTTCTCGTATTTCAAATTTTGTTGCATGCCCTTAATAATTGGGTTGAATTTCTTTGGTTTTTGGATTTTGATGTCTACAACGTCTAGTACTTTGATGTTTTATCTGTGACGTTTATCTATGATGGACATAAGAAACTGCTCAAATTCCAATTAGTACCACTGCTTAGTGCTAAAAGGCATGTACATGCACTTAACACTAGGGATATTTTCTTTTTTTGTTCAAAAAAAGGGGTATCTGCAAATTTAATGGTAAAGATGTGATGCCTATCTAAATGGGTATGTTACTCTAATAACCACACTCCAAAAAACAAAAATAAAAAATAGAAATTGGTGTTGAGTCATTGGTAAAGAATGTCCAACAAGCATGAAGAACAAATGAATCGTAAAAAAAAATATTGGGTATCTGTAGAATTAATTCCATAACCAAAGAATGTCCAACAAGCGTGAAGAACAAATGAAGATTGCAAAGAAAGCAAGTAATTAGTACTTTGATGTTTTATCTGTGATGTTTCATATGATTTTGGTCGAATTTCTACTGTTTTATCTATGATGTTTTAGTGCTTTGATGTTGTTGAATCCGAACATTTGCTGTTCTTAAAGCATCAAACTATGTTTTTTTTGCTATTTTCCGGTATCATAGAGATTCAGTTTTGTATTTTTGCTAGGAATATATGTTAGGTGATATTGCGGTATTTGAAAACTGATTATCTTTATATATTTGTTGTTGCTCTTGAAGTAGCCATAGCATACCAAATGGAAGTGTCATTTTATCCGTGTAATCCTTATATTAAATTCGGGTTTGTTTAAATCTAGAAATCATTCCTTTACATCATTGTTCGTTTTAAAAAAAATAAAAATTAATAAATCAAAACTTTAGTCCAAGAATCTGGCAATTTTCTTTTGTAATATAATATATGTAGTTGATAAGCTATATTTACAGTAGACTTATTTAACATTTATTATTTCATGGTGGTTTGTAGTTGTCCTTTACTCTCTATCTATAATCTATTTGCATTGTTTTATTTTATTTTTTATACAGCTAAAAGAGTAGAATATGGCCAAAAAGTTACAGTTCCAAATAATGTAGAAAAGAACATGATAAAATAAAAATCACAGTCAAATTAGTAATGTAAAATGTCCATGGAATATTTATATTAGTGGAAACTTGTGGCTCTTCCTTGTTTTTTATTTTATTTCATGAAACTCCATCCTCAACAGCACTTCATAAGTTACACTATTCCATTTTTCCATTATATACACACACACACACACACACACATACATGCATGCATGCATATGTGTGTGCGTCTAAAATATATATGAAATAAAGTAAAATTCTATAAAATATATTGTGAAATCTTATTTTTCCTCTTTAATTTTTATAACTTTTTGCTTTCATTTTTCTCAATATCAAACATTATATATATACGTATATATAATACTACTACTTTAGAACATATGATGTCCTCTTTGAGTCGCTTTGTGATAGAAGAAGTCTTAAGAACAACATAAAATCTAAAATACCGATGACCGATGTTTATAACCCAAGGGGTGTGTTATATGTTTGACTTTTGTTGGATCATATATCTTTTTGTTGGATGAGAAATCACTTATGGCAACGTTCGCATGCTGCCAATAACCATATTTTATGTCATAAGATAGTGGAGATTATTACTATTGTAAACAGTGAATTGCCAATAACCATATTTTTGCTGGCACAGAGTTGCTACCACATTGATAAGGACTAGGAAAGTTAATTATGTTGTTACTGTTTTGATCAAGCATAGAAAGTGGTTATCTAGTTGATAAGGACTAGGAAAGTTAATTATGTTGTTACTGTTTTGATCAAGCCATAGTACGGTGTACATTCTTTTTCTTCAAAATATAAAGCTGAAAATAAGAGTCCGCGGGATTTTGCCATCTTTAAGATGATGTTTGCAATTTATAAAGAGAAAAGTACTATGTAGAACTTTCCCTTTTTTTCTTAACGGAAAATAAATTTCGCTAAATGACATGTAGGAGATACAAGTCGTAAAAAAATGTGCAGTTATAGTTGTATTGATGTAGCCGTACGGGGTGGAAGTGTGAATAAAATAATTCGTTAGCTAAGGAAAAAATTCAACTAAATGAATTTTTGTTTTTCATTGCTGTTAATCATAATCATTTAGTGTCCTAGTCTAAGTAGCAAATCAGCATCCACTTTTAATTTAATTAGCATAACCCATGTGATAAATATAGAAAAGTGGTGAATCAATTTTGCACATTATTTGTAAGTAAGTTAAAAATCTATTTAGAGAATTTCTAAAAGCTACATTTTATTAGTTTGTATCATGTTTTATTTCTGGAGATCTGCAATACTCTTTGCGCTTTTCACAACCAAACCAAGCATCATCACACACTTACCATCCAAAAGACAATTTTCAATTGATAATATCTTTTTATTTAGCTACTGCTTCAATAATAATTATGTGAGTGTTGGTCGTCTAATCCTTCTATGCTCGCCGCCGAATACTCAAAACCACTGTTCTCCACAGCCAATTTAACATTCCCACTTTATTAACCGTACTTATGCCCAAATTAAATCATGTCAACTTCATATTTCCTCTAACTCCGCATGAATTGCTCTAATTTCGATGGTGTAGGTATGGATGCAAATCCAAACCATCTTATAGAATGCATAACTTTATATTTGTTCAAGTCTAATTTTGATGGTCACAGCTACCATCCTTGAGTGTTGCCATAAATAGTTATTGAAATTGAATTGACAGAAGCTGTGCACCTTCCTGGATAAAAATTTCTTAAGATGTTATTGTACAGTACATAATAGCACAGAACATTGATATAAAATAACAAGAAGATACTTAACTTAAAATGGACAATTTAAGAATGCAAAATGCTCTACTATTAACACTAGCACATAATGGAACCATTTTGTGTTACTGTACAAAAGTAACAAAACTAATCATCATTATACCGTTAACCCAAACATGCATTATATGGGATTTCAACAACCAAAATCTGAAACGGGTAGTATTTTTGCATATTTATAGTTACCCAACACATAACGGGGCCAATTACGTAAATAGAAGGTTTCAAATTTGGATTTCAAACTTACTTAGCACAGGTGGAATGCATAAATTAGGGAATAGTCAGTTATTAAAGATGATAAACCACAAAAAATCTAGTAGTGCAACAACTAGCTTGCAAATCATGCAGCTAAAATCGCATACCAAGTAAGTAAGGATCACAATATCAATTGGAGTAGTTGGATTAATATGCACTCTGCAAATGCCTATGCAAACATGTATTTCTGATTAAAAAGACTTAATAGTTTTCTAAATTCAAAAATCAAACAAGGGATGAGGCAGTCCGTATGTTTTGGTTTCTTAAATCCATATAAAACAATTAAAACACCACCAACGAATAAATTTATTCAGAACAGAAAAAGGTATGTGTTATTGTAAAATTCTAATTTCTTAGGTATATGTTATTGTAGTTACAAGTTAAACAATACTTAGCTTTCTTTTCCAGGTATACATCATCGTAGTTGTCAACCGACTGTACAAATGTTAGACAAATCGTGGATGACTCAAAGAGGAAATACAAAGTACGTAGAAGGGCTTAACCAATTCGTCGAGTTTGTTAAAGAACATGCAATGACGAAGTATTATTCCCTTGTCCTTGCGATCGTTGCAAAAACTCCAAAGGACAAACAGATTTTGAATCTATTAGCTTTCATTTGCTATAATATGGTATTGATAAAAGTTATATGGTATGGGAGCATCATGGAGAAAAAGTAAATGAATTTGGGGTCAATTCAAACGTAGTGGTAGATGATCAAAGTAACAAAGTTAAATTTACTAGGATGGAGGATATTGTCGATGATGTGTACAATGTTCGTAATGAAGAAGCCGATTATAATGCAGATGATGTACACAATGATGAGATATCACTTCAGGAACCAGAAATGCATGAAAACAAGAAATATACCAAATATAAGGAGATGGCAACATAATTTTTGTATCCTGGGTGTCCTGCCGATAAAACAATATTGTCTACCATTATTGAGTTACAGAATTTGAAGACACGTTTTGTTTGGACTGGCAACAGTATGACTGCTTTACTTGAGTGGTTAAACGATGTGTTTAGTGGAAAATCTTGTTTGCCAAAGAATTATCCAAACATGAAGAACATGATTAAAAATTTAGGGATGGAATGTGAAACCATACATGCGTGTAAGAATGGTTGTATTTTATATTGGAAGGAATATGAAAATAGTCAAAAGTTCCCTAAATGTTGGATTGGAAGATACAAGCTAATTATTGATGATGTTAGTGAAGAGAAAAAATATTCAACAAAGAACCTGCAAAATTTGTTAAATACTTTCCTTTGATTCCAAGGTTAAAGAAATTTTATAGCATTCCGTGGATTGGAGAAGCAATGACATGGCGTCAAAAAGTGATAGAAATTTAATGAGGCATCCGTGCGATTCAGGTCAATGGGGTTCTGTTAATGTAAAATGCCCAGAATTTGCTGATGAAAGCCGAAATGTTCGTCTTGCAATTTCAACAGATGGTTTTAATCCATATGCAACTCTAAACAGTAAGTACAGTTGTTGGCTAATAATAGTAGCACCTCTAAATCTTCCTCCATCTTTATGCATGCAGAAAGAGTTTTGTCTATTAACTCTTTTGATTTCTAGTCCTAAAGGTCCTGGAAAATATATTGATGTCTTCTTACAACCAATGGTAGATGAGCTTAAGGAATTATGGTTTACTGGTGTTCCAACATATGATGCTATCACTAAATCCACATTTATCATGAGAGCAATGTTGTTGTGGGGGGTTCATGATTTTATTGCATACGAGATTCTATCTGGTTGCAATGTGCATGGTTATAAAGCTTGTCCTGTATGTGCAGAAGATATTGATTCTGAATGTCTGAAAAATTCTAAAAATATATGTTATAGAGGATATCGAAGGTTTTTGAGACCCGATCACAAATACAGGAATGATAAAAGATTCAATAGAACTGTTGAATATCGATTACCTCCACGACGATTATCTGGTGAAGAAGTCGAACAAAGGATGTTAAATTATTTTGGTAGAGATGATATACACAACCATGATCACATTATTGGTAAAACGTGCAAGAGTATGAAACGTAAGAGAAATTTAAATAAGGATTACGATTCTAATGAGCACTCCACAATTCCATTACCATGGTACAGGAGGTCTATACTATTCGATTTACCATACTGGAAGTTCCTTGAGGTTAGACACAATATTGATGTGATGCACACTGAAAAAAATATTACCGAACACTTATTAAGTATAATAATGGGAGCTAAGAAAACCAAAGATGGATTAAAAGCTAGAAAGGATATGAAGAAATTGGGAATTAATAATAAGTTGTGGTTAGTTGAAGATAAAAAAACTGGTACAACATCAATGCCAAAAGCATCGTATGATTTAACATTGAAAGAGAAGCAAAACATGGGTCACTGCTTACAAAATTTGAAGTTGCCTTCGGGTTTTTCCTCCAACTTAAGTAACTTAGTCACAACCCAACCTCCAGAATTAAAAGGCCTCAAGTTGCATGATTATCATGTGATCATGGAACATTTGCTTCCATTGTTGCTTAGGGGTGCTTTTAAGAATGACAAACTTTTGAGGATTTCTATTCAAAGAATTAGCTTATTTTTCAAGATTTTGTGTGCTAAGGTGATAAATAAAGAGGAGCTTCAATTTGCAAAAAAAGCATTAGTGGAGGCAATGTGTGTTCTTGATAAAGAGTTCCCTCCCTCCTTTTTTGTTATAAGCGTGCACTTTATTATTCATCTAGCTGATGAAGCAATGACATGTGGGCCAGTAAGATTTCAGTGGATGTATCCATTTGAGCAGTAAAATTATAGTTCTTCTAAGCTAATTTTATTTATTCTTATGTTTTATAATTTCCCTAAGCTAATTTAAATGTATTTTCATGTTAGATTAATGAAACAATACAAAAGGTATACTTCGAATAAACGGTATGTCGAAGGCTCGATAGCAGAATCATATCTTGTTGATGAATCTGTGATGTATTGCATGGAGTATATGCCAAACTCAAGTGTTGGTACACACAAGTCTAGTAGGGAAGATTGGTTTGAAGAAAGTGAAGACCTTACAGATGAACAACCATGGGGAACTGGACATGTTGTAGTGTTGAATCATGTTCAGTTTCAACAAGTACGCCGATGGGTTCTTAATCGTTATGAAAATTTAGAAGATTGGAGATGGTAGGCTTCGTTTTTTTTTTGGCTTTATAGCATAATATAGTAGTAAAAAAATTGACGTAATTTATTTGTGCAGTAAATATGATAAATACTTGGAATCATTACCAATTCATATTCAAAATGAAGGAGGAACTAACGCAAGTACAAAAATCAAGGAATTCAATCATTGGCTATGTGATGAGGTATACATTGTTGATTTTAACCTATTAAATGCTAAACTTTTATGCTTATTGCTTCTAAGTTGATTTTTTTTTTAAATAATGTAGTTGCTCGAAATGGGAGAGACTAATTCCACATTGTGGAGATTGGCAAATTGTTCACTTTACAAAGCTATTAGTTATAAGAAATATCATGTTAATGGTTATACGTTCTCATCAAGTTCATCCGATGAGTGTTTAGTTATACAAGATAGTGGTGTATCTATGGAAGCATATAGTAGCTTTGTTGCGGGTCGGAAAGATAAAAATCTAAAGGATGGGTTAACGACCTATTATGGTGTTGTGAGAGATATTTTACAATTGGATTACATTGATTTTAAAATGTTTGTTTCCTACTGCGATTGGGTAAAGGTTGAAGATCGTAGAAATGCTTGTAGAGTTGACCCACTTTGGAATCTTGTAATGGTGAACTTGAATAAGCTAAAACAAAAGGAGAAAGTTGAGGAGGATCCATTTATTTTAGTTCAAGAAGCTAAAGGAGTATTTTATTCTAGAATTGAAGAAGATGATGGATGGCATGTGGTTTTGCCTACTCCAAGGAAACTAACTAAGCATGTTGATGTGGAAAAACTTCAAAATGATTATCCATCGGTCTTAGATGAATTTCCCTATTTAACAAATGTCTTAATTTGATTTGTTATGTTAGTGATATTTCTAGTATATTATCTGCAGATTAATTGCTGCAGATTAATTGCTACTTGCATTATTAGTCAGGTATTTGTTATGTTAGTGATAGTTCTAGTATTTAAAAAATGTATCAAAATTTGACAGAATTTCTTGTGTTATTAGCATATCTTGATCCTGGCAACTGTAATTTATTTATTTATTTTAATTTTGGCAGTTGAATTTGAAAATACTTATCTTTCACTATATCAAAATAACATGTTTTTATGACACAGTGGAAACGGATTTGCAAGCAGGAATGAATCGTAAGTTCGAAGTTTTCATTATTACCTGAACCCCTTAATCAAAGTTGGCTAATTTTATGGAGCAATTATTAGTTGTTTACATTGGTAATTTTGCAAATTACAGCTCTTGTAGGTCATTTTGGTTGGCCTGATTTTTGCTTTGATAATTCAGTCTCTGGCTGCAAATTTTGGTGTAACTACAGGTAATATTCAAGTCCCAAATATGGGTAAAGAAATGTGCATGTGTTATAGCTCAAATAGTCATATACATTATAGCATAATTTATCAATAGATCATCAAATCAATGTTGTAATATAATTAAAGTCCACAGTAATTTTGGGAAATTGTTGGTATATCATAATTATCTTATTAAAATCATGTAGTATTTCATCAAATTAGCCTCATGCACGAAAACATCTTGCTGAATTGTGCAAGGTTGAGTACCCATTGTATGTAAAACTTTGCTTATGGGTTTTAGTTGAGGTAGCAGTCATTGCAGCAGATATTCCTGAAGGTTAGGCTCTTTTGTCTCCTATTTTTTGTAAATATGTAATCAAATTGTATATTAAATTCTGGATTATGTATCAATGGTTGTATATTTGAATATTTCAGTGATAGGGATGGCTTTCGCTCTCAACATATTATTTCACATTCCTGTTTGGACTGGGATACTTATCACCGGGTTAAGCACTCTTTTGCTTTTGGGTTTGCAAAAATACGGGGTAATTTTATTGCATCCATTCATTATTTGCCATAACACTTCATTTAAGAACAGAAAAACTCAGTTCGGTTCACACTGGTCTTATGTTACTCCTCTGTTATTGCTTCTAGTTTTAGTATGTTTTTGAGGTTGGTCCAATGCCTGGCATGCTTCAAATAGTTTTAAACTATATACCATGTCTTGCTTTTTTTTTTTTTTTTTTTTGCTAACATATGAATCATTCTTGGACAATGCAAAGCAGGACAGTGCTTCTTCAGGCTTTGCATCAGCTTAGTCACGATTAAACCACTTGGCAGTGCGATAGCAAGATCTACATTATATTTCTGTCAGTTTTTTGTTTTCAAGTCTTCTTATCGAGATTCTTTTTTATAATACAGTTGATACTGCACATATCAGTTTCCTGTATTAATTTCCCTACTGAATACAGAACAGACTAGCAGAAATTTATTTAGTTCATGTTACCATATTAATGCTGGTTAAGTTAGCATATGATTTTTAATTTATGACATAAACTTTAATTAAAATCGTAATTATTGGCTTGGATTGGTTATATGTCAGACAAACTTTGATCTACTTATATTTAATTTGTTGCATGGTTGATAGGCTATAATCACATGTATAATCTCCTGTCAAGTTGACAGTTTCATGTAGTATCCATCATATCAAAATTTCAATGCAAATCTCCTATCATTTATTATAAAACTTTTTGTTTTTACAGCAATGTCAACGAATACTATTAAGAAAGCTAATGGATGAGATTCTATGTCAATAATCGATGAAAATCCTCCAAAAAAGATTATGTTTAATCGAAACGGCTGCGCTGTTGGTCCTCGCGCAACTCAGTTTCAAAGTTCTATAGGCGACCTTGTGAGGACTTATATAATCGATCAAATTTGCTAAGTGGAAATTGGTTCCAAAAAACTACAAGGATGATATTTGGAAGTACTTATCGGTGAGAATATTTTTCTTTTTAAATATATTGTACTAATGAATTTTGACAGTAAAATTCTGATTTATACTGCAGAAAGGGATAGTTGTGTATTAGCAGAACAAGAAATGAAAATGTAAAAGCAAACTATAATAACTTAAGCAATGTTATACCTCTCCAAGGAAATCACATTTTTATAAAGCTTGATTATTTTATTATAATGAAATTTGTATCATTAATTGCAGAGAAAGTACGAAGTGCCTCACTATGTTAAAAAAAGCATTCAGAAAATAATGCCAGGAATGTGGAGAAGGCATAAGAATACTTTACGGAAAAAATATTTTTATGTTAAATCAACACTAGATGCACAACAAAAAAAATATTCCCCCAGGTGTAAAAAAGGAGGATTGGGAAGAATTTTGTTTTAATGAGAATGACATCAAAAGAAAATAAGGAAGACTAATAGCTTGAACAAGAAAAAACTGTTTGTGGGCATACAGGAGGTCGCAATAGTGCTGCAATGGTGGAGGATAAAATGGTATGTCTAACTTTTACTATTTCTTTCCAAAGAATTTTCTATTAGCATGTCCTTTTATTCTGACAAATTCATTATTTAAAAATGGTATGTCTAACTTTTTACAGTGCAATGATTTTACAATGGTTACAAATGTGGATTACTGTTTTCAGTTTGATAGCATTTTAGAAGTACAGAGTTGCGCTTTAACAGGAAGAGAAAAAATTATAATAAAAAATTCAAGTATTCTGCATAATTATATGCCAAATTGCACGAGAAATTTTTATCAAAATTAATCAGCCGGCATGCAATAAAGGCATGGACGCCTGAACGTAAAACATTTTTTATAATCAAGAATTTATTGAATAATGTGGTTACATGGCAACAACTTAAACTGATGCATAATTTAGAAGCATCTTTTATAACTCCATATGGTACATGCATGTGTTGGGGAATGTTTGGAGATGAAAAGAAGGATGGAGTTATAGAAGCTTGTGAATTCAAGATGAGTAGTTTATTTATAAGTCTATTTGAGTGTTTTACCTTCCATTTGTTGATTATCTTTACTCTTCAAAGTGTTCACTTTTTGTTTCTTTTTAGTTGCTAGTTAGGACTTGCTTAGCTGCTAACAATTGCTTGCTTCTTTTCTTTTGCAATAAAATTCATGTTGCTTAATGTTATTTGGTTGTCATAATTTGTAGGTGCTAATAACACATGTAGGGAATTAAATTTAGCTTTGACCATCTTAAACCTTTGAGGCAAACTTAAGTCATTGCCTGATATTTTGTTATGTACTTTCTTATGATTTTTATTTCATTTGACTGTTTAACAAGTTTTTTATTTGGAACTTCTTTTTATAGAACTTGAACTTAACTTTGAGATTTTACAAATTCATGTTCTTTAAATGCATATGTTGATCTTCATCTTCTTGAGTTTTGATGTTTTAACATATAAACTAACTAATGTTTGCCTGGTGTGGGATAAAAATTTATCTTGTGCGGTTGTGCTAGACATGGTTTGAAAATTAGAGCATAAGGATATGGGAATAAAGGCAATATATAAAATGGGTTAGACGTAAGCATGTTTTGCATGGTAGAATTTAATGCATTGGATATGGAGGTGCCAAGTTCCTGAATTGAATTAGTGGCGAAGGGTACACTGATGATTAGGAGGCAGTGGAATTGAGAGGCAAATGATTTAAACTAGAAGAGGAGATGGTGGGGAATGAAGTGACAATAGGGATGAGTTAATTTAATGTAATTATAGAGGGGTATATGGTATGGATTAAATCTGAAGAAGGTGGCTGGGGACACGTGTTAGGCGTAGAGGTTGGATGATTAATAGGTGGTTTAATTTTAGGCTAATATGAGAATTTCTTGATAGATAGCTTAATAGAGGCATTGGATTTTGGTCTTATAGCAAAGGTGCTCTGTCTTTTATATTCCTTGTTGTTGGTATTTCCCTTTTCTTTGATAGTTTTGCTGAGATATTGCATTTTCCTTCACTGTATTTTGCTCACAATTGCTTTTGGTATGTTCAAACACTTTACAATTCACAAAATTTCAGGAGCCATAAGTACACAAATTTAACATTAAAGGTGTAATCCGAAGCAGGGTTGGCCCTAAATATTTATAGACCTAGTGCGGACCCAAAATTTTGGGCTTTTAAATTTTTTTTTTTTAAATTGAACTTAAGTGAAAATGTGTTTTTTCTACTATGCATCTCCATTGAGAAAATTGCGTGTTTCAGCAAATTTATGAAGTTTTTACCCACATTTTCAGTCTGTCAACTAAAGGTCCACACAAGACACATCTCCATTTTAATATATTGATTGATGTCAACAAAGCATACAATCACATCTACTTTTGCATAGATAAATTACTATCAAGTACAGGCATCCTGACAAAAAAAAGCAGCTATAGTAAAGGTAATACAGTTTTTTTTGGGCCCTCTAACCTAATGGGCCTTGTGCGGACACACGGCTCGTACTAGGCCAGTGCCGACCCTGAATTCCGGAGATAGCCGGACAGTAATTTGTTTTGGCAATAATTTGGTTGGCCCAATCTCCACTGATACTTTTACAAATTCACATCTCTCTAACTTTTCAGTTGAACCATAAAAGAAACACTCTTCCCAGATAACTTGCTAACCAGTTAATCCCCTTAAGCATCCAAAATAGTGTCAATATATTAGATAAAAATACCCACACTAGAGTCGACTTCACTTGGTCTTGTATTTTATCTACAAACGCATTCCATTCAGATGTTATAAAGACCTTCCCATTGATAACAAATTTAAGTCATTGCCTAATATTTTGTTATGTACTTTCTTATGATTTTTATTTCATTTTACTGTTTAACAAGTTTTTTATTTGGAACTTCCTTCTTTTTATGGAACTTGAACTTAACTTTGAGATTTTACAAATTCATGTTCTTTAAATGCATATGTTGACCTTCACCTTCTTGAGTTTTGATGTTTTAACATATAAACTAACTAATGTTTGCCAGGTGTGGGATAGAAATTTATCTTGTGCGGTTGTGCTAGACATGGCTCTTTTGACCAAGATTGTTTAGTATGTTTCCTTTTACAGCAAAAGGACGAGGTATGAAAATTGAAATGCCAAAACTAACACAAGTTGTGCTAGACATGGTTTAAGAAATAATTAGAGCATGTTTGGAAAATAACAAGTCTTTCAACTTTAGTATTAGGCAGCTATATAAAATTGACTTAAGTAGAAATAAGAAAAACATAATTTGTTGCTTATGACATATAAAATTTTAGCTGCTAGTGTTACTATTAATTAATTAAAGCATGCTTACCATGTGAATCGTTGATGATGCAAATATGTATCATATATGTGTACATATAGATGCAAAACATGGCATGAAAAATAAGGTAAGTAGTTAAAGAATTCAATTTTATGATCCATTGGACTTGAAAAATCAGAATACGGTTACGTACAACTGTGTTAGCTTTCAAACACTTGAAAAATGGATGATAGCTCAAGTTAGAGATTATCAGTAATCTAAAAACTCTTTATGCCTAACTAATGTTATTTTTTATGCAGATTGAAAATCAAGATTATCCAATTATCCCAATTACACGAACTCAAGTTTGGATTGAGACACATACGAGAAAAGATAAAAATATATTGCCGAGTGTCGTAAAGCGCATGGTGAGATTAAGCGGTATTGTTATTGCTTTGTTTAAGATTAATAAATTGATTAAATTTTACACATCATAATGTAGGAATTAGTTAAAAAAATTATTCAAGAAGCAGAGACAAGTGGTGATAGTAATGTGCATTCCTTGTCAACTGATGATGATCCAATGACACAAGTGCTTGGCAAAAAAACTAAGGGCCTTTCCGGTGTTGGAAGTTGTGTTAGTAAGACCCAATATGAAGCTTCCCTCCCTTCTCATATGTTACATCTCCATGACAAGGCTGAAAAGTTAGATTTAGCTGCTAAGTATGATATTCTCGTTGCACAACATGAGAAGCTTGAGTCCAAACTAGATTATGCTATTAGTCTTTTTTTTGTAAGTTACTCATTGTCTTGCTCAAATATTGCCTAAATATGAAATTTCAGTAAATATGCAATATAGCTTGAATATTTTGAATAAGTGCATCTATAATATTATTTTGGTGTACAGAGGAATACCTCAAAGGGGGAAGCAGTTGTAGAATCAACACCTTCAGTGCCTTTAGTTATGAATTCTAAGAAAAAGCACCATGTGGTCAATGAATCAAACACAACATCATCTGCACAGAGCGAGCCAACTCCAACTGCAAAGTACTGTGAATTGCTTAATTGGGAAGGAAAATGTGTTGCAATTGCGAAGGAAGTAGTAGATCCAATACATAGAAATATTTGTCATGGTTATACTTTAGAAGCTCACGAGATAAAAGTAAGCATGGTTACACAAAAAATACTTGATGCGGAACTGTACACGGCTGAAAAAAATCTAGAGTCAAACACAATTGGAGAAGTCGGGATTGGTGATTTCATAATATGGCCTAGGTCATCCATTGAACTACATTAAAATGGATTGATGTATAAGGTACTTTTGGTAAGTTTTACTTCAGCTTTTTTAGTTTAAATTTCATATTTACCTGCATTAATTTTACTGCATTAATTTCATATTTACAATACAAAGAGTGTGAAGAATGGTGCTTTGCAATGAGTGATGCATTTGTTTTGGGGTTATTGGTGCATAGAATCTTTAATGGTCACGAATAAATGATTTAAACCAAATCATAGTAAGGGGCAGTGTGCAATTGAGATTTCTGCATGTAAGCCATCCCCCACTAAATCACATGCTTTTATTACATGATAGAGTTGATCTAGTTAAGATCATAGTTAGATATAGGTTGAACCACTTGAAGTTAAAAAATATTCAAGAGTGAATTTGTCTCTTTCGAAATGAAGGTTAGTATCTCCATATATGGTAGTCCATGTAAATTTGAATTCTTTGGAAAATAATTGGTTAATCAATAACAATTATAAGATTTGATTACAAATTTTAGTTTTGGACTTCACAATTAGTTATAGATATTAATATATAGAGTCTCCAGGCTTAATACCAAATTTTAACCGAAATACTGCTATTACATTGGTAGTATTCAACCTTCTCTAACTAATGGCGAAATTAGTACGTGTATGAGATCCCGTATATATTCCATCATTGTTACCACAAATAACATTAACTGGGTTAGAGTATAAACGATTAATCTGCCTTAGTCAGTTTCCAAGTTTACTTTTAAATGTGGGTTTTTTCTAGTTTGGCGAAATTAGTATTTAGTACTGCTACAAACGTGCATATTATCAGGAAAGTTGATTTTGAAAGCTGAAACTACCAATGTTTAGATTTTTTTCTTCCACGTATTTCACGTTTGGATAGCGACGATTCAGTAAGCTAAAGACATAATAGCGGCCAGAATAGAAAGTCAGCTAACTGAGATAGAACAAAAATGGAAGACTACATTTGCATACATTCTGCATACAAAGCGTACATGACTATTTTCGCCACACTATTACATACATACAAAATGGAAGGAGTTTATCACTTATAATCTGGAGTAAAGGATTTTAAATAAAATGCACATGTAGTTTAAATTCTTGATTAGTTTTAGCAAAACGCTTTATGCAAATAAGTGTATCCACTATATTTCATTTTATTTGGCTTTTTGAACTAATCATAATTCAAAGAGAATCGACTTGGAGTTTATACTGAATTAATGATCATTGTTTCAATTTTTAAGACATGTCACTCGTTTGTTGTGACTTGTTATAATTTGTTTGTCAGTTGTCACTAGCAAATTTTAACCGAAATACTGCTATTACATTGGTAGTATTCAACCTTCTCTAACTAATGGCGAAATTAGTACGTATATGAGATCCCATATATATTCCATTACTGTGCTTCGGCAAAGTCTACAGGCTTAATACTTAAATTGTTTAAAAGCTGGTGAAGGTTAGGTTCACACTTGAGAGTGAAAAAGCCATAAATGTTAGTTTTTAAACGAGAAACAATTTATAAAAATCGTAAATTATTATTCTGATAGATATATTAATCAATTTATAATTATTAAAGAGCCAGAAGGAGCTGAAAAAAAATATAATGGTTACATATTTGTTTGATTATGTTTTATGCCGGTTTAAAAGAATGAATTTTGGTCTTTTTCTTGAAGTGGTAAGGTGGATTGAACTACAGGAATATAGGATGGTCTTGTGGTATGTTTTGAAAGTGAATTTGGGTTAGAGGGGATGTAGGCAGATTGCAGAAGTGATGGAGAGAGGTAGAGGGGATTGTGAGAGAGTATGATTTTAGGAATGCCTGAGTGCTTAAGTGCACAAAATACAAACCAGTATTGCTTGTATATTGAAGTGAACAAAGGTATTTGTTTGAACGGTACTGCTAGTGCAACAATATTTGTTTGATCAGAGATAGAGGGGGTTTGTATATTGGAGTGAGGTAGTGATTTGAGTTGTAATAGTATTTCGAACACATTAGGATGCCTGAGTGCACAGAAATGTAAATAGTTGATTGAAATATAAAAATAGAAATAAAGAAATGCGATCTTTCTAAATATGCATGCCAAAATGAAAATACATCATAGCTGATTACATATGTTGGACCCATTTTCAGGTCTCTAAGCATCTACACACTGTACATAATTTATTTAAACTTGGCCCAAAATGTTACATAGAAAAATTGAGTTGTTTCTTCAATTGGCAAAGGTCCAATATATATTTGGATGTTGTGCCAGTCTAGAAATTTTTGGGGTTTGAAGAACTTTCAGTTTGGATCCATTTTTTTAACCATCAGCTCTCATCATAAAATCATTCATTATTAGATTTAAAAGTAGCCCAAAGCTGCTGAAACAGTGTTCCAGAAATTTGATGCTCCAGTTCTAAAAACGATGCTAAAAAGAAGAAGAAAAATTTCTTTGAAAATACTCGAAGCTGCTAAAGCTATTGTTCCAGGAATTAGATGCTCTTGTAATAGGTCGATAGGCTTAGACACTCAGTTTACATTGATCCGTGACACCAAAGTGACTGCTGCTACCACATGCGGTTTTATTTGTATATTTAACTGTATGTAAAACTGATTTAAATATAATATTTTCCTTTAATTGAGTAAGATGGTAGATCCTTGAAGTTGACATTGGCGAGAACTTATATTCTATAATAAATTTCTTACTATTTACATTTCTGTTTTACAGTGATCTGGAATACAAACGTTGAGGATTTCAGTTTTATAGTGGTTTGGAATTCGGACATGGAGGAAGACTGGTTGCCTACTATTTTATCAGTTTTTTTTTTGAGAGAGAGAAGGAGATTAAATGGAAGAAAAATCAGTTGCTTTTAGTTATCCTACTGTTTTAATTAGTTCAGCTTTAGTAGATTTCAAAGTTTCACATTTTTAGTTCAAATAATTTGCATGTGATTTAGTTCAGATTTGCATATACGTTTGTCTTTTATAGTAAATGCATTATTTTCATTATGTACTCCATATATGTTTGTCTTTTATAGTGAATGCGTTCTTCCAGATAATATTTTAGTTCAACAAATGGCAATACGTTTGTCTTTTATAGTTAATGCGTCATTTTCATTATGTACTCCAATTATGTTTATCTTCCAGATGCTATTTTTAGTTCAGCAGAGGCAATATGTTTGTCTTTTATAGTAAATGTTTTATTTTCATTATGCTATTATAACTAAGATTTGACTATATTACATCTGTTGCAATTTTATGGTTATGGTTACTAGTTATTGAAAGTATAAGTTGCATGTTTATGGTTGAAACACTCATCGAATGTTGTAGATTATGAACTTGAAACACTAATCGAGAGTTGCAGATTATTGAACTGAAACATTGGCCGAGTGTTGCAAATTATCGATCTGAAACACTCACCGAGTGTTGCAGATTATCGAACTGGAACACTCGTCGAGTGTTGCAAATTATCAAACTGAAACACTCACCTAGTGTTGCAGATTATCAACTTGAAACACTTACTAGGTGTTACAGATTATCAAATTGAAACACCTACTAAGTGTTTTGAAAATCTTCAACATACTAATCTGCAACCCTTAAAAAGTGTTTTTACAAATTTTAGCAACATTTTATTACTATTTCAAAATGGCCATTTTGGTGTTGTGTAAGATCGCATATTGGAATCGAACAAAAATCGATCGAAAAATAAATGAAATGTCAAACAAACTCGGAATTTGACGAAACTTATTCCGTTGGATCCGGAATTACATTTATTGTCAGAATATAAAATTTCGTAGCAAACAGAATTAATTTATGATCGTGCGACCAAAAGTGGTTGAGGCCTACTAGCACATTTTTATAAACGTTGAGTTATAAAACTTAAATTAATACGAAGACCATTCAACTGGCCAAGATGGTTTTTTTGGAACTCACGGGATCGCGTCACGTCAGCGATTCGCATAAGGGGAGTAAATTTGCGGAAACGCCCTCCTTTTCTCTTTCTTTTCTTTCTCTTCCTTCTCTCCACCTTTCTCCCCTCCGACACTTTCTACCACCTCTATACACTTCTACACCTCCTCCTACACCCTATACGAGCTCCAATACTCCTCCCACTTGCTACGCCTAGCCCGAATAGCGGACCCTGCACCTCCAATAACCTCGTTCATGCCCATTTCTTCCTCCGTTAAGCTCCAAACTCCCGGATCTACAAGTATCCGTGAGTTAGCGAGTGTTAAATTGTCATTCAAGCTCCGTGAGCCATCGAAAAGCCACGTGGAAGCCCGACAAGTGTTCGCATTCCTCCGCACGAAAGATTGGTGGAGTGGAAACCTCAGTGAGAAATTTTAAACTCACTTATAAAAGGGCTAGAATAGAAATTAATTATTTGCAAGTTAATTATTGAGATGAATTATCAGTATTGGCCAGTAAATAAAATTTATTGTGATGGTAAATATTGTTTAGCAAGTTAAAATTATCATTTTTGATTAATATAGGAGAATTAGTTTGGATACGTGTTATATAAATGTCAAACCGTATCGACAATGAGAAATAGTAGCTTAAAAAGGATTAAATAAAATTAACTGTTAATCATTAACTGACGGCAGTTAATAATAAAATTTACTGCAATGTTATGCGATGGATGTAAGATAAAAATAATATTTTTTTATGATGTTAGATGACGACTAGGTATATAAAAATATCATTTTAAATCAAGATACGTGTGGTTATTGGCGTCTACGTGTAACTAAAATGTCACGTTGTAAGGTAGCGAATTTTAATTGACTACTATTGCAGATTAATTTTTTTAATCATATTCATCTGTGATCACCCAAGTTTATTCCTATGTACAACACTGATGCGTTAGATAAAAATATCATTTGTCAATATGTGATACCCCTTTTTAATTCATCACATGGACTATTTCAACAAGTTTATTGAAAATTCCCTATGCCTTAAATGACATTGATTGCATAATTTATTTATTATTATTGATTGTGTGTGATTTGGATGCGCTGTTATGGTTTCTTATGTGGAATTGAACATAAACCATTGAATAGTAAATAGATATGGACAACACCATAACATAACATAGCATACCCATATAAGCATGTACCTTCTTGATGCTTATGTCATGAACCGTATAACATACAATTATTTGATGCTCATACGACTAGAACAAAAGGATCGAAGAACAGGTAATTGCCTAATGATTATCCGATATAGAATGGACAATAAAATCATATAGCATGAAATTGTGGATGCTTATATGATATGGACTAAATAAACATATAACGTAAATCGCAGGATTTAATAACAAACCCCACACGGGTCTTGAGATGATATAAACATACACATCTCTCTTGTGTGTTTCTAAGTCATGATTGTTGTTCACATGATTTAAATCCTACTCACGGGTGTTGGGATGATATATTTTTATACATCTCCCAATTTACAATGGTTGGATATATATATATGTGTGTGTGTGTGTGTGTGTGTATATATATATATGTGTGTGTGTGTGTGTGTGTGTGCGAGCCTCTAGTGGTGACTCGTGATTTTTCCGAGCACTTCGTGTAAAGGTGGTTATGGCTAATTTTTCCAAAAATATAATGTGTTAGCCGAATATTTAATAAATAAAATAGTTTAGAAGTTGTTCGTCATATAATATTTATATACGTCGAATATAAATTAAAATAAACGTATTGTGCAGCGGTAGTTCATGTTTTCAACTCATAATTTTAAACGAGTATACCGGCGGATCCGTCCATCGGATTTTCCTAAAACTAAAACTGTTAGATTCGCTTTGAAAAGATCTTTCCAACAATAATAAATTTGTTAAGATCCAACGGTTAGATTTTTAGAAATGTTTAATTCAATTTTAAAGAAAAACAGCGCTAGTGTATTTGAATGAACTAAAATGTTGTTCGACTGAAATGGACTATTTTATATAAATATTGAAAAATCGCCCTAAAAATTATAAACTATTTGGAATGATTATAAACCAATTACACTTGGTTTATATGAATAAAAATGGTTGAGTGCGATTTGGCGATTTTTACGCTAAAGCTTATACATATTCAATTTGGCGATATTTGAAAATAAGGAATTTAATTCATGAATTGAATTTAATTCTTAAGTTAACCTTTGCATAGGGTAAATGAAATGATTTGTGAAAACCAAATTGTCTTAACCAGAGAAAAGAATAAGATTTTAAATCTTAAGAAGGAGCCAATTAAAAAGAGATTTAATTGGTAAATCAATAATTCGAATAAGAATTTGATTTGATTTGTTTATGCGAGAATTATTTGATAAGACTAGGTTTAACCCATTTCAAATAATTAAACGATGATTAAATCTCAAAAATATTGAAGACGATGCAAGACCGGCAATCTTCACGTCGAATGGATCACTACCGATGCCCTGGATTTAGGTAGCTCCCTTGAAGGGGTTATATTGGTTGTTGTCTGGATGTACTTATTGATTGTCCGGATATGCGAGCACCTCTCTCCTGTATTGGACATATGAGATGAGGAATAGGGTGCCTTCGGTTTCTTTCAGACCCATAGTGGACTTGTAAATGGATTGTGTGTCTGACGTTGTAGTTTATGCTTATAAATTGATTTTTGCTAAATATATATCTGTTTGGTGGCGGAGAATTTATTCTCTTACCTTAACACCATTATCTGAGACGTACGAGCTCAGAGATTATATATCAATAGACATCAGCTGTATGGTATGAGTTGACAATGTGGCATGTTGAGATGCAATGATCAAGGCTTTTGTTGAAAATAAGAGCTTTGTGGATGATAATCAAAGCATGTCTTTAATATAGCATAGCTTTGTGTATAGCGTTAATTCGCGAACTTTACACCCTGATATGAGTCAAAAACGGGATGAGGGACAGTGGGAAGAACATGCGTTTCTTTCTAGTTAGACATGGTGCCATGGTATAGAGCTCAGGCATTTTCACTTATGTTGATGATGGAAAGCGAGGCGCCTCGAATACGGCCGTAAAAGGCCTAGATGGTCAACGTACAGACCATGGTCGACGAACAGACTTAGAGGTCCGATAAGACCGGGAAACGTATGATTCAGGTATAACTAATCAGCGATGTGCAGGCCGGCTAGCCCTGCCGATCCTAGGGTCACATGTGTTGATCCTAGACATCTTGCTAGAGATGGTCCGAATTGGAGGAGAGATCCCTTGCCTTGACTCATGATGAAAATCAAAATTCCAATATGTGACATTACAGTTTTATTTTTATGCTATAGGCGACATAATAGGATGGAGTATTATGTCCTCTAGGATTGATACATTTATTTTGAAATTGTTTTAATCACATAGACACTAACGATAATACTAAATGATTATATTTCTAGTATCAAGCATGTTTGGCCATTATAAGATAAAAGCTATCCTCTGGTTTGGGTTGCATTATGTGATGGGACTTGAGTTTTATAATGGCTTCATTTTCCAAAAAGCATTGGATTGTTCCATTTATTGTTACAACTATTTGTATGCACTGCATTCGTGTGGAGTATACCCGTTCTGTGTCATACAAGAGGTACCATGATTTGCATATTTTAAATAAAGTTAAGTAACCGTAGGATTTCTCGTACCAGTCCCATGACTGACTCATTGTTTGTTTTTCCCTTGCAGACTCGGGTGCCCACTATTTTTACATGGGCAACCAAGTGAACAGGTTTAGCTTGCTTCCCTTTTGTGATGTGTTTACTGGAGCATTGGTATTTATTTTGGCTTGGAACTGAAGATGGAGCTCATATATATTTCTTTTGGACTTATTAGACATTATCTTATGTATATTATGTTTGATTCCGCTGCAAACTTATTATCTCAAGTTGGAACTGTATTTGTACTATGTGGAACCTGTTATGCTGTGTAACTCTGATGACGAAGTTTATTTACACTGTGTATGATGATGTAAATTATTCTATGAAGTAATGCATGTACGCTATATGTTCTATGATCTGTTGATATGATTATTGTGTTATATTCCAATTATTATCCATCCCACCAGGATCGGGGGTTTTGGGTTATCACAGCTGGCCAGCACTGTACAGGGTTGCTTGGAATCTTACCTGAACATAACGTTTCCCAGTTCGTTGACCGTCATCCTGGTCGTTGATTGACCATTATCCGAGCACCTCAATCTATCATCCACATAAGTAACTTGCCTGGGCTCTATACCATGGCATCACTTTTTAGGTAGAGGGAAACGTTAGGGCTCTCTGCAATCCATCATCCTGTTTTCGGCCATTCATGGGCTGTGAGGCTTGTCGAAGTCACGTTTCAACACAAAGCTACGTTATGTCAGCCACGCTTTGTTCATTATCCACAAAGCTCTGATTTTCAACAAAAGCTTTGATCAGTAAACAACTTAGCATGCCACACTTTCAATTCACAACATATAATCTATGTCTATTAATATATAACCCTCTGAGTTCATAAGTCTCAGAGGAGGTTGTTAAGCTAAGAGGATAAATTATCCGCCACCAATCGATATAACATCAATAGACATCAATTTATTATGCCATAACTTACAATGTTAGATACACATTCATTTACAATTTCATTCTGGGTCTGAACGAAACTGAAGGCACCTTATTCCTCATCCAATTAAGGAGAGAAGCCCTTGCATATCCAGACAATCATCAAGTATGTTCGGACTACTGCCATGTTAACCTTATAATGGGAGCTACCCAAGGCATTAGGAATAATGCAAACGATGTGAAGATATCCGGTTTCCAACCACCGTCTTCAATATCTTCGACAATCGTCATATAGTTATTCAAAATAGGTTGAAACCTGGTCCTTCCAGAATAACAATCGCATCATTAAAAACAAACGATACATAAGCATATCATAAGTCTTATTCCAATTCAGAATATCTCAAATATTCTTTACATTGGGAATTACTCCCTTAAATCTTATCAAAGATTTATCCAAATCTTTTTTCTCTAGCTTAACTCAAATTAAGGTTTATAACCCTTATCAGGATTATCGAGCCTTACGAAAAGGTAATCTCTTATATCGTTGTCTCACTCCCATCCTATTCATCCCATGGAGCACAACTGGTGATACTCCATATCTAACACCCCTCGCATTTGGTAAGTTTAATTAACTTCTTTTATTTTAAATCTTTGTTGAAATATTTATTAAAACTCTAGCATAGTTTTAATATTCATTTCATTCAGTCAAATCTTTATTGAAAGATTTATCAAAACTCTAACATAGTTTTAATCACCAAAATCATTATTCAATGATTACTTAACTTTTGAAACAAATCCTATCTTTAATGCATTATAGAATGAATTTTATTCAAGACATCATTCACAACAAACCCAAAATCCAACTTGATATCAAATATAAGGCTTCAAATAGAAATCATATCGACTTATATTCAATATCAAATTCTGAAACTAACAGATACCATATAGGGAATAACAATATCTGTAACTTCCAATTTGCTCAAACAGTATCCATATAATTATAGAATCCAATATCGAAATATCTGAAGATTATTTCCATTCAAATCCAATTAGATTCATCTATTGGAAAAACTTAACTTGGTTAAGTACTTATTAGCTCCAAACCGTTTTAATCACTTTTATCAAAATAATTAATTTTCAAAAAATAGCTTTATATTATCTAAAACCATATATATTTAGTCCAAATCACTTTTAAATCATTTAATATTATTTATCATAATTTTTCCTATTTTTAATAATTTAAAAATAGCTCATTCTTCAAAAATCCAGTTTCAGGTCATTTACGACACTAACGATATATTTTTTCAAATTTGATTTTTTCTCAAAATTAACCGTTGGATTTTTAAATTTTATATTTCATTTGAAAAATCTTTTCAATTCGGACCCAACAATCTTTGTTTCGGGGGAATCCGACGGTCGAACCTTCTGGTATGTCAATTCAAAGTTAATGGGCGAAGTTCACGAACTACCGCTACGCGACAAGTCCTATTCAGACCAAATTCGATTTATATTAAAATTAAATTGAAACCCTTCCAAAATAATTTATTAATTATATGAAACATATATAATTATTTTTGGAAACTATATTTCAAATATTTCTCTTTGAAATCAAATATTCCATTATTTAATCATTTTAATCATTAAAATAATATTATTATTCAAAACTTATTATTTGAAGTTCAAATTTTCCTAACATCCATTATAAAAATAAATAAGATAGTTTTGTAAATAAATTCTTTTTAAAACTTTTCCTAGTTACCCTAACCGAACTTCACTTTTACCTGTTACTATTCATTTTAAAAATAAAACTTGAACAAGATATAATTGTATGGAAATAAACTAAAATTAATTAATTTCTTTTACGAATATTCATCGTAATAATATAAACTTTGTGTCCATCAAAATTCGAACATCAAATTCAAACTTTTAATTTTCACTAATATTTTATTAATAAAATATTCAAATTAATTCCGAATTGGAATGAGGTTCAACCAATCAGCATATAATTCAATTTATATAGATTTCACACATCATGAACATCCAATAATAGTTATTACTAACTATTAACATCCAGTTACCACATATCATGGTATATATCACATAAGCCTTAAACCATTAACGCCTTATATGGGCTTGTCAATCAACAGATTAACTATAATTTTTATCAATGCCAACCATCATTATCCAACCAATCATCGTTCAATTACCCAAAAAGGGTTCATATCAATATCCATTAATTAGTAATTAGATGATTACTTTCTAATAACCATTTAAGGTTCAATCAAATTCCAGGTCAACATTATTAGTTCTAGGTGTCACATACCCAAGCAACTACATGTGTATTACTTAAAAATCTCATTTTTATCATGCTTGACATCGTTAAACCCTATCATAAACCCAAATCATCATCATAACAACTTATGAACATCATAAACATCGAACAATTAACTAATCTTCCAAACATAGTAAAACTAGTTATATTAACAAAACTAGTTAACTAAACTTGAGTGAGGAGTTCCCACTTTGTTCAATTTGAAATCGTTATAAAATGATTGTTTTTTATTAAATTAAATAGGGCATTTAATTTAACCAAAATTTCCAGCTAGCTCCACATTCCTCCAAATTAGCTTCACTGCGAAGCTCTCGACTCCACGATCTCAACGAAACTGGTTTCGCTTGAAAACGTTTTGAGTTATACTTTAATTACACAAATTGATTAACTTGAGAAAATTGATTAATTTATTAAAGTATTTAGTCACCTTCCTCCTTCATTACCATCTCCCTATTGAACCCGCAACCCACGCACAAGACAATTTGGACCACCACGCGTGCCGCCATAGATGACCAGATCACGATCAACCACCTCCAAATTGTAGAACCGACCACCCTCTACCATTGTTGTGTACAATTCTGACGATTTACAGCACGATAATCAATTACCTTGGTATGGAATTAAAGCTCACATTATGCTCTTCGATTTATAAGTTGGAAATTTCGATTAATTATTAGTGGACCAGGAGAAATTAGCAAACGAATTTTGGAGAATTCTAGCCTTCGATTAAGGGTGACAATGGCTGTATTAGAGATAGGGTTAGGGTTATGGGCATTTATACTATATTTTTTTTATTAATATTTAGTTCTTATTTTGCTTAGCCTGGTAGTTTTTTTGCCCGAACTCCAAATGAACCCTAACGGCTATCGCTCCTAACCAAAAATCCCTATTCTAGACACAATGGAATAGGTTACAAAAGCCAATTCGATCGTTTTAATCAGTTTTTCTCAAAATTAAAATATAAGTCAATATGACGTTAAATATTGATTTTCAACGTGCATTTTAATCTGCTACTACCACATAATAAATCCAAAAATTATGAAATTTGAAATCATGCTATGCTTCACAAATACAGTTCTAACGAGCCTTGTCTTATCGAATTCAGAGACCATTTGAAAATGGCCTTATTTCTAGCTTTTAATGAATTTTAACTGAATTTTCAACATTCGTTTAAATTACGTATATCTACACACTAATTCTGATTGACTTGAAATTTGAAACCTAAAAATAATTTAACAATCTAGATCTGATAACATCGGTTTCGTTGAAAATGGAGATCTTTTGAAAAATGGCTATTTAATGGCTTAAATAAAACTAATAAATTATAAATAAATTCAAAAACAGATCAATTTAATAATAATAAATTATTATTATCATATATATTCAAATAAAATATCGTATAACTTCCAAAACAAACATACTGGTGTTTATAACTCAATGTTTTCAAAATCCAGGTTAAATCGACATTCAATTTTATAATAAATCCTTTTTATTTTATTTAATAAATCATTATATTTTATAAATGATTCCATTGTGACAATCTAGAAATTTGATTTGGACATAACTCACAATCTATAACACGAAATCTTGATTTTTCACTTTCATTAGAAAATTAAAATTCAATAGATCCTAATGTTTCTTGTTTTAACGAATTCTGACTTATATTGAGTTCTGCACATTCATTTAAAGTTAAAACTAAATATTTCGAACTACCACGACGTTATGAGTTTGACTTATAATTAATATGAAATTATAAGTTCAAACGTCATTTTAAATAAATTCTAAGTCGATAGTACTTAAAATAAATCGTTTTAAATATTTAATTTCCATTAAATATTTGTTAATAAATTTTGCGTTGTTACACCTAGCTAAAGAAATAATGAAAGAGATTTTAATTATAACTCATATTTAGAATTAATGAGAAATATGAAAATGCTCATAGTTAGGATAAAAAATATATTTACTTTATTAATTGAAATAATAAATTTTTTTGAAAGTATTATGTCAATTTAAAGATGTCATATTTAGAAATTATAAGATGAATTATTTGTGAATAAAAGTAGTTTGTTGAATTCATATGAAATGATTTTGAGAAAAAAAATGTTTGATTCAATATATGCCACATTAGCTATACTTCTACAACGTGATATCTTTATGTTATTAACTTTAATAAGTATGAGTCACTAATTTGAATTCAGAAAATGAAATAGTAGCATTAACTTGATTTTTGAATGTTTACGAAATGAAATTTTTGATTATATGAATATATAGTAGTTTACAAATAAATAATGATTTCGAAATTTATTATATAAACTAATCCTATAAGTATTAGATGGACTTTATAAGTGTGATTAAAGTAACTCTAATTTATGAACGTTTGAAAACTAATAAAGGTATCATTCTTACTTTAGTTAGTTTAGTTATTTAAAATGAAGTTTGATTTGGGTAGGTTAGAATAAATTTATAAGCTTACTTATATTAAGGCTAGTTAATTAATATTGTTGTAAATTTGATTCTAATGAATTTGGATTAGATAGAAACTGAAATTTTATATGAGACAAATTTGAACTTAGTTAGTATTTTCAATAATGACTAGATGTCAACTAAAGTAAAATAAGATGTTAATTGTAACGACCTGACTTTCGATGACATCGGAAATCGTGTCATTGTTAAAGAATAAGAAATAGATAGAAGATAAAACTAAATAAAAATATCAGAATCTCACAGCAAAACTTAACAAAATATATTATCATATAATATTATATATCAGAGTCACGATACATCATAGTACAATAGTTCACATACGTGGTTACATGACCATTACATCTTACAGACTTCACAATTATACATAGATATTACTAATATGCTTTCTTTAAAAACTTTCCGTCCAGCTACTCCAAAAGTTCCATTTAAGACCTGGATCACTTGTCTTCTCATAACAATTGTTATGAGTACCAAAAAGTTTAGGAAAAAACACAGAAAATAAACTCTGAGTTAGTCATAGGACTGGTGTGAGCAAATGATTTTAAAATAAGCTAAGAAATAAAGGGTATCTCATAAGACCACATCGCACATAAATACGGAATAGGTTTCTCCCTTATGAGAACCAAAACACTTTGTATATCGAAACCAGAAATTACGATAGTGCTTAGGATTTTCAAAATAATTTAAAATATAGCAGAATGCTTGCATCTCACATTCTACTACATAGTTTACAAACAAGACCGCATGCGCTTATGGATAATGGATTTACAATTATGACAAGGTATGGAACCACCTTCTGATAGTGTATCTCTAGAGAGGAATACACTGGATTCAGCTAGAATATCATGCAACCCGACCACACATGACCGACCACTCATTCCGCTTGAGTGTTCCGAATGTATTATCACCAATGGTTGGGATCAGCAACTGTTACTGAAGGCATACAAGAACGATAGAATAAAAGACAAGTGAAATTTCTCTAGATTAGGTGATAACACAAACTTGTGGGAGCGACACACATAGCCATGTTGTCTGCCCGATTTTTGTCATTTCCAAGTTGTGAAGCTTGAGGCTATACTTACCATTTTGACATATCACATCTTCATACACTTTGAACGCCACATCGTCAAATCCCACCAAATCACTAATTGACTTCTATAAAAATATTACAGGTATATATCTAAGAGAAACGAACTCCTCCACCACTAAAGATATATGTGCTCAAAGAAATCAATGTACATGATTGGTTAGACATACTCTATTAGACATTCGTCCATACAAGTTGTCCTAGGATAAGACATACACTACAAGAAAATGGGGTCTTTAACTACCAATTGTAAGCATAGGTAGAACTAACCTAATTGTAGGTAATATGTTTTAGCTACAGATATTGAATTGGTAGAAATTGGTTGTAACACCCCACCTCCGCTAGGGTCACTCACAAAGGTAATGCACTAGTTTTGGAGGAGCGTTATCGAGGTAAACAAACACATAAATATTACAAGACAGAACATAGATAAAACAGCGGAAGAATCAAAAGATAAATTTCATTACTTTCAAAAAGAGTCAAAACCTTTTACATCAAATAGTCAAGGTCATTATTTTCCATTACAATAAATTCTGCCTTGCATAAATAAAGAAGCATAAACTTGAAACAACAAAAGGAGATTAATTCCCCAAAGGTAGCAGAAATGCAGCCATAGCATAGCTCAAGATCAAAGCATACATGAGCTGAACCGAAAGCAAACGAAATCCAAGCTAAGTGCTAGAGTTTCCTCCCTGAGAACCTTGGGGGGGAAGGAAGAAAAAGAGGCGAAAGAAAACGGGTCAGTCATAAAGACTGGTAAGTCCAAGTGACTTTCAGCATAAAAACAGATAAAGGTAACATGACATGTATAAACTGAAAGTAATCACACGGATGATGACAAGATGGGCAAGATAGACTAAGATAACATGATAAATCAAGTACCAATCAAGTATAGCATCACGTATTCAAGGTTCGCTACTTCAACTGTACTAGAATCCCAAACCCATGTCTTATACTAATCATGAAATGATTCCATGGCTCAATATCATGAAACGACCCATTTCTAGGTCTAACGAAACAATACACTAGTCGATCGGCTCCCTACAAGTTCTAGCTCGTCATGTGTCTGTGTCATACGGCCCTATCATGAATGTAGTCACCTGTGCTAGGTCCACCATAGGGTGTATCAAGCCCTAAGGTGCCAACCACCGACACGAATCAAGAATGCACAGATAAACCTACTGATGCCTAATGCCTGCTTTTTCAACTCCGGACCACGTGCACGACCATTGCCCGCCTGAACCTACACTGGCGCACCAACACAGCCGTCATTCTGGTCACTTACAGTCAGCCCAGTAATCGTGCCCCACCCTGCCTAGGTCCAGGGTACCATGATACATCTAGTGGATTACTACTGAAATGGACCGCGTAACTAGGGTTTCCGCCCAGCAGGTTAAGTGTTGTCATTCAAATTCGAGACTTAACACTTATCAGTCTAGCATGTCAAATTGGCTAAGTGTTGTCATTTAAGTTCGTGACTTAGCCCTACAATTCACGTGTCAAGTTGGTTAGGTGTTGTCGTTCAAGTTCATGACCTAACCCTACCAATCATGTCTCAAGTTGGTTAAGTGTTGTCTTTCATGTTCATGACTTAACCCTATCATGTGGCATTAATTCATTAATGCACCCCAACCTCTCACATTAGACCTGTTGTTGTGGTCACTGGATATGCCGGGCGGTTCCGGGCAGATTTACACCACAACTCAGTCTAACCTCGGGTTTCAAGCGCGATATGACCAACTACTCATATTGGATCCTAGTGTTTGCAGTCACTGGATTTGCCGGGCGGTTCCGGGCAGATTTACACTGCAAACTCAACCCAACCTCGAGTTGGCCATTTTCAAGTTCATTCTAGTGTCATGTCCATGTTCATATTTTCAAGTCAAGTTCGTGTCAAGTTTCAAGGATAAGTTTCATGCCAAGTTTCCTACAATTACCAATTTTATCCAACGTTACCTCATCTAAATATTAGGGTAACAACCCTAGCCTAATTTTCCGTCCACATGATTTTTGGCATGTTATATTAGGCTAAAAACTTAGCCTAATTTAACGTACACAAAATTGGCATAAAGCAATTCATTAACATAAACATGACATAGGTGTAAACTTGGCATTGTCGGCATAGTCAATATGAACACCGTAGGTGTGTATTTGCAAAATAATCAACATGAATATCATAGGTGAAATCTTGCAATGTAGACTAAATCAACATACATATATGTGAATTTGCAACATAGACTAGATCAACTTACATATATGTGAACTTGAAAATCAATCACGAGCATATGAATAAGTGTGAACTTGAAATATGACATAGATTTAACATATACACATAAACATGTAGATCTAACATGTGGCCACTATGTGATATGATTTTACAACCTAAAACTTGCATAACATGATGAATTACACAACTTGTCATCACGGGTTATATTCCAAGTTCATATACATATGAATGGACTTATTCATTAATTCCCAATTCAACATGATGATAGAATAGGACCACAGGCATAGATTAACACAATAAACATTGCTCTCTTATCAATTTATCTCCAAGGAATCACCTAACTGAATAAATTGATTAAAACATCGCAGGCATAACATTATGAACATGAAAAGGTTTGAATAATAATCTAGATTCAAGAACACAGATAGATCTAACTTAAATAGAAAAATCCCCAAAATCAAGACAAATAAAGAAAATAGGTCTGAATAGAAAATCAAGCTTAGATCCAATTTCATAGTCATAATCCTAGGTAATAACCTCATAGGTGATTAGCCACAATTGTCTTTGTCATAGTTATAGGCGATAGTCTTATATTCACAGTCGTAGGCATAAGCATAGTCTTATGTTCACCGTCATAGTCATAGGCATAGTCTTATGTTCACTGTCATAGTCATAGGCATAGACATAGTCTTATGTTCACAGTCATAGGCATAGCCATGGTCTTATGTTCACAGTCATAGGCGTAGTCATAATCTTATGCCATTAACAATAGTTTCAATGTCATAGACAATATTCCCAATAGTCGAGATCCAAGAAGAAAACAAGAATAGAAATGAATCATACATAAATCAATTCCAATATAACATGCCCATATTAGATTTACAGTTTTTATCTAAAAGTAACTGGAACTTACAGATCATGGTCTAAGAAATTCAGATGCAGAAGTCAAGTCTAGAAATTGGTCGTTGAATTGTTGAATCGCTGAATCTTGCTTTGATTGTAGAAGAAAATTCCGGTAAGAAATTCCTAGCCATAGTCTTCAAGAAATAATCTTCATGATTTATTTTAATTTAATTTATTTTAGAGGAAGAAGAAGAAGCCATGATCATCAAGAGTTTGAGCAGCATAAGGTTAGAGAAGAATGGTGTAAAGAGAATGAGACTATGAGGCTGTTTATATAGGGTTTCAAACTAATTAGAGCCGTCGATGAAGCTAGAAGAAATCAAGGCCATCCATCTCAAGAAAAGCCAATCAGAAAATGACAAGTCATCCTTATTGACACACCAGAGCTTAGAAATTTGACCAGAACCCATCCAGGCCAGCCAGGGCCTGACCAAGCAGGTTTCTGCTCGTCCTGGGCGCACCTGCCAAGTGCGCCAATGCAAAATTGCATGGGCGCACTTCCCAAGTGCGCCAGTGCAATTTTGTTCTAGCGCACTTCCCAAGTGCGCCAGTGCATTCTGGCCGGTTTCTGGTTTTTCTGCCTAACTTCGTTCGTCTATATCTTCTTCGCACGGTATCCGTTTTACGCAAACTCGGACTCTATTTCAAGCAGAATTCCAAGACGAACGCAATGGCGTAACCCGTTTCCCTTGATTTTTATTTTAAAAATTAATTCTTCCTTGATTTATGGTTTTAACATGTTATAAAAATACAGGTTGTTACATTCTCCCCTCCTTAAAGGATTTCGTCCCCGAAATCTTCAAGTTAAGAAGAATGCATCCTATCATCCAATCATCCATCTACTCAGAACATCATCCACAAGCAACCATTGTCCTTAAAAGATTTCTAGTGCTATATGAACATATGCAGAAAGTGTGTGTATATGTTCCTTATCTAATGCAAATGATCAAGCTTGATTGATCTTCCTAATGCAAAATATGTTTAGTGTCATGAATCCAACATGTATGCAAATAGTCCTAGTCACATAAACACTATATGTGTGCACAAATATCCATCCATATGCAACATCCACATGATAACACATTCAATTTCATCCATAAACAAGTATAAACACTCATGCATATGCAATATGAAAATGTGTCTGAGCCGATCTAGTGCCTAATGTGTGTTATGCAACCACAAGCAACCACTTGCAACCATTTGCAAACATCAACAATAACATGTTTCAATCACGTTTCTACATCCAAAAGGGTTCTACCTAAGGTTCTCAAGATAGGATTGAGAAGATAAGCAAGATAAAACAAAGCATCTAGGAGAAGAAGTTAAAGATGTACCCCAAGAAGGTCCTGCTTGCGAGCATGCCCTTGCTTCTTAGGGCAGTTCTTGCTGATATGTCCAGTATCACCACACTGAAAGCATGCTCCCAAATTCATCTTCTTCTTTCTACAATCCTGGACTATATGCCCCTCAATACCACAGAAGTGGCATTTTCTTTTTTTTTTCACGTGTCTTGTTATCATTATTATTGTTATCGTTGTTCTCGCCTCCCTTCTGTAAGTCTTTCTTCTCGTTCTGAGACTCATCCGCCTTAACTTATCACTTATACCTTCCCTATGTAACATGTTAACAAGCCTCACGGAAACTATCTCCATCGTACGGAAAACCCTCTATGAAGTTAGAAAGAAGATTAGCTGCAGGTAAAACTACTGCGACTACAGATGGAGAAAAGAAAGGAAAAGAGATTCAAACGAGGAAACAAAGGATAGTGCTAATGGCTTTTGGGGAATAGCCTTTAAATAAAACTAGACTTTTCTTGAAAAATGCTTCTTTGCAAACGGTTTTGAAAAGAGTTTTAGAAGGTTTTAAAAGCTTTTGCCCAGTCTGGTAACCTTCAGCTCTAATACCAAATGTAACACCCCACCTCAGCTAGGGCCACTCACAAAGGGAATGCACTAGTTTTGGAGGAGCATTATCGAGGTAAACAAACACAGAAATATTACAAGACAGAACATAGATAAAATAGCAGAAGAATCAAAAAATAAATTTCATTACTTTTAAAAAGAGTCAAAACCTTTTACATCAAATAGCCAAGGTCATTATTTTCCATTACTATAAATTCTGTCTTGCATAAATAAAGAAGCATAAACTTGAAACAACAAAAGGAGCTTAATTCCCCAAAGGTAGCAGAAATGAAGCCATAGCATAGCTCAAGATCAAACTGTACATGAGCTGAACCGAAAGTAAGCTAAATCCAAGCTAAGTGCTAGAGTTTCCTTCCTGAGAACCTTGGGGGGGAACGGAAGAAAAAGAGGCAAAAGAAAATGGGTCAGTCATAAAGACTGGTAAGTCCAAGTGACTTTCAACATAAAAACAGATAAAGGTAACATGACATGTATAAACTGAAAGTAATCATACGGATGATGACAAGATGGGCAAGATAGACTAAGATAACACGATAAATCAAGTATAGCAACACGTATTCAAGGTTCGCTGCATCAACTGTACTAGAATCCCAAACCCATATCTTATACTAATCATGAAATGATTCCTTGGCCCAATATCATGAAATGACCCATTTTTAGGTCTAACGAAACGATCCACTAGCCGATCGACTCCCTATAAGTTCTAGCTCGTCATGTGTCTATGTCATACGGTCCTATCACGAATGTAGTCACCTGTGCTAGGTCCACCATAGGGTGTATCAAGCCCTATGGTGTCAACCACCGACACGAATCAAGAATGCATACATAAACCTACTGATGCCCAATGCCTGCTTTTTCAACTCCGGACCACATGCACGACCATAGCCTGCCTTAACCTACACTGGCGTACCAACACAGCCGTCGTTTTGGTCGCTTACAATCAGCCCAGTAATCGTGGCCCCGCCCTGCCTAGTTCAAGGGTACCATGATACATCTAGTGGGTTACTGCTGAAATGAACCGCGTAACTAGGGTTTCCGTCCAGCAGGTTAAGTGTTGTCATTTAAATTCGAGACTTAACCCTTATCAGTCTAGCATGTCAAATTGGCTAAGTGTTGCCATTTAAGTTCGTGACTTAGCCCTACAATTCACGTGTCAAGTTGGTTAGGTGTTGTCGTTCAAGTTCATGACCTAACCCTACCAATCATGTCTCAAGTTGGTTAAGTGTTGTCTTTCATGTTCATGACTTAACCCTATCATGTGGCATTAATTCATTAATGCACCCCAACCTCTCACATTAGACCTGTTGTTGTGGTCACTGGATATGCCGGGCAGTTCCGGGCAGATTTACACCACAACTCAGTCTAACCTCGGGTTTCAAGCGCGATATGATCAACTACTCACATTGGATCCTATTGTTTGTAGTCACTGGATTTGCCGGGCGGTTCCGGGAAGATTTACACTGCAAACTCAACCCAACCTCGAGTTGGCCATTTTCAAGTTCATTCTAGTGTCATGTCCATGTTCATATTTTCAAGTCAAGTTCGTGTCAAGTTTCAAGGATAAGTTTCATGCCAGGTTTCCTACAATTACCAATTTTTCCCGACGTTACCCTGTCTAAATATTAGGCTAACAACCTTAGCCTAATTTTCCGTCCGCATGATTTTTGGCATGTTATATTAGGCTAAAAACTTAGCCTAATTTAACGTACACAAAATTGGCATAAAGCAATTCATTAACATAAACATGACATAGGTGTAAACTTGGCATTATCGGCATAGTCAATATGAACACCGTAGGTGTGTACTTGCAAAATAATCAACATGAATATCATAGGTGAAATCTTGTAATGTAGACTAAATCAACATACATATATGTGAATTTGCAACATAGACTAGATCAACTTACATATATGTGAACTTGCAAATCAATCACGAGCATTTGAATAAGTATGAACTTAAAATATGACATAGATTTAACATATACACATAAACATGTAGATCTAACATATGTGATATGATTTTACAACCTAAAACTTGCATAACATGATAAATTACACAACTTGTCATCACAGGTTATATTCCAAGTTCATATACATATGAATGGACTTATTCATTAATTCCCAATTCAACATGATGATAGAATAGAACCACATGCATAGATTAACACAATAAACATTGCTCTATTATCAATTTATCTCCAAGGCATGATCTAACTGAATAAATTGATTAAAACATCGCAGGCATAACATTATGAACATGAAAAGGTTTGAATAATAATCTAGATTCAAAAACACAGATAGATCTAACTTAAATAGAAAAATCCCCAAAATCAAGACAAATAAAGAAAATAGGTCTGAATAGAAAATCAAGCTTAGATCCAATTTCATAGTCATAATCCTAGGCAATAACCTCATAGGTGATTTGCCACAATTGTCCTTGTCATAGTTATTGGCAATAGTCTTATATTCACAGTCATAGGCATAGGCATAGTCTTATGTTCGCCGTCATAGTCATAGTCTTATGTTCGCCGTCATAGTCATAAGCATAGTCTTATGTTCACAGTCATAGACATAGTCATGGTCTTATGTTTACAGTCATAGGCGTAGTCATAGTCTTATGGCATTAACAATAGTTTCAACGTTGTAGACAATATTCCCAATAATCAAGATCCAAGAAGAAAACAAGAATAGATATGAATCATACATAAATCAATTCCAATTTAACATGCCCATATTAGATTTATAGTTTTTATCTAAAAGTAACTGGAACTTACAGATCATGGTCTAAGAAATTGAGATGCAGAAGTCAAGTCTAGAAATTGGTCGTTGAATTGTTGAATCGCTGAATCTTGCTTTGATTGTAGAAGCAAATCCCCAGTAAGAAATTCCTAGTCGTAGTCTTCAAGAAATAATCTTCACGATTTATTTTAATTTAATTCATTTTAGAGGAAGAAGAAGAATCCATGATCATCAAGTGTTTTAGCAGCATAAGGTTAGAGAAGAATAGTGTAAAGAGAACGAGGCTTGACGGCTGTTTATATAGGGTTTCAAACTAATTAGAGCCGTCGATGAAGCTAGAAGAAATCAAGGCCATACCTCTCAAGAAAAGCCAATCAAAAATGACAAGTCAGCCCTAATGACACACCAGAGCTCAGAATTTCGACCAGAACCCAACCAGGCCAGCCAGGGCCTGACCAATTAGGTTTCTGCTCGTCCTGGGCGCACCTGCCAAGTGCGCCAATGCCAAATTGCATGGGCGCACTTCCCAAGTGCACCAGTGCAATTTTGTTCTGGCGCACTTCCCAAGTGCGCCAGTGCATTCTGGCCGGTTTCTGGTTTTTCTGCCTAACTTCGTTCATCCATATCTTCTTCGCACGGTATCTGTTTTATGCAAACTCAGACTCTATTTCAAGCAGAATTCCGAGACGAACGCAATGGCGTAACCTGTTTACCTTGATTATTATTTTAAAAATTAATTCTTCCTTGATTTATGGTTTTAAACATGTTATAAAAATACAGGTTGTTACATTGGTAGGTAAAGTTTAGTAGAGAAAAGCCTTTACCTACACTTATTGATATTGGCAGGTAAAAGAATCAATGGATCCCACTACGTTATAACTCAAATGATGAGTCATCAGTTGATGTGTCATCCTACATGGCTGTTGACATGGCTAATGATGTGTCATCCTACATAGCCGCTGACATGGCTAATGATGTGTCATCCTACATGGCTTCTGACATGGTTGTCATAGTAGCATACACTTGGCATATATTAATGCCAACACATGGCATTTAATGGTTAGTTCATGTATCAAACAATAATTTGTCCATGTGTCATCATTTGATTAGTGCATATGCCATCATTTTTTAGACCATATACCATTATTTAATATAAATAAATATTTACAAGAATTGAATATTTGACCCAAAATTTATTTTTAAACAAATAACAAATATTTATTCAAATAAATATTTATTACACTTTCGAGTAGAACACATACTGTTTCATCACTATTACACAATCACGTATACATACACTTCCTCGCTACATTTCACTCGTATATATTAACTCCTTACTAGATACTCGTTCACACATATACATGTACATAGCCACTCACACTATCACTCTTGTTTTAGTCATCGGCTTGTTGCTTTAGAATTTGTCCAGTGGCCTGTCGTACCTATCATAATAAAATAGCATAGTAAATTGAAAAGAAACAATTTAATTCTTTTTTGTTGTCGTTGACTAATCTGCAATAATATCAGCTTGAACTCGTCTACAAAAGATCAACAAAGAAATAAGGAAGCAACAAATTTTTCCAATTTTATATTATAAATGATCCAAACATCATATCCAATCTAAAACTCCTATATGATTCTCTTAAAACATTACCTTCCCCTGGTTATGAAAAGCACATACTTGATCTATCGTTATCAAGAGAGTTGGCACAGAGTCATCCTTTCTAAAATCATAGATATTTAGTTTTCCAACAATGGCATCTGCCTAATTCATTTAAATAAAAAATATGTTGAAAAGGGGAAATTGCTTCGATAGAGAAAGATATTCACATTACACAGTACCTTAGCTTCGGCTAAGGCCATTACCAAATCCTCGTTCTTCTCTCTTCCAATTTCTCTCTCATCGATATCCTCATTCTAAAGCAAAATCCAAATGGTTACCCTCTAGTAGTGTGTTTTTAAAAACAATAAAATAATACTATAGTAGTTTGAAATAAATGGAGCATGCTATGACAGTGAAATCAAATCCCATATCAGATAAAATCAGTTTACGAGAAGAAGATGAAGAACGTAGTATTAACTGCAAAATAAAGGAATAAAAACATTAGTAAAGGAACCAAAAAATATAACATGTTGAATTTCAAAGCTGGAGAAAATTTTTGACATTGAACGGCAATCCATTAAATTTATGTTCTGTTGCGGACAAGATATACAGTAGTGATCATATTAGTAGCTTGAACATACAACAGTACCAAAAGGTAGGCGTTCTCTTTTTTCATTTGTGCTTAAAATATTATCGAAAATCCATTTATGCTTAATATATTATGGAAAAATCAAATGCCAATACTGATCAAAATGCAAAACAAATCCCAGTTAAATTTCAGTTAAATTTGACCCAACTTCAGTGTATCTGACTCATAGCTTCTTATAAAGTAGACCAACATTAAATAGAAGACCAAGAATGTGGGAGACCTTCATATGATATCTCAGACTATTTTAGCCCACAGCTTCACTTGAACATATATAATGTGTTAGAAAATAAGGAAAATTCTGTAATAGTCTGATTTTAATTATTTCATTATACAATCACATATAAAACTAGCAGAAAGAGATTTGCCAAATTATACTAAGAGCACCTGATATATTGTGTAGAATCGAAAATATCTTGCACCTGATCCACCAAATCCCTCCTGCCATGTGTAAATTGAAGACAGTATCTTTTCCTTCACTTGAAGATTAGAATTCTGTAAGTAGAGAATTAAAAAAGATTGATGTTAGAAGGTATTCGATTCTAGTAAAGCACAAAGAAAACCATGTTCAAATTTTATTGGACATCAAAATTCCTCTATTGCCTAATAAATTCTTCTTATTTCTAGGAAACAAAGTTATTCTATTTTCTGATTTTTCGAAATATAATGGAATAATAAATTTGTACTGGAATTTAATTGCTCAGTAGTTTTAGCTTCTAAAAACTTATCAAGTTTTGAATTATGTAATAATATTAAACAATAGTACTCCGCATTTTCCTAAGGAGCCATTCTGTTTTCTTCTGCAAACACAATGGAAATTTCATATGTACCAATAATTCGATGGTCCATGCCATCTTTAGCACCATTAGAATCACAGAACTTTATGATGCTAAAGAGCGGCAGCTTCCTGGTATAGTAAATTTTGAGCATTGATACATCCCTTGATAGGACCAAATCGTTCAAAAGGACACAAAGATCCTCTGGCCTTGCGTTGAGGGTGATGTTATAAGTGAGGAGGCCAGTTGATACATCATCACCGAAAAGGTGGTAGAGTGAAGGTCAATCTTGATGGTAGTTGCAGTGCTTCCTATATGGAGGACTGCAATTTGGCTTCGACTGCAATTAGATAAAATTACCAGTCGAATTGATCTTAAATTAGAAAAGTCGAATCAATCTTCCATTAAAATAGATAACATCAAATTAGAAAAAAAAATACCCGAATTATGCCAAGGAGGAACACCAAATTAAGGTAGGAGTGGTTAAATTTTAACGATTCGTAATTCATTTAGGGTTTGCGATCTGTTGTGATTAGATCTTTGAGTTGCGACTAGACCTGTGTGGTGTTGACTGGTTGATAAGGAGTTCGGATTTAAAAGAGAAGTTCGAAAGAGACAGAGGAATTTAGAGATGTAGGAAGAGAAATAGGCAGATTTCGAGATGTCAAAGGAGAAGTAGACGAGTTATAGTAACGCGCATATTTTTTATGGCCAATTATGTAAACATAACAATTTTTTTATTAATAGTTGTTATCAAATCTCCCTAAAATTAGGACCTAATCCATATATTTTATCAAATTTCCTTCAAACTAGAATCTAATTAATAAGCTTTATTTATAAATTTAACACTCCTTTCTATGTTTATTTTCAAATCTTAATATCACTTAAAACTAGGATCTAATATCAAATCTAGAAATGAATATTTCTTAAATACATGATATAAAATTTAGTTTTCTTTACAAACTCAAAACATATTTATACAATAACTTAAAAATATGATATAACAACTAAATTTTATTTACTAATTAAAAACGTTCGTCTAAAAATATTATTAAAGCTTATTGCTTAAAAATAGATCTAAAGAGTAAATTTTCTTTGCAAAATTAATTTTAGCGTAATTTTATTAAATCTTAATATATACCACTAAAATATAGGATCTGACATATAAAAACGTTCATTTAACAATATTATCAAATCATAATATATATAACTTAATATTAGGATCTAACAAATAAACTTAATTTACAAATTCATTTTTCATTATATGGTAAAACAAATAGTGATCAAACTTTAAAAACAATAGATATTGAAACTTAGATTTAAAAAATTAAATCACATGATTTTAACATAAAACTATATTGTAACACCCCGTGTATTTTATAACAGTGAAATTCACGAATTAAAGTATAATAAATTTCAAATCAAAGTATTAAGGGAAACGGGATATGCCAATGCGTTCGTCTCGGAAAAATACGCGAAATAGAGTCCGAGTTTTCGAAAAACGGAGCCCGTATGACCAAATTATGGCCCGATGAAGTTTAAGAAAATTCAAATTTCGAAAACAGATTTGAATTTCAGCCCAATCAGAGTAGGCGGGAAAATTCCCGCCCAAACCCACCAGGTCGACCTGGGAGTCGACCTAAGTGTCGACCTGCCCCAGGCAGGTCGACTCTAGAGTCGACCTGGGGGTCGACTGGGGAGTCGACCTGGCCCCTGAGCCAGGTCGAACCCAGCCCCCCCTGGCTGGCCTAGTCCGTGTTTGGTTGATTTTTTGACCCTTGCCTTGTCACTAGGGCTAGGTGTCAGCTCCTGATTGGCCTCTCCTTTGAACGAACGGCTATTATTATACCAAGCTCCATCGACGGTCTAAATCAACTCACAAACTCTATAAAAAGGACCTAAGACTAACCCTAATTTACACAAACTAAAATGGAGATGAGACCGTCATGCTGCTGAGGAGAGACTGAGGATAGCCGTCAGAAATAGAGAGACAATTAGGAGATAATTCAAAGCTTAAAGCAACGTTAATTGAATCAAAGCAACGCCTACAACAAAGGATAGCATCTCCAAATTCAGAATTCAGATTCCTGAATTGAAGATTCGTCATACGTTGTAAGTAGAGTGCTATTCCGATGTGAATTAAATAATTGTGTTGATTTTTGTAAAGTAAGAAATGGAATTGGGGCGATAATAATCTATATTCGTATGTTGCTTTGATGCTAAACGATTTGGGAATATTATGGTATACGATTGGATATTTGCAAGTACGCGATTTGCGTTGGAAGTTAACAACGAAATGGAATTATGGCGATAATAACTTATATTTGTATGTTATTTTGATTCTAAACGATTTGGCAATGCTATGATGTACGATTGGATTCATACAAGTATATGGTTTATGTTGACAACCACATGTTGTGGAATTTTAATTGGGATTCATGCAAGCATATGATTCATATTGAAAACTACATGTTTGTGGTAGTTATTTAAAACACCCATTTGATAATTGCAAGTATATGATTCATGTTGAAAATAACAACTATGTGTTGTAATAGTTTATTTGAAATTCATGCAAGTATATAATTTATTGTTATGCCAACATGATGTATAATTCTATGGTCATCTTTAGTGTAATTTGGTCCATTTGAGTATTATGATTCATATGAAGTTATGTTGGAATTGGCATTATAGTTCAAGTATAAAAATCATACTTTTGTGATAGTGAAAAAAGCAAGCATCTTTGTGAACTTGTATTAATTTTATGAACATGACTAAACTATGTTTGTTATTATGCCCAATTGAAAAACATGTTTTTAGGCTTATGTTGTTATCATAATCATATGATAATATATGTGACACATAAGTTACATTGGAATTACATTAGAATTACATTCCACTTGCAAGTTTACATAGATAGAATAAAAACCATGATTTAAGTTTAGGTATGTTTATGCTATAATTCTATAAATGGATTAAAAACCATGATTCATATAAGAATTAGGTTGGGATAATTCTAGTTGAACCATACTTTTGTATTAGTGACAAAAGTAAGTACCTTTTTGTTAGCATGTAGCGATTTTATGAACATGATTAGTTTATATTATGCCTAAATAAAAATATAGGCTTATATTTCTAGTCAAGACCATGTGCCAATAATAATGATATCTAATTTAGTTAGATTCTTAATTTCAAGTTTACATGGTTAGTTGAACCTATGATTCATGTTTAAGTATTATTTATGCCATGATTACATGAATAGAATGATTCATGTTTAAGTTTTCTTTATGCCATAATCATCTAGAATGATTCATGTTTAAGTATTGTTTATGCCATAATCTTATGAATAGAATAATTCATGTTTAAGTATTATTTATGCCATAATCATATGAATAGAATAATTCGTGTTTAAGTATTTTCTATGCCATAATCATATGAATAGAATGATTCATGTTTGAGTATTGTTTATGCCACAATCATATGAATAGAATGATTCATGTTTAAGTATTTTCTATGCCATAATCATATGAATAGAATGATTCATGTTTGAGTATTGTTTATGCCACAATCATATGAATAGAATGATTCATGTTTAAGTATTTCCTATGCCATAATTATATGAATAGAATGATTCATGTTTAAGTATTGTTTATGCTATGATTATATGGATAAAATGATTCATGTTATGCCATGATTATATGATGTTACAATTACAAGTTCACATGTGCCTACTTTATGTTAATTGAATCGTTCGTAGCAAGTTCATGCGTTCACACTCCCCTCTTTCATGTTACCTGATAAACACCATGTTATAAGCCTCCCCTTTTCATATGGCTAAATTGGGTTTAAGTGTTAAACCCAACACACCTTACATTGGAGCGAACGTATAAAACGGGGGTAATGACGTTTGGGCTAAAATATAGAACATATGTGTTGGCATGTTTGATGCATGCCAACAACCTTGAAAAACAATTAAGTGGCATAAATAAATCTTAATCAATAAAGATGAATTTGAATAATGGGCCGCAAATATTTACATATAAAAAGAAAAGAAACAAAGCATGTAAATGTAGAAAATACGATGTGTTTAACCCGAGGTTGGATTGAGTTGTGATGTAAACCTGCCCGGAACCGCCCGGTTGTCCAGTAGTCACAACAATACCTATCCAATGTGGGTGGTTAAACACAGAGCCCTATAAGGACCCGAGGTTAGACTGAGTTGTGGCGTAAGACCGCCCGGACCCAACTGGCAACAGGCAACCACAACAATACCTGTCTAATGTGAGAGGTCAAGGCTTTAATAAGACAATTAAGGCTGAGTCAGGATTGATAGGATTAAGTGAATTAAGACTTAATCAAAATGGAACATGCTAAACTAAACAGACTGATTGGGGGTTAGGTTTATAAAACACTTAACCAACTTAGCATGTTGGCTAGAAATAGAAAAACCTAGTAGCGGGGGACCCTTTTCAGCAGTAACCCTACAAGGTATCATGATACCCTGAAACTAGGCAGGGTGGGGCACGATTACTGGGCTGATTGTAAGAGGTCAAATCGATGGCGGTGGTGCAGCAGTGTAGGTTCTAACGGGGTGCGGGCGTGCACACACTCCAGCGCAGAAAAATAAGGCACTGGGCACCAGTAGCATACCTGTGCATTCTAGGATTGTGTCGGGCCGCCACCATGGGACTTGATACACCCCATGGTGGGACCAGCATAGGTAATTACAACAACGGGGCCCGTAAGACACATGTAACTATGCGAGTAGGAGCCGATCATCAGAAAAAGGATCACTTCACCCTGATTATGGGGTGCCTGTTGGGAACTAGTTTATATGGGTACAGAGATTAATATGGGGTACGATAGTATATTCGACCCTAGACAACTTAACTTAGTTTATGGTGCTTTCCCATTTCTAGTTTATACTTATCATACCCAGTTCTTTATTCATAGACTGAATAGTCCTAGACTTACTCAGGATTTATGTCTGACTCTACTTTTCTTTCGTCTTCTTTTCTTCCGTCCCCCCCCCCCCCCCCAGGTCCATAGGGAGGGAATACCGCAGCTTAACCAGCCTTCATATCCAGCTTAAAGAGAAAGAATGTATTGCTTGGATCTTTTCGTTTTGGACTATGGCTTTGGACATCAATTATGGGACTTTTGCAGTTTATTTATGTTTTCTTTATGCTTCTTTAAATAATGTAATCAAGACAGTTATGATTTTGGGAAATATTGTAAGACAATTATGGCATGGTTTGTGTAACACGTATTTTGATGAAATAAAAGTTGTTGTTTTCCGTTGTTCAAAAATATGTGTTCTTATATCTGTCTTGTATATCTGTGACTTATACTTATAAAACCTCCACCAAAATTAGGGCATTCCCTTTAAGAGTGACCCTAACGGAGGTGGGGTGTTTCACTTGGTATCAGAGCATAGGTTTACCGGATAAGATAAAAAGTTTTGAAAATTTATTTTTCAAAAAGAAATTTAAAGAAGCATTTTTAAAAGATAAAATATTATTTTATTTTAAAAGGCAAAGTCCCCCCAAAGCCATAGGTACTGTCTCTTATCCTTCGTTTGGAATCTATCCTTTCTGTTTCAGCATGTCTGGAGACCTTACTCCCCAGCTGCTGACGCTTTCACTCCTCCTCCTCCATGTAAACCAGCAAGCGGAAGAGTCCCAGAGTAGGAAGACGAATAATAGTCAAACAAGAAAGGATCATAACAGTAATGACAAGAAACGTGAAAAAAGGAAATGTTATTTCTGCGGAATTCTTGGACATCTGGAGGGAGACTGCAGGAAGAAGAAGAGGAGGATGAGTGCTACTTGCTTTCAGTGTAGGGAGATAGGCCACTGGGCTAGGGACTGCCCAAGGAAGAAGGAGACAAAGGCGGAAAGCTCTCAAGGGAAGAAAGAGGGTTTACAGCTTAAGAAGACAGACTTTAAGAAGGGCGGGAAAGACAACAAGTCCCAAGAGAAGAGGAAGTGTAAATTCTGTGGCAAAGTGGGGACACTTAGTTAAAGATTGCCGGAAAAAGAAGGCCAAGATGAACGGCGGGTGCTTTTCTTGTGGTGAGACAGGCCACATGGCTAAGTATTGCCCAAAGAAACGAGGACATGGGCAGAGGGCTGGATCCACCTCAGGGGCACAAATTCATGTGCTAGAGGCGCCACCTCTGCAACAGCGAGGTATAAATACTTCTGTAGAAAGTGTAGTCTATCTTTATGATCACCCCGTTCGCACTTTATTTGATTCCGGCGCATCACACTCCTTTATCTCGTCTGCTTTAGTAGAATCTCTGCACCTAAAAACTAGTATGGTAGAGGACCCCTTAATTGTTTCAAACCCAATTGGGGGCCCAGCTCATTTGTCTATGATCTGTTTGGGATTGAAAATATCTATTCTAAGTGTAGAATTTAAATGTAGTGCCTTTGTTTTGGGCTTTTCGGGATATGGTTTGATTTTGGGCATGGATTGGCTATCCAGTAATAGGGCCATCCTTGATTGTGAAAAAAGGGTTGTTAGGCTCCTGACCCAGCTCGGTAACACTTTGGAAATTACTTGTAATCCCTCGTATGCGGTTATGCTTAGTTATCTTGAATCGCTAGATGCCTCCGTTGAAAATTTGCAATCGGTTAGAGTGGTCCGAGAATATCCGGATGTCTTCGAAGAGGTGAAGTGCTTGCCTCCGAAGCGGGAGATAGACTTCCGCATATACCTTGTAGATAAAGCAAAGCCCGTTGCATTGCCCGTTAGACACATGGCTCCACCGGAAAGGAAAGAGCTTAGTAAACAGATTAAAGAGCTTCTAGAAAAGGGGTTCATTAGGAGGAGCATTTCAGAATGGGGCGCTCCAGTGGTGTTCGCCACTAAGGCAGAAGGTTCATTTCGCTTATGCATGAGTTGTGGAGAATCACCTTAGTAAGTACATTTGGCAACATGGTTGGCATTTATTTCCGAGAGATAGTTCTTCTACGTGGAATACCTGATAGTAAGTGGACGAGATCCAAGATTCACTAGTGAATTTTGGAGAGCTTGCATGAAACCATGAGTACGCCGTTATGTTTGAGCCGAGTATACTAGAAGTAGAGTAAGTGAAAGAGGAACGAGAGGCAACAGTGAAATAGGTTCCAACTCAAATTTTGGAAACAAGAATTAAGAAGTTACGAAATTGTGAAGTTAAAGACGGATAAAGCATAATGGAGTTAAGCTCAAGGAAATGCGACTTAGAAGATTGAAGACTAGATTCGTGCATCATATCTCTTCTTAAGAGTATATCTTTGATCCCTCTCTTCCTGTAGAGCTTACTTGCATGCTATCTTTTGTGTATATCCTCTCGGTCCCATTCTCAATCCAATTTCTGTTGCAAACCCTATAGGGAGTATGACTCATCTGTTAGCAACACATGTTGAGGCTTGAGGGTGTTCGTTGGTTTGACTAAACTTTTTGGGTTTTATAGGTTGGTCTTAGGAAGGGACTCCCTTGTGACCTAAAAGGAGTCCATCATGCTTAGTTTCCTAGAATCTAGTGGTTGGGTTGAGTAATTCTTTGGGTGTCAGTCTGATGTTGATTTCGGTCTTCGGGGCTGATGCTTAGAGAGTTCTTCTCCTAATCAACATATATGTGGCATAGATTTCCAGTTTTGACATTGCCTAATGGGCACAAAGTTTTTACTTGCTTCTATCATTCGACTATACCTTTAGGTAGGACCATTTCCTATTATTGAGGAACAATTGGGAAAATGGCCTATAGATTAGAGCTACCCGAAAGATTGGCCGGAGTTCACAACGTCTTTCACGTTTCACATCTCTGAAAATGTCTACATGAGTCTGCTGAAGTGGTAGAGCCAAATATCCTAGAAGAAGCTGAAGTGGAACGCGAAGCAACCATAAGGAAAGTTCCAACCCGAATATTAGGAACGGAAGTGAAGAAGCTACGCAACCGCGAAGTCAAGCTCGTCAAAGTTCAGTGGAGCGACGCCGAAGAAGATGCAACTTGGGAAACTGAAGCTAGAATACGCGCTGCCTACCCTTTTCCTTTTCGAGGGTACATCTTTGATCTTTCTTTTTCCTTAAGTTGCGCTTTTATCTATCTTTTTAGGTATATCTCCTCGACCCTATCTTTTAGGTAGAAACCCTTTGGATGAAAACATGTAATTGAAACATGTTATGGATGATGATTGCAAGTGGTTGCAAGTGATTGCTAGTGGTTGCTCGTGGTTGCATATACACACACAATCTAGGTTTTAGATCGGCTCAATCACTTCATATTGCATATGCATATATGTTTGCATTCGTATATGGTTGAACTTTAATATGTTGTCATATGGATGTTGCATTTGTATGAATGATTGTGCACTCATGTAGAATCATGAATAGGAGGATTTTCATACATAATGGATTCATAGCACTTACATAATTCGCATTAAGGAGGTCAACTGAATCAGTAGACCGCCAGATTTTGCATTAGATAAGTACATGTACACACACTTCGCATCTTATCATGAAGCATTAGAAGTCTTTTAAGGAAAATGGATGCTCGTGCTTGATGGATGAGTAGATGGGTGTTTGGATGTTAGGATGTACATTCTTCCTGAACTTGAAGATTTCGGGACGAAATCCTTTTAAGTGGGGGAGAATGTAACACCCCGTGTATTTTATATCAGTGAAATTCACGAATTAAAGTATAATAAATTTCAAATCAAAGTATTAAGGGAAACGGGATAAGCCATTGCGTTCGTCTCGGAAAAATACGCGAAATAGAGTCTGAGTTTTCGAAAAACGGAGCCCGTATGACCAAATTATGGCTCGATGAAGTTTCAGAAAATTCAAATTTCGAAAACAGATTTGAATTTCAGCCCAATCAGAGTAGGCGGGAAAATTCCCGCCCAAACCCACCAGGTCGACCTGGGGGTCGACCCTAGGGTCGACCTGCCAGGCCAGGTCGACCTGGGAGTCGACCTAGGTGTCGACCTGCCCCAGGCAGGTCGACTCTAGAGTCGACCTGGGGGTCGACTGGGGAGTCGACCTGGCTCCTGAGTCAGGTCGAACCCAGCCCCCCCTGGCTGGCCTAGTCCGTGTTTGGTCGATTTTCTGACCCTTGCCTTGTCACTAGGGCTAGGTGTCAGCTCCTGATTGGCCTCTCCTTTGAATGAACGGCTATTATTAAACCAAGCTCCATCGACGGTCTAAATCACAAACTCTATAAAAAGGACCTAAGACTAACCCTAATTTACACAAACTAAAATGGAGATGAGACCGTCATGCTGCTGAGGAGAGACTGAGGATAGCCGTCAGAAATAGAGAGACAATTAGGAGATAATTCAAAGCTTAAAGCAACGTTAATTGAATCAAAGCAACGCCTACAACAAAGGATAGCATCTCCAAATTCAGAATTCAGATTCCTGAATTGAAGATTCGTCATACGTTGTAAGTAGAGTGCTATTCCGATGTGAATTAAATAATTGTGTTGATTTTTGTAAAGTAAGAAATGGAATTGGGGCGATAATAATCTATATTCGTATGTTGCTTTGATGCTAAACGATTTGGGAATATTATGGTATACGATTGGATATTTGCAAGTACGCGATTTGCGTTGGAAGTTAACAACGAAATGGAATTATGGCGATAATAACTTATATTTGTATGTTATTTTGATTCTAAACGATTTGGCAATGCTATGATGTACGATTGGATTCATACAAGTATATGGTTTATGTTGACAACCACATGTTGTGGAATTTTAATTGGGATTCATGCAAGCATATGATTCATATTGAAAACTACATGTTTGTGGTAGTTATTTACAACACCCATTTGATAATTGCAAGTATATGATTCATGTTGAAAATAACAACTATGTGTTGTAATGGTTTATTTGAAATTCATGCAAGTATATAATTTATTGTTATGCCAACATGATGTATAATTCTATGGTCATCTTTAGTGTAATTTGGTCCATTTGAGTATTATGATTCATATGAAGTTATGTTGGAATTGGCATTATAGTTCAAGTATAAAAATCATTCTTTTGTGATAGTGACAAAAGCAAGCATCTTTGTGAACTTGTATTAATTTTATGAACATGACTAAACTATGTTTGTTATTATGCCCAATTGAAAAACATGTTTTTAGGCTTATGTTGTTATCATAATCATATGATAATATATGTGACATATAAGTTACATTGGAATTACATTAGAATTACATTCCACTTGCAAGTTTACATAGATAGAATAAAAACCATGATTTAAGTTTAGGTATGTTTATGTTATAATTCTATAAATGGATTAAAAACCATGATTCATATAAGAATTAGGTTGGGATAATTCTAGTTGAGCCATACTTTTGTATTAGTGACAAAAGTAAGTACCTTTTTGTTAGCATGTAGCGATTTTATGAACATGATTAGTTTATATTATGCCTAAATAAAAATATAGGCTTATATTTCTAGTCAAGACCATGTGCCAATAATAATGATATCTAATTTAGTTAGATTCTTAATTTCAAGTTTACATGGTTAGTTGAACCTATGATTCATGTTTAAGTATTATTTATGCCATGATTACAAGAATACAATGATTCATGTTTAAGTTTTGTTTATGCCATAATCATCTAGAATGATTCATGTTTAAGTATTGTTTGTGCCATAATCATATGAATAGAATAATTCATGTTTAAGTATTATTTATGCCATAATCATATGAATAGAATAATTCGTGTTTAAGTAATTTCTATGCCATAATCATATGAATAAAATGATTCATGTTTGAGTATTGTTTATGCCACAATCATATGAATAGAATGATTCATGTTTAAGTATTTTCTATGCCATAATCATATGAATAGAATGATTCATGTTTGAGTATTGTTTATGCCACAATCATATGAATAGAATGATTCATGTTTAAGTATTTCCTATGCCATAATTATATGAATAGAATGATTCACGTTTAAGTATTGTTTATGCTATGATTATATGGATAAAATGATTCATGTTATGCCATGATTATATGATGTTACAATTACAAGTTCACATGTGCCTACTTTATGTTAATTGAATCGTTCGTTGCAAGTTCATGCGTTCACACTCCCCTCTTTCATGTTACCTGAAAAACACCATGTTATAAGCCTCCCCTTTTCATATGGCTAAATTGGGTTTAAGTGTTAAACCCAACACACCTTACATTGGAGCGAACGTATAAAACGGGGGTAATGACGTTTGGGCTAAAATATAGAACATATGTGTTGGCATGTTTGACGCATGCCAACAACCTTGAAAACCAATTATGTGGCATAAATAAATCTTAATCAATAAAGATGAATTTGAATAATGGGCCGCAAATATTTACATATAAAAAGAAAAGAGACAAAGTATGTAAATGTAGAAAATACGATGTGTTTAACCCGAGGTTGGATTGAGTTGTGATGTAAACCTGCCCGGAACCGCCCGGCTGTCCAGTAGTCACAACAATACCTATCCAACGTGGATGGTTAAACATAGAGCCCAATAAGGACCCGAGGTTAGACTGAGTTGTGGCGTAAGACTTCCCGGACCCAACCGGCAACATGCAGCCACAACAATACCTGTCTAATGTGAGAGATCAAGGCTTTAATAAGACAATTAAGGATGGGTCAGGATTGATAGGATTAAGTGAATTAAGACTTAATCAAAATGGAACATGCTAAACTAAACAGACTAATTGGGGGTTAGGTTTATAAAACACTTAACCAACTTAGCATGTTGGCTAGAAATAGAAAAACCTAGTAGCGGGGGACCCTTTTCAGCAGTAACCCTACAAGGTATCATGATACCTTGAAACTAGGCAGGGTGGGGCACGATTACTGGGCTGATTGTAAGAGGTCAAATCGACGACGGTGGTGCAGCAGTGTAGGTTCTAACGGGGTGCGGGTGTGCACACACTCCGGCGCAGAAAAATAAGGCACTGGGCACCAGTAGCATACCTGTGCATTCTAGGATTGTGTCGGGCCGCCACCATGGGACTTGATACACCCCATGGTGGGACCAGCATAGGTAACTACAACAACGGGGGCCGTAAGACACATGTAACTATGCGAGTAGGAGCCGATCATCAGAAAAAGGATCACTTCACCCTGATTATGGGGTGCCTGTTGGGAACTAGTTTATATGGGTACAGAGATTAATATGGGGTACGATAGTATATTCGACCCTAGACAACTTAACTTAGTTTATGGTGCTTTCCCATTTCTAGTTTATACTTATCATACCCAGTTCTTTATTCATAGACTGAATAGTCCTAGACTTACTCAGGCTTTATGTCTGACTCTACTTTTCTTTCGTCTTCTTTTCTTCCGTTCCCCCCCCCCCCCCCCAGGTCCATAGGGAGGGAATACCGCAGCTTAACCAGCCTTCATATCCAGCTTAAAGAGAAAGAATGTATTGCTTGGATCTTTTCATTTCGGACTATGGCTTTGGACAATTATTGTAAGACAATTATGGCATGGTTTGTGTAACACGTATTTTGATGAAATAAAAGTTGTTGTTTTCCGCTGTTCAAAAATATGTGTTCTTATATCTGTCTTGTATATCTGTCTTGTATATCTGTGACTTATACTTATAAAACCTCTACCAAAATTAGGGCATTCCCTTTGAGAGTGACCCTAACGGAGGTGGGGTGTTTCATATATACATAAATCATTTTATTTTAAATGTGAAACATATAAGATTTGCAAAAAAAAAAAAAAAAAAATCACGCGCGAGGTGCTTCCCGTAACGCTCGTAATAAATAGTTGCCATCAAGATTATTGGTATTTATTCATTGTGGCAGTTTTTGTGGTTTAATAACATGGCCAATCAAAAGAGATTACGTGGATTGAGGCCACAAAAGAGATCACGTGGATTGAAATTTGTACCGTTAGATTTGATTTAAAATAAACTATTAAATTTATAGCCAAAGAGGATGGTATGGATAGCGTCTCTACAACAAACAAGAGAAAATATGTTTTAATCATTTCAGATGGTGAAATATTAGTGCGAAATTGTGAAACATTTTAGAAAATTTTAAAAGTACAACTTTTTTGTCAATTATTTGAAAAAAAACAATGTATGAAAAGTTATTAACCAATGATTATTTAATATTAATTATTTACAATTTAATTATTTTTTATCAATTCATTAGCTGTTAATTATTTCATATTCTACAATAAATAATAATAATTAATAAAGAAATGATTTTACAAAAAACATTGTTAGGATATGTAAAAGAAATCTCCAATTCAAAAAAATTGCTAGAATATACTTTTTTGACACATCATCACACAACTCAGTATTATTTTTGATGAAAGGTTAAAATGATATGAGAAAAATGTAGGGTCTAATCGAAAAAACACTTCCCTTTCTGTATATGTAGATAATACATTTTACCTACCTATAACTATTGGTAGATAATAATACTTCAACAATTCTGTAACATTAACAATATTTACCTACCAATAAATTTTACCATTGAATATTGGTAGATAAAGGTTCTCTTTACCTACATATAATTATTGGTAGGTAAAATATTGGTAGGTAAAGGTCATATTTCTTGTAGTGATACCGAAGGCACTATTCTATGAATCAATATTAGGAAATTTATACCTAGGATTTACATAATAGCCCTTGCGTAACTTTGTCTTCGATTATCTTCAATAATCTCTGACTCTATAACGACCCAAGGATTTTCGACTCCGAAAATCGACACTAAACACAATGTCGACTATTCAAGAATATGAAATACCAGACCATTAATAGAATGAAGTTATAGGGTGAGAAATGGAAAGAAAGAAAGTTAGAATAGAAGAATAAGAAGATCACAACACAACAGAATCATAGTAGCACGAATCTCACAGCGGAACGAATAAAATATATTATGTAACAACTTTGAAATACAAAACTGTATTTGTACTTACATATCATCAGAGTACATCACATATATATCATAGCAGAAACTATATATATATCTAACATCGAAGCCTCCCCTACAACTCACGTCGAACAAGTATTGCACCCAAAACGTGCGTCGCTTTCATGCTCGAAATCCTCTATCCAGTCCTCTTCCCCTTGCAAAGAAATATGCTTATCCATATACGTACATGTCCTTCACGCCATCTTTAAGCAGCAACCACCTTCAGATCCGCCATCCCCATCTGCAAAACCCGATCTCTGAGTGACGCTGTCTTAAAAAAATCGGGGATCCCTTCATTCGAACATAGTAATTTAGCAACGAGGGTAGAGAGCAGCATCTTAGAGTTTCATATGTATATTACTTGGGATTTTAGAGGAGGATTTCATTTATTTTAAATTTTACAGAGTAGTATTCTTGTTGTAATATATTTTTGAAGCATGGTAAGCTTCGGTTTCCAATTTTATTTCCACCGAGAATCAAAGTCGACCCTATCTATTTATAGAAAACAAACAGCTTGGCAGGCACGTTTCACACCTTCGGTCTGCGTTGCTTTACTTAGGTTAGGGTAGGTGGTACCCTAATATATTCCTTTGTCTCCATGGTTTCGAGGAATGAAGCACAAAATTGGTTTATGTGATTTTAGTGATTTGAAATAACAGGGTGTAGGCAGGTAGATTAGCTTCAGACGCTGAAGAGATTTCATTTCAATGTTGTGCCAAAGTTTCGACAGCAATTTAAATGTGTATTGTGTGGCTGTGATTAAGTATGTTGATGGACACTTTTAGGGTAGGTTAGATTTTCATTTAACAATATAGGTTGTGTATATGTAGAGAGCGGCTACATGAAATTGATTAGGAAGTTCTCATATATCTCAACAAAGCTCTGTTATAAAATCATGGATGTTGAGATGTCTTCAACGACCAACGTTTTAGGCGAAACCATTGTGCAATTAATATATGTATAATTATCACGTTAGCGTATAAACGTATTATGTTCTGTAATGTATTATTTACCTTCTTGCTTTGAAAACAATATAAACTAAACCCTGCTGCATTCTTATTACCTTCTACATTTTCCAGGATGTACGCTTAAGGAATGTACATATAGGTCGGCTTGCTAGATACTACTCAAAAGGTTTATATATGTGCATTGTTTTATAGAAGATGTTTATTAAGGGTACCCATTACGTAAAATTTCGTTCGTTTATAGACTACTATCGACAAAAATAAAAATATCTTTATGACGGGCAATGTGCCACGATCCCAAAAGTATAATAAAATAGACGAGTTAACTTATTCTGTGAAACCCCAAAAATGCTGATTTGGGGCGCAAAATATGTTAAACAAAAAGTATCTTATTTTCCAAAATAAAATTTATAGAAAAATTCTAAAACATTAAATTAATAATACGTCTTAAAATTTTTGTCTAAACATGAAACCAATATTTAATTATATTAAATAAATCGTTATGGTTTATAACCGATTCCATAGATATTTTCTGAAAATTTGATTTGGACATAACTCACAATATAAAAGATGAAATCTCAATTTTTCCATTCCATTAGAAAAATAAAATTTAACTTATCCAAACATTTCTTGTTTCAAAGAAATCCGACTTATAACGGACCCGGTATACTTAGTTGAAGTTCAAAACGTAAAACCGCGAACTACCGCGACGTTACGTGGTCGTTAATAATTATATTATAATTTATGTGTTCAATTATCGTTAAATTAATATATTCGTTACTATAACCAAATTCTAAACTCAATTAAACATATTAAATTATCCAATTTACATAATATTACGAATTCAACCATATTCCGATTATTTCGAAAATTAAATATATTATTCCACTATTTATGTTAATTAAATATTCAAAATATTTGAATTCAAACCGTCTAAATTATCAAATCATTATATTAAAATAATTAAACTAATTAATTATTGCTAAAATTCTGGGATGTTACATTCCTTCCCCTTTAAAAGAAGTTCGTCCCCGAAATTACTAAGGTAGGAAAATGCTACAAACCTTATTAACTAGGTTAAAATAAATCGTTTGTTTTACTTCTTATCTTCAGTTTCAACTAATACAATTAATTTCATTTAAAATACTAATCCCTTCTTTTTAACGAATATTTTCAAAAAAAAATTGAAAATTTTCTAATACCTTAAATTTTCGAGAAATTTCGCCAGCATCTCCTCTGCTCGACTCAATTGGTACAACTACAATTCACCTCTCTAGGCCTTCTTTAATCCAAAAGAAAATCAAACAACCAAGTGGCTTGCCAAAAGGGCTCATAAATCTCATACTTAATATAACTTAAACATGTACCTTTTTGTCGGGCATCCAACTCTATTTCTTCCATTTGCTATCACTATAGCTTATATCCATGCATTCCCAATATTGATCTCCAATCAAATTATCTTCAAATCCATGGTTCTCTTAAGACCGAGCCAAATTCCATTTCCACTCTCAATTCCAAATTCTTACTCAATAATCCAATTCCATAACCAAGTTAAGTTCCATTTCCACATTCTATAAATTCTTAAATCTGTTATCTTCATCTCATAACTCAAATATAATTTTATTTCAAATATTAATCCATTTCAACTCACATAAGTTCATATTCAGCTGATAGCTTTAAATCAATATTAATTTCCTCTTAACTGGTTTTAGTTAAATATCTATTTTCTTTCACACATTTTTACATAACTTCTTTAAGTTAATTTTATTCCATCATTATAAATTCATCCTGTATACTAGTTTTTAATTCAAAACAATATTGTCCTGGGAGTTTAAACAACTTCTCTTTCCAAAAATCAAATATTTTCTTTCGAAATTTCAAAACAACTTGTTTTTCTCAAAAAATTCAAAATCTTTGGTAGCAATCCATCACTTAGAAACTTGAAAATGAATACCAATGATGTCCGGATCAGCATTGGAATTAATTTCCAACTATCGAAGTGAGTTCAATACTATGTCACTTTCAAAAACTCATTTTTAACTATTTCCATTTGAAAATTACTTCAAAATATCTTTTCAAAATGCTGGGAAAAAATTCCAATCTATCCCAGGATTTTAAATTTTCCATATATTTAGTCCAAAATCCATTTACAACACTTTTCCAAATTCCGGGAATTTTAAATTCCAAGTATGTTTAAATTCAAATTTCATCCATCTGATTTTATATATCATTTTATATACATTGGTTATTAATTACCATCTCAGTTTGTCTAATTTGTATATTTATTCTTATACAAACTCAATTTGGTTATATACATAACCATTTAATTTTATATCATCTTATTTGATTATAACAACAATAATCGACACATCCATGTATAATAATTTCAGAAAATTATTCTTTTTATACCAAAATATATTTGTTGGTAAAATTATTTCATTTACCCAGCTTTATAAACAGTATCGTGTCGAATTACTCTATTCAGGGGTTTAGAAATACTTTTCGATACCGTGTGCACTACAATATCGACCAATTTTTTTAAGCCACTAGACAAACCAATCAACACAATATAAAACAGTTTTATATCAATTTACAAATACACACTCATATATATTCACTCAAACTCAATCTAGGGTATTACTAACCCCATGTCTACTGAGCCACGGTTAATCACTTAACCTTCAGCTCTGGTACCACTATAACGACCCAAGGATTTTTGACTCCGAATCAACAATAAACAGAATGTCGACTGTTCAAGAATCGAAAATACCATATCATTAATAGAAAGAAGTTAGAGGGTGAGAAATGGAAAGAAAGAAAGTTAGAATAGAAGAAGAAGATCACAACACAACAGAGTCAGAGTAACTCGAATCTCACAGCAGAACGAATAAAATATATTATATAACTACTTTGAAAAATAAAACTATATTTGTACTTACATATCATCAAAGTACATCACATATATATCACAGCGGAAACTATATATATCTAACATCGAAGCCCCCCTACAACTCGCGTCGAACAAGTGGTGCACCCAAACCGTGCATCCCTTTCATGCTCGAAATCCTCTGCCCAGTCTTCTTCCCCTTGCAAAGAAATATGTTGCTCCATATATGTACATGTAGTTCATGCCATCTTTGAGCAGCAACCCCCTTCAGATCTGCCATCACCATCTGCAAAACCCGATCCTTGAGTGATGTTGTCTTAAAAACAACGGGGATCCCTTCGTTCGAACATAGTAATTCAACAGCGGGAGTGGAGAGCAGCATCTTAGGGTTTTATATGTATATTACTTAGGATTTTAGAGGAGGATTTCATTTATTTTAAAATTTACAGAATAGTATTCTTGTTGTAATATAATTTTGAAGCATGGTAAGCTTCGGTTTCCAGTTTTATTTCCACCGAGAATCAAAATCGACCATATCTATTTATAGAAAACAAACAGCTTGGCAAGCACATTTCATGCCTTAGATCTGTGTTGCTTTACTTAGGTTAAGGTAAGTGGTACAGTAATATAATCCTTTGTCTCCACGGTTTCGAGGCGTGAAGCACAAAATAGGTCTGTATGATTTTAGTGATTTGAAATAACAGGGTGTAGGCAGGTAGGTTAGCTTCAGACTCATAAGATTTTTCATTTCATTGTTATGCCAAGCTTTGATTGCAATTTAAATGTGTATAGTGTGGCAGTGATTAAGTGTGTTGATGGAAACTTTTAGGGTAGGTTAGATTTTCATTTAACAATATAGGTTGTGTATATGTGGAGAGAGACAGCATGAAATTGACGAGGAAGTTCTCATATAACTCCAAAACAAAGCTCTGTTATAAAAGCTTGAACATTGAGATGTTTTCAGCGACCAATGTTTTAGGCCAAACCATTGTGAAATTAATACATGTATAATTATCACGTTAGTGTATAAACATATTATGTTCTGTAATGTGTTATTTACCTTCTTGCTTTGAAAACAATATAAACTAAACCTTTCTACATGCTTATTACTGTAACAACCCGAATTTTAATAACATGTTGAAACTAGAAATCAGGGTATAATTAAATTTTAAAGTGAGAATCATGGGAAACGGGTCGCGCCATTGCGTTCGTCTCAGAATTCTACATGAAATAGAGTCCGAGTTTTCGAAAATCGGAGTCAGGATGAAGAAATTATGGCTGTGGAAGCTTCAGCAAATTTTAGGCAGCAGAGGACCAGGCAGGTCGACCTAGGGGTCGACCTAGGGGCCAGGTCGACCATGTGGTCGACCTACCCCACCTAGGTCGACCATGTGGTCGACCTTCCCCCCTTACAGGTCGACATGATCGGCCTTTTTTGACCCAGAACTCATTTTTGAAGCCTGAGACATGTTTTGATGGTCCGGGTTGATTCTAGGGTTAATCTAAGGGCCTAAACTAGTTGCTACCCCTATAAATACACCCTTAGACCTAACCTAATTCATCTGCTAAAATACCTCTAGAACCATTGCCACCGTCTCCAAATCAAAGTACAAACATTCAAACTCAAATCAATTCAAAGAACAAGGCTTCTACTATGATTCAAGACAATAAATCAACAACGCCGCGACATTTTTCCAATAAATTCAGCTCTTAATTCATTTGCCATGCTCTGTAGTTCTAGTTGTTTTTACATTTAAACATTTAAATTACAATATGGCCATGTAATAAAGTGGAATTGGATTTAAGTATGTTTATTGATTCAGATCTATTTCTGTTGCTTCTTGAATCTTGAGTTTTGGGACTTTTCTATGTTCGTTCTCACGTCAAGCTTATGATCTATTGAGCCTATTGTAAATCAGATTTTCTTGATTCATATTGATATTATTATCAAGATCTATCTTTTATGCTAGAGATGATGTTTTTATGCCAGTTTTCTCCCTATGCTGATTGTTATACAAATTCTACCTTCCCCTATTTATTTTCTTTCGATGAACCTAGGTCAATTTCGGAACTAGGCCTAAACCACGATTTGCGTACGATTGAATACGGGGAAATATGGGAATGTTGTCTATATTGGATATATATGTTTGGTAAAATTGATGGCATAACATGAAATTGGAAATTTGGGGTATTGTCAATATAATTGAAATTGCAAGTTTGGCCATTGGCATAATTAAATTGGCATGAAGAGGGCATAATGAATTAGCATGTATATCAAATCACGAGTTCGGGCCTATGTAAATTAAATCAAAAGATTAGGTTTATGATTGGGCATAAGTAGAATTGGGACTTTAAATGTAAAAGCAATTGTAAACTTGATAATTAGCATAAATATGAATTTGGGTAACTGGCGTGTATTGAAATAAAAAAGGATTATACTTTGGGATAACTACATCATGAATCTTGATTTGGGTTTATTTGGACATCAAACTTGATACATGTAGTCTTGGCTAGAACTTGATATGGGTAAAATGGCATAAACCTGGCATACATGCAAATAGGCAAGAATTAGACGTATGTAAACTGACTAGAATTGGGTATATATATATATATATATATATATATATATATATATATAAATTGGCATGTAATTTTGGAACTTGGGCATATGTTTATTAATATGTAAAGTTGGGAATTTGAAACATGAAAATGACTGTGTATTGGATAATTGACTTGAACACGAACATGAACATTTCTATATGTTAAACACATGAACTGATATTGGTGTTTTGGGGGGAATACGACCATTAATGAACCTTTGACACGAGGTTAGACTCAGTTTGTGGTGTAAATCTGCCCGGAACCGCCCGGCAAATCCAGTAGCCACAAAGTGTCAGTCTAATGTGAGAGGTCAAAGGTCGAATTGTAGGCTGTAACGATTTATGACACGAGGTTAGACTCAGTTTGTAGTGTAAATCTGCCCGGAACCGCCCGGCAAATCCAGTGTCCACAAAGTGCACGGTCTAATGTGAGAGGTCATGATTCGTTCGTCATAATGAATGAATTAAGGAATATTAACCATAATAAGACGTGGGTATGGTTAGAGGGTTAGGTGGGATGACATGGAAATTTGACATGTAAATGTGGACCTAACCGGTATGAGTTAAGAACATGTAAAACTTATAAATTTGGGCTTAACCAACATAACTGTTAATCAGACTAATGGGTGGGTTAAGTAATATGACTAGACAAATGACACTTAACCGATATGACATGAATGGATGGGTTAAGTAATATGACTAGACTAATGACATTTAACCAATATAACATGACACGTGACAGGGTTAAGTCAACTTGAACATATAGATAATACTTAACCAACTTAGCATGAAACGTGGGCGGGTTAAGCCATGAATTACTTGAAATAATTAACCAATGCAATCTGACGAATGGGAGGGTTAAGTTAAATGGGTTGGTTTAACTTGAATGGGTTGATAACACCCAACCAATATAACCTGATGTGTGGTAGGGTTAAGTAAATACACGAAGGTAACACTTAACCATTATAAAATGGCTAGTGGATGAGGTTGAATTAACATACACTTAACCAATCTAACGTGAGGTGTGGTAAGGGTTAAGTTAACACAGGGGAGAACGCTTAACCGATATAACAAGAAATGCGGTAGGGTTAAGTAACACAAGAGAGAACACTTAACCAAGGTATCATGATGGGGGTGGGGTTAAGTTAAATAGATAACACTTAACCAACCTGTGGGGTATATGAATAGACCCAAGGAAAACCCTAGTAGCGGGACCCGTTTTAGCAGTAACCCACATTAGGTATCAACGGTACCATGAGCTAGGCAGGGTGGGGCATGATTACTGGGCTGATTGTAAGCAGTCAAAACGGCGGAAGGGGATGCAGCGGTGCAGGTTCCGATGGATTACGGGCGTGCACATATTCCGGAGTGGAAAATTTAGCCACTGGGCATCAGTAGATATAAAGTTGTGCATCAAAAAGGGTGTCTGGGTTGCCATCCTAGGGATTGATACACCCTAGGGTGGGACCAACACGGGTATCTACGAGTAGGGGCCGTAAGAACTAGGTCGAGTAGGAGCCGATCGATTAGGGTAGTAAGGATACATCTAACACATTTATGGCAATTGGGCTAGTTGAGGTGAAAATCCTTATATTAGATGTAGTCCTGAAGGCTATCACAATTACGGGGTTGGGATAACCTTAGTATACAACACATATGAAACATTGTAAGTAAGAGCCGATCAATTAAGATAGGTGCGGTGGGGACATGAAACTGTCAATATGAGGTGGAACCCTCATCGTGGGATATGTACCTATTAAACTATCATGTGGATTATGGGGGATCACTTATCTTGTAATTAAAACTTAGTAAACTAATTGAAACGCTAGTTAGGTGGTGCAGAGAATATAGGAAATCAAGGAAAATAGTGAAATGGTGAAGCTTAGAAATCTTGCGATGTTATACTTAATAGAAACCTTGCAATGTGATACTTGGTAGGAACCTTGTGATGATACTCTTGATAGGAAGCATGGGATGTTATACTTGATTCATCATGCATGTAGCTTACCTTGTCATCATGCTTATGTTTACTTTCAGTTTATTCATGCCATTTTATCTTCACCTGTTTTTATGCTGAAAGCCACTAGGACTTACTCAGTCTTTATGACTAACCCAGTTTGTTTCGCCTCTTTTTCTTCCATTCCCCCCTCAGGTTCGCAGGGTGGAAATACAGCTTAGTTCGGATCTTACCAAGCTCCAAGGCTCTTTCATGTGCTGCTTGGATCTCTCTTGGCTATAGCTTGCTTTGCTTTATTGGGGGAATACTACAATTTATTTTCATGCTTCTTTGTTTTTGAGCAAGACAGATATTTTAGCTATGTAATTGGGTATTTGAAAGTTGATGGGCTTTTATTGTAAACAATTATATTTAATAAATGATTTGAAGTACTTCTACTTTACCTTCCGCTGTTTTATTTATGTCTGTCTTGTAATATTTCTGTTCCCGTACCCATAATGATCCATTGAAGTTAAGGCATTCCCTTTGTGAGTGACATTAACGGATGTGGGGTGTTACATTTGGTATCAGAGCAGAAGGTTACCAGACTGGGCAAAAGCTTTTAAAAACCTTCTGAAATTATTTTCAAAATGTTGACAAAGAAGCATTTTCTAAGAAAAGTCTTGTTTTATTTGAAAGGCATATTCCCCAAAGCCATATGCACAATCTTTTGGTTCTCTCCTTGAGTTTCTTCTCTCTTTCTTTTTCACCATAGTTTTGTAGGTGTACCACACATGTAGGAGGGCAAAGAAGTGCCCAACTTCCATCTGTAGCCGCAGTAGTTCCATCTGCGTCTAATCTTATTTCAAGCTTTGTAGGGTTGCCATGCGATGGAGGTAGCTTTCGAGAAACTTGTCAACAACTATACAAGGATAGCAAGAACGAGGATAAAAAACACAAGCCTAAGGATGAGAAACTTGTTGATATGGCTTAATCCACGAAGGAGGAAAAGGTGAAAGGAAAGAGGCCAAAGTGAAAGAATAATAAAACCCACGACAAGAGAGAGTATCATTAGTATGGTAAAAAGGGACATGTAGTAAAGTATTAGAGGACAAGGACAAGGGCAAAGGAGAAGATCATCGAGAGATTGTATGCTCAAACTACTAACGTACCTAAAAAGAGGTGGTAACGTTTCTATTAAAAGTTTAGCTTTTATTTTCTATCATACCATGGGAACTTTGTTTTTGTACATCGCATCCTTTTCAATTCTGCTTCGATAGTTGAGTCTCTGCACCTTAGTACTAGCGTAGTAGAGGGTCCCATTTTTTTGTCTCAAATCCTGTTGGGGAATCGGCTCATTTATTCATGACTTGTTTGGATTTGAGAATGTCTATGCTAAGTGTTGAGTTTAGAAGTAATGCTTATGTTTTTATGCTATGGGTTGTTTCTAGGGATGGAGTGGTTATCCAGAAATGATATCATTCTCGAGTATGAAAAGATGGTAGTTAGACTCTTGACTTGCCTCGGTAATACCCTCGAAGTCTAGTGTAACCCTTAGGGTTCTGCCATGCTTAGTTACCTAGAATATCTTGATACATTTATCAATCCGCTCGAGTAGTGTTCGACACTAAGGCAGATGGTTCATTTCTCTTATGCATGAGTTATAGAAAATCACCTTAGTAAGTACACTTGGCAACATGGTTGGCATTGTTTATTTTCAGGAGATAATTCATTTATGTGGAATACCTTCGAGTAAGTGAATGAGAACCAAGATTCACTAGTGAATTTTGGAGAACTTGCATGAAACCATGAATACGCAGTTAAGTTTAAGCTGAGTATACTAGAAAAAGAATAAGTGAAAGTGGAACGAGAGGCGACAGTGAAATGAGTTCCAACTCATATTTTGGAAATAGGAATTAAGAAGCTACGAAATTGTGAAGCTAAAGACGGTCAAAGCACAATGGAGTTAAGCTCAAGGAAATGTGACTTAGAAGATTGAAGACTGGACACGCACATCATATCTCTTTTTAAGAGTATATCCTTGATCCTTCTTTTCCTGTAGAGCTTACTTGTATGCTATCTTTTAAGTATAACCTCTCGGTCCTATTCTCAATCCTATTTCTGTTGCAAAACCCCATAGCGATCATCTGTTAGTAATACATGTTGGGGCTTGAGGGTGTCCATTGGGTTGAGTAATTCTTTGGGCGTCAGCCTGATGTTGATTTCGGTCTTCGGGCTGGTGCTTAGGGAGTTCTTCTCCTAATCAGTATATATGTGACATAGATTTCCAGTTTTGACACTACCTAATGGGCACAAAGTTTTTACTTGCTTCTATCGTTCGACTATATCTTTAGGTAGGAACAATTGGGTGTAAACATGTGTTTGAGACATGTTATGATTGATGGTTGCAAGTGGTTGCAAGCGGTTGTTAGTGGTTGCTCGTGGATGCATATACACGCACATTAGACACTAGATCGGCTCCGTCACCTTTCATATTGCATATGCATGAGTGTTTATACTTGTTTATGGATGAATTTGAATATGTTATCATGTGGATGTTTCATATGGATGGATGTTTGTGCACACATAAAGTGTTAATGTGACTATGACTATTTGCATACATGTTGGACTCATGGCACTAAACATATTTTGCATTAAGAAGATCAATCAGGCTTGATCATTTGCATTAGATAAGGAACATATACACACACATTCTGCATATGTTCATACAGCATTAGAAATCTCTAAAGGATAATAGATGCATGTGATTGATGATTGAGTAGATGGATGATTGAATGGTAGGACACATTCTTCTTAACTTGAAGATTTCGGGGACAAAATCCTTTAAGGAGGGGAGAATGTAACAACCTGAATTTTAATAACATATTGAAACAGGTTGCGCCATTGCGTTCGTCTCGGAATTGTACATGAAATAGAGTCCGAGTTTTCGAAAATTGGAGTCCGGATGAAGAAGTTATGGCCTGTGGAAGAATAAGCAAATTTTAGGCAGAAGAGGACCAGGCAAGTCAAACTGGAGGTCGACCTAAGGGCCAAGTCGACCACGTGGTCGACCTAGCCCCCCAGGTCGACCATGTGGTCGACCTTCCCCCCTTACAGGTCGACCTGGTCGGCCTGTTTTGACCCAGAACTCATTTTTGAAGCCTGAGACGTGTTTTGATGGTCTGGGTTGATTCTAGGGTTAATCTAAGGGCCTAAACTAGTTGCTACCCCTATAAATACACCCTTAGACCTAACCTAATTCATATCAAATCATTCTTACACCATTATGCTGCTAAAATACCTCTTGAGCCATGGCCGCCGTCTCCAAATCAAAGTACAAACATTCAAACTCAAATAAATTCAAAGAACAAGGCTTCTACAATGATTCAAGACAATGAATCAACAACGCCGCGACATTTTTACAACAAATTCAGTTCTTAATTCATTCTCCATGATCTATAAGTTCTAGTTGTTTTTAGATTTAAACATTTAAATTACAATATGGCCATGGAATAAAGTGGAATTGGATTTAAGTATGTTTATTGATTCAGATCTATTTCTGTTGCTTCTTGAATCTTGAGTCTTGGGACTTTTCTATGTTCGTTCTCATGTCAAGCTTATGATCTATTCAGCCTGTTGTAAATCATTTTTTCTTGATTTATATTGATATTATTATCAAGATCTATCTTTTATGCTAGAGATGATGTTTTTATGCCAATTTTCTCTCTATGCTGATTGTTATACAAATTCTACCTTCCCCTATTTATTTTCTTTTTATGAACCTAGGTCAATTTCGGACCTAGGCCCAAACCGCGATTTGCGTACGATTGAATACGGGGAAATATGGGAATGTTGTCTATATTGGATATATATGTTTGGTAAAATTGATGGCATAACATGAAATTGGAAATTTGGGGTATTATCAATATAATTGAAATTGCAAGTTTGGCCATTGGCATAATTAAATTGGCATGAAGTGGGCATAATGAATTAGCATGTAAATCAAATCACGAGTTCAGGCCTACGTAAATTAATCAAAAGATTAGGTTTATGATTGGGCATAAGTAGAATTGGGACTTTGAACATAAAAGAAATTGTAAACTTGATAATTGGCATAAATATGAATTTGGGTAACTGGCATGTATTAAAATAAAAAGGATTATAGTTTGGGATAACTACATCATGAATCTTGATTTGGGTTTATTTGGACATGAAACTTGATACATGTAATCTTGGCTAGAACTTGATATGGGTAAAATGGCATAAACTTGGCATACATGTAAATAGGCAAGAATTGGACGTATGTAAACTGACTAGAATTGGGTGTATATACATATATATAAATTGGCATGTAATTTTGGAACTTAGGCATATGTTTAATAATATGTATAGTTGGGAATTTGAAACATGAAAATGCCTGTGTATTGGATAATTGACTTGAACACGAGCATGAACATTTCTATATGTTCAACACATGAACTTATATTGGGGTTTTGGGGGGAATACGACCATTAATGAACCTTTGACACGAGGTTAGACTCAGTTTGTGGTGTAAATCTGCCTGGAACCGCCCGGCAAATCCAGTAGCCACAAAGTGTCAGTCTAATGTGAGAGGTCAAAGGTCGAATTGTAGGCGTAACGATTTTTGACACGAGGTTAGACTCAGTTTGTGGTGTAAATCTGCCCGGAACCGCCTGGCAAATCCAGTGGCCACAAAGTGCACGGTCTAATGTGAGAGGTCATGATTCGTTCGTCATAATGAATGAATTAAGGAATATTAACCATAATAAGACGTGGGTATGGTTAGAGGGTTAGGTGGGATGACATGGAAATTTGACATGTAAATGTGGACCTAACCGGTATGAGTTAAGAACATGTAAAACTTATAAATGTGGGCTTAACCAACATAACTGTTAAGCAGACCAATGGGTGTGTTAAGTAATATGACTAGACTAATGACACTTAACCGATATGACATGAATGGGTGGGTTAAGTAATATGACTAGACTGATGACACTTAACCAATATAACATGACACGTGACAGGGTTAAGTCAACTTAAACATATAGATAATACTTAACTAACTTAGCATGATACATGGGCGGGTTAAGCCATGAATTACTTGAAATACTTAACCAATGCAATCTGACGAATGGGAGGGTTAAGTTAAATGGGATGGTTTAACTTGAATGGGTTGACAACACCGAACATTTACAACCTGATGTGTGGTAGGGTTAAGTAAATACACGAGGGTAACACTTAACCATTATAAAATGGCTAGTGGATGAGGTTGAGTTAACATACACTTAACCAATCTAACGTGAGGTGTGGTAAGGGTTAAGTTAACACAGGAGAGAACGCTTAACCGATATAACAAGACATGTGATAGGGTTAAGTAACACAAGAGAGAACACTTAACCACGGTATCATAATGGGTGGGATTAAGTTAAATAGATAACACTTAACCAACCTGTGGGGTGTACGAATAGACTCTAGGAAAACCCTAGTAGTGGGATCCGTTTCAGTAGTAACCCACATTAGGTATCAACAGTACCCTGAGCTAGGCAGGGTGGGGCACGATTATTGGGCTGATTGTAAGCGGTCAAAACGTCGGCAGGGTATGCAGCGGTGCAGGTTCCGACGGATTAAGGGTGTGCACGTATTCCGGAGTGGAAAATTTAGCCACTGGACATCAGTAGATATAAAGTTGTGCATCAAAAAGGGTGTCGGGGTTGCCATCCTAGGGATTGATACACCCTAGGGTGGGACCAACACAGGTATCTACGAGTAGGGGGCCGCAAGAACTAGGTCGAGTAGGAGCCGATCGATTAGGGTAGTAAGGATACATCTAACACATTTATGGCAATTGGGCTGGTTGAGGTGAAAATCCTCATATTAGATGTAGTCCTGAAGGCTACCACAATTATGGGGTTGGGATAACCTTAGTATATAACACATATGAAACATTGTAAGTAAGAGCCGATCAATTAAGATAGGTGCGGTGGGGACATGAAACTGTCAATATGAGGTGGAACCCTCATCGTGGGAAATGTACCTATAAAACTATCATGTGGGTTATGGGGGATCACTCATCTTGTAATTAAAACTTAGTAAACTAATTGAAACGCTAGTTAGGTGGTGCAGAGAATATAGGAAATCAAGGAAAATAGTGAAATGGTGAAGCTTAGAAATCTTGCGATGTTATACTTAATAGAAACCTTGCAATGTGATACTTGGTAGGAACCTTGTGATGATACTCTTGATAGGAAGCATGGGATGTTATACTTGATTCATCGTGCCTGTAGCTTACCTAGTCGTCATGCTTATGTTTACTTTCAGTTTATTCATGCCATATTATCTTCACCTGTTTTTATGCTGAAAGCCACTAGGACTTACTCAGTCTTTATGACTGACCCGGTTTGTTTCGCCTCTTTTTCTTCCATTCCCCCCCCCCCCCTTAGGTTCGCAGGGTGGAAATACAGCTTAGTTCGGATCTTACCAAGCTCTAAGGCTCTTTCATGTGCTGCTTGGATCTCTCTTGGCTATGGCTTTCTTTGCTTTATTGGGGAATACTACAATTTATTTTCATGCTTCTTTGTTTTTGAGCAAGACAGATATTTTAGCTATGTAATTGGGTATTTGAAAGTTGATGGGCTTTTATTGTAAACAATTATATTTAATAAATGATTTGAAGTACTTCTACTTTACCTTCCGCGGTTTTATATATGTCTGTCTTGTAATATTTCTGTTCCTGTACCCATAATTCTCCATTGTAGTTAAGGCATTCCCTTTGTGAGTGACCTTAACGGATGTGGGGTGTTACAATTACCTTTTACATTTGCCAGGATGCATGCTTAAGGAATGTACATATAGGTCGGCTAGCTAGATACTGCTCAAAAGGTTTGTATATGTGTATTGTTTTATATAAGATATTTAGTGTAACACCCCGCCTCCGCTAGGGTCACTCGCAAAGGAATGCACTAGCTTTAGAGGGGCATTATTGGTAAACATGCACAGAAATATCACAAGACAGAACATATAAAATAGCAGAAGTAAAATCAAACTTTCATAACATGAATAAATAAGGTCTAAAGCCTTTTACATCAGAGTACATCAAAACCTGTCTTGCAATAGTAAAGAAGCATAAAGACATTTTCATAAATTATTCCCCAAGTAAAAACAGTAAAGTAGCCATTAGCCAAGAAAAGTCCAAGCCATCCATGATGACCTTCAAGCAGAAGAAGTCCGAACTAAACAACAGTATTTCCTCCCTGTAACCTAGGGGGAAACGGAAGAAAAGAGGCGAAACAAAACGGGTCAGTCAAAAAGACTGAGTAAGCCCTATCTACTATTAGCATAAAAACTAGTAAAGTTAACTGACATGAGAAACTGAGATGAACATAAGCATGATAACAAGATAGATAAGCTAAAATAAAATAACAGGATGAACTACTGAACTCGGATAAACTAAGGTGTCATGATAAATTACGATGTCAAGATAAAACAAGGTATCACATCGTCAGGTTTCTATCAAGTATAATATCCCCAAGATATCTGTCACGTATAACGCCCCGTGATATCTATCCTGTATTTTAGCTCTGCACCTACCGTACTAGTATCCCCACCGTGTCATGTGTTAACCAAGAATGACCCTCACTCAAAAGTCGTGTAATGGTCCATGTCAACCTAATATATCGCATATATAGGTTACTCAACTTGTATGTTTTATTCCATGTAAATGTTCAGTCCCTTGCCGTAGACCATACGGGCTTTCCCATGAGATTCTATATTACTTTAACATAGTTCCATGATCCTTAAGATCGGTTTGGACTGTTACCCTAAACCTAGCTAGGGTCTTCCAACATGAATTATTGTTTGTACAACTAGGACTTATGCTACCTAGGGCTGCTAGGGATTATGCTTACCTATTGCACGTTTTCGTATCTCGGTTTGGGTTCAACCACCTAGGGCCACTAGGGATTACGCTAACCGCCAACCGCGCCCTTTTTCCCACGCATTCATCGTGAATCGCTTTTCCATGACTGTATGCACATGTATCACATCGTGCCATCCGAGTCCTGTCACAGGGCAAATCAAGAAATACAGGACTCGGTCGGGAGCTTTCGATTTATCTGCCGATGCAGATGCTAAGGTCTGTTTTTCTTATACGTGGCTATGGTCCCACGAGACCACTCCCTCAACTAGTGAAAGACAAGACAGGATAAATCCTGTATGAGAACACAACACTGGCCAACCCACATCCAAGCCTTACCGCAACCATAATTAGATAGCAATTATGGTCTTTTGGGTGTTCTCTGCCTTTCCGTACGTACACGCTTGACCAAAGATGGTAGGTAGCCTAACGAAATGCTATCTAGGGTATGACCGTGTATCGTCGACTATCCCCTATCCATCCCCGTCTTTAGGTCGCTCGTATAGCAACCAAGGCATACTCTTGGTTCTTATAACGCAGACCTTAACCTCTCATGAGCCTAGTATAATCACCTGGCAGCTCATAGAGGGATACCAAGAATATCCTCACGTTCCCCGAAGCCGCTGCTTCGTTACCCAGTTCGCTGGAGCCTTTATCTAAATCAGATACTTGCTCCTACTCGTATACTTAAACGATGACCTACCGTATCAGGTTACTCATCTATCTATGAACTGGTCTAAATTTCCTTGACTAAGAATCATTACTTAGTTATTCTTCAACTAAGGTTTACCACTTAGCATTGTTCCCGTTATCCTTGTTAACTACGGTTATCCACCTAATCCTCAGAACTAGGGTTTACATAATGGATTAAGTGTCACTTAAGTTCATGACTTAACCCGTCTACAAATCCTGTCAAAATTGGCTAAGTATCCAAGTTCAAGGCTTAACCCTACAAACCATGCTCAAGTTGGTTAAGTATATTAAGCAATTCACGACTTAACCTCGTCCAATTATCATTCTAGATTGGTTAAGTATATATTAACTTGACCCTATCAATTTTCTTAGTCAAATCGGTCAAGTGTATTCAAGCGATTCGTGACTTAGCCTTATCATGTTTTCACGTTATATTGGTTAAGTATTGGTTAACTTAACCACAATAAATTAACGAGTTAGATTGGATAAGTATAGGTCACTTAACCACATCAATTCATCATGTTTAGATTAGTTAAGTGTTTAACTTAACCCCATTAAACTACCAAGTGGGATTAATTAAGTCTAGGCTAACTTAACCCCATCCGATTTCCATGTTTAGACTAGTTGAGTCTAATCTTAACCCCATTCGTTAACCGTATTTTTCGGTTAAGCGTCATTAAGAAAACTTACTTAACCTTACCAAGTTATCGCGTTGGATTGATTAAGTGTTGGTTAACTTAACCCCATCCACTAGTCATATAAAAATGGTTAAGTGTCATTAGGCAAATCAAGTTACTTAACCTACCCAACCTTGTCGTGTTTTGTTAAGTATCATTAGCCTAATCAAATTACTTAACCCATTTGTCCATGTCATATTTGGTTGAGAGTCATTAATCAAATTAACCTAACCCTATCATGTGGCATTAATTACTTAATGCACCTTCACCTCTCACATTAGACTTTGTTGTGGTTACTAGTTAAGCCGGTCGGTTCCGGGTAGCTTTACACCACAACTTGGTCTAACCTCGGGTTCAAGCACAACATGACCAACTTCTCACATTGGGTCCTATTGTTTGCAACTACTAGTTAGGCCGGTCGGTTCCGGGTAGTTTTACGTTGCAAACTCAACCCAACCTCAAGTTGGACACACTTATATTATCTAAGTGTCATGTCCATCATGTTTCCCAAAACATGTTACAAGTTTTCAAGCATTTGGGTAGACCTAACTTAATAGGTAAATTCCCAAAGGGTAGACCTAACTTAATAGGTAAATTCCCAAGCTTATGTTTTTATGCATACTTACATGTCAACTTCCATGTTATATTTCAAGTCATGTTTTCAAGTTGTATTTTCATGTCATTAGAAATTACCCATAACATAACCCAACGCTTTTAAACTCGCATATACGCTCGCGACAACGTAATGGATTAAAAGAAGAGACTTGGCAAAGGCATGACAAAAATGGATATTAAGCCACAAGTTAATCATGGTGGCAAATGAGGCACAAATGTGTTCATTAACTTGCATGTTACATTCTTAAGCCTCAAAACATGCATAAACCCAAACTTCGCACATAAGCGAATCATGGTGACAAAAGATATGGAATGATGACTTGTAACTCGCATATATCATCATATAAGGGTTATGACTTCATATGCAAGTTGACATAAAGGTTATGAGGGTTCTCATGTTGCCTAATGCAACATTTCAACATAAAGGTTGTAGCTTTTAGCTCACAAGATCAAGATAATGACTTCATAAACTTGCATGACATGATAGCATGTATCATACTCAATGATCAAACCCAAACTTGCAACATGAACATTTAACTTCATAGTTAATATCTAAGAGTAGGGAAAGGGCTTACATTGCTATGAAGGCACAAAAGATACGACAAAGACCTTATGCAATCAAATAGACCCAAAATGCAAGCTCTAACATAAAAACCCTTGAGCCAAAATGATCAAAACCCTTGCTTTATGATGCAAAGATAGAAACTTGACTTGAATGCAAGCTAATGACACTCATACAATCTTGAAAACACTTGTATGCATGGAAAATCTCTCATAGAAACCATTTAGAAATTTTATGAAGAGAGTGGAGGCCATGAGAGGTAAAATTTTGCCATAGTTTAGTTGTATGAATGAATAATGAGGATTTAGGATAGGTTAGGGTCTTTTTTTTTGATTAGGCAAGTGTTTTAGGCCATAGGATTAAACCTAGATTCAATCCAAGCCATCAAAGCATGTCTTGGGGAAGAAGTCAAGTGTAGGAACCATCTAGGGCCTTTAGATTAAAGATGAACCATGAGAACCATCCAAATGCAAAATCTGCATTTGAGCGAATCGGCCCACGGGTTGACAGCCAAACACCCTGGATTAACCCCTAGTCGACCCAGCGGGCTCGGGTCGACCTCAAAAATCGGCCGGTTCGGTTATTCCCCTCTCCCAATTCGTTGTTTTGAACATTTTTGCATATTTATTTAATTTTCAATTATATATATATATATATATATCAATATATATATATTTCTCTGCGCAACCCATTTCACTTAATTAAGTATACTTTAATTTGGGGATTTTTCGTGAAACTTCGCGAGGCCATATCTTGGTCATACGGACTCCGATTTTCGAAAACTCGGACTCTATTTCGCGTATTTTTCCGAGACGAACGCAATGGAATAGCCCGTTTCCCTTGATTCAGATTTTACAGTTTTATTCTGCCTCCATTTATGTTATAACAGGTTATTGAAAATACGGGTTGTTACATTCTCCCCACCTTTTAGGATTTCGTCCCCGAAATCTCCAAGTTAGGAAGAACATATCCTACCATCCATCATCCATCTACTCAAAACATCATCCACAAGCAACCATTGTCCTTAGATGATTTCTAATGCTGTATAAATATATGCAAAACGTGTGTGTACATGTTCCTTAGCTAATGCTAATGATCAGGCCTGAATAATCTTTCTAATGCAAAATATGTATAGTGCCATGAATCCAACATGTATGCAAATAGTCCTAGTCATATAGATACTATATGCGTGCACAATCATTCATTCATATGCAACAACCGCATGATAATACATTCAATTTCATCCATAAACAAGTATAAATACTCGTGCATATGCAATATGAAATGTGACCGAGTCGAGCTAGTATCTAATGTGTATTCGCGCATCCACGAGCAACCACTTGCAACCATATCAATCATAACATGTTTCAAATACATGTTTACATCCATAGGGTTCTACCTAGAATTCCCTGAAACAGGGTCGAGAAGATAAACTGGACAAACTCCTTACAGGGTTTGTAACGGAGAATAGGACCGAGAGGATGTCCACAAAAGATAGCCTACAAGTAAGCTCTACAGAAAAAAGGGATCAAGGATATACTCCCAAAAAGAGATATCATGCGCGTATCTAGTCTTTGACCATCAAAGTCGTCTTTTAACTTCGCGATTTTGTAGCTTCTTATTCTTGTTTCCATAACATGAGCTGGAACTCATTTCTTCGTCGCCTCTCGTTCCACTTGCAATTATCCTTTTCCTAGAATACTTGACGCAAACATGACTGCGTACTCATGATCTCATGCAAGCTTTCCAAAATTCACTACTGAATCTTGGATCTCGTTTATATACTATAAGGCATTCCATGTAGAAGAACTTTCTCTTGAAAGTAAACAGATGTCAATCAGGTTATCATGCGCACTTACTAGGGTGATCTCTATAACCCATGCATAAATGAAGTAAACCATCCGTCTTATTGGCGAACACCACTCGATCGGGCTTCAAATTTCCAATAAAGGCATCAAGGGATTCTAAGTAACTAGTCATGACAGAACCTCAAAAAGGTTACCCGATACTTCGAGGGCATTACCAAGGCTAGTCAAAAGGTCTAACTACCCTCCTATCAAAACCGAGAGTGGCACCCCCTACTGGATAACCACTTCATCCCTAGAATCCATCCATAGCTTATAAACATAAGCATTATTTCCAAACTCAACACTTGGCATAGACATTCCCAAATCCAAACAAGTCATGTATAAATGGACTGATTCTCCAATAGGACTTTGAGACAAAAATGGGATTCTCTATTACGCTAGTACTTAAGGTGCAGAGACTCAACTATCGAAGCAGACTTAAATGATACGAACAACGAAGTCCTAACGGGATGATAGAGAATAAAAGCTAAACCTTTAACAAGATCGTTACCCTCCTTCCGAGGTACTCTAGAAATGAGAGCATACTACCGCCCTCCCGATGATCTTGTCCTTGTCCCATAATACTTAACTATCCGCCCCGTTTTACCATGCCAAAGGTACTCTCTCGTCATGGGTTTCATTGTTCATCTTTCTCCCTCCTTTGAGGACTAAGCCATACCAACAAGTTGCTCATCCTTAAGCTCGTATCCTTTATCCTTCTTTCTCACGATCCTTTCTTATAACGCGGCCACTAGTCTCTCGAGAACCACCTCCATCGTATGGAAAGCACTTTCGTAGGTAGAAAAGACTAGTCGCAGTTAAAACTACTGTGACTACAGATGGAGGAAAGAAAGGAAAAGAGACTCAATTAAGGAAACAAGGATAGTGCTAATGGCCTTTGGGGAATAGCCTTTTTCTTTTAAAAGAAAATTTTCTTGAAAAATGCTTCTGTGTAAACGGTTTTTTTTTTCAAATAATTTTCAGAAGGTCTTTAAAAACTTTTGCCCAGTCTGGTAACCTTCTGCTCTGATACAACGTGTAACACCCCGCCTCCGCTAGGGTCACTCGCAAAGGAATGCACTAGCTTTAGAGGGGCATTATTGGTAAACATGCACAGAAATATCACAAGACAGAACATATAAAATAGCGGAAGTAAAATCAAACTTTCATAACATGAATAAATAAGGTCTAAAGCCTTTTACATCAGAGTACATCAAAACCTGTCTTGCAATAGTAAAGAAGCATAAAGACATTTTCATAAATTATTCCCCAAGTAAAAACAGTAAAGTAGCCATTAGCCAAGAAAAGTCCAAGCCATCCATGATGACCTTCAAGCAGAAGAAGTCCGAACTAAACAATAGTATTTCCTCCCTGTAACCTGGGGGGGAAACGAAAGAAAAGAGGCGAAACAAAACGGGTCAGTCAAAAAGACTGAGTAAGCCCTATCTACTATTAGCATAAAAACTAGTAAAGTTAACTGACATGAGAAACTGAGATGAACATAAGCATGATAACAAGATAGATAAGCTAAATCAAAATAACAGGATGAACTACTGAACTCAGATAAACTAAGGTGTCATGATAAATTACGATGTCAAGATAAAACAAGGTATCACATCGTCAGGTTTCTATCAAGTATAATATCCCCAAGATATCTGTCACGTATAACGCCCCGTGATATCTATCCTGTATTTTAGCTCTGCACCTACCGTACTAGTATCCCCACCGTGTCATGTGTTAACCAAGAATGACCCTCACTCAAAAGTCGTATAATGGTCCATGTCAACCTAATATATCGCATATATAGGTTACTCAACTTGTATGTTTTATTCCATGTAAATGTTCAGTCCCTTGCCGTAGACCATACGGGCTTTCCCATGAGATTCTATATTACTTTAACATAGTTCCATGATCCTTAAGATCGGTTTGGACTGTTACCCTAAACCTAGCTAGGGTCTTCCAACATGAATTATTGTTTGTACAACTAGGACTTATGCTACCTAGGGCTGCTAGGGATTATGCTTACCTATTGCACGTTTTCGTATCTCGGTTTGGGTTCAACCACCTAGGGCCACTAGGGATTACGCTAACCGCCAACCGCGCCCTTTTTCCCATGCATTCATCGTGAATCGCTTTTCCATGACTGTATGCACATGTATCACATCGTGCCATCCGAGTCCTGTCACAGGGCAAATCAAGAAATACAGGACTCGGTCGGGAGCTTTCGATTTATCTGCCGATGCAGATGCTAAGGTCTGTTTTTCTTATACGTGGCTATGGTCCCACGAGACCACTCCCTCAACTAGTGAAAGACAAGATAGGATAAATCCTGTATGAGAACACAACACTGGCCAACCCACATCCAAGCCTTACCGCAACCAAAATTAGATAGCAATTATGGTCTTTTGGGTGTTCTCTGCCTTTCCGTATGTACACGCTTGACCAAAGATGGTAGGTAGCCTGACGAAATGCTATCTAGGGTACGACCGTGTATCGTCAACTATACCCTATCCATCCCCGTCTTTAGGTCGCTCGTATAGCAACCAAGGCATACTCTTGGTTCTTCTAACGCAGACCTTAACCTCTCATGAGCCTAGTATAATCACCTGGCAGCTCATAGAGGGATACCAAGAATATCCTCACGTTCCCCGAAGCCGCTGCTTCGTTACCCAGTTCGCTAGAGCCTTTATCTAAATCAGATACTTGCTCCTACTCGTATACTTAAACGATGACCTACCGTATCAGGTTACTCATCTATCTATGAATTGGTCTAAATTTCCTTGACTAAGAATCATTACTTAGTTATTCTTCAACTAAGGTTTACCACTTAGCATTGTTCCCGTTATCCTTGTTAACTACGGTTATCCACCTAATCCTCAGAACTAGGGTTTACATAATGGATTAAGTGTCACTTAAGTTCATGACTTAACCCGTCTACAAATCTTGTCAAAATTGGCTAAGTATCCAAGTTCAAGGCTTAACCCTACAAACCATGCTCAAGTTGGTTAAGTATATTAAGCAATTCACGACTTAACCTCGTCCAATTATCATTCTAGATTGGTTAAGTATATATTAACTTGACCCTATCAATTTTCTTAGTCAAATCGGTCAAGTGTATTCAAGCGATTCGTGACTTAGCCTTATCATGTTTTCACGTTATATTGGTTAAGTATTGGTTAACTTAACCACAATAAATTAACGAGTTAGATTGGATAAGTATAGGTCACTTAACCACATCAATTCATCATGTTTAGATTAGTTAAGTGTTTAACTTAACCCCATTAAACTACCAAGTGGGATTAATTAAGTCTAGGCTAACTTAACCCCATCCGATTTCCATGTTTAGACTAGTTGAGTCTAATCTTAACCCCATTCGTTAACCGTATTTTTCGGTTAAGCGTCATTAAGAAAACTTACTTAACCTTACCAAGTTATCGCGTTGGATTGATTAAGTGTTGGTTAACTTAACCCCATCCACTAGTCATATAAAAATGGTTAAGTGTCATTAGGCAAATCAAGTTACTTAACCTACCCAACCTTGTCGTGTTTTGTTAAGTATCATTAGCCTAATCAAATTACTTAACCCATTTGTCCATGTCATATTTGGTTGAGAGTCATTAATCAAATTAACCTAACCCTATCATGTGGCATTAATTACTTAATGCACCTTCACCTCTCACATTAGACTTTGTTGTGGTTACTAGTTAAGCCGGTCGGTTCCGGGTAGCTTTACACCACAACTTGGTCTAACCTCGGGTTCAAGCACAACATGACCAACTTCTCACATTGGGTCCTATTGTTTGCAACTACTAGTTAGGCCGGTCGGTTCCGGGTAGTTTTACGTTGCAAACTCAACCCAACCTCAAGTTGGACACACTTATATTATCTAAGTGTCATGTCCATCATGTTTCCCAAAACATGTTACAAGTTTTCAAGCATTTGGGTAGACCTAACTTAATAGGTAAATTCCCAAAGGGTAGACCTAACTTAATAGGTAAATTCCCAAGCTTATGTTTTTATGCATACTTACATGTCAACTTCCATGTTATATTTCAAGTCATGTTTTCAAGTTGTATTTTCATGTCATTAGAAATTACCCATAACATAACCCAACGCTTTTAAACTCGCATATACGCTCGCGACAACGTAATGGATTAAAAGAAGAGACTTGGCAAAGGCATGACAAAAATGGATATTAAGCCACAAGTTAATCATGGTGGCAAATGAGGCACAAATGTGTTCATTAACTTGCATGTTACATTCTTAAGCCTCAAAACATGCATAAACCCAAACTTCGCACATAAGCGAATCATGGTGACAAAAGATATGGAATGATGACTTGTAACTCGCATATATCATCATATAAGGGTTATGACTTCATATGCAAGTTGACATAAAGGTTATGAGGGTTCTCATGTTGCCTAATGCAACATTTCAACATAAAGGTTGTAGCTTTTAGCTCACAAGATCAAGATAATGACTTCATAAACTTGCATGACATGATAGCATGTATCATACTCAATGATCAAACCCAAACTTGCAACATGAACATTTAACTTCATAGTTAATATCTAAGAGTAGGGAAAGGGCTTACATTGCTATGAAGGCACAAAAGATACGACAAAGACCTTATGCAATCAAATAGACCCAAAATGCAAGCTCTAACATAAAAACCCTTGAGCCAAAATGATCAAAACCCTTGCTTTATGATGCAAAGATAGAAACTTGACTTGAATGCAAGCTAATGACACTCATACAAGCTTGAAAACACTTGTATGCATGGAAAATCTCTCATAGAAACCATTTAGAAATTTTATGAAGAGAGTGGAGGCCATGAGAGGTAAAATTTTGCCATAGTTTAGTTGTATGAATGAATAATGAGGATTTAGGATAGGTTAGGGTCTTATTTATAGATTAGGCAAGTGTTTTAGGCCATAGGATTAAACCTAGATTCAATCCAAGCCATCAAAGCATGTCTTGGGGAAGAAGTCAAGTGTATGAACCATCTAGGGCCTTTAGATTAAAGATGAACCATGAGAACCACTCAAATGCAAAATCTGCATTTGAGCGAATCGGCCCACGGGTTGACAGCCAAACACCCTGGATTAACCCCTAGTCGACCCAGCAGGCTCGGGTCGACCTCAAAAATCGGCCGGTTCGGTTATTCCCCTCTCCCAATTCGCTGTTTTGAACATTTTTGCATATTTATTTAATTCTCAATTATATATATATATATATATATATATATATATATCAATATATATATATTTCTCTGCGCAACCCATTTCACTTAATTAAGTATACTTTAATTTGGGAATTTTTCGTGAAACTTCGCGAGGCCATATCTTGGTCATACAGACTCCGATTTTCGAAAACTCGGACTCTATTTCGCGTATTTTTCCGAGACGAACGCAATGGCCTAGCCCGTTTCCCTTGATTCAGATTTTACAGTTTAATTCTGCCTCCATTTATGTTATAACAGGTTATTGAAAATACGGGTTGTTACATTTAGGGTACCCATTGCGTAAAATTTCATTCGTTTATGGACTACTGTCGACAAAAATAAAAATATCGTCGTGACGGGCAATGTGCCACGATCCCAAAAGTATAATAAAATAGACAAGTTAACTTATTCCGTGAAACCCCAAAAACGCTGATTTAGGGCGCAAAATATGTTAAACAAAAAGTAGCTTATTTTCCAAAATAAAAATTACAGAAAAATTCTAAAAAGTTAAATTAAGAATACATCTTAAAATTCTTATCCAAGCATGAAACCAATATTTAATTATATTAAATAAATCATTATGGCTTATAATTGATTCCATCGTGATTTTCTGAAAATTTGATTTGGACATAACTCACAATATTTAAGATGAAATCTCAATTTTTCCCTTCCATTAGAAAAATATAATTCAACCGATCCAAATGTTTCTTGTTTCGAAGAAATCTGACTTACAACGTATCCCGTATACTCAGTTGAAGTTTGAAACGTAAAACTGCGAACTACCACGATGTTACGAGCTCGTTAATAATTATAATACGTTCAACTATTGTTAAATTAATATATTTGTTACTGTAACCCAATTCTAAACTGAATTAAACATGTTAAATTATCCAATTTACACAATATTGTGAATTCAACCATATTCCGATTATTTCGAAAATTAAATATATTATTCCACTATTTATATTAGTTAAATATTCAAAATATTTGAATTCAAAGCATTTAACTTATAAATCAATATATTAAAATAATAAAATAATTAATTATTAAACTGCTAAAATTCTGGAATGTTACAGACTCGCAACACATAAATTGAATCGAAGTGGAATATAGATTCCGGACTCTTTGAAACGACTAACTTTAATGCCTTTTAGGGTCAAGTGATACTTAATAGAAAACAAGTTATTATATCTAGATGAATTTCAGTATTTATAATTGATTGTCACTAATTCAATTTTGAAATCATTTCCGGATTATAAAATGGTTATCACCTAAGTTGATTGAATTTAAATAACACTTTAATGTTTATTTCAAAACGTTTGAACCCATCAGTAATAGTCAACCAACTTCCCATAATCATGACACATCGTCGACTATGGTTCAACAATCGGACTTTAACCTATTATCTGGTCTTGAGAATAATTGAATAAATCTCATTCCTTTATTATTTAAATTATTTAAAAAGAATAATTTACTTTCCATTTATTTTAAATACAAATTTGACTAATAATTATATATATCGATGAAAGTTTAAACTTCCAATTTATTATGATGGCTTCTATTCTCAATTCCATTTTGTCATTGAATCAATACGATCAGTATATTTTATTATATATATATATATAAAAACAATATGTTTAAGTTATAAAATTCAGAGACTTAAAAATAAACCATTTATTTCTTTTTCACTACGACAATGTCAACCACTTCTCCTTTCTCTTCTTTTCTTTCTTTTTCCTTACTTCTCACTTTTCTTTTCTTTCCTTTTCTTTCTTTTCGCCTTTTTTCTTTTCTTTCTTCATTCCTCCATCCCACAACCTATTCCCAACTCCTCTTTCCCCTTTTGTCTCACTACAAAAAAAAATCCATATAAAGACTGAGAATTAAAGACTGAAATTATTCAGTCTTTAAGTAAAGACCGGAAAAAAACTGAAAAATTAAGTCTTTAAAATTTCGTGTTAAAGACTGATATTCAGTCTCTAATCAGTTTGTAACTATTAAGACTAATTAGGGACCAAACTTCAATCTTTATTTCGGTCCTTACTTCAGTATCTAAGAAAGACTTAAAACAATTAAACATTCAATGTTTTTATCTTAAACAAATCTTTAATGTTAGTAATTCATGTGAATGTGATTAGAACTTGTTACAGTTTACATAGAAACTCACTTTATGTGTGATAATATATATATTTAATATCATCGCTCCTATAAAAAGAATTCAAGTTGTATTCAACACTGGCTAGCACAAGCCTAGTAGGATGATGCTCAAACCTATCGGTTAAAAGTAAGGCCACATAAATATTTTCTACATATCCCTGTCCATGCATGTTCAAGAGCTATCTTCTCCTTTCACTCTTCCTACATAAAAATAGCTATGATTCTACTAACCATTCAACATAACATTTTCTCAACAAGTAAGAACTTACTTGTTTAATGTATCACATCGGTGATCATATTGTGAAATTAACTTACCATTATTGAGGTTAGCTGATGTATAATAAAAATTGATTGGATAGTTGGTAAAAAATTAAATTCAATAAACTCCTCAATCAAATTTAAGCACATACTTAATGTGACAACCTGTATTTTACATATTGGAGGATCGTAAAATAATTATATTTAATTCTCTAGTGGTCGGATCATTTTCATATTACAATATGTAGTTCATGGGGATGTGAGATATGTCCATGATTTTACCGAGTCGATTTGTGACCATTTTGCTCTTATGGATATTGTTTTAACTATAACTTTTGGTATGGATTGATTAAATTAGTTGCTAAATCAGTCTCATTTGATCAGAATGGTGGTTTGCAATTTTGTAGAATGATCACATTAAGGATTTGGTTCAATGATTTTGGAGAAGGAGTTTTTACATTCATGGGCAAAAGGAACAAAAAGTTGTTCCATAAGGACAAAAGGGTAAAATTTTATCCTCAAGGACAAAATTTAGTGTGAAGAGAGGAATTCAGTGGCTCACTATAATTCCTCCCTATACACTAAGGCTTGTCCTTATGGACAAAATTTTGCCCCTTGTCCTTATGGAACATTTTTTTTTTTTTTCATTTTGTCCTTCAGGGTATTTTCGTATTGGAGAAATCATTGTTTTAAGTTTCAGACCCTGCTAGACAAACTAATTAGCTGTTAATGGATTGATTAGTGAAACTCATTAGGATAATGGTCTACAGTTATAAATAGAAGGGTTTGGGGAGAAAATTAAGGTTTCTCTCTGTTAACCAGCTTTTTGGTCCGGTTCCCAAAAGTACACAAGACACGCTCGACTCAACGCATCGTGCGGAACTAAAGCCGAAAGGGACGCTTAGGAGTGAAGGAAACATGATGAAGAGGGATCGCGCCAACAGAGACCTCATGGCACCCCAAACTCCCATTCACATAGCCTCCGAGGAGCGGAACCTCGCACCCTCGAGATGCGAAACCTCGCACCTTCGAGGTGCGAAATTTCGCACCCTCGAGGTGCGAAACCTCGCACCCTGGAGGCGCGAAATCTCGCACCTTCGAGGCGCGAAATCTCGCACCCTCGAGGTGTGAAATCTTGCACCCACGAGGTGCGAAATTTCGTGATCATGAGGTGCGAAATATCGTGCCCCGGGCCCAGGTGCGAATTTCTCGTGGGCGCAGGCTCCAGGTGCGAATTTCTGCATGTGGTCCCATATTTCTACCTACTCCTACCTAACCCCTACCTATTCCCTTCCTATAAATACCCCATGACTTCACATTTGAAAGGGGTTGGAATTTGAGCTCCATTAATGGCATCTCCCATTTTAGGAAGAAGTTGGAATAAAATATCTTCTCTTCCATGTACATAATATATGATAATTATGACATCATATATGAGAAGGATGACATCATGTCTTAGAGGTGACGTCATATAGCCTCAAGGATGATATCATATAGCTTAATTATGACATCATATAGTGTAAAGATGAATGTAAGGAGATGTAATGGGATTGTAACACCCCACGTCCATTAATGTCACTCACAAAGGAAATGCATTAACTTCTATGGAGCGTTTTAAGTGAGTATAGAACAGAAACTTAACAACAAGACAGATATAAACAGTACTTAAAAATTTAAAACTTTATTCATTGCAGCGGTAAACACATAAGTTTGATTACATCATCAAATACCAGTGTCAAAGTACATAATATCCATCTTGACTAAATCAAAGTACATAAATTGAAAGACATAAACCCAATACAAAATAGCCATAAATAAGATAGGCTGAACTTTTACTTCAGCGATCCAAGCAACTTCTAAAAGCAGAGATACAGCTGTCCAAAATCAAGCTCCACTGGTGCTAGTTCCACCCTGAGCACCTGGGGGGGAGGGGGGGAAGGAAGAAAAGAGGAGAAAACAAAGGGGGTCAGACATAAAGTCTGGCGAGTGCGATAACTTTAACAATATAATTACCAAAATAACTAGGCTAAGACATAAGTTAGAAAATAAGGAAATGACTGTGAACAATTGGGTATGACAGAGTAAACAAAGAAATAAGATTGAAGAAAGATAACGTTAAAGGCGCACCTAAACCACCATAAATAATTATTATACTGCACCACCACTAGTCACCCTAAGGTTGATCCCGCCTACAAAACTTAATAATGATAATGGTAGTTTCGTGCACCCCTAGTTGCCTTCATAGGTGTCGCCTGCCCCTATCTCCACTAGGTGTACCCAATACCCCCATGCGATCGGCTCCCTAACTCGTAGATACCCGTGCTGGCCCCATAGTGGGGTGTATCACTCCCCAAAGTGGCAACCCGATACCACCAAAAATGCACGGCTGGTACCTACACGATGCAACAACGTCTTACCTACCAGCCCGGGCCCACACACGCACATGAACCCGTTGGATTTACGTTGCCACCGCTAACCCGTTTTGGCCTCTTACAGTCAAGCCCAGTACGTGTGTCCTGTCCTCGACCTGGGTCGAGCCTACAAAGATACGTATGGGTTACTGGTTGAAACGGGCCCCCATTACTTGACACAAGCTATCCACCTAAGCTTGATCCCCTCTAGTACATCCCACTTAACCCTCTTCTTATTCATGTTCACTTACATGTTTCAATTTTGGTTAAGTGTTTCTAATCGTATTTCAAATGTCACCCAAGGCACCCTCTAAATTCCACATGCCACCCAAGGCACCCACTTAACCCCTATGTCCCACCACATATTTTTCTGGTTAAGTGTTTCTTAATTCATTAACACCGTAACCTTGTAAAGACCTCTCACATTAGACTGGCATTTGTGGCAGCTGGATTTGTCGGGCAGGTCATAAACAGGTCATCAATCAAATCCTCCTGGGGGGGAAGGTCGACCCCCAGGTCGACCCTATGGTCGACCTGGTCAGGGTAGGTCGACCCTATGGTCGACTTGGCCCTGGCGGGAAATTTCTCGCCTAGCCTATCTGACTCTGAAATTTTGAATTTTGAAATATGTTTTGAATTTTCTTCCGATGGCCATAACTTCTTCATACGAAATCCAATTCACTCAAACTCGGACTCTATCTCAACCAGAATTCCGAGACGAACACAATAGTGCAACCCATTTCCCTTAATTCTCACATCTAAGATTAGTTATTCTTTAATTTGTAATTATAGTGTTAATAGAAATACGGGGTGCTACATTCTCCCCTCCTTAAAGGATTTCGCCCCCGAAATCTCCAAGTTAAGGAGAATGCATATCCTAACATCCAAACAACCATATACTCAACCATTAAACACCCGATGGTCTCAAACTTGTAACTTAGAGTGATTAATAATATTCCAACAACGCTTCAAAGTGGACGTAGGCCCTTCACAAGGCCGAACCACTATAAATCTCTTGTGTTATTTACTACTTTTCTACTCTTGTCTGTGCGACCAAATTAACTATTCCTAGTAATTGGAATCCTTGGTGTTTTCGACATTTTTTACCGTTAACACTCTCTTCATTCAAACATTAAGCTTTTGTTTGTGATTCTTCGGATTCAACCTAAACCTTAATTCTTCATTCTATTCATCATGTATCACATCTAAAGGCTAGATCATCATCCGAGAAGATTAGATCACATCATATTTAATTGATTTTGGGAGTCTAGATCAGATTTCATTTGGTATTGTAGTGGATCTTGAATTTGGTGACTGATAGATATCTTTCAAGCAAAAACTACAGATTATATAGGTTAAAATTGTGTTACTTCTTATTTTATATGTTAAATTCAACCTAGATCTCATCATATATGTTTATTTCAGTTTTAGATGTTATAATTTGACCTAATTTAACTACATAAATTGACAAGTTATAAGATTAATCATATTCTTTTACATGTTTAGATCCAAATCATGTTAGAATCGTTGTTTTATGATATGTGCATGTTTATATGATTAGGATTGGATGAATCGTTATTAGTTTTGACTAAATTAAATACATTGCTTGAATTGTCTGTTAGAATAGTTTGCCATAGAACTTAAGGTTGAAGAACAGAGCAAATCAGAGGTCTAGATAGTCGGATTCAAATGAAACTTGGCACAAGAGCTCTGAAGGATATTGAGATGGACTAGTACCTATCCATCGGAATGGCTTGGTTGGCTTTGAAAATTAGTGTGTGGGCTTGGGAAATGAATTCAAGGCTGCATGCAAAATATTAAAGCATTTGGTTAGGTTGAAGGTTAGATGCTCGATTGCACATGAGTGTAAGGGGATGGACTGGTAGGTTTTTTTTGCAGGAGGCTTTTGACTGTGAAAATGGACTAGTAGGAAGCACTTGAAGTGTAGAATTTGTGGGTGTAATCAATTAGTCATTTTTGACTATGTGTATGGACCAGTGTCGATCTAGAACCGATGTACCGATACCAATCCATCAGGGAGCATAATGAGGATCTCAAACTTATGAGTGTGATGGTGGGACTACTTGATGATGTCTTTTGAAGTTTGGTGGCAAAAGGACTTCAGATGGTTGAGATGCAAATCAAGTAAGATTGAAACTTCGATCGTGAACTCAATACAGAGTGATCATAGTAGAATTGAGGATGATGCACAATACAGTATGATAATGGATTGACTCAGGGAAGAGTTATTCAAGGATGATAATGGAATAATTCAAGGATTCAAAAGTTATGATATATTATATTTTGTTCCGCTGCGATGTAAGATTTTGTGTTGTTATTTCTGTTCTTCTTCTACCTTTTTCTTCTAAAAAAATGATTCGTATTTCTGTGATATTTGGGTTGGACGTATGATGTATGTAGTCAACTCAGACAGTATGGATTTGCGGTTCGTTACACAAACCCTACACACCATAATTACAACACTACCACTACCCCCCAAACTACACCTATAAATAGCCAACTACTCCACCATTCAAGGGTTCCAAATCATTTCTCCACCACTCTAAGCTCCATTAGTGGCTTCTCCAGCACAATCTATCTTCCTCTAACAACAAAGTGACCAGATCTCCTCCAAACTCCCTAAAAAATCTCCCAAACTCAACTCAAGTGATCCCGAATCTCCATTAATTCTACCTAAAGATTAGATCTAACACAAATTCAACATGGAACTAACGAAGATTGCCCAATTGATAAAGTGATCGAAGATCAACATATATATCATCACAAATCAAAAGATCTCACTGTTTTCTCCGTGAATTCAAGTGAAATCAAAAGCTAAAAAGAGTGAAAAAGTAGAAGATCATTGTTAAGGAGAGAGAATGAATGCAATGAGAGAAATTCCATGCTTTGTAAATCTCGAAATGATAATGCAAATCTCTTTCATAGTGGAAGTAGGTCTAAATTGACCGAACCACTCTAAAATCTCTTGTTTTTTGCTTTTTGCTCTTTATTGTGTGTTTGTGGCTCCGTAATATCAAATCCAACCTTTTGGTGAAATGCTCTAATAGCACCTTTGGTGTTGTGGCCATTTTTTGGTTTCAACATTTGGCACCTACCTTGGGTCCATGTTCGCTCTTCCGTCTCTCACACTTCTCTCAAGTTGAAGGGCCTTGCATTGAAATTCAAAACTTTGTCCGAGATCATGGATAAATCTAAGAAAACTACAAGTAAAACCATTGGAGAAACCAACAATGTTGCTAATGAGGTTACACCGCTTATTAACTGCTTCGAAGTTGGAGAAAACTCAATAGGTGGTGCCGGAGTGACTAGGAATGAATTGGACGCCGCTATTGCCAACATGAACCAATGATTGGATGCCTCTACCAAGGCTGTGATGGAAAAACTTGACTCTATCCATAACGCTAGACCAAATACAGCCCCTCAAAAGATCCATGTTGATCTCGAAGAAAATGACAGTTCGTCTGCTTCTGACCATGATCGCAACAACAACATGGAAGACGAAAATGAATGGTTGATCGACAAAGACGAGGCTAATGTTGAAGACTTGAAGCCAAAAGCTAAGAATCATTCCAAGGGTAAAGCTTGAAGGGTTACCAGTCCTGCCATGGGGGCACCTTCTTGTCGGGAAGGTAATGGTCCTAAGTTCTCCAATCAAAATCGCTTGCCTAGACGAACTTTTGGTAAAGAGCTTAGCCTCACAGAGCAGCATAACATTGAAGAATACATATCGGATATGATAGAAAAAATCATTGAGAAGAATCAAGCTTGCAATGACGATGAAAGGGAATGGGATTTCTCTCCCGATAGGACTCCGTTTACCAATAGAATCCGAGTAACAAAGTGGCCGAGGAAGTTCACTCCTTCAACTTTGCCTCCGTACAATGGCCTTGTTGATCCTAACTATTTTTTTTTGTTAAAATACGAGTGGCATATGAGTGCTTTAAAGGCAACATATGAGATGAGATGCCTATACTTTCCTCTCTACTTAGAAGGTGCTGCGTCACCATGGTTCACAAAGCTACCGGCTAAGTCCGTAGACCGTTTCTCTGACTTGACCAAAAAGTTCAAGGAGCAGTTCCTCCTGTATGCTACCAAAGCCAAGGATGCTATAACACTCTCGGCAATGATGCAGAATCCAAGGGAATCCGTTAAATCATTCCTTAGTCGGGCCTTGTCCGAAGTGAGGAATCCAGAACCTGGCATAATCCTCATGGCTTTACTCGACGCTATAAACAAGAAAAGCGAGTTTGGGAGACGGATAAAAATGAAGGAACCAACTACGCTTGACAAGTTCTATAAGAAAGCAGAAGAGTACATGAGAGTAGACAACGATCCACTTCCTATTGGCACAAGTAGCATTTCCAAGGATAAAAAGAGCGCTAATACTCAAGATAATCAATAGAGAACTCAGGGGCAGAAGCGAGCCAGTGACGAGAACAGCAAAGCCAATAAGAAGTTTCGCCTTCATGACTCATCATAATTAACTCCTCTGAGTGACACTCGTGGAAACATCTACCTTGCCACGAACGATGCAGAAGACTACCGGGAGCCTCGATCGACGAAGATGAATGACCATCTAACCAAATGCGGGAAGTTCTGCCGGTTCCACAATCAGCCAGGCCACAATACCAATGAATGTAGGCATCTGAAATCACTGATTAAAGAGCTGAGTAGGAAGAACTGTCTGCAACAATATGTGAAGGATCCCCAAGCTGCAAATCCTTCTGCAGCTCCCTCGGGCAAGGAGAATCGTATGGCCAGGTTGGTCCAAGCAAAAAAGCATCTGCTCAAACCAATGCAAAGCCTATCATCGACTGACAACCGCTGGTAGTGCTCCAATATTTGTGGCTTAGAATAAGTGATCTTCTTCGCTATTACTTTACTTCTTGCATTACTTTACTTCTTTCTATGTTCTACTTGTAAAAATCTGTAATGTTTTACATGCATTGTACCGAACAATAGCTTTACGAATGAAGTCTTACCTGCCTGTCTAAATCTCTTACTTGTAAAATATATAAAATTTGTTAAAAGACGATTTCTTTATTGCAGGCTATTCAATAAGCGTCTGCTTCCTTAAAGTTCGAGACAACCCTGATAACATCAAATCAAGGGTAGATTGGGAAAGTCCCAATGAGTCAAATGGTGAAGAGAGTAGCAAGCAGCTACGAATCCAGAGCCCGCAAAGGTCGCGGGAATTCATTGCGTGAAACAAAGCGCGGGAGCTCGCTATGCAAGACGAAGCATGGGAGTTCGTGGTGCGAAGCAATCCGACTCTCATCCCAAAGGTCATGGGAATTCATTGCACGAAACGAAGCTCGGGAGCTCGCTATGCGAGACGAAGCATGAGAGTTCGTGGGGAGAAGCGATGGGACCTCACCCCAATGGTCACGGAAATTCGTTGCGCGAAACAAAGCACAGGAGCTCGCCATGCGAGACGAAGCGTGGGAGTCTGTAACAACCCGCATTCTACACATCGGAGAATCGTAGAATATTTCTTTCTTTCCTATATGAAGTCGTAGGGTCATGTGGCTTTGGGAAACGACCATTGGGGTCATTTCCCATGTTCATGATTTTTGCCGATTTTTAAATGATCGTTTTGCCCTCAGTTTATCTTGTTTCGGTCATAACTTTTGATTGGAAGGAGTTTTGACCTGAAACCACTTCCATTGGCTTCAGATGATGGTTTACCTTTCCGTAGAGTGGTCACATGTGAAAAATGGACTTACCGTTTAGGAGAAATGGCTGAAATAAGATTTGGAAGGTGAAAAAAACTGCTTAATCGGGCCAAATAGGGTGATTAGTGAATGGGCCCATAACCCATTTCAGGATTAGGGTTATGGGGAGGCTGAAAAGAGTTAGGGTTTCATTCCATTTCAGTTTCCTAGCCACCCCTTACCTCTTAGAAACCCTAAAAATGGCCTCCAACCCCTAAATCACCTTCAAATCACTTTCTAATCAAGGATTAATCTTAGCAACATCAAATCAAGGGAGATCTTCACCAAATCAAGATTAGAGCTGCTGTTTAGCATTGGTGTTCGCGCCATATCAGAGATTTATTTCAGATCTAAGGTTTAATTGTGGCTAAGGTGAGTGATTCGCATAGTTCCTCACTAATTATGGTCAATTAAGGGTAATTAGCGAATTTATGTATTAATAAATTCTGGAAAAATATTTATAAATTCTTAAACGATGTTTTAGACCTCCGTTAGAAACTTGGGTTAATTTGGTTTAGTTTTGCTAATCCTATTATTAATTAAGCTTGAACATGCTTAAGGGAAAATATGGGGTTTTGCTATGTTTGATCCATTTTAACCTATCATATTGATGTTTTGGTGTTTGAGGTCACTTCTACTTGTTGCTATGACTGTATGGTATACTTTGTAATTGATTTGAATAGTTAGAATGGTCGAAAACGTCGTCGAGAAGCGTATAAACTGTCGTTGAAAGTTGCAGGAAAATGCAGGAAACCGGACCGGATCGTATAGCCCGACACGACCCGATCGTGGTTAGTCTCTCCGGACTGGACCGCCTAGAGTTCTCCAACCCGATCCGCCAGAAGCACCCCCGACCCGATCCGTCAACGTTGTATGGCGACGCGACTTGGAGATTACGACCCGACCCGGTGTGCTCTGATGGAGGCCGATCCGATGCGTCATTAGCTGAAGACCTCCGATCCGATCCAAAGAAGCTTGGCACGAATCGATCCAGTGGGGGTACTGAAGGCCGAACCGAACCGATGGCTGTGAGGATATCTGAACCGATCCGGTGATGACCAATAACTCGAGATGCAAAGGTAGTCCAAATGGAAGTTAGAGCTCAGGATCCAGTTGGGGACCAATGAGTTCACTTCATGATTGGACTTTGCTGCGGGACATGTGCTAAGGAGTTGTCGACGTTCATAACTTCGATTCACCACTGAAAAGGAATGATGGGCTATGTATCAGTGCAGTAGAGTCATCATGACTCGAGGGGCAAAGTGATCGTAGTAAGACTATGAGCCAGTTCAGTGGAGCCATTGTGACTCCAGGGGGCAGAGTGGACATAGTAAAGGATTAGTAAGGCTATGAGCCAGTGCAGTGGGGTGTGTACGACTCCATAGGGCAAAGTGGACATAGCGAAGGATTAGTGGCTATGGATCAGTGCAGTGAAGCCGTTGTGACTTCATGGGGCAGAGTGATCATAGCAAAGTATTGGGCGATCGAAGTGGTGGATATCGTATGCTTTACGCACTGAGTGAGAGATGTAAGGATGGTTGCTATGCTTGATTGTTTGACATCACTATGACATGCGCACCCCTACCCCCGTATGCTAGTGCACCATATGTTAGTGGCACCTTAGAGTGTTGTACAGTATGTAGTGCTAACTCTTTGGTTGCAGGTCCAAGTCCAGGTTCAGGTATGGTTTAGTATACCTGTTATTATTCTGTTTAGCTGCTTATCGCTCATACCAGACTTTTGTCTGACCCAAAGTTTTATGTCTCTTCTTATTACTCTGGGTGCTCCTAAACGAGCAGACTAGAGGCAGGTTAGCTGGTGATGCACGAGTAGTTGATCCGGAGGCGAGCAGGAGGCTTCCACGTATGATATATATATATGTAGATATTCTCCGTGTGTCATTGTTAGTCACTACTTGGGCATTAGTTGTGTGCCTTCCTTATCTTGCTTTTAGAGACAGTTTTAAAAGTTGTAATAATGATATTATGGAACATAAGCTGTATTTGGATTTTCCGCTGCTATGATAGTTTGTTTTTAGCTTATGCACTGTCTCACCTGGTTCATGTCAAGTATATGTTTTGATTATATTTTATTCTGTGCGCTGTGAGACATATTACAGGTTCTTTATTGATTCTTCGTCTTCTTCCTTTTCTTCTGACGACCGCTAACTGGACATGTGTACAGCGCACTTTTGGAGTAAATGTCGGTTGGTGCAGGGCGGGCTGTCACATTTGGTATCAGAGCTCTAGGTTGTGTAGTTAACCTAGGAAAAGACACTAGGGAGAGATAGTACGTATATGAGAGTGCATATTTGTGATTACTTTGGTTTTCAAAAGTTATATATATACTATTAGTAGTATAAGGAAGAAGTCGTACCGCACTAGCACCACTATGGAGATAGTTTATTGTTTTCTCTTTACAGATTGAACGATGCGTCGAGACACGAGGGGTGCTGGTTGAGGGGCCAATAATGGGAATGCTCCTGACATGAGGACGATGTTCATTGACTTCATGAGGAAGATGCTTAGGGATGTTCTGGGAGCAGTTCCCAATGCCGGTAATGGTGGTGGCCTAGTAGTGCAGGCGCCTACGGCCGATTTCGCCAAGCTGTGCAAGGATTACACTAACCTTAGTGGGAAGTCGTTCCACAGAACGGAGTCGGCCACGGATGTTCAGGATTGGTTGGATAGCTGTGATCATATCTTCGACGACTTGGGTATCGAGGATGCAATGAAGAGAAGGCTAGCGTCTCGTCGGCTGCAAGGGCGAGAGATGAATTGGTGGAATGCTATTAAGACAGCCACCCCAGAGAATCAGGTTACTTAGGATCAGTTTAAGGCTCGCTTTAGTGACAAGTTTATCCCAGCTGCTCAGAAGTCGGAATTGTTTAGGAAGTTCTTGGAGCTTAAGCAAAATGGTAGGGCAGTCTCGGACTATATTGTTGAGTTCGACACTTTGTCGAAGTATGAATTTTCCCTTGTCGATACTCCTGAGAAGAAGAATGAGAAGTTCATTACTGGTTTGGATGGATACTTGGGGGAAAGGATTATCAACCACATTGATGAGACTTTTGAAATGATTGTGGGGAAAGCTTTGAGATCAGAAAGTCTTTACCCTAAGTCAAAAACTGAGGTTGCATCTGCAGAAGGGCTGAAGCCGCAAGCAGGCGGTGGAGGCAAGAATAACACTCAGAACAAGAGGAAGCAGAACCAAACTAAGGATGGCCAGAAAAAGAGCCAGAAAGATGTTGAGTGCTTCAGCTGTGGTAAGAAGGGCCTTTATGCCAAAGAACGTCGGGCCAAGCCAGCGGATAAGAAGTGCTACAACTGTGGCCAAGTGGGACATCATAAGGATAAATGTCCACAACCTCTTAAGGAGAAGCAGATTGTGAAAGCATATGCTATCAGTGCTATTCCTTCTTCATCGAATGCCCCAACCGTGGCGGAGAAAGGAAAGAATGTCGTCATTCAAGGTATGCTTTCTATTCTTGATGTACCTGTTCGAGTTTTATTTGATACTGGGGCTTCCCATTCCTTCATATCTAGTGACCTGGCATGTAGGTTGGGACTGAAACCCGAGATAGTCGATAGACCGTTGGTTGTGACGAACCCGATTGGTGGTTCTACTAACCTTAATATGATTTGCCGAAATTTGGTCTTATTGAGTCATGGATGTATGTTTGTTTGTGATTGCTTTGTTTTGGGCTTTACTGGGTATGACATTATATTGGGGGACGATTGGCTCCAAAGATACGGGATGGTGGTAGACTGTGAGTGCTTTTTGGTGACAGTTAGGGCGGATGATGGGCGGAGGGTAGTGTTTGGTAGTCTACCTAGTGATGGGGTAATGGCTAGTTTTATAAATTCTCTCGACATCCCGCATGATGAGTTGTCAGATGTGCCCGTAGTTGGCCAGTATCCGGACGTCTTCGAGGAAGTGACCGAACTTCCACCACACCGAGAGATTGAGTTCCGTATTGATTTAGTGAAAGATGCCAGACCTATAGTGATGCCACTTCGTCGTATGGCACCAAGGGAGCAGTGAGAGCTTGAGGTGCAAGTAAGCGATCTTTTGAAGAAGGGGTTTATTAGAAGAAGTGTCCCCGAGTGGGGAGCACCAGTTGTGTTTGCCACTAAGGCAGATGGTTCCCTTCGTTTATGTGTGGACTATCGTGAGTTGAATAAGGTGACGAGGAAGAATAAGTATCCTCTACCGCGGATAGATGATTTGTTTGATCAACTGGAAGGAGCCAGAGTGTTCTCCCTGTTGGACCTCGCGACAGGATTTCATCGGCTCCGAGTAGCGGCTGAGAGTGTTCCGAAAATGGCATTTAGGACGCCGTCTGGATTCTATGAGTGGTTGGTCATGCCATTTGGGTTGACCAATGCACCAGCATACTTCGTGGATCTTATGAATCGGGTATTCAGAGATCAACTGAATAAGTTTGTTCTTGTGTTCGTAGACAACATCCTTGTTTACTCAAGGACAGAGGAAGAACACAAGGGACATTTGAGGATAGTGATGGAGGTGTTGAGAAAATACCAATTGAAAGCGAAATTTTCTAAGTGTCACTTCTGGAGGAGGGAAGTGAGATTCTTGGGCCATGTTGTTTCAGAGAATGGTATTGTCGTGGACCCTACGAAGGTGGCTACGGTACAGGATTGGTCTACGCCCATGAATGCAACAGACGTGAGAAGCTTCTTGGGTTAGGTGGATATTATCGTAAGTTTATCCAGGGCTTCTCCAAGATAGCAGCACCGTTGACTTAGTTGACTAAGAAGAATCAAGCCTTCATTTGGGACGGAGTGTGTGAGAATGCATTCAAGAGTTTAAAAGAAAAGTTGACGCATGCGCCAATGCTAGTCATTCCTAAAGGGAATGAAGAGATAACGGTATAAACGAATGCTTGTGGTACCGGACTAGGTGTTGTATTGATGCAAGGAGGTAGGGTTGTAGCTTATGCTAGTCGGCAACTAAAGCCGCATGAGAAAAGGTATCCTACCCATGATTTGGAACTGGAAGCGATCGTGTTCGCATTGAAGATATGGAGACATTATCTCCTGGGAGAAAGATTTGAGTTGTTTACCGATCATAAATCATTAAAGTATCTCTTCTCTCAGAAGGATCTGAATCTCCGTCAGCAGTGATGGTTAGAGTTCTTGGCTTCGTATGATTTTGATATCGCATATACACCTGCGAAAGGCAATGCTGTAGCCGATGCCTTGAGTAAGAGACATGCCAGTATAGGGGCTATGTTTCTTGAATGGAAGCAACTGGACTATATCGCAGGGTATGATTTCAGACCAAAGTGCGAATTGGATCCAGAGATGTTAGCTAGTTTGACGATCAGACCCACTTTGATTAAGCGGATTGGTTCCAGTCAGAGGGATGATCCTAATCTATTGGAATTCATCTCCAAGTTAGAGATGAATATCGACGGTGAGGAGACAAATTTGTATGGGCTTGATCGAGAAACATGGCTTCGAAAGAATGGAAGACTAGTTATACCCAACGTGAATGGTTTGAGAGATGAAGTGCTTAGGGAATGTCATCACTCAAAACTGACTATACACCCGGGTGGTGATAAGCTGTATCGAGACACGAAGCAGACTTACTACTGGGAAGGGATGAAAAGAGACGTTGGGAAGTTTATATCCAAGTGCATGAATTGCCAGCTAGTTAAAGCCGAGCAAAAGAAGCCTAGTGGTCTATTGCAACCATTAGAAATTCCCGAATGGAAATGGGAGCAAGCCTTGATGGATTTCATTGATGATTTACTAAGGACTAAATCGGGACATGATAGCATTTAGGTAATTGTGGATCGATTGACCAAGAGTGCAAGTTTATACCAGTCAAATCGACTAGAACAACAGCTAAGTTAGCAGAACTGTATATGAAGTGGGTAGTGAGATTTCATGGAGTACCTAAAAGCATTGTGAGTGACCGAGACCCGTTGTTTACTAGTGGGTTTTGGAAGTGCTTACAAGAGGCTCTAGGGTCGGAGTTATATCTCAGTACCGCGTATCATCCTCAAACCGACGGTCAAATAGAGAGGGTGAATCGTATATTGGAAGATCTCTTGAGAGCTTATATATTGGATTTTGGTGGATCATGGGATAACCATTTTCATCTACTAGAATTTGCATGTAATAATAGCTACCAATCCAGTATCGGTATGGCTCCATATGAAGCTTTGTACGGAAGACCGTGCAACTCACCATCATGTTGGATAGAGACCGATGAGAAGTTTATGCTTGGACCAGATGTGGTAAGGGAAACTTCAGATAAGATTAAGATCATTCAACAACGGATGAAGGCTGCCCAGGATAGGCAGAAGAGTTATGCTGATAAGAGGAGAAGAGACTTAAAATTCTCCGTTGGTGACTTGGTGTTTGTCAAGATTTCTCCGTTGAAGAGCGTGATACGATTTGGTAGGAGAGGCAAGTTGGCACCAAGATTTGTTGGCCCATTCCCAGTTCTCGAACAAGTTGGGAATTTGGCGTATAGAGTTGACTTACCCGAGAAGATGGCGGGAGTTCACAACGTATTTCATGTTTCCCAGCTAAAGAAGTTCGTGCACGACCCAGATATGACTATTTCACCCGATCAGTTAGAGGACCTCGAATTGGAACCCGAAGCGGTTAGGAACCGCAAGCCGATTCGTATTGTCGAGCACGATACGAAACAACTTCAAAGGAAGGCGGTGAAGCTAGTCAAGGCTCAGTGGGGCGAGAACGAGAATGACTGCACTTGGGAGACAGAGGAGAGCATTATGAGGACATATCCAGAACTCTTTGCCTGGTAAGATTTACTTTGCAATTTAGTTATTTCGCATGCTAGGATAGACTTGTTTTGCATGTTTGATTGTTGTTTTATGGCTGATAGGCATGCGGGACCCTTTGTGTGTTTTGGTTAGGGAATTTCGGGGTTGAAATTTCTTAAGGAGGGAAGAATGTAACAACCCGCATTCTACGCATCAGAGAATCGTAGAATATTTATTTCTTTCTTATATGAAGTCGTAGGGTTATGTGGCTTTGGGAAACGACCATTGGGGTCATTTCCCATGTTCATGATTTTTGCCGATTTTTAAATGACCATTTTGGCCCTAGTTGATCTTGTTTCGGCCATAAGTTTTGATTGGAAAGGAGTTTTGACCTGAAACCACTTCCATTGGCTTCAGATGATGGTTTACCTTTCCGTAGAGTGGTCACATGTGAAAAACGGACTTAACATTTAGGAGAAATGGCTGCAATAAGGTTTGGAAGGTGAAAAAACTGCTTAACCGGGCCAAATAGGGTGATTAGTGAATGGGCCCATAACCCATTTCGGGATTAGGGTTATGGGGAGGCTGAAAAGAGTTAGGGTTTCATTCCATTTCAGTTTTCTAGCCTCCACTTACCTCTTAGAAACCCTAAAAATGGCCTCCAACCTCTTAATCACCTCCAAATCACTTTCTAATCAAGGATTAATCTTAGCAACATCAAATCAAGGGAGATCTTCACCAAATCAAGATTAGAGCTGTTGTTTAGCATTGGTATTCACGCCATATCAGAGATTTATTTCAGATCTAAGGTTTAATTGTGGCTAAGGTGAGTGATTCACATCGTTCCTCACTAATTATGGTCAATTAAGGGTAATTAGCGAAGATTAGCGAATTTATGTATTAATAAATTCTGGAAAAATATTTATAAATTCTTAAATGATGTTTTAGACCTCCGTTAGAAACTTGGGTTAATTTGGTTAAGTTTTGCTAATCCTATCATTAATTATGCTTGAACATGCTTTAGGGAAAATATGGGGTTTTGGCTATGTTTGATCCATTTTAACCTATCATATTGATGTTTTGGTGTTTGAGGTCACTTCTACTCGTTGCTTTGACTGTATGGTATGCTTTGTAATTGATTTGAATAGTTAGAATGGTCGAAAACTTCGTCGAGAGGCATATAAACTATCGCTGGAAGTTGCAAGAAAATGCAGGAAACCGGACCAGATCGTATAGCCCGACCCGACCCGATCGTGGTTAGTCTCTCCGGACCGAACCGCCTAGAGTTCTCCGACCCGATCCGCCAGAAGCACCCCCGATCCGATCCTTCAACGTTGTATGGCAACGCGACTTGGAGATTACGAACCAACCCGGTGTGCTCTGATGGAGGCCGATCCAATCCGTCATTAGCTGAAGACCTCCGATCTGATCCGAAGAAGCTTGGCACAAATCGATCCAGCAGGGGTACTGAAGGCCGAACCGAACCGATGGCTGTGAGGAGATCCGAACCGATCCGTTGATGACCAATAACTCGAGATGCAAAGGTTGTCCAAATGGAAGTTAGAGCTCAGGATCCAGTTGGGGACCAATGAGTTCACTTCATGATTGGACTTTGCTGCGGGACGTGTGCTAAGGAGTTGTCGACGTTCATAGCTTCGATTCACCGCTGAAAAGGAATGATGGGCTACGTATCAGTGCAGTAGAGTCATCATGACTCGAGGGGCAAAGTGATCGTAGTAAGACTATGAGCCAGTGCAGTGGAGCCATTGTGACTACATGGGGCAGAGTGGATATAGTAAAGGATTAGTAAGGCTATGAGCCAGTGCAGTGGGGTGTGTACCACTCCATGGAGCAAAGTGGACATAGCGAAGGATTAGTGGCTATGGATCAGTGCAGTGAAGCCGTTGTGACTTCATGGGGCAGAGTGATCATAGCAAAGTATTGGGTGATCGAAGTGGTGGATATTGTATGCTTTACGCACTGAGTGAGAGATGTGAGGATGGTTGCTATGCTTGATTGTTGGCCATCACTATGACATGCACACCCCAACCCCCGTATGCTAGTACACCATATGTTAGTGGCACCTTAGAGTGTTGCACAGTATGTAGTGCTAACTCTTTGGTTGCAGTTCCAGGTTCAGGTATGGTTTAGTATACTTGTTATTATTCTGTTTAGCTGCTTATCGCTCATACCAGACTTTTGTCTGACCCAGAGTTTTATGTCTCTTCTTATTACTCTGGGTGCTCCTAAACGAGCAGACTAGAGACAAGTTAGCTGGTGATGCACGAGTAGTTGATCCGGAGGCGAGAAGGAGGCTTCAACGTATGATATATATATATATATATATATATATATATTCTCCCTGTGTCGTTGGTGGTTACTACTTAGGCATTAGTAGTGTGCCTTCCTTATCTTGCTTTTAGAGACAGATTTAAAAGTTGTAATAATGATGTTATGGAACATAAGCTGTATTTGGATTTTTCGCTGCTATGATAGTTTGTTTTCAGCTTATGCACTGTCTCACCTGTTTCATGTCAAGTATATGTTATGATTATATTTTATTCCATGCGATGTGAGACATATTACAGGTTCTTTATTGATTCTTCGTCTTCTTCCTTTTCTTCTGACGACCATCCTGTGCTAACTGGACATGTGTACAACGCACTTTTGGAGTAAATGTCGGTAGGTGTAGGGCGGGCCCTCACAGAGTTCATGGCGTGAAGCGATGCGGCCCTCAGCCCAAAGATCAAGGGAATTCGTTGCGCGAAACGAAGCGCGGGAGCTCGCTATGCGAGATGAAGCATGGGAGTTCGTGGCATGAAGCGATGTGGCCCTCATCCCAAAGGTCGTGCGAATTCGTTGCATGAAACAAAGCATGGGAGCTCTCTTTGTGAGACAAAGCATGGGAAATCGCGGTCCGAAGCGATGTGGCCCTCCCCTCAAAGGTCATGGGAATTCGTTGCACGAGACGAAGCGCGGGAGTTCACTATGCGAGGCGAAGCGTGAAAGTTGGTGGAGCAAAGCGATGCGGCCCTCACCCCGAAGGTTGCAGGAATTCGTTGCGTAAAACGAAGCGCGGGAGTTCGCCATGCGAGGCGAAGTGTGGGATTTCGTGGCATGAAGCGATGCGGACCTCACCGCCAAAGGTCGCGGGATTTTGTTATGCAAAACGAAGCGCAGGTGTAACACCCCGCATTTTTAAGTATAATTAAAAATGAAATAAAATATATGAAAATATGCTTATGATAGGTAAATAATGGTGATGCATAATAAGAATTAATTAATACTTGAAAGAGAAGAAAAATTAGTTCGATAACGGTGTGTGTAACGAAAAAGATAGTAAAATGAGGATAATTAATTTAAGAATCAGGAATTAGGTAAAATGGACATCACCATTGCGTTCCTCTCGAAATTTTACATGAAATAGAGTCCGAGTTTTCGAAAATCGGAGTCCGGATGAAGAAGTTATGGCCTGTAGAAGATTCAGAAGGTTTCGGTCAGCACAGAACAGGGCAGGTCGACCTGGGGGCCACGTCGACCAGGGGGTCGACCTGGGAGTCGACCTCCCCCATGGGGGTCAACTATAGTGTCGACCTCCCCCCTACAGGTTGACCTGGTAGGCCTGTTTCGGTCCAGAATACGTTTTTGAAGCCCAGGGACGATTTTTGATGGTCCGGATTGGTTTTAGGGTTAATCTGATGGCTGAAATGAATTGCTACACCTATAAAAACAACCTAAGACCTAGCCTTCTCTACACACAATTCTATTCTGCTTCTTCTCTGCCTCTGTTCTAAATAAAAATAAAAATGGCGTCGCTACTCTGCTGGAATCAAAACTAAAAGCTAATCAACATCAACCTAAGCAACTCAATTCAAATTAGAGATTAAAGCTTCTGCAACGATTCTACAACAATTAAAGTTCTTTCTTTAATCCAACCAAGGCAAGTACAATTATTTTCTGATATAAACGTTAATTCTAATTGTGACATGAATTATAAATCTGAATCTGAGGTTATATCTGTTCTGTTCTATTTAGATCTATCTTATTTTGTATCTCTTTCCTCTTTTTGTTCTATAGCCAGGCTACCACGAGCCTGAGCCAATCTCATAAGAGATTAACCTACGCTAAATTGTTTGGGACAGTAAAATGAATGATGCATAAATTGGGCATGACTAATAGGTGACTGATTTGAGGAAAGAACATGGACTGTAGTTAGAACATAAACTTGAGACATATGACTGGACATGTTGTATTTATAACATAAATGGGTATTGAACATATGATTTGTGATAAAAAGAATATGGCTTAGGTATAAAGATTTACATGAGAGTAGGGTATCTATTAATGTAAATAAACACCTAAGTAAGGGATCTTTGGGATATATGACATGCATAGTAATAGATGGCTATATTTGGTATATAATCATATTGTGAACCATGACAATTATTTAGGCATGCAAACTTAGGCCTAATTTATAATTAGGCAAGATGGGTCAATGAAACCTTAAGGAATAATAAAAATATGCTATTTAGTTCTGCTATATTTGCCTAATCTGCTAATCTGTTACATTGCTTAATCTGCTAGTTCTGCTCTACTGCCTAGTCTGCTAGATTTGTTCATCTGCCAAATCTGTCATCTGCTAAGTCTGTTGAAAATGCTAGATCTGCTAGTTTTCTTAATCTGCTAAATCTGTTAAGTCGCCTAATCTGAAAAATCTGTTATCTGCAATATCTGTTGAGTTGATATAATTAGTCCGCTATTGACATAATCTGATTGGCTATGAATAATTGACATGTATATTAGGCGTGGGTATAAATGGTAAATCATTAATTAATTGGCCGCAAAGATAAACATGGCTAACTCGAGGTTAGAATGAGTTTGCGGCGTAATTCTGCCCGGAACCGCCCGGCATATTCCAGTGGTCGCAAACAATAGGTTCTAATGTGAGAAGTTAGTCATAACGTGCTTGAAACCCGAGGTTAGACTCAGTTTGCAACAGAAACCTTCCCGGAACCAACCGACCTAACCGGTAGCCGCAAACTGTCAGTCTAATGTGAGAGGTTTGGGCATTAATATTTAATTAATGAAAATCTGAGATAATTATGATATCTAAAACGTGTTGGGTAAGGTTAAACCAATTGGACCAATGAATCTGATAAACCCGTTTCGTGAATCCGTAAGCCTAATACAAAGTTAGATAATCTGTAACCAGTTAATCTGTAAGTCTGTTAATTTGTAACCAGTTAATCTGTAAGCCTGTTAATCCGAACATCTGATCCGTTAGGCTGAAAACCTATTAACTTGATTGTCTGATCTGTGAACTAGTTAATCTAAATTTTGTATGTCTGAAACTTGTAGACAAGTTAAGCTGAAATCTGTTAGTCTGGGGACACAAGGTTAGGAGGGGAATTACTTGTGTCATCTGTTGTTTGGGACCCATATTAGTTAGTAACCCTTTCTGGTATCAAAACTTTGACCCAACAGTAAGTAGGGTCCGGGCACGCTTACTGAACTAATTATAAGCGGTTCATTCTGATAATGGCGAGGGGTGTTGATGGTGCGTTCCAACCGGGTCATGTGCGTGCATGGATCCCGGTCTGCCTCTGAGGATGTAAGACGCCGCGACATCTGTAAATAGGTCTGTGCCAATTGGTTGTCACTTTAGGGAGTGATACACCCTACTGTGGGGCCGACACAGGATATTTATGTATTAGGGAGCCGATCGCTTGGGGTAGGGTTTTAGGGTACACTTAGTTCTGTCTGTTTCTGTTGGTACCGTCTGTTTCTGTTGGGTGGTAACACCTGTCTGTTTCTGCGTGGTACCGTCTGTTCGGGTGGTAAAGGCCCATTACTAGTGTACACCTAATTCTACATTCTGTTTCCGTAGGGATTAATATGTTTATGCTTCTGTCTGTTTCTGATCGGGTAGTAAAGGCCCGTTATTAGCATTATGTTTCTGTTAAATTATTCTATACCCGTTTCTGTTTCAGTTTAGACATTAGGGTGACACCAAATTCTGTTATACTAGTGCAAGTGCAGAGAAGTGTAAAACAATAGCTTATATCATTCTGTTCTTCTGTTATATCTGTTACACCTGTTACAGTTATCTCTCATCCAGTTTTATTTTCATGTTATTATTATCTGTTCATAACTGAAAATCACTGGACTTGCCAGACTTTTTGTCTGACCCTTGTTGTTTCGCCTCCTTTCTTCCGTTCCCCCCCCCCCCCCCCGCCAGGTTATCCAAGGAGGGAAAACTTTAGCTTGATCTGAATTTCTTCAGCTTGAAGTGCATAAAGTATGGCTTGGCTCTGTATAGCTTCCGTTCTATGGGGATTATGATTTTAAACTATGCACTCTGAAGGCTTTTGTACAAGACTGATATTTTGTACTTGAATTCTGATAATGTGATTTGAAAGGATGTAACCAAGTTTATTTTTGTTTCTGTTGAAATAAAGTTATAAATTTTTCAAGTACTATTTTATCTGTCTTGTAAGTTTCTGTTATGTTTACTAAAATGCTCCACCAAAGTTAAGGCATTCCCTTTGTGAGTGACCTTAACGGAGGTGGGGTGTTACAACGGGAGCTCGCTATGCAAGACGAAGCATGGGAGTTCGTGGCGCGAAGCGATGCAGCCCTCACCCCAAAGGTCGCGGGAATTCGTTGCATGATACGAAGTGCTGGAGCTCGCTATGTGAGATGAAGCATGGGAGTTCGTGGAGCGAAGCGATGCGGCCCTCACCCCAAAGGTCTCAGGAATTCGTTGCGCGAAACGTTCCATGGGAGTTAACTATACGTGAAACGATGCACGAGAATTCGTGGTGCGAAGCGATGTGGCCCTCGCCCAAAGGAAGCGGGAATTCGTTGTGCGAAACGAAGCACGGGAGCTCGTTATGCGAGATGATGCGCGGGAATTCATGGCGCGAAGCGATGTAACCTCACTTAAACCTCACTGGAGTTCGCAGAACAAAACGATGACCAAAAATTCTTTCCATAGTTAAAACAACCTCTCCACAGCAGGGATCAACAACGCTCAATAAAGTTTATAAAGTTGATTCAGTCAGTGGGAAAAGACTAACGCTGGGTTATAAACGACCTCTATATATTAGGGGCATCCAATAGAGTCTCCGATGTCAGAGCTGATCAACAAAGCAGATAAGCACTGAGCCGTAAAAATTCTTCCCACTGTAAAGAGTAACGATGACCTCTTAGGCTGGGGCGTGAATATCCAAGACTTCTCCAGGAAGAAGCAGAAAATAAATCATAGATACATATTTCCCAAATGTGAAATATCGTACACCATCATATAAGTTGTTAAAATAATGGCGTTTGAAATCCATAGTCGGCTTACGTCGATAAAGTGATTTCGGGCGTCGACGCGAATACAAATAAGAATGTCGTGTTTATACAGTTAATATTTGACAAGTTATAAACCGTTGAATGAAACAATTATGTGCAGACGCTTCATTCAATTCAAAATAAAATTTGCCATAGTTGAAAATTTTAACTGACTAATCTGTTGTCGATATGGGCAGTTGATAACAAAATATTAGCCCAGAAACAAGCAATGTTCATGGTGTTATGAATCAGGTTGTAGCACTGAAAAAAGGCACTACCGTCATTCACTTTAGAAAGTGTGCTTTGCTTCAGTAAAATCCAATGGCTAAGCAAGTTCGTAAAATAAGTAAATTAGCGTGAATTGGCCACAACCATTTCAATGAAAATCGAGTGCGACCAATCCATCACAAGTTTTACTTGTTTCACATGCTCGGGTCCGAATCAAAACCGGGGCATTGACATACTAGCGCAATGTTATCAACGACAAACACTCGAGTTTAAAACTTGAGCATCTGTTAGCACAACAAGATTTGCGCAGTAGAGCATTTCAAATGGGCATTCAAGACCAAGATCACCAATTTCCATTTGCAATGCAAAAGCTTGAGTGCTCAAATTCAATAGCTTATATGCTAGAAAATAAAAGCACTCTGATCTAACTTAAATGTTTACGATCTACTCATGTGCATCCAACACAGAATATGTTAACAACAACGTTCATTTCGAAGCCTGCATTTTTCATAGACAAAAATACAAGCTTCGAAGGGCAAATGTTAACCCCGTTAAAAAAGCTGGTCAGAAATAATCAGTTAAATGCACATGAAATAGATCGTTAACGTTTAAGTGCCAAGGATTGGTGTTACCAAGCACCGGGTCGATCGGTACCAAAGCAACGGGTCGGTCAAATTCAGTCAATAGGTCGGTCGACACTATTCCAAAACTCTGGGTTGGTCGCTCCTCTCATATATATCGGGTCGGTCACATATAGATCCTGGTTGGCCATGAATCATGGTTGTGCACATATATGTTTGGACCTGTCACAAAACATCCAGCATGCGTCAGCTGCAATTCATACGAGTCACGTACAAAAGCTGTGAATGACATTTCTGGTCGGTCTCTTCATGCATATGGTATGTCATCTTATAATATGAAGGATCGGCTTCAATAGAAAACACGGTTACGTGAGTTGCATGAAGTTGAAGACGAGACTGGTCACTTACATATATATTAATATATACGTCACGTATTATATGTTGAAACGTATATGGTACAAAATGTGTTTCGCATGATAAAATTTAAAGGATAATGTGACATCATGATAGCCTATAGTGCAAAGCATGAAAATGGAAATATCATACATGGCCGAGAACCATTCACACGCGTGTCTCGCGGCAAGATTGTAAATAGGAAGTTACGCACACGGTAGATGAAAACAGTCTCATACTTTATAGGTTAAAATGCACACAAATGGTTGGGACACGCGAACACTTAAAAAGATCTAGAGCCTCTAACTGGACTGACACTTTACAATACGGAGGCAAGTACCATCAAAATAAAATATGGATCGGTCTCAAGAATAAAGTAAGCTTGGAACGTGCATGATAAATAACATGTCAGATACAATGCAAAAGTATAAAACTGCATAGGTTGACCTACTGCATACAATATAAAAGCGTGATGCTATTGAATGGCTCCAGTAAAGCAAAGTGGATTGGTCATTTGAAAATACACATGGAGCATCTTCAGATGGAAACGCGTACAAACTGGAAAAGGCGGCAGTACAATATAATTCTATGGGTCAGTCATCTAGTTGTACATGTGGATTAGCAACAAAACTCCATAGGAAGGATCGGCATTAAATTAGCTAAATGGCAATGGCACATGTATGGGTCGGTTTCAAGAGCATAACACATGGTAGCTTCTCAACGGTGGGTCGGCCTTAAACAGAAAGCGGTGGCATGCTGGTAATTATAAAAGGTCGGTTGCAAACAAAAAACGACAGACAACAACAAAATTATATTTAGGTCGGTCCGAACTTTATTTTTGGGTCGGTCCATGTCTGAACCATGTGAGGACAGCTTTTGACAACTGTACAGTGGGTCGGTCGGGTTTTTACCCAGTGGCATTTTCATAAATAAGTTTGAGGCCGAGCCAAACCCTGCACACCCTAATTACAACACTGCCGCTGCCCCCAAACTACACCTATAAATAGCCCACTTCTCCACTATTTGAGGGACCGATTTTTCCATCCCGAAGGGTTGTCCAAATCATTTCTCCACCACTCTCAAGCACTCCAAGCTCCATTAATGGATTTGCCAACACAATCTATCTTCCTCCAACAACAAAGTGACCAAATCTCCTCCAAACTCCATTAAAAAACTCCCAAACTCAACCCAAGTGATCCCGAATCTCCATTACTTCTCTCTAAAGCATAGATCCAAAATAAATTCACCATGGAACTAACGAAGTTTGCCTAATTGATCAAGTGATTGAAGATCAACACATCTATCATCACAAATTAATAGATCTCACAGTTTTCTCCGTGATTTCAAGTGAAATCAAAAGATAAATAGAGAGAAAAAGTAGAAGATCATTGTTAAAGAGAGAGAATGAATGTAATAAGAGAAAATCCATGCTTTGTAAATCCCGAAATGATAATGCAAATCTCTTCCATAGTGGACGTAGGTCTAAATTGACTGAACCACTCTAAAATCTCTTGTTTTTTGCTTTTTGCTCTTTATTGTGTGTTTGTTGCTCTGTAATCTCAAATCCAACCTTTTGGTGAAGTGCTCTAATAGCACCTTTGGTGTTGTGGCCATTTTTTGGTTTCAGCACCTATAAATGTATGTCGACATATGTCTGTATAAAATTGAATTTTGAATGATTTTTAAAGTGTTCTACTATATATATAATTCTGGAAATTTTTGAGTTAAATCCTAATGATATAAATAAATATTATAAAGTAGAAAATCATATGAAATCATAAATATAAACTATATAAACCAATTTATGAAATTATAAAGTTAAAACTATATAAATATATATAAAACTTATAGACTAAAAACTCAAGTTTAAAATCAAAAGTAAGATAGAAAACTTAATTATAATTAGAATAGAATTTGAAAATGGAATTTGAAATTTGAAAAATTAGAATTTGAATTTGAACCCGGAGTGCTACTTAGAGTCTTTCATAAACTAGACTCTATTACTATATTTATCTTGAACTCTTGAACTATTGAAATCTTGATTACTCATGAGTCTTGAAACTTCTCTGAATTTTGAATCTCTTGAATCTTTAAATACTCTTAAACTGTACAGTCTTCAGTATTAATTCCTGTATGAAAATCTTGCATATATGTATATATATTCTAGATAGAGATGTTAATATATATTTTATAATCAATTAATATTGAAATAAGGTTGTTGTCATCAAAACTCCATTCTCTAACAATCTCCCCCTTTTTGATGATGACAACCTTAGTTTATAAAATATCATACATGTTCATACATGTTGATGATGATCCTTCTAATACTCCCCCTAAATCCTATATCTATCTAAAGTAAAGTACTCTCCCTTAATTCTATATATATATATATATATATATATATATATATATTATGTACTCCCCCTAAATTTATGATTATATAATAATCAATACTAAGTATATAAACAAACCAATCCAAATATCATAATTACATATGTTTTAAGTTATACACATAAATTAATCCAAGCACACAAATCCAAGTAATATTTACATATGTTTTAATATAGGTTTATGTCAAACAATCCAATCAAATAAATCAAATCATACCAAACAATCAAACGTTTCTTGGGGCTTCTACCCAACCATCTTCTCCAAAAATAGGATCCTTTTTTATGACCTCCCAATCTTCATCTTCTTTTGTTGGTGGTGCCTTAGCGAGATTGTTATCTTCATCTCTAAAAAGAGAAGGTATTAGCTAATGGTTGGCATCAAAATGCTTCTCCTGTTGTTCAAACATATTTATTTGGCTTAATTCAAGATGACCTTGGTTTCGTAGTATTGCAGAGAGAATGTTCTTGAAGGAATCCAATGTTTCTTCAAGATTTTCACTTAGATTATTAATTGGATTTGCCATAATTTTGATAATAATTAAATAAATAAGAAGGAGAAATGAAATAATGAATTTTTCTGGAAGAAGTAGGCTTAAATAGGGTCTGCAATTCGTTGAATTTGAATGGACATGAGTTAGTTATTTAATTTTAAATTTAGAAAAGTTTTGAAAATCTGGCTGTTATATGTCGACATAGCCAAATATGCATGTCGACATACTTATCAAAAAAAATTAAAATTTTAAAATTTTGAATCTTTTGTTCTTATATTATATTATTTTTAATTATAAAGTTTTTACAGTAACTTAAAGATGATTTTGACATAAATAAAATCCCATTCATTACTTCATAAAAAGCAAATAAATCCAACTAATTAAGGCACACTAAGTACGAGATTCGAAAGCAAATATAAGAAAATATTAAGCATAAATTAAACTAGATAGGATAATTTTCAGTGGATGATGAGGAAGAGGATGAAATTCCAAGCTTTCTTCCTTTCTTGATCATGAACTTAGTCATTTTGGAAAAATTCTTTTTGATCTTCTCTTGATTGTTGACTATCTTCACTTGATTTTGAACAATCATCTCTTTTGGAAATGGTTCTAGCGTTGATTAGACACTCAATACTTTTTAAATAAGTTTCTTCTTCTTCGATTTCCATAGGCTCTTGATCTTGTTGCATTCGAACTTGTTTGTCTTCGAATGTCTCATAAGGTTTGAAAGTGAGTGGAATTTGCATAAGGTGTATGTTTATGGAATTAAACACTTTTCTTGGCACAAATTCTTCTCTGTGAAGATCAACTCCATAGTATTTAAAAGTACGAGTGAGATAAACTCCATAGTAAAGAGTGTTCTCTCTTGATTAAATTTCTATGAGCTTGAATTCTCTTAAGAACATGTTGGCACAATTGATTATATAACCACCAATAATAGCAAAGAGGGCTTTTTTGACCTTGAGATTTGGGTTATTAAAGTTTCTAGAACGAGAAGTGATGGTACATTGAAGGAGAAGGTTTACGATTCTTGTTTTTAGATGAAAAAAGCGATTTTTTAATTCTATGTTAGCATTGCTTTCAAATATGTTGTGATAAGTCTCTAAATCGGTTTCATCAATTTTGAAATCCGAAAAATTCAAGCCTGTACTTCTACAATTTAAGATATTGCACAAGATTTCGCAATCTAGAGCAATTTGTGAGCCTTTGACGCTACTCCAAATTTGGTCTTCATTGCCTTCGAAAAATCCGCTATTAAGATTCGCATAAAACATCTTGATAAGCTTAGGATAACACACTTCATTGTTATCCCGAGTGTCAATTAAGTTCAAGACTTCATTATGATTGAAGAGAGAGATGAGATCATAGGATGGAAAGTCTCCAAAGATGGCGAAAGCACCTGTATTGACTTTAGCATTTGCTAAATAGTCAATATAGGTTTTGATAGTATCTCTATCATTATGAAGATAACCTTTGATGGTTTTGGTTATCTTCAATTTCTGAGATGAACTTGGGGAAGCCATTGAAGTGATTGTTTTGAATAGTAAATATATGAAGAATATAGTTTAAATTGTGAATGAGAAGTAGAGAGAATATATGTATAAATAGAAATTGAATGGATATGAACTGAAAAGGAACGACTTTTCGGAAAATCAGTGACACCTTTTCATACCTTAGGAGTTGGAGGGAAGTTTGAAAGTTTAAACCTTTTAAATTCAAATTTTTGAATTTCAAATTACAGGCGGATATGTCGACATATATGTTCAATTTCAAGGGACTTTTGGTTTCTGTGACTTTTGATTTAACTTATCGAATTATATTTCAGGTTTAACTATTTCCTGAAATAATTCTAATCCTAGCAAACATCCAAAATTTATTTTATTATTTTATTAGTTATTATTTTATTATTATTATTTTGAATTTCAAATTTCAAATTTGAATTTTAAATTTCAAGTTTGAATTTTAAAATTTTAAATTTCAAAAGCAAAGCAAACAAAGCATCCATTCAACCAAGAAGTTAAAAAATTATTAAGGCGTACCCGGTTTTTAGATTCTTTTCTTCGATATTTTCTGAATTTTGAATTGTCGTGAAGCACATGTTTGAGTTTCCGGTTTCTGGCTCTTCATCACTTGATGATGAATCTGAATCGTCTAACGTTGTTGCGTATGCTCTCTTTCTTTTCTTTGACGAATTTCTATTGTCCGTTTGTTGAATCGATTTATCTAGGTTTGGACACATTAACTTCATATGAACTAGTTTGTTGTACTTATAACATCGACCATCATTTCTTCCAGAACTTCCTTGGTTATTTTTTTGAAAATCATTTTTCCTTCTGTATCTCAAAAATTTTCTGAAATGTCTTGTCATTAAGGCTGTTTCTTCATCGTATTCACTGCTCGAGTCAGAATCATTTGTTGTTGATTTAAATGCTATGGATTTCTTTTTAATTGGCTTGTTTTCCTTTCTTTTTTATAATTGGACTTCAAAAGACATCAGATTTCCGATTAACTCCTCAATCCTCATTTCACTTACATTATGGGCTTCTTCAGTCGCCAATGTTTTCTGATCCAATTCTAAAGTTAATGAACTCAATATTTTTCTGACTTGGTCTTCTTCAGAATAAGTTTTTCCAAGTGCTGTTAATGAATGCACTATCTCTTGAAATATGCAATACATATCGGAAATAGATTCATTCTTATTCATTTTTAAAAAATCAAACTGGTTAATTAACATTGATATCTTTATTTGTTTAACTTTACTAGTTCCTTCATGAGTATCTTGTAAAGTTCTCCAAATTTCATAAGCAGATTTGCAAACTGACACTATTAAATTCGTTCCTATTTAATGAACAAAACAACATATTCACGGCTTTAGAATTGCTTTGTGCAGTAGCCTTTTGTTCATTAGTCCATTGTGCAAAATTAGTTAAGGGTTTTATATATTCAGCCTAATATTTTGTGATATTGCATGTGTCTAATCCCACGATTGTAAATATATTTTCATTCTATATGCCCAATATGAATAATTACTACCATTAAACAATGGTGGTCTAACAGTGGACTGACCCTCTACAAAAGAACCATTATTATTACCAGTGTTGGTTGCCATTTTTAAAATAATAATAATAATCAGATTATGAACTTTTTGAAAGACCTTGCTCTAATAACAATTGTTAGGGAATGCGGAATGGATCGTTAAGGCAAAACTAACACTAGAGGGGGTGAATAGTGTTTTTAAGGAATTAAATAAAATCTAAAACGTATATGATCTGCTATATGAATCACACACCACAGAGATGATCACAGACACAGATTCAAACATAAACACAGAAATAAACAAAAGTAAAATGCAGAAAAGGAAAGAACACACCAGATTTTATACTAGTTCGAATTATTCCTACGTCCAGTCCCATGCGACGCTGGATTGCCAAGAGTTTTATTACAATATACTTATCCTAGTACAACACCCTCGATTTCACGGCCACAAGGTTACCACCGACTCCAAACACCTTTGATCAATTATATTCCCCCTTAATTTCCTGGCTACAAGGTTAACACCATTTCCTTCCTTGATTTCACGGCTATAAGGAACACACCGTTTCCAAAACTATCCCAAATGATTACAACGGCCTTATAACTCTTCAATAGCACTACGATTCAGAGAGTAATGAGTAGAGAGTGAGAAGAGAAGAAGTTTTTTATAATTTGACTTGAAATCGGCAGTGTATAAGTGTAGAAATCATAAAAATATGATATAATAATGGTGTAATAAAAGAGGATGAAGATGGAGAAGAAGAATGGTTAAAAAATTCGAAATTAACCACTATTTGTAAGATTTGAAACATTGCAACGCTTCTGGAACGTTACAAATGGTGAAAAGACACTTCCTTTCAAAATTGAAAATATGACGATTATATATCGACATCCATATAATGTATGTCAACATATGCCTTTGTAAATTTGAAATTTAATGATTTTTAAAGTGTTTTACTATATATATAATTATGTAAATTCTTGAGTTAAATCCTAGTGATATAAATAAATATTATAAAGTAGAAAATCATATGAAATCATAAATATAAATTATATAAACATATTTATGTAATTATAAAGTTTAAAACTATATAAATATAAAGTATATAACTATATAAATATATATATATATATACTATATAGACTTAAAACTCAAGTTTAAAATCAAAAGTAAGATAGAAAAACTTAATTAGAATTAGAATAGAATTTGAAAAACAGAATTTGAATTTGAATTTGTTACCTGGAGTGTTATTCATAGTCTTACATAAACTAGACTTTATTACTATATTTATCTTAAACTCTTCAACTCTTGAAATCGTGAAATCTTGATTACTCATGAGTCTTGAAACTTCTCTGAATTCTAAATCTCTTGATTCTTTAAAAACTCTTAAACTGTACAGTATTCAGAATTAATTCCTGTATACAA